>OW240915.1:304118011-304179639 GCA_933207985.1 Pelobates cultripes | reverse complement strand
ATTGTGCAATTCTTTCAATTATACAGCTAATGTGCAACCTGACTATCTAGTTCTTATTAAACTGGTGTGTTTGAATTCACTATTAATCCCTTTCACGGCAAAATGGTTATGTTTCTTCACCGCCATCACTTAACATGCTGTCTAGAGTTCCCCGTTATGATTTGCAAATTCATTTAGATTAAGCTTTCCCAGCTAGCAGACTGTAACCTGTGAGCCACATAATGTTAAGAGATATGGATTTCCCGAGAATATAGTTCTCCATTTTAAATTGGATTACTGCATAAATTGAGCTAGAATTTAGCAAACTCATTCAATTAATTTTTCATTGGTCAGATTTTATTAAATGGAATAAGTAAATGTTTGCTGTAATATTTTGGAGCTCTGAGAAATACCAGATACTTATTGAATGTTAAATAGTAAATGATATATCATCATCTTACCCGCAAGTCTTTGGAAAGCCGTGTCCATAATGTGAATAGTATATTTTTCATTTTGCATTTAATTTCTACTGAGAACATTGATTTAGTTTCTATGTTACGTGCTTGCTTAATTTATTTTCATCAAACTTATATAGTGTAAAAGTAAACATAAAGAGTATGAATCATGGTTTCTCTTTGCCTTGGTGGGATGATGCATCCCGACATGTCAAATGGAACATGATTTTGATAAATATCCACTTTACTTAAATGCGGCATTTAATGTTTGGGACCACACAGCATCACGCCCTGCAGAGGGAATTGTTAATGTGAAATAACAACGATAATTATTGAGACACGCTTGTATTCAAATTGTCTTTAACCACTGGAGGAACGTTATTGCCACAAAAATAAAGGCACTTTGCTTGAAATGTATGAAAAATATACTTCCAGATCAGGGGTGGGCAACATTTAAGTGGTAAAAACCAAAGAAAAAAAGCTACCTGTGCTCTCTCCTTAATCCCTATGTATATTTAAACAAATGGAGGTCATTTAGTTACTCCAATGGCCACTGGAGGGAATGCCTGCCAACGTCAAGGCAGACCCCCGTAGACGGGTCCTACACTGACCCTTCAGCCTGCTTCCTTGAGCTTCTGGCAAAAAAATCTCTAATGAGACAGAAAGGGGTATTTTTTATATACACCCCTATATACTTGTTAACCCTTAATAGGGAACATATGGGATGGGCGGCAGCATTGTAACCTAGCTGTGTGATACAAAAAGCAAATACAAATACAAAAACATTTTAGTGGTACTGTGCCAAAACAAGACCTTGAAGTCCATTGGTGTGCCGGTCTTACTTTTTTTTTTAGATTGAGGTGTGTATGTTGACAGGGGCGGACTCACCACTCGGGCAGATCAGTCATGGACCGAGGGCCAGAGGCAGTCAGAGGCCCGGCCAAGCTCTGGCTGGGGAGATGAGATGAGATCAGAGATCTCCCCAGCCAGAAAAAAAACATAATTCTATAAATTTCCAGCAGTAGGTTGCTCCTGCAACCTATCACACACTTAGTATTCCCCCTCTGCCTCCCCTCCACCCCCACCTTCTGAGTGAGACCTGGCAGTGATCCTGCTGCTCCTGCCAGGTCTCCTCCATGTCTGGCTGTGCGGAGCTCCATGTGAGGGGAAGAGGCGGCCCACGAGGGAAAGTTATATCACTTCCTGTCCTGCCCTCTCCTGCAGAACATGCTGTAGCCTGGCAGACAGCAGGTATGTAAACATTTTTTTAAGCTACTATAGCCCCTTCACCCATCCCAGCCCCCTATGCCCCCCCTTCTTTAGCCATCCCAGCCCCTATGCCCTCCATTTCCTATCCCAGCCCCTATGCCCCCTTATTACCCAACCCAACCCAGCCCTTATGCCCCCATTTACTATCTCAGTCCCTCTTGCCCTCCTTTACCCATCTCAGCCACTATGCCCCCCTCTTTACCCATTACCTATGCCCACCATTTCCTATCCTAGCCCCATGCCCCCCTCTCTTTACCCATCCCAGCCCCTCTGCCCCTCTCTTTACCAATCTCAGCCCCTATGCCCCCCATTTCCTATCCCAGCCTATATGGCTACTTTTTAACATTCCAGACTATATGTCCCATACCAGCCACCTATGCCCCTATTCACCCATCTCAGCCCCTATGCCCCATTACCTATCCCAGACTCTATGCCTCCTTTTACCCATACCAGCCCTTTGCTCCCCTTTCACTCATCCCAGCCTATATGTCTCCTTTAAACATTCCAGACTATATGCCCCTTTTCACCCATACTAGCCACCTATGCCCCCATTCACCCATCTCAGCCCTTATGCCTGCCTTTACCTATGCCCCCTTCACCTGTCCCAGCCCCTCTTCACCCATCCTAGCCCCTATGTCCCCTTTCACCCATGCCAGCCACCTATGCCCCCTTTAACCATCCCAGCCCCTTGCTCCCCTTTCACCCATCCCAGCCTATATGTCTCCTTTAAACATTCCAGAATATATGCCCCTTTTCACCCATACTAGCCATCTATGCCCCCATTCACCCATCTCAGCCCTTATGCCCTCCATTACCTATCCAAGACTCCATGCCCCTTTTCACCCATACCAGCCACCTATGTCCCCCTTTATCGATCCCAGCCCATGTGCCCCCTTTATCCATCTGAGCACCAATGTTCCCTTACCCAATACAGCCCCTATGCCCCCTGCACCCACAACAGCCCCTATTCCTGCCTGCACCCATTCCAGACCCTATACCCCCTTAACCCATCCATCCCAGAGCCTATGCCCCCCTTTACCCACTACAGCCATATCCCTCTCGTTCATATCCCTCCCTGTACCCACCACAGCCTCAATGCCTTCTTGCACACTCTTCAGCCTCTATTTCTCCCTGTACCCACCTCACCCCTATGCCTTCCTGCACCCACTACAGTCCCTGTCTATCTCATCCTTATCCCTCCCAATACCCACTACAGACCTTATGCCTTCCTGCGCCCACTAGAGCCCCCATCCCTATCACTTCCTGCACTCAGCCCCTATCCCTCACTGGACCCACTACAGCACCTACACCTCCCAGCACCTGATTCCACCCCTACCACTCCTGTACCCCCTACAGCCACTATCCCCCCCATGCACATACTACCGTCCCTATGCCCCCTACACCTACTACAGCCCATATCCCCCCTCATGCATTGCACTTACTATCCACACATACTGCAGCCTCTGTATCCCCCAGACACCTACTATAGCCCATATCCCACACTCATACAACAGCCCTTATCCAGACACAATCTGCAACACAACCAGCCCTCTCTACTCACATACGTCACTGCAAACAGCTCCATCCACACACGCACACCCACAAGGAACCTCACTGTATGCACATAATCCCACAAGCAGCATCCCCACAAATTCAATACCACATGCAGCCTCCCTACACACACATCACAAGAGGATTTCCCCTCATTGCAATACTGCATACAGCCTCCTTATACACACACAACACACAATTATTATATTTACTTGTATAGCACCAACATATTCTGCAGCGCAGTACAATAGGTAAAACATGACAAATGATTAATTCTAACTCAACACGTTTACATACAGGGACACAACATCACAAGCAGCATCCCACACATGCAACCATACAAGTAGCCTCCAAACAAATGTGTTTGGAGCCTACTTGTATGGTTACACGTGTGGGGGACGCTGCTTGTGATGTCACCAACAAACACAGAGGGTTTTTAATTAAATGTGCCTTATTTCTTTATTTTAATGAAGGGCATGAGGCATGCCAGTAAGGGTTACTCCATTGTTTTTGGTTGGATTAACCCTTTTTTCAGGTGGCCCTGCAGGTGTGGGAGTCATGACTGTGTGGCTCTCACACAGCCGTGCTGGGTAGCGCGCACATAATATCTGTGTGAGAGTTGAACAAAGACCTTGCAGCAGGAGGGGGGTCCTTGATCTCGTACTGATCGCGTGGCCCAGTGAGTTGTCAGTCCGCCGCTGTATGTTGACATTGTAATGGAGCTCCCTGTATCCAGACTGGGTACCTCTGCCAAGGACCGCTTCCTAGCAGGAACAGGGGACAAACCTCAGCACTCCTGCCCCCAGTCGCCGTGACTTGACTGGGGTCCTTGAACCACTCCGTTCTGGAGCTGAATGGGGTACTCGCTCTATCCACTCCCAGGAACTGGACGACACTCAGTCCTGGGAGCTCTAGTGCTTACAAGGACTTTCCCCGTTGAATCCTCCAAACTGGAACAAGGTGGAGTAGTGATTAGCCCTTTCCCCTCCCAGTTACCAGATGACACATAGATCTGGGAGTACAAGCTGAAATATGTTTAATCTGGCCAGATGGCCTGCTTTTTGTCAGAGTATTTATATCGGCAGACATTTTGTGCTATGATAGAAACTAAAAGTGTATATTCTGAGTCACTCTGAACAGACCAGACTCCATTTTGTTATTCCAAATTAACAAAGAAGACACTAGATTTCTTTCTGTAAGACTGGCCTCTTTGCCAGAGCTAAGGAATGTATAGCATAGTATAAACAAGTGATAAGAAGAATATAATCAAATCTAAACCCAGACAATTGTGACAGAGAAGATTAAATAATAAAATTTAACTGTCTATATACATATAAGGTACCATTGTATGGAAAAGGGTAAACTTAGTTCATGATCTGTCATATCAGAAATTATAGCAGATTTGCAGACACATAGTCTGGACAAAACTTTAAGAAACCCTTTGAAATCTGAATTATGACCACTATCTAGATAGGCCAAAATGACGTCAAAATAGCCACCAGGAAAAGTTAACTTTTTCCTGGATAGGTATGTTTAGTGGGACAAGACTGCCCTCTACAGACCAAATAACTAATTTGCGATCTGGAAGATAACCACACCTCTAGTGCTTCTATTGGGTTATCAACTGATGACGTACAGAGAGTCTGGCCCTTTAAAAGTTAAGACAAAGGGAAGATAGGGGGACGAGATAAGGAGGCAGATGCAGGACATATGCAAAGGAGAGGAGAGAGGAATTGGAAGTTTGGGGACTCCAACTCGGACAACATCTGAGACTAACACTCTACTCCTAAAACTCTAACACTTAGAATTTACTGACTTTCACCAACACCTCCATGCAGAGAGACATCCAAATAAGTTCCTGAGACTACCAATCGGATGAAATATCTACTCAACTGGTAATTATACTGGTTTCATTTAATTAAATTAAATTAATTAAAATGTATTAATAGCATTATATATGACTGGATAAAGCACGGTCAGATTTCCATATTAAGAAATCTTAGTTAACTAAGAATATATAGTTATAACATTCCATTCTGCAGGTGGAATTAAGAATAATTATATATTGATGTGATATTATCACGTGTGAGCATACCGCTGTTTTTATCCAGGTGTATTGATTTGCTCTAAATTAAGATAGATATCTTTTAGACAAATTAAAATTAAAATCTGCTTATATAATATGGTAAATTCTCTTATTGGATGATTTCAGGAAACGGCTAATGAACTGGTTAAATGTTATTTTATTTAAAAATTACATAAGAATAGATCTTAACTACCTAGGAGATCTAGCCAGCATTGAAAGGGTTATTCTAACTGTCTGCTAAACTTTACGACCTTACGCTGCACTCTGAGGAATTCTGTTCTTCGCTGTGAAAAGTTTCACTTAAGTCTGTGTTAAGGATACCTCATAAATCGTCAGAATTCTTGACAGAAAATGCTGTTTAGCCATTGAAACGTAATCCCCATTCCTTTGTATTGCATACCATTTTATACTGAATATTCATTGATTATTGTCATGCATGTTACATATATTATTATTAATTAATTTGTCATATAAATAAAAATCTATTTTTATACATTGTGATATTAATTATATGAAATACATTCCACTTAACACGATAAACGTTCTTTGGGATCTGAGAATTGAATTAGTGGGCAATTCTCACTGTTACTATTATTATCCCATAAATATCCCCACATTTTATACATTTCTGAACACAGTTAAGCACGCCCCTGACACTCCCACAAAAACAAGATAATCCCTCTTATAGACCTGAGAGGGGACTAATTACCAGTCCCAAACTCCTCTCCTGTGTCTGAGAGATAATTGAGTCAAGAACTGAACTAACCCAGTTATCTCCAGACAAAAAAAAAACCACAATTCACAGAGATCCCCAAAATACCTTAAAAATACATAAACCCCCCACAAAAGTTACATCCCCTGATAGCCCCGATCTGGGTGACCAACATATCCAAAAATCATCCAGATTGGTTCAGGGGTTCGGGAATTTCCTGGAAGTCTTAATTTGACCAACCGTAAGCGAGGCTCCTGCCCAAAACAGTTCCATAAGATCAGGGCTAGTGGTCAGTCTAGTTCAGTAGTTTAAAACCAAACAAACTACCGAACATAGTCAATATTCTTACCCTGGAGCTTGTTGCCCTTGTTCGTGGGAACATTTGCACCAAACAGTGTCTTCCTATGTGTTGTAGAACCCGAACACAGGTGATGCTGGAAGTCCAGCGGTATTCGGGAGTTTCTGTGTCCATTTTCAGTTCCATGAACTCGACAACCAAACACTCAGAGCTCTATAGTAATACAGCATACAGTTACAGTATGAATGAGTGTATCACAGAGCTCTATATTAATACAGCATACTGTTACAGTGTGAATGAGTATCACAGAGCTCTATAGTAATACAGCATACAGTTACAGTGTGAATGAGTTTATCAGAGAGCTCTGTATTAATACAGCATACTTTTACAGTGTGAATGAGTGTATCACAGAGCTGTATGTTGTATTACTATAGAGCTCTGTGATACACCCATTCACATTGTAACTGTATGTTGTATTACTATAGAGTTCTGTGATACACTCATTCACACTGTAACTGTATGTTGTATTACTATAAAGCTCTTTGATACACTCATTCACACTGTAACTGTATGCTGTATTACTATAGAGCTCTGTGATACACTCATTCACACTGTAACTGTATACTGTAAGTAACTATAGAGCTCTGTGATACACCCATTCACACTGTAACGGTATGTTGTATTACTATAGAGCTCTGTGATACACTCATTCACACTGTAACTGTATGCTGTATTACTTATAGAGCTCTGTGATCACTCATTCACACTGTAACTGTATGTTGTATTACTATAGAGCTCTGTGATACACCCATTCACACTGTAACGGTATGTTGTATTACTATAGAGCTCTGTGATACACTCATTCACACTGTAACTGTATGCTGTATTACTTATAGAGCTCTGTGATCACTCATTCACACTGTAACTGTATGTTGTATTACTATAGAGCTCTGTGATACACCCATTCACACTGTAACGGTATGTTGTATTACTATAGAGCTCTGTGATACACTCATTCACACTGTAACTGTATGCTGTATTACTATAGAGCTATGTGATATACCCATTTACATTGTAACTGTATACTGTAAGTTACTATAGAGTTCTGTGATACACTCATTCACACTGTAACTGTATGCTATATTACTATAGAGCTCTGTGATACAGTCTTTCACACTGTAATTGTAGTTTTTATTATAGAGCTCTGTGATACACTCTTTCACACTGTATCTGTATGCTGTATTACTATAGAGCTCTGTGATGTACTCTTTCACACTGTAACTGTATGCTGTATTACTATAGAGCTCTGTGATATACCCATTCACACTGTAACTGTATGTTGTATTACTATACAGCTCTGTGATACACTCATTCACACTCTATCTGTATACTGTAAGTTACTATAGAGCTCTGTGATACACTCATTCATTTTGTAACTGTATGTTGTATTACTATAGAGCTCTGTGATACACTAATTCACACTGTAACTGTATGTTGTATTACTACAGAGCTCTGTGATACACTCATTCACACTGTAACTGTATGCTGTATTACTATAGAGCTCTGTGATACACTCATTCACATTGTAACTGTATGCTGTATTACTATAGAGCTCTGTGATACACTCATTCACACTGTAACTGTATGCTGTATTACTATAGAGCTCTGTGATACACTCATTCACACTGTAACTGTATGCTGTATTACTATAGAGCTCTGTGATAAACTCATTCACACTGTAACTGTATGTTGTATTACTATAGAGCTCTGTGATACACTCATTCACACTGTAACTGTATGCTGTATTACTATAGAGCTCTGTGATACACTCATTCATACTGTAACTGTATGCTGTGTTACTATAGAGCTCTGTGATACACTCATTCACACTGTAACTGTATGCTGTATTACTATAGAGCTCTGTGATACACTCATTCACACTGTAACTGTATGTTGTATTACTATAGAGCTCTGTGATACACTCTTTCACATTGTAACTGTATGCTGTATTACTATAGAGCTCTGTGTTACACTCATTCATTTTGTAACTGTATTACTATAGAGCTACAGTTGCAAGAAAAGGTATGTGAACCCTTTGGAATTATATGGATTCCTGCACAAATTGGTCATAAAATGTGATCTGATCATCATCTAAGTCACAACAATAGACAATCACAGTCTGCTCAAACTAATAACACACAAAGAATGAAATGTTACCATGTTTTTATTGAACACACCATGTAAACATTCACAGTGCAGGTGGGAAAAGTATGTGAACCCCTAGACTAATGACATCTCCAAGAGCTAATTGGAGTGAGATGTCAGCCAACTGGAGTCCAATCAATGAGATGAGATTGGAGGTGTTGGTTACAGCTGCCCTGCCCTATAAAAAACACACACCAGTTCTGGGTTTGCTTTTCACAAGAAGCATTGCCTGATGTGAATGATGCCTCGCACAAAAGAGCTCTCAGAAGACCTACGATTAAGAATTGTTGACTTGCATAAAGCTGGAAAGGGTTATAAAAGTATCTCCAAAAGCCTTGCTGTTCATCAGTCCACGGTAAGACAAATTGTCTATAAATGGAGAAAGTTCAGCACTGCTGCTACTCTCCCTAGGAGTGGCCATCCTGTAAAGATGACTGCAAGAGCACAGCACAGACTGCTCAATGAGGTAAAGAAGAATCCTAGAGTGTCAGCTAAAGACTTACAAAAGTCACTGGCAAATGCTAACATCCCTGTTAGCGAATCTACAATACATAAAACACTAAACAAGAATGGATTTCATGGGAGGATACCACAGAGGAAGCCACTGCTGTCCAAACAAAACATTGCTGCACGTTTACAGTTTGCACAAGAGCACCTGGATTTTCCACAGCAGTACTGGCAAAATATTCTGTGGACAGATGAAACCAAAGTTGAGTTGTTTGGAAGAAACACACAACACTATGTGTGGCGAAAAAAAGGCACAGCACACCAACATCAAAACCTCATCCCAACTGTGAAGTATGGTGGTGGGGGCATCATGGTTTGGGGCTGCTTCGCTACATCAGGGCCTGGACGGATTGCTATCATCGAAGGAAAAATTAGTTCCCAAGTTTATCAAGACATTTTGCAGGAGAACTTAAGGCCATCTGTCTACCAGCTGAAGCTCAACAGAAAATGGGTGTTGCAACAGGACAATGACCTGTATGCTGTATACTGTATTACTATAGAGCTATGTGATACACTCTTTCACATTGTAACTGTATGCTGTATTAATATAGAGCTCTGTGATACACTCATTCACACTGTAACTGTATGCTATATTACTATAGAGCTCTGTGATACACTCATTCACATTGTAACTGTAGTCTTTACTATAGAGCTCTGTGATACACTCATTGTTAGCACTTTCAAATATTTTCATTATTATGTTTCCTACCTTATGTTGTTTATTTTATCCATATATTATTATTTTGCATTATGTAATTAAACATGCTCATTTTCAAATAAGAATAAGTATCACAAGCAAAGAATGCTCTCCACATCATTATGTAGATTTCAGTTATTATTGTGGTTTCTTCACTTAAAGGACAACCGTCATCGAATTTTTACTTCTTGTTTTTTAAATGTTTGACATTTAGTGAAACTGAAAGGGTCACTATAGATTTAGAAACATAGAAACATAGAAACATAGAATGTGACGGCAGATAAGAACCATTCGGCCCATCTAGTCTGCCCAATTTTCTAAAAACTTTCATTAGTCCCTAGCCTTATCTTATAGTTAGGATAGCCTTATGCCTATCCCATGCATGCTTAAACTCCTTTACTGTGTTAACCTCTACCACTTCAGCTGGAAGGCTATTCCATGCATCCACTACCCTCTCAGTAAAGTAATACTTCCTGATATTATTTTTAAACCTTTGTCCCTCTAATTTAAGACTATGTCCTCTTGTTGTGGTAGTTTTTCTTCTTTTAAATATAGTCTCCTCCTTACTGTGTTGATTCCCTTTATATATTTAAATGTTTCTATCATATCCCCCCCTGTCTCGTCTTTCCTCCAAGCTATACATGTTAAGATCCTTTAACCTTTCCTGGTAAGTTTTATCCCGCAATCCATGAACCAGTTTAGTAGCCCTTCTCTGAACCCTCTCTAAGGTATCAATATCCTTCTGAAGATAAGGTCTCCAATACTGTGTACAATACTCCAAGTGAGGTCTCACCAGTGTTCTGTATAATGGCATGAGCACTTCCCTCTTTCTACTGCTAATACCTCTCCCTATACAACCAAGCATTCTGCTAGCATTTCCTGCTGCTCTATTACATTGTCTGCCTACCTTTAAGTCATCAGAAATAATCACCCCCAAATCCCTTTCCTCATATGTTGAGGTTAGGACTCTATCAAATATACTGTACTCTGCCCTTGGGTTTTTACGTCCAAGATGCATTATCTTGCACTTATCCACATTAAATGTCAGTTGCCACAATTCTGACCATTTTTCTAGTTTACCTAAATCATTTGTCATTTGGCTTATCCCTCCTGGAACATCAACCCTGTTACATATCTTAGGAACACAAATGTTATAGTATTCTTAATGTATTCCTAATGTTATAGTTTTTCTGAGTCCCTAGTTAGTTTTAGCTTCACCACTTCATTGTAAAAAAAAAAAAAAAGTTACTTTTGCCGCCAGGTAGATATGTTTGTTGTAGTAAGTACAGTGTTCCTTTAATGATATTTTAATAGATGTATTTTTTTTTTTTAAAGACTTCTGTTTCACTAAATGTATTGAAATTTTAAGAAATGAGAAGTGAAAATGTTGTGACAGTTGTCCTTTAACGCCATAGTAAACTGAGATCCAAATTAAAAAAATAGGCAACAAAAAACGCTATGTTGTAAGAGCTGAGCTAAGGAATTTTTTCAAATCAGTTTCAAATATCCAGTTACTTCAATTCGGTGTTTAACAAATAAACTCCATTTTCATTTGTTACTTGACTCCAGGGATTGAAAAAAAAAAATATCCCATAAAATTAAACATACAGAAAAACATTTCTTAATTTGTCTTGATAATGTTTAAAATGTTACTGTTTCTGAATTGTTGCATTAAATCTCGACATATCCCTGTTGTGTCCACAGGGGTCACTATTTATCTACCGAGAAATAGCAGATCCTGTTAAAGAAAATGTATTACAGTTTAATACAAAGCAGGAATTCAGTGGCCTTTCTATAAAATATGTAACAGGAACAGTTCATATGTAGGAGATTAATTACTTTCTATAGTATAAGACTAAAAGCCTGTTTTATAGTTAAATCTTTTATATTTTATATGGTATAAGTGGGTATGTGTTGGCGGATGCTACAGTATAATGCAGAATCGAAGAAATGGAGAAGGAAGAGAATATTAGATTTTAACCATGCCATTTCTCTATTATACTTGATTGCAGTAAATTTACGATAAACCTCAGAGGAAAGAGGTGTATCAGGAAACTGGACTTGAGAGGATGAGAGCAAAGCCATACCACACATCTCTTCAAATTAATCTGTTCATAAAACACCCTCCAGATATCTCTTATGATAGAAACATTTGAATCAAATAACAGACCTTAAGCTACTGTAGTTCCCAATGAAACCATCAATAAAAAGAATAAGTAGAAAAGAAGAAAAAAGGAAATTCTACAGCTTATAAGTACCAACATTTATCTTTCTTTTTACTGTAGATAGACAGATGGAGAGAAAGACAGACAGACGTGTGTGAAAACGTGTGTGTGTGTGTGTGTGTGTGTGTCAGTGAGTGAGTGTATGTCTGTCAGTAGGTGTGTGTGTGAGTGTGTCTGTCAGTGAGTGAGTGAGTGTATGTCTGTCAGTAGGTGTGTGTGAGTGTGTCTGTCAGTGAGTGTGTGTATGTCTGTCAGTAGGTGTTTGTGTGTGAGTGTGTCTGTCAGTGAGTGTGTGTGTGTTTTGTGAGAGAATAGAATTCTCTGTACTCCCACATTAAAAGAGCACTATAGGATTTTAAAAACAAACAGGCATTCCTAACGCTATAGTTTTCTGTTACCTGTCTAGATACCCACTACCCATGGCACATTCACCAGAGGTGAATTTCTACTTGCCACAGCTGAATATGCACTTGCCAATGGGTAGTGAGTTAGTGGAAATTCTGATTTATATTACAAGCATGAAAAAAGATGGAAACTACACCTAGACCACGTCATTGAGTTGAAGTGGTCTGGGTGCCATAAGTGTCCCTTTAATTAGATATGGTCTGACCTTTTTCTAAGCCCTATTAACTAATAGAGAATTGAATAAAGGCCATAAAGTCTGATGCTACATCATGTCATCATCACACTCTGGTTATGGAATGTTCTGCTCATTAGGCTTTTGCACACTAATGCAGACCTTTAGATCTTTAAAGACTGTTTTCTTAGACAAATATTAGGTTATTGTTCCTAAAGAGTTTAAACAATTTATACATCAGCAGAGTTTCTTCATTTCTTTATTGAACACATTGATCCAGCATTCATTGTCTTTGTTGGACAGTTTGAACCTGTAGTATAATCATCTCTATAGGATCCGATGTTACAATTAAAGATACAAGTACCTATTGAAGTAAATCATGCAAGCAAAGTGGGTACATAGGATGTGGATTTGCACTATCTGTAGCTCATAGATAGGGGGTGCACTAACACTGGGGGTGCTGTACAAGGAAGCTTCAGGAGCTGCGGATATTGCAAAACTACAATAAATGAAATCTAAAAAGAACATCTCTCAAAATAACCCAATAATATAAAATGCTGACTAAGAAAAAAAAGTGTTACTCACAAACATGCAAAAACACACACACATGCACACACACACACACACACACACACACAAACAAACACAGAATAATCAGCCTCATTGGAGAAGGATTCTAATTTCAGCCTGGGTTCTAATGTCTATGATTAATTTTGACTAAGTGAGAGATGCCGGTTGCCTGCCGCCCTGTAAAGTATTAAACTAATGAAATAGAGAGAGCTACCACAGTTTGCACGCGGGGTCACCACGCAGCCACGCTGGATATATATATATGCAGACATGAAAAGCGAGACAAGATTTGAAAAATATATATGTGTATAAAGTAATTATGTAATGTGCTCACTGGCTCGATCGATATTGGAAATCAATGAAAACTCCTGTTTTTCTGTAGAAATTGAAAGACAGAGGAAGGAGCCGCTACGAAGGACCATGAGATTTTATTTCCAAGCCAAAATGACTTATATAGTTTAGCTAAACATGTTTGCCTAACCTCCAGGGGTAGGGCCCCATGTCTACCACAAGAAAGGAAAATTACCTACATTTAACAAGAAAATTTCTTCACACGATAACAGCTCCATCTTTTCAATTGTGGCTCTGAGTCTATGACTAATAAAAGTGTGCGACAACTCAGAGACCCTATTTAAAAGAACGCCCCAGGCACTAACATTGCAAACTGAGAAATGTCTACGTTAAAGGGTTACTTCAGCCTTCCTTACCATTTCTGTTTTTAGACGTGGTCATGGAGCGAGGAACCTGTATGTACAGTGTTTCGGCTTAAATTGCTGTCTTTACAGAATAATCTGCACATTTGCGCTGGGCAAGTTGCACCCCCTCATCACACGTGACTTAGGCAGCCTGGAACTCTGCTCTGGCTGCCCAATGTTATTTCTGTGCTAAAATTACATCTGTCAGCGCACCCACTGTGCACTGGTGAAAGACGTTGTCAGCTTAACTTAACTAGTGGTGCCATTACCGGAGGAATAACAGGAACAAACCGCAGAAGCCACACATAGAGATATGGACACAAGTCTTCAGGAAGTAACAGGTCTTTTATTTACACACCGATCGGGTCTCAGATGAACTTCTGTTCCAAAAATATCTGAGAGGCAGAAAGCATGGTGCAGAGGCCTTTTGTTAGCAGCATATCCCCTCCTATACAGTATAACCCCTCCTATATTCCTCAGACCAATCAGCACACAGGATATTCAGGATAACCGTATATGGGCAGCCCACATGGCTTGTTGAAGACAAAGGAATGTACTATCCACTTCCACACATGCTCAGTATACTGATGACTCATCCAACTGTTTGCAATCAGATACTAATTAGCATATGCCATGTGGAGATTTCGGCCTACTAAATTTTGACCATGCTGGAATCCCATCACAGCGCGGCATGATGAGCAGCAAGGAGGACGTTGTCCATCGCTAGATTTAAGGTACGTTTATTCTTTTTTTTACATGTTTTGTAATGGAAAAAAAAGGGTCCTGGAAACCAACATAGTGTATAATAGGGCATTATAAATTGTAAAATGTTATAGTGCAATCGGGTTGGAGTAACTCTTATTTTGGTATTATTTTGGTAGTTTTAGTTTGTTGTTTGTTGCTAAAAAATAGATTCATATTCTCACATCTAATGAAATCTCCAGTATTCCCCCTTTGGTTGTGCACCTGCCATAGTGTACATCTTTATCCGCTCTTCACTAAATGCCGGAATGGCCTGATTGGACTACCTCATATTTTGACTGAGCTACCATGACCATGTGACCGCAATAACTTAATTCATGAATAAAATGTGAGTGAAGGAACACATTTATGAATTGTCTTTAATCACCTCACACTAATTCAACTGATTGTTTTCTTATTTTATGAATGAAGTCAATTGTGTCCAATTCTTCCATAACTACTTTATTCATGAAAAAAACAAAACAAAAAAAGAAATCACACATAAGAAAATAGAAGCCTCACCTTTGCATCTGTTCTTTTATACTAACAGCTTCATTAATCATTTTCAGTGAATTAATTTAATTATGTTTTACTAAGCTGCAGGCTGTACAGATTTCAAATGAAATTTGATAGATGAACTATAGATACATTATAAACAACAAAACTATGTTGTGGACCAAGTTTGACTAAATAAGCCAAACTCCTCGTCCTGGGCTAACTCACTGCAAACATTTCAAAACCTGGGGACTTCAATGGTGACTATTTTTATTATTATTTGTTTGTCTGCTAGCTATCATTTCAACGCAACTTCGATATACTGTATTAAAAAAACGATTCAGATCCAGGGTCTTACTTTACGAAAACTTAGAATTATCAAAATATTACACAGTATACCAGGGTTTACGTATTTTTAAATGTTTCAACTGTATTATTCATGCCAGCCATTAACTGTTACTCACTGTGCAATCCAAATCACTAACCACAGGTAGAAAACAGGACAGTGATAAAGCTCTTCATTATGTTCACATTTTTAAAGGAAGGTTGGGATCAATAGTCATTGAAATGTGTTCTTAATGGCATCAAATGAAATCCGAATGAACTCTCGCAGGACTAATATAGCATTTCAATCTCCTACTCACCATGATGAGACCATAACTGCTGTCAATAAAACTCGCTTTACGGGACTATGGATCTGCAACACATCCAGTTTTCTGCCTTACTTAGAGGGAATTATTAATTCCTACAAGCAGCATTTTTGATTCTGAGCCAAATAAATAACAATAATAAAGAAAATAATTTTTTATACTTCCCGTACTTTTCTTTTTCTAATCAGTAACCATGGCAGCATTAGCTAATGGGCTTAGCTCCACCCACTGATAGCAGAGAGAACAGGCAATAAAACTCCGATATTAGTTTAAGAAGGGCACACCCTCCCTAACACACAGCCTTCAGTGGACTGGTTCGCACCTTTTCTTGGTGGATTATGGTCGCCACTGGTGACTTAAGTCTTGTCAGCGACGACACAAATCCCAATGAAATTCTGACATGGTGATTGATCAAAGAAAATAAATTATAGTTAGTGCAGAAACAGTTTTCCTTAATTTTGATCAGTAACCATTGCAGCACTAACCAATGGGTAATATGTATGACATATGAAATCCTTGCCTGGAAATCATAGACTTGTGAGCGTAACTTCTGTGACTGGGAAAATATTTGAAGGGCTATTAATGGATAATATTTAGGAATTCATTTGTAAGAACTTTGTTATTAGCAATATTCAGCATGGTTTTATGAAACATAAGTCATGTCAAACTAACCAAATTGCATTCTACGAAGTAAGTAGAAGTATAGATCAGGGTGTTGAAGTGGATGTGATCTACTTGGATTTTGCCAAGGCATTTGATACGGTTCCTCACAATAGGTTAGTCTTCAAACTAAAAGAAATTGGTCTAGATGAATATTCCTGTTCTTGGGTAGAACATTGGCTTAAGGACAGAGTACAACGAGTTGTAATTAATGGTAAATTTTCAGGCTGGACAAAAGTGGTAAGTGGTGTCCCTCAGGGTTCTGTTTTGGGATCACTTCTATTTAACATATTTATTAATTATCTTGAAATAGGCATTGAAATACATGTTTTAGTATTTCCAGATAACACAAAACTGTGTAAAGTAATAAAATGTGAGCAGGATATTGCTTTGCTGCAGAGGGATTTGGATAGATTAGGGACTGGGCACTAAATTGACAGATGAAATTTAATGTAAAGAAATGTAAAGTTATAAGAATGTACAAGCAACTTACACGCTAAATGGTAGTGAATTAGGGATAACAACACATGAGAAGGATTTGGGAATTGTTATTGACAACAAATTAGGCAGCAATATGCCAATATGTCAATCTGCAGTTGCTAAAGCCAGTAAGGTTTTGTCATGTATAAATTCTCGGGATGAAAATATAATTTTGCCTCTTTGTAAATCACTGGTAAGACCACACCTTGAATATGCTGTTCAATTTTAGGCACCTGTTCTAAAGAATTATATCATGGCACTAAAAAAAGTGCAGAGACGAGCTACAAAATTGATAAAAAAGGAATGGAGCATTTTAGTTATGAAGAAAGGTTAAAAAATGTAAATTCCTTTAGTTTGGAAAAACGGTGCCTCAGAAGGGATATGATAACATTATACAAATATATTCTGGGCCAGTACAAACCATTATCTCGAAATCTATTCATAAACAGGGCTATAGATAGGACACAAGGTCACACATTTAGACTGGAAGAAAGGAGATTTCATCTTTTTTTTTTTTTTACAGTAAGAGCAATAAGGATATGGAATTCTCTGTCTGAAGAAGTGATTTTATCAGAGTCCATACAGATGTTTAAACAGCAATTGGATAAATACTTTCAAAAACATAACATACAGGAATATAATTATTAATTAGTGGGGTAATAGCTGCTTGATCCAAGGAGATATCTGACTGCTATTTTGGGGTCAAGAAGGATTTTTTTGCTAGTTTGTTACAAACCTGGAGGCACTTCAGACTGGGTGTTTTCGCCTTTTTTGGATCAACAGCAAAAACATTTGTGAGGAAGGCTGAACTTGATGGACGCAAGAATCTTTTCAGCTATGTAACTATGTAACATCGGGCATCATAAAGGGCAACCCAGTAATATAATATGATATATCATAAAGATACCTCCCAACAGAGGAACAGTTTCATTTTAGAAGTGTGGCTGGGGGTATGACCAGTGGCGTGCTGTTCTGACAAACTTTAGGTGAATTACAAATAACAATTTATACAACTAAAATGTAATTTAAAACAAAAGCAATGTATCTTATTTACACAAAGTCATTTCTAAACACATGTATTTAAGTTTAAAGACACATTGCTGTGAGTTACATTACTGGGAATATTATTGCTGTGGAGCTCTGTTATACACTCAGACACACCAGCAATATGGAGTTCATAAAAAAGAGGGACATTAGGGTGGAAAACAGGAACAGAGGGCCCAAATAGGAACTGCCGCTCCTAAATAGGGACACCTGCTAGGTATGCGTAAGTAAATGATATATATTGTGTTGCTCTATTTGGGACATTGTGCCAAATGGTCATCAGAGAATTCAGCAGGAGAATATGGAAAAACTACAACACTGCCAACCAATAGGTAAACACAATTGGATATTAATTCAATAAATGCTGAGCTTAGTGAATACCTCTGACATTGTCCAATGGTCAGACATACAAATTACAGGGAACAAGAGGTGACGAGGGCTCTGTTTGAACAAGCGTATGCTGTAAAGTTGTAAACTCTCGTGGTTATCATGCATAAATTTGTTAAAGTGTTATATATTATTTCTTCAACCTGATTTTTCTGCCGGATTAACAAGCCAATCAATATTTGAATTAAGAACAAAGATAAAAGATACGCTTTGTAGAAATTACCAAGAGCTTGTTATATTGCTTACTGCATTGCACCTTCAACCCATAAACTGCAGCACGCTGACTGGGTTAAAAGAGGTTATTTCACAATGGATTCTAAGACAGACAGGCTGCAAAAAAAATAAAAAATAAATTAAATATGAAAACAATTTAAGAGACAGAAAAGCCTTGCTACAAGTACACTTTACAATGTACTAGTGTTTCCTTAAAAATCAAGGTAAACATAACTTCAAACAGTCCCAATTTTGGTGGGACAGTCCTAGTGAGAGGGTATTGTTCTGTAGTACCAAGTGTGATCTCCAGGTGGCCCCTATGAGGGCATGTCCCCAATAGTTGAAATACATCGATAGACAGGCTTGCTTTCAGCCCATTAAAGAGTGCTAGAGAAGCATTTTGTGCATAGGCTACAGCGAAAGGGAGTGAAAGGAGGAGGCAAGTAGTTATTTTATAAATAAATTACAATACATAATATTTATTTCTAAGATAAATAATAGTTTAGAGTAATTTCTAAGAGCACTTTTTCAAGTGCATCAAATTTCACGTACACATTGTGCTAGCAGTTTTGCTAACGAATATATTGATTGGAAGAAAAACCTATTTTAAAAAAAACAAAAATTCTCCCGCCTGTCAATCAATTCTTCGGCATAGACTCTACACAGTGAAATTGATTGATAAAGGAGGGCAGGAGAGACCACCTGCAAACGGTCCCTCTGCTCTCCACCCATAGCAAGCACAGCGCATGCACCGAGGTTGGTTTGTTAACTCACCAGCAAGTGCTGCTAGCGCTGTCTAGGGAGTACAGGAATAGAATGACTGACATCACTCCTTTCAGACTCCAACATGCCGGCAATGAAGTCAGCGTGTCGATGTCACAAAGGAGGTTTGCCCTACTTGGAGAAGCGTCCTCAAGCAGAGCTAATCTGTGAAGAGAAAGGCTGGAATGCAGGTGTAGCAGAGGTTGGTGTTACAGAGTGTAACACCCATCTTTGTAATGGGATGGTGGCAGGGGAGAGGAGGATTAGGTAAGTGGTGACAGGTTTTCTTTAAGAAACTAAGACCTTGATTTAATTATTTCCGATAAGCATTTCAAATTAGTCCAAATCTGTAAGAAAAACGTTTCAAATGATTTATCTCCATAAATTCCCAAATGCTTTAATGTTTAAATTTGAAAAGTTTTTCTAACAAATTGGGATAATTTCAAAAGCTTATCCAAAAGAATTAAAGGACCACTATAGTTTCAGGAAAACAAACTCATTTTCCCGACACTATATAACCCTTAGGTCCCCCCCACCCTCAGGGTCCCCCTGTTGCTGGGCTGGAAGGGTTAAAACCCCTTCAGCCACTTACCTTTATCCAGCGCCGGGCTCCCTCAGCGCTGGTGACCTCTCCTCCGACTCCAGCTCCTGAGCGGAGCCGAATGCACAGCCAGAGTCGCATGCGCATTAAAAACGCCCACAGGAAAGCATTACTCAATGCTTTCCTACGGACGTTCTGCATGCTCAATGCGATTTTCGCACTGAGCGTCGGGGAAGCGCCTCTAGCGGCTGTCAGTGAGACAGCTACTAGAGGCTGGATTAAGCCTCAATGTAAACATAGCAGTTTCTCTGAAACCTCTGAAACTGCTATGTTTACAGCTGCAGGGTTAAAACCTGGGGGACCTGGCACCCAGACCACTTCATTGAGCTGAAGCTGGGTGACTATAGTGGTCCTTTAAATTGAGGGCTAATTTAGCAAGTATAGACATAGTGGGTAAACGAGTTGCAGTAGTTGAGGCAGGAGTAAATTAGTTAGTGGAAGTTTGCAGTGTCCTTCTCAAGAGTATAATGAAATCAGGAACGTGACCAGATTCTCTAATGAATAATGGAAGGAATTAAGGAATCAAATGTTACAGCGAGGCACAAATCTTGATAATGCAGGAGAATGGGTATTCCTACTGCTTCTGGGTAGGAATATAGATTGTGATGTCAAATAAGAAGCTATCTATTTAGCACATTACTAAATCTACTTTAATTTATTTAATTTGCTTTCAATTCAATGCATTTTAGTGTTTAGGGAATAAGGCCTACAGTTGTGTTGGCACTATGTTTTCCATATATTGCCCAGTCTTCTGTGAAGTCAGGAAAGATTAATTTTAGGATAATATGGTAACACCAAGCTCAGACCAAGTGCGCCCAACAGCTAAAACATTTTGTGAAAATATTCCTAAACCAGCAGTACTTCAGGCCTACAACAATCCCAATTGAAGAGGGACTGTGTTAATGGCATGTAGCCTGGTGTCCATACACACCCTCTTTCTTGTAGAGTCTGTCTTTTTTAGGCTCACTGGCCTGCCCCCTTTTACCCCACCTACTGTTGTTCCATATAATGGGGCACTAATGTTGATGGTACGATACATAGAAATTCAGAATATACACCATAGTCTCCAAAATAACTTTAGCTTAATGAAGCAGTTTTGGTGTGCAGATCATGCCCCTGCAGTCTCGCTGCTCAATTCTCTGCAATTTAGGAGTTAAATCCCTTTTTTATGCAGCCCTAGTCATAGACTTGCATAGCCACCCTAAACACTTCCTGTAACGTGAGATCTAATGTTTACGCGTCTTTTATTGCAAATTCTGTTTACTTTGTAATCTCTTATCCCCTGCCATGTTAATAGCTTGCTAGACCTTGCAGGAGCCTCCTGTGTGTGATTAAAGTTCAATTTAGAGAGCAGGTTAAAAAAAAAAAGTAAGTTAACATCTGATTTAAACTTAACCCATTTTGTTTTCACGGCGGCTGTGTCAGTCACAGCCAGGGGAGGTGCGGCTAGGGCTGCATAGACAGAAACAAAAGTAGTTTAACTCCTAAATGGCAGAGAATTAGGCATTAACCATTTAAGGACACATGATGGAAATATTTAAATTTACAGAGAAAGAGATACAATTGTTTAAAGTAAATTACTTCTGATTGAAAGTGAAACCAGTTTTTTTTCATGCAGGCTGTGTCAGTCAGAGCCAGGGGAGGTGTGGCAAGGGCTGTATAAACAGAAACAAAGTGATTTAACTCCTAAATGGCAGTGAATTGAGCAGTGAAACTTGAGAGGCATGATCTATACAGTAAAACTGCTTCATTAAGCTAAAGTTGTTCAGGTGACTATAGTGTCCCTTTAAGCTAAAGTTGACTATTGTGTACCTTTAAGGGACATATTAAAGAATTACAGGGTTATTCTCTACAGTGAGAATTTAAAATAAATTCAAAGAGAATTTAAGGCCAGAGCAGACGAGCTGAAAACACAGTTGACGTTTTTCAGTTTTGTTATTTTTACCCTAGATTTGAAATTTACTTTAAATTCACCTTGAATCCTCACTTTAGTGAATAACCCGTTAAGAGTTAAAAAGTGCTGAAAGAATGAAATACACAGCAATTAAAAGAGAGCCGGAAAAACATCAGAATTACCAAAAATTCCAAGAAAATAAATGCAGCTAAAATGTGAAGCATTGGTCAAGAATTTCCAAAGCCAATCACTGTGTTTTAATTCATAGCAAGAGTTTCCAATCATTTTAAATTAAAAAGCATTCAGCGTGTAGGAATACGTGATTTATAAATACTTAAAAGAAAACCTAGATAGACTGGGATGACTTTCTATACATATTAAGTTTCCGTATGCCTATGTCTACCAGAGAGATATCCCAAACTGTATTTATTTGCTTCCTGTGAGAAATATAACTCAATTAGTTTGAATCACTATGGGGAACACTGTGTAAATTACATTGAAGATCAGGGTTTACTTTATTATGCCAAGAACAAATAACCGTATCTGCTGTTTAACATCAAGCTTCTCGAAAAGATGTATACTTTTAATGTGTACTGAGCCTTTTTCAATAGGCAGCAGACCACAAAAAGCATTAACCGCATGCCCATGAAAAAGACAACTTGACAAGCAATGTAGAAAGACAATCTAGCACTATTTAACTCCTTCCGAGGCTTCAAGAAAGGGGAAGCGACGAATTGCGAAGACCTTCCACAAGCAAAGCCATGACCAACATGTATTAATAAAACACAAGGAATTAAAAGGACTGTCATCCTCTGGACAATTGATCCTTGCAGTAAACTCAATCTACAGTCAGTGGCAGTAAATCTATTAGAACCCACACCAGAGTCTGTTGAAATATGTCACGGACCAACATACCTACCACAATGAATTTTTTTCCCCACTCGTACTCTTCTTTTTACAAAACATGCTCATTGCATTTTATCTGACTCATTCAGTTAATGGCTCAGAGAGTGGATGTATGATTTATATTTACTTTAACTTACATTGATGAAACCTCTAATGCATTGTGTCTCCACTTGATGAAACACAATTTGTTTTTCTTACACAGCATGCAATGGAATTTCAAACGGAATAGCCATGTTGAATTGTGCTGTTATATAAGTTCATTAGCCATGCAAGACACATTTTTTTTAGTTAGTCCTCCTTTCAATTTCCAGAGCTTCATCGAGTATTCGATATAATTTTGTCTATTGTATTGTAGCCCACAATACCCTAATATTGAAAAGCATTTTGCAGACATATTCATTTTCTGCTTATGAACTGTGACAAACTCTGTATTTCCCTGGCCCAGTTAATCTTTTTCCTGCATTCAGTAGTTGGATCTACCGAGCACCGACCACCCTCTGGTTCATTAAACTTCAAGGTAACCACAAGATTAAGTGCTCTCCCTGGGCGGCTGCCGTTCATATAACCAAACAACACGTGCGCTTGTCTCCTGAAAGCATGCAGCGGGACTTGGTCGTCGAGTGTCTGGAACTATAAGTCGGACACGACCTCACGAACACCGGTGATTTTATACGAACGCCTGCTTCTATTCTTGACAAGCCAGGAGAGCGCTATTGGGTGAAAAGGTACGCACGAACATGAGAAACAATCGCTACCTGTGACCCAGGGGAACCATTTGGTATTTTGTTCGGTTTGGGACTTCCGAAAGTGACCAACTGCTACTACTTTTCTCATGGAACTATTTCGGGCAGACTCCATGTGTGCGGTTGGTCAACACTTTACCCCGGTGGCTGTATTCGTGGGATCTGAGCGCTATTTGGACACAAATAAATACATACAATAGTAGGTAGGTCACACTTCTGGGTATGTCTGTAAAAGTTATATGCAAAACACAAAATAGTGTAATAAAGTCTATGCAAATAGGCAATGTAAGATTTAAGTGAAGTACTCACAAGCCTAGAGCCAAATATATGTGGCTCTCACTGATGTCGCCTTGGGACTTTTTCAAGGATGTCCCTCTCCTATTACCACGTGGCTGGATCGCTGGTCCCACTTGGCTTGAAGGGGTTCCAAGATGAATGGATATTCTCACTTAATTTGCCAGAATTCCCCAAAAAATCCCACTTCGCTTAACAGACTTCTCGATAGAAGATTCAATATGGGATATACAGCCAACTATTTATTCAAAAAAGTATTAAAAATACATTATTAAAATAATCAATAAAAAACAATAAATAAGACAATATTCTAAAAGTCTGTAGCTAAAGTGCTATATTCAAGTCCTGCCAAATGGCTAGTGCAAAGTCTGAGACGCGTTTCACCCCTTCCAGGGGCTTTTTCAATCGGTATTTCTATTTTCTTTAATACCGGCGGCTTTTTCTAGTGATTCGCCGGTTTACTTCCGGGTTCCGGCCAGTCCTAACTTGGAACGCAATGTGCGTTCCAAATTACTTCCGGGTTCCGGCTACCTTCTATTTGCAACGCAACGTGCGTTCCATTTGGCCGTTCGTCTCCCACGTACTTCCGGGTTCCGGCTACCTTCTATTTGGAACGCATCATGCATTCCATTCCGCAGGAATTCGTCTTCCCCCTATTTCCGGATTTCAATGTCCTTCTCTTTGGGACACAGAATTGCATTGCATATAATAGTTCATCATTGGAACGCACACCAAAAAGGTTGTGCGTTCCATTCCAAATCCGGCCAGGACAAAGGAAAATTGTAATTAAATGGTTGTAACTCATATAACATCATATAAAATTCATATACATCAAATAATATCTCGTATATACATATATATATGTGAACAGTAGGAGGTGATTATGAGTCTATATTCTGATTTTGCCTTATTTTAACTGGATTAAATTCAGATTTTGAGGTTTGCCATTTTTTTAAATTGCACAATAATTCACTTTTTAAATTGCATGTTTTTAGATTATGTGTTATTTTATTTTTTACACCATAGTGGTTGGGGCTACTATCTCTTTAAATGAACGCTAGTAAGGTGATTTTATAATTATAATTATTTGGGATTAAAGAACTGACATTTTTTGAAACACAAAACTATATGATGAGAGGTATTTAAAAACCGAATATACGGCAAAATCAGAATATAGACTCATAATTTCTTTCTGGTGTGCGTTCCAATGATGAACTATTATATGCAATGCAATTCTGTGTCCCAAAGAGGACATTGAAATCCGGAAAGAGGGGGAAGACGAATTCCTGCGGAATGGAATGCATGATGCGTTCCAAATAGAAGGTAGCCGGAACCCAGAAGTACGTGGGAGACGAACGGCGGAATGGAACGCACGTTGCGTTGCAAATAGAAGGTAGCCGGAACCCGGAAGTAATTTGGAACGCACGTTGTGTTCCAAGTTAGGACTGGCCGGAACCCGGAAGTAAACGGGCGAATCACTAGAAAAAGCCGCCGGTATTAAAGAAAATAGAAATACCGATTGAAAAAGCCCCTGGAAGGGGCGAAACGCGTCTCGGACTTTGCACTAGCCATTTGGCAGGACTTGAATATAGCACTTTAGCTACAGACTTTTAGAATATTGTCTTATTTATTGTTTTTTATTGATTATTTTAATAATGTATTTTTAATACTTTTTTGAATAAATATTTGGCTGTATATCCCATATTGAATCTTCTATCGAGAAGTCTGTTAAGCGAAGTGGGATTTTTTGGGGAATTCTGGCAAATTAAGTGAGAATATCCATTCATCTTGGAACCCCTTCAAGCCAAGAGGGACCAGCGATCCAGCCACGTGGTAATAGGAGAGGGACATCCTTGAAAAAGTCCCAAGGCGACATCAGTGAGAGCCACATATGTTTGGCTCTAGGCTTGTGAGTACTTCACTTAAATCTTACATTGCCTATTTGCATAGACTTTATTACACTATTTTGTGTTTTGCATATATCATTTACAGAGATACCCAGAAGTGTGACCTACCTACTATTGTATGTATTTATTTGTGTTATATTGAGTGGTGTGTGGTGTGTGGTTTGTGGCATCTTAGCTACCACACTTATTCCCATTGTTCTGTTGTAGACATTCCTATTTTTTTTTGCTATTTGGACATGTTGGGCACTCAATCCAATGACAACAAGCAACATGCTAACATTTAAATTTGATTTAATAAGGAGAAAGCAACTTCTGCCACCTCACAAATTATTTACTAAAGAGAATTTTACTGAATTTCAAAGCAAATTTTAAGGCCAAAATAGCTAGGCTGGAAACATTTTCAAAGTCATCTATGCTCTACTTACTTACTCACTCTACTTACAGCTGAATGAAAGAGGTCCTTCACCTTAACAGTGTGGCCGATTTCCAAACCCGGAGTTCCTTGGGCAACTAGAGCTTTATACAGGTGCCCAGTTAACCTCACCCCTGGAGTGATCCTGGTCCACACTTAGGAGGCTTCCCTGCTATATCAGGACTATTTGGTGCTGCCACAAGAATAATCATCATAGTGGACGCTGCTTTTGCCCCCAGTCATGGCAGCAAGACATTCAGTATTATGTCCAAGCTAGACAGAATTTTCGTAAATTTTTGGTGGAAGATGAAAAATCGAGTGCATCAACCCGCTCCGCTGAAGCCAGGTGGCCACTCACCTCAAACACCACCACCATGTCCCCATCATGAGTCTGCGACTCTAAATATTGAGAGGGCTCAAACATGGTAATGGAAACTAGAACATCCCACCCCTGAGTACAGACCAGCAACAAGACTCGACACTCGACGCAAGACTGAGGTACGGAATACTGCCACTTACTTACACCTAGGCAAAAATGCTGGAGGCACCTATTTCTGTTGCAGGACTGTGTTCTGCATAGGCTGGTCTGGGCTCTGAGATCGGATGCTTGTTAGCACAGTGCCACTTACCTCTACCTTTTAAAAGAGTTAATGTGGAGGAATTTGTTTTGGCATTGTTCTTGCTTTCTTTTCTGTTGATTCTTCTGTAAGTCTGTTATTATTATATTACCAATTTGGGGGTCTCCTGGGTGGATCATTATGATGGACAATGCATGCCACTTCCTTTATACTTAACATACCTAGGCATGTGAATACTCAACACTTGACAATACTAGTGAAAAACCCTGTAAAAAGTGCTGAAAGAAAGGAAAATGAGAAGACACCATGGCTATCATTGTATTGTTATGACATTGCATAACAAATTAAAATTATAAAAAAATATATATAAATCTGTAAGCTCACCCTTTGTGCTCCTTCCTACTAACATTCATTTAAAAAAGAATATTTATTGAAAAAATAAATCTCTTCTGTACCATTTTAGAAAACCTTCAATAAACCTTTGTTTTTTTTAAATGGCAAAACAGACCTGAAACATGTCAGCACCAAACTTATAAATCAAGCAAGTCTGAATGTGTAACAAGTCATTTTTAGCAGAAAGTCTAACAATATCCCAGCGATATAAGAAGAAAAACCAAGAAAGGGAGGAAGGAACAGGACAGGGGGAAGGGGTAGGCAGAGAGCAGGAACAGGAGAAGGTGACTGGCAGCAAAGGTTATGAGTTGCAATCCCTGGTGTGAGCGATTTACCCACATGGCTGCATTAAAGCATGGCTGTTACCTCTCCCAGAATGAGCATTTAATAAACATTAAATCTTTATGATATGCTTGTTAAAAATCTCCCTGAAACTCCAAAACAGGTCTCCATTACAGGGTAAGGGCTCTCTTTCGCCACTTGAGTTCCACCACACCAAACTCGTCATACCATGTCACTCACCATGGACCTCACTTTGTAAACAGTAGAGCAGCCATAACAGAGCAAGAAAGGGGTTTAACCACACTGTTGTCACAAAGATCTGAATTTAATATTGTTGGATAAGCTTTCCAAATCATTTAATAACTTGGATTTAAAAAAAATAAAAATATTGAAATTTAAAAATATATAATATATATAAAAAAAAATGTTAAAAAAAATGTTATATCAAAAACTCTTATTTTACAAAATTAAAATATTAATGTTAAAAGTTATCCAAATATATTAAAGGGACACTATAATCACCAGAACAACTACAGCTTAATGTATTGAATTAAAGAATTGAATAATGCTTTCCTGTGGGGAGGTCTAATACGTGCGCGCCCATTGCCGAGCATGCGCATTAGGTCTCCCCGCCGGCTGAAGTTGGTGGGGGAAGAGCGTGGGTGGAGCCTGACCTAGTGCCAAGGGACATCTGAGCTGGATTCAGGTAACTCACTGAAGGGGTTTTAGTCCCAACAACATGGGATGGGGAAGGGAGGGAGAGGGGTGCTGCAGTTAAAGGGAAACGGATGTGTTTTCCTGGCACTGGAGAGTCCCTTTAAGGGGAGGAAACTTCCTTACATTTATTATTGTTCATATATTCAACCACATTTATAGATGGAAGTGGAGTGTGTGCTTTAATGGGTCTGTCATAGGCATAATCATAATTTTGGACTCCATTGTTCATCCTCCACCAACCTTTACTGTAGACAATATACATTCCGGTAGGTAGAATTTCCTGGTATCTGTCACACCAACATTCTTCCACAACCAGACAGTGCAGTGTAATTCATGGCTCCAGAGAATGTTACTAGTGCTCCATGGCCCATTGGCAACGCCCTTTCCACCACTGCAGCCAACGCTTGGTAATCCCCATGTTGATTAAGTTTCCACACGGTTGCTTGGCTGTGGAAACATCAAATAAAGCTTCCAACACATAGTTCTTATGCTGATGTTGCCTCGAGTAGCAGTTTGGAACTCTGTAGTCTGTGATAGAATAGATGATAGGTGAACAGTCAAAGTTTGAGATGCAGGTCTTTCACTTCCACTTAATAGCATTTGCAGTTGGCCTGAGAGATTGGTTGCATTCTATGGGTAGTGACATGTTTGCGGGTCACTGATCCCTTTAGTACAACCCATAATACCTTCAATATTTGTGTATGGAGAGTTCATGATGAAATTTATGCACTGGTTAGCAATGGCCGAAGCACATGGACTCAATAATTCATAGATACTTTTGGTCACATAGTTGAAGAGAATTGGCATTACATACTTATTTAAGAAACTGTCCACTTCTACGAGGCTACATCGAATTAAAATGTTTAGTAGTGAATGTGAACAGTCGCTAATGCACTTTTGGCACAATGTGAGCTTCAGCGTGACAGCATTTGAATAACCCCTCAGCTACAACAAATGTCACTGCCAGTGGAAACTACAGTACCAGAGGCCTGCACAGGAAGAACAAGAGCCTCTCGCATCTTCAACTCTGTTACTCCCAGAGGCTTAAAAACACCTTTAACCCCTTAAGGACACATGACGGAAATATTCCGTCATGAGTCCCTTTTATTCCAGAAATTGTGTCCTTAAGGGGTTAAAAAAAAAAAAAAAAACATTTTTAATAATTTCTGATATTATGCTGAATAAATCAAAATCAATGTGCTTTTTCATGTGCGAGCATTTTATTGTTTGTGTTCAGTGTTTATACAGCCATATTTTAACTTGTCATTTATCTACACTCCTCCAGTTTCATCAATTAAAATTCCGTTAGGCGAGTAACAGGGAATTTTCAGTACTGGAAGTCCTACACACAAAACACTTCTTAATGGCCAGTAATTGGAATTTGTGGTTTAATATCGTTAATCAGTTCTTAAAAAAAAAAAAAAAAAAAGTTCTGCCGATTGAAATCTTCTTAAAGGGACATTCATCACTCTTTGGGACAACGATCATTCAAAAGGGAAACTGCAGGCACCCAGACCACTTCAGCTCCTTGAAGTGGAGTGGGTGTTGTGACCCTTTTGCACTTAGTGCTGCAATCTAAAACATTGCAGTTCCAGAGGACTGCAATGTTTGCATTGCAGCTCTAAGTCTGCCCTCTGTGGCTGTCTAGGGGGACCTATTAAACCTATAGTGCCAGGAAAACAGGTTTGTTTTCCTGGCACTATAGGATCCCTTTAAGCTTTCAATGAGACAGTTGCACCACTTTGCAAGCTGAAAAGAGCAGGTAAATACATAAATAAAAATAAATTAAAAAAAAAAGTCATATTTACATGCTTCGACTTTCTTATAAAAAAAAACAACGCAAAAACACAATAAAGAAATGTTATTTTATTTGATGTGACAGGTCATTACTTGAAAAAAAGAATAAAAAGTTTAAATAGTAATAACTGTGCCTATTCACATGGATGTATCAACGTGTCCATTAGCCTGGAGAAAAAAAATATATAACAGTCTCTTTTTAATATAAAAATATCATTAGCCCTTGTGATATATTTAATCTGTCCCTGCTGGCTTGTTTCGCTTTCTTTTCCTCTTCCTTTTGGATTGTTCGGGAGCGGGTGCTGTAGGCGGCCGTGCAATTTGTTTCTTTTTTTTCATGCAGCTTAGAGGGTTAGGACCAGTTACGCGTTTTCGTTTTTTCCCTCTGCGTTCAGAATCCTTTGCCACCCCCTGTTCTTCTTTGAGGTGCTCTATATTTTTCTTTTGGTGTACCGGTACCAGCTGGCTGGTCTGGGCAGTCTGAACATGTGCCAGAGATTTAGGAGATGGCTTGTCCAATACTATGGTGTTTTGAATAATAAACATCAAGGGGACACCAGCCCTTTTCTTTAATTTTGTTGACAATTCCTGATCCTGTTAAGAAAGGAAAGCAAACGATTTCAATTATAGCAGAGGACAAAGTTATTTTATAGTAAGAACAGATGAAAAGATGCGCAGACTTTGCAAGTAAGGGTCGTAAAAAATAAAAAAATAAATAAAAAAGGATCTGGAAACTTTATTTAGAAAATCAGGATATTCAGGGCTATAATAATTACTAGAGCAATTTTAACAAGCTGGTGTGGTAGATGGATCTGTGCTTAGTGTATGAAGCAACCTAATGAAAGAAGTTATTTAATCCAGTGAGTAATTAAGACACGGGGGAAAGCAGCCCGCTGCTTCACAAGAAAATGGTCATTATCATGAAATACAGTTTCACTTTTATTATGGTGCGTGAGCAATAATGAGATGCACACATATACAAAATTAAACACTCAACGCTTATAGACATGGATCTAAAAGATCTATAAATAAACCAAATTCCAGGAAAGTATTTATACAGGTGGTACTGTGTCTTTAAACAGTAATATATCAACTAGCTGCAGAAAATTAACATTTGCCTTAAAGAGTAATGTATTCGTCCAACACAATCTAACATATATACTGTACTAAATTAGTGAAATAGGACCATAAACTAACCTGGGATCCCTGGTCACTACTAATTCCCCAAGTATAAAATTAAAGAAACACTATAGTGTCAGGAATACAAATGTGTATTCCTGATACTATAGGTCTAAATAGCCATTTGGGCCGCTGCCTTCCCCCACCACCTCCTCTAGTTGAAAAGGACCTGGTTGTGGCTGGCCCCGCCCCTTGAATGAGATCACACTTGATGGTCTCAGCCAATCCAATGCTTTCCCATAGAAAAGCATTGGGAGGCTATAACGCATGCACAGCAATACGCTTTGCTGCGTCACTCAGCATCTCCTCGATGCATCTCTATGGGGAAAGTTTACATAGAAACATAGTTTGGCGCCTCAATGCAGAGAACATGGTTCAGCACTGACCCAGGACACACCTCTACTGACTGAAAGACTGCCACTAGAGGGGTTACTAGGCAGTAATGTAAACACTGCCTTTTCTCTGAAAAGACAGTGTTTACATTTAAATGGCAACAGGAACATGCTACACCAGAACCACTACATTAAGCTGTAGTTGTTCTGGTGACTGTGTCCCTTTAAGAAACAGTAGGCACACAAAAATACAGTTTTACATTTTACAAGGCTACTTGAACTCGAGTATCTTAGCACACAGATATGGGATTCAGTTTCACCATATAGTGATATTGAGTTAAGCCCACCACTATGCCATAGTCCAACAATAATTTTAACATAGGAGACAAATTAAATTGTGCTAAATAAAATAAAGTGCATCCAATTAATCTGTTGTAAGAGCATTGTGAATAAATATAATGCAAAATGAATGTGATAAAAACCACAGTGTCAAAACTAAAAGTAATTGTGCTTTAATGTATATACTCACAATACATATGATATATCTGCTCTATATCAAATAAAAATTATTATTAAAGTGACAACTATCTAAAACCTCTTCAAATTCATACTTTTCTGTGATAGCCTCCAATGGGGCATCTGAAGCTGGAGGCTGGGTGGGGTGCTCAACCCAAAAGGAATTGAGGGCACACACTGAACATGCATTTCTAGGCAACAGTGCTGCCATAGAGACCAAAATGAATACAAAATGCAGATTAAGGAACACACACACACACACACACACACACACACACACACAAATACTTAAAGCGGCACTGTCATGCCGAACTTACCTTTCCTCAATCTCTTCCTCTTCTCCCCCTCTCTCAGGATCTGTTCTTCTTTTCTTCCTATCTTCTTTAGTTTTCTTTAAAATCATAAGACAAAGTAGGGACTCTTTGCCTTATGGAGGATTTCCGCTTGACCAGCTCTGACCAGCGGAGGAGCAAAGTGTGCTTCATTTCCGCTGGTCAGAGCAATTTTCCCATGATCCCTAGCTTTCCTCTGTGTTCCCACAATGCTTCCTGTCACTTTCCACAAAACTGCCGAATTGCGTTCTAACTGAATGAGAACAGTCTGTTCGTTTCTTTTAGAACGCAATTCGGCATTTTATTCGGATCGGAATTTAATTTAGTTCTTAGCCTAATTGCAGGGCGGGGCAAGGCTTTATAAGCCTTCCCCCGCTCTGCGGAGCTCAGTCTGCGCGGAGCCCTCCATGGGTGAAGATGGATTATTTTTTTGCGCTCGGGTTTTTTTTTTTTCGTCGGGTTTTTTTTTTGCGCTCGGGATTTTTATTTTATTTTCAATTCGACGGTTATGATGGTTTTTTTATTTGGCCTTTTTTGGGGCTGAAAAAAGAAGATTTGAGAAAAAAGAAGACGTCGAATGGTAAGTTTAATTTTATTTTACAGGTTAGTTATTTTATCCCCCCCCTCACTATTTTATACGGTGAGGGGGGTAGGTAGGGACTTGTTTTTTTTTTTGGGTGGGGGTGGGTGACTAGGGGCTTGGGGACCCCTAGTCACCTTGGGGGACGGGGGGGTAATTGACTTAGGGCCCCCACCCGCCGCCCAGGGGTGGGGGCCGGGGGGGAGGACAGTAGGTCCCCCCCCCCTCATTATCTTCATGGCCCCCACCCGCCGCCCAGGGGTGGGGGCCGGGGGGGGGCAGTAGGTCCCCCCCCCATTCTCACATATGGCCCCCACCCGCCGCCCAGGGGTGGGGGCCGGGGGGGGAGGACAGTAGGTCCCCCCCCCTCATTATTTTCATGGCCCCCACCCGCCGCCCAGGGGTGGGGGCCGGGGGGGGAGTAGGTCCCCCCCCATTCTCACTATGGCCCCCACCCGCCGCCCAGGGGTGGGGGCCGGGGGGGGGCAGTAGGTCCCCCCCCATTCTCAATATGGCCCCCACCCGCCCAGGGTGGGGACGAGAAGCAGTGGGTCCCCCCTCATTAACCCTAAAGCCCCCACCCGCCTTGGGGGGTGGGGGGGAGTACTGCCCCCCTCATTCTCACTATGGCCCCACCCGCCCGTAGCCAGGGGTGGGGCGAGCTAGGACAGTAGGTCCCCATTCTCATTATCCCACCCGCCCCAGGGGTGGGGAGTAGTCCCCATTCTCACTATGGCCCCCACCCGCCGCCCAGGGGTGGGGGCTGGGGGGGGGCAGTAGGTCCCCCCCATTCTCATTATGGCCCCCACCCGCCGCCCAGGGGTGGGGGCGGGGGGGGAGTACTGCCCCCCCCCTCATTCTCACTATGGCCCCCACCCGCCGCCCAGGGTCGGGGGCGGGGGGTAGGACAGTAGGTCCCCCCCCCATTCTCATTATGGCCCCCACCCGCCGCCCAGGGGTGGGGGGAGTACTGCCCCCCCCCCTCATTCTCACTGTTTAGGGGTGGGGGCCAATAGTTGTTTTTTTGTTGTTGTTTTTTTACAGTGAGCAGCCACAGGCTGCTCACTGTTTAGTGGACATGCCCCTACTCGCGGTATAGCGAGTAGGGGCATTTTGGAGATTTTTATCTCCCTTGTGCTATTATGGGGGTCATATTGACCCCCATAGAGTGAGGGGGGCCTGGGGGGCTTATGAAGTGGTGGGGAGCACTGCTCCCTGCCGCTTCTATAGTTACATATTACAAGGAGAGAGCTGCGTGCCGGTAGCTCCCTCCTTGTAATAACCTGCACGAACAAACTAACACTGATACATAGTGTTTGTTTGTTCGGCTGATCTTTCTATTCACTCATTCGTCTGTCTGTCTGATGGATGAATGAATAGATGAAATTCCCGTTCGCATGTCCAGGTGTTTCACTGGGCATGTGCGGGAATCTCACAGTCTGCCTAGTGTGGGCTGATGACGTGTCCCACAGGGACTTCACCAACCCACATAAAGATGGCGGCGCCCTGAATATAGATCGGGGCAGAAAATAAAGATTTAAAAATAGGTAATGTGGGGGGCTTAGGGGCATTTGGGGGTGACTAGTTGGTCAATTGGATGTAGTGGAGGCGGGAGGGGGGTTAAAAAAAAACAGAATTCGGCATGACAGTGCCGCTTTAAAGAGATAATAGTCAGGGTAGGGAGGTCTTCTATACAGAATCCCCTACTCTGAAATTAACACACCAAAGATACACTCCAGTGGTGTCTCAGGGCTTGACCCCTGTTGGTCTGTGAAATAAACTGTATTGTCCTACTTCCAGAGAAGAATTCTGTATGTAGGTGTTTACTGGAGAGAAAGGAATTGGAATGCTACACACCAAGTGATAGTTGTGGTTAGATATAGAATCCAAAGCCTAAATCGGCTATACCTCCTATAGAAAATAGATAGAAATAAAATAAAGAAGCCTCTCTCCCTTGTAATCTCACTAGACAGTCAGAGGTAAAAGAAATAAAGAAATCGAAATGAAGTGCTAATAAAATGAAACCATGCTTAAAAGTGCCCTGAAGAAGGTGCACATGTCTGTGCACCGAAACGCGCGTCAGGTTTTCTTTTCTCACAGGGCACTTTTACACATCTTACAAGCATGGTTTCGTTTGATTAGCACTTCATTTCGATTCCTTTATTTCTTTTACCTCTGTCTAGTGAAATTACAAGGGAGAGAGGCTTCTTTATTTTATTTCATTTTATTTCTACTTTATTTCTGTCTCAGTCTGTGGACATCTAATGAGCTTAAGCACAAGCTGAATTACTTTGAATTAATGGAAGAACCACAGTATGATTCTTTTGAAATAGAGACAGCAAATTAGGAATATACAAATACGTATTTCAGCTTCAGGGGCTGTATTTACAAATACAAGCTATCAACCCCATGTGCTAGAGGGTTCAAGCAATTGTTGCCAATTACACATTCCTTGTGTTACAACATTGTAAAAGTGTGACTATGTCCAAGTCAAACTTACATAGATACTTTGCTTCTATTTTTCCTTAAATCATATCAAAGCTATATCTGTACTTACCGTATATACTCGAGTATAAGCCGAGTTTTTCAGCACATTTTTTGTGCTGAAAAACCCCAACTCGGCTTATACTCGAGTCAGTCTGTATTATGGCAATTTACATTGCCATAATACAGACTGGGGGCTGGCAGAGCTGTTACTTAGCTCTCCTGTCAGCTCCCTCCTCCTCCGCGCCGGTCCGGTCAGCACCTCGGTCAGCTCCCAGTGTAAGTCTCGCGAGAGCCGCGGGGTCATAGTGCGGCTCTCGCGAGACTTACAGTGTGAGCTGAGAGAGGAGCTGCACGGACCAGCGCGGTGGAGGAGAGAGCTGACAGGAGCTGCAGGAGAGGTAAGTGCTTCCTGCCAGCCCCCCTCCTCCCCCCACTGAACTGCCAATGCCATTGGACCACCAGGGAAGGAGATACATGGCAGGGAGGGGGGACGAAAAATAAATAAATTAAAAATATATAAATAATAATAATAATAATAATTAAAAAAAATAACAAAAAAATTTAAATAATATTAATTAATAATATATAAATAATAATAATAAAAAAATATTTAAATATTAATAATATATAAATAATAAAAAAAATAATATAACAAAAAAAAAATTAAAATAATATATATTTTTTTATTTTTATAAAAATGCCCACCCCCCCAAGGCTCTGCCACACAAGCACACACTGCATCACACACACTGCACTCATACACACACACTGCATTTATGCACACACACTGCATTCATACACACACTGCATTCATACACACACACTGCATTCATCATATACACACACTGTAAATAAATATTCAATTAATATAATTTTTTTAGGATCTAATTTTATTTGAAATTTACCAGTAGCTGCTGCATTTCCCACCCTAGTCTTATACTCGAGTCAATACGTTTTCCCAGTTTTTTGGGGTAAAATTATGGGCCTCGGCTTATATTCGGGTCGGCTTATACTCGAGTATATACGGTACCTCTCACGGGGATTTTTCTATTGAATCATATTGACATAAACCAGTACAAGAGAGATTGTAGACTTTGAGATAACACATACTTCTCAATAGTATTTCACTATATTCCTCTGCTGAGTTATTGGTATTAAGCCTCCTGTTCCCTGTATCCTAGAAAAAAAAAAAATTTGACTCTCTACTATCCAATCCCCCTACATAGACATCACGCAATAAAGTCTGAAAGTTAGGGACATTGGAGAAATATATATATATCTTTGGATTCGATATCTGACCACAACTATCACTTGGTGTGTAGCGTTCAAATTAAGAGAATATACATTCTAATTCTTTTCTCTCCAGTTAACATCTACATACAGAGTTCATCTCTGGAAGTAGGACAATACAGTTTATTTAAAAAATAAAAAAAATACTGTTTTAAGTTTCTTTTTTTATTATTTGTTTGTGGAGATAGGTGATTTTAAGCCCTGTAAAAATGTTTAACTGTATTTTCTGTGTGTGCGCTGCTCCTTAATTTGTATGGCGTATTAATTCTGGTCACTACGGCAGCACCACTGCTGAGAAATAATCACCCTACCATTTACCTAAATGTGAGCAATCGAGCTATCTTGCAAAGTACTCTGTATAAAAGAGTTTCAGTGGCTAGACCTCAGCTCACGGCACTCTAACATTTGTATTGGTCTGTTTATACTGTACTGTCTTTCTCCCCAATTGAACAGCACAGCAGAATTTGTTGGCACGTAATAAATGCGAGTAATAATATTTCAAGTGTTCTCAACTGTATCATGACTACCTATCCCTTGAACCAGTGAGATATTGGCAGTAGCCAACTAAAGATACAAAACTACCTATAGAAATACTCCTTAACCTTTGGCTTCTTTAAATAAGGATCTTTCAGGGGAGACAAAAAATAAATAAATAAAAAAAATAATAATAATAAAAAAAAAAAATAAAAAAAATCTATTTATACAAAAAAAATGGACCAAAAGAGAAGGATGTGTGACAACTTGACCTTGATGGACCAGAGTCTCCTTCCATTCTACATTACTATGTAAGGTTTGCGTAGCACATATTTAACAAACTACATTTGTTTGTTTTTTTACATCCTAGTCTTACAAGTATGCTAATGAATTTACAATGGATTAAAGCACAGGGGAAATATGATACACAGAACAGATTATCATTTAGGAAAGAATACAGTGCTTTGTACAGCTTGCATTAGCATTTTGTAGAGAGGATTATGATTCAATGTGTGGATAACAGAAAGTCATCACAAGAAGACACAGAACATTCTAAGTGATGCGCCTGAATTGTTCCGTGCTCACCAAAAATATTTCACTGTCACAAGACAATGTCTATGTCAGATAAAGCCCGGTGGAAGGGAATTAAATCAATGTATACAAATCATTTCTACATAAAAATGGTAAAACTGGGCAGATAGGCCAATGTTTATTTCCAGTGTTAGACTGACACATTTGAGGCATCCTCCACTAATCAACCATAACACGTGCATTTTGTTTTGAGGTGTATAGAGAGGAATCTCTTAAAGAACCACTATAGTGCCAGGTAAACACTCGTTTTCCTGGCACTATAGTGCCCTGAGGGTGCCCCCACCCTCAGGGTCCCACTCCTGCCGGGCTCTGGGGAGAGGAAAGGGTTAAAAAACGTACCTTTTTTCCAGTGCCAGGCGGGGAGCTCTCCTCCTCCTCTCCGATCCTCCTCTTTGGCTGAATGTGCATGCGCAGCAGGAGCTGCGCGCGCATTCAGCCAGTCTCATAGGAAAGCATTTACAATGCTTTCCTATGGACGCTGGCGTCTTCTCACTGTGATTTTCAAAGTGAGAAGCACGCAAACGCCTCTAGCTGCTGTCAATGAGACAGCCACTAGAGGCTGGATTAACCCATTTATAAACATAGCAGTTTCTCTGAAACTGAGATATAGATATAGATATATAGAGATAGAGATATATATATATATATATATATATAAAAACAAAACTTGGACTTAAGGCTTGGGGAAGATTTTAAAGTGTGCGGGAGGTCGTTCCACAATTGCGGCGCTCTGTAGGAGAAGGAGGATTGGGCGGCTTTCGTTTTGTATTGAGGTAGACTAAATAAAGTGCTGGTACAGGATCGGGGGTTAGAGGAGGTGGGAACAGCAGAGGAGAGCATTTTGCTCAGGTAGGGTGGGAGTTTCCCAAAAAAGCGCTTAAACACAAGGCTGGAAAGATGAAGGGTGTGTCTGGATTCCAGCAACAGCCCATTTAGTTCTTTTAGCATGTTACAATGGTGGGTCATGTAATTACATTGTAGCACAAAGCGGCCGAACGAGTTATACAATGTATTGAATTTATTAATGTGGGATTGCGGTGCAGATGCATATACTACATCCCCATAATCAATAATTGGCATCAGCATTTGCTGTACAATCTTTTCCTTTACTGTAGGACTTAGGCAGGCTTTGTTTCTGTACAGGGCACCTAGTTTTGGATAAAGTTTAGATGCAAGTTCTTCTATGTGGAGGCCAAAAGAATTGCCACTGGAGTGATACTAAAAGTTATTCACTAAATTGAGAATTCCAAGTGAATTTCAAATCAAGGCCAAAATAGTCTAACTAAGAGCATATATCACTTGGAGAGCCTTTCCAATTGATCTATGTTGGCTTATATTTGTAATACACTTTTAATCCACCTGGAATTCTCACTTTAGTTAATAACCCTGTATAAAACCTTCAGTTATTTAAATGTGCGTAGGAATATGGGATAGTGCACAGGTGACTTTTTTTACTCTTTAAACTATATTGGGGCTGATACTTATTTTAGTTATTGCTGTTGCCCAGGAGTAGTGGGAGTTTAAATACAGGGCTTAATAATGTGTGTTAGAAGAAGGGGAGCAGCTGCATTGGATTAGAGCAGGGGTCCTCAAACTCCGGCCCCCCAGATGTTGCTGAACTACAACTCCCATGATATCTATGTAATTCAAAGAATCATGGGAGTTGTAGTTCAGCAACATCTGGGGGGCCAGATTTTGAGGACCCCTGGATTAGAGGTAAATTCAAAGTGTTCGGAATAAAAATGTGTATTCCTACAGCTATAGAGCCTTAGTCACCATTTAAGTAACCAGGCGCCCGCAGTCAGGGTTAACATACTCTTTCTCCCTCACAGAGACACTAAGGTTAAAAATACATCTACGTTTTTGAACCACAGACTGTTCCTTTAAAGATTTGATTATAGATTACAAGGTCTTCCCTTGCCATTTCACTATGGAATGATCGACTGTCTCAACATGTCAAATTGTAATCTTTCCAATTAACTATCTGTCTATTCCACAAAGACAAGGAACATGTTGTGCTCTTTAAATAAAATACCAGTTAGATGAAACAAGACTACAGAGCAGCACAGTGCTAAATGGTGGAAAAAGGGGACAGATGTAGTGTGGGTCCTACTTCACTATATAGTTTAAGAGACGGCTAAATTCTTAAACATAGTGCCTTAACAGCAAAATGCCACAGAAGAATTTTTTATTTTTTTTCCATAATTTATAGGTCTATGAGTTAAGCTTAGTTTTGTAATTTTCTTACGTTTTAAAATGGCGGAGTTAGCTTTTGTCATGCTCTCAGCTGGCACTAGTGACGACTGAGGGGAAATAACTGCCAGCACGGACATTGGCTCCTGACAAATGAAATGCCAGAAGGTGAATAGCACCTCGCGAAAGAATATGTCGCTATCCGCGAGGGACAGGTTCACGTAAATAAAAACTACCTTGCAATGCACCTTGAGGCCACCTCACTGCAAGGGGCAAAGTCACCATCTGGGATATTAGCAAAATATACAAAGACCTCAGAAGGTGACAGAGCGGCTTTAAATAATCAGTGATGTCAGGGAAGAAAACCTGCTGCATCTATAAATATATTCAGGTCAATCTCGATACCCACAAAATAAACTGACTTCTGGAATGTTAAGACACACATTCAATTCTAAACCATCTTTATAAAAGGAAACCGGTAACGGATTTTAGGGCTCCTGGAGATGATCAGTTTCTATTAATAGGAAGAGACTGCACAGAGCTGCATTGAACATATAAACACAAGACACAATAAAAGGATCCCAACGGTAATCTCTGTTATGGTTTGCTATAAATCTTCCACCTTTCCCTGTCTTACACTGTTTCATTGGTGACAGTAGCCATCTGGCTTTGTTCTACATCACTACCTATTTACTTAGATTCACATCACATTGTTGCTTTAAGTAGCTCACACAAAACCCAGTGATAGCTGATCTGCAGTACTGCAACTACAGTGGACTACATTACCGGTGATCTTACGTGAGACAAATGGTTAGATAGCATTTACTGCTATAAAGGTTTGCATGGGAGAGAAGCAGCAGGCCTTTGAACAATTAAAAGTAACATCTCAATATCTAGTGTCACTGCATCAACCGGTTATACACAAACCAAAACCAATGTATCTTCATAAACCATGATTACGTTACTGTCCTTTTAAACCAGAACTTTATCAAACCTGCTACAATAATCCTTGGTTAAGGAAAATGTGTATATGTCACCATGGGACTGAGGACACCAGCACTGTGAAGCAAAGAGCCACACTGGTACATAGTGCTATATTACAGCCATATCCTCAACTCTGTTTGCTAAAATGATAATAGAATGCTAAGAGAACAATCATCTTCCACACACAGTGTATAATCTTTCTCAGGATAAAAAAAATAAAAAATAAAAATCTTCCCCCTGTCAGAAAGAATCTAAAGACTTTTGGCATGTTTCCCCTCAACAATCCCTTAATACCCCACTCTATGCACTATAAACTACTACAGCTTATTGAACAGATTACGGTGCAAAGAGTCTATGGGCATTATCCCATGTAAGTGATTTGACGAAAAAAAAAAAAAAAATATATATATAAGTTTTGGCTATAGCCCTGCCTCTCTGTTGTGGCTTGATGAACTTTCACATTAGCCTGTTCAACCGTGGATGGCAATCCACGTTAGTTACAGTGGTTATGGTTTTCACGGTACCCCTTTAAATCTCCTTTATTCTTACTTGCCGTTTCTGCAAGGAAACTAGGATAGTCTCCTCAAATTATTGCTCTCCTGACCCAACTTCTGTTCAACTTTCTTGCTAAAGTTCAAGCTTTTGAAGAGCCTTGCCCATAGCGGTTTTACTACATCTCAATTTCACCTCTGCTTGACCTTCTTTAAATGTGATTTTATTCTTATTTTTCACTTTTAGGATCTCGTTTTCTGGCAACTTCCCATACTTGTTACCGTTTTTATCAGTTTCGGTACTCCACTGTTTATACTATATCTTTCAACAGCATAAATGAACACTCCCATATAACAAGCACAATATAATTATAGTTGCAGGAGAGTCTGGGCGCCATCTTAAAACACAAATTCAAAACACAAACACACTTCTGAAAGTGTAAACAACATTTCTTTCCAATTTTATATCGCTTTTATTATAGTTGTCCTATGTGACTTGCTAAGATTCAAACCTTTCAGTTCTTCGCAAAGCTTTGTTCTGTTCAGTCTGCCATTGCACAGAGCTGAGGTGAACTAGCACTTTCTAAATAAAAATAATAACTACACAAATAAGCATCGCTCCGCTGTGTGTAGCTCACGTCTCTCACCCACAGTATGCACAGTTAGTCCCAGAGCTGCTCTACTTCCTGGCAACTAAACTCAAATCAGGTAACTAAGCAGGACGGCACATCCAGAAACACAAATTGTTTGCAGATGGCTTTTCTCACAGATACCTGTGTGGCAATGAAATAATGGTGCGGGTTGTTGTCTGCCGTCAGGGATAAAAGGCATGCTGAGCCACTGACAGGATCCTTGAAATGAGAACAACTCCTCACTTGAAATCTTTGGGCGATTAATTTAGCGCCGTACAGTTCCTTCCCCAAGGATTCCAGTTCCTTTAGAACGCAGCTGAAAAGAAACAAAAAGAACAATGTTATATTCCTGGGCAGCTCGGCACAGAATGAAATATTTCACTGTCTGTTATACGCCGATAGAATGATTCCTTGTGTTCAGAAAGCAATCTTTACTTAGAATAATGAACATGTCCAGCAAGGTCTGGATCTATCGGCCAAATGAATAAATGAAGAGGGCATTATTTATCACAGAAGAAATGTCAATGAGAAATCAATGTGTTCATTCTTAGGCATATAAATGGCAGCATTGCTTCAGTAGACAATGATGATACTACATAGGGGTCTACTTGATAAACAGTAATTTGTATGTCTTGGGGGCTGTTCACTGAAAATAAGTCGTGATGAAGCAACAGACACCTTGCGACATTTATTTCAATAGAGTACAGATGGAATAAAACAAATCTCCAATTCAAACGAGCTAATTTCAGATTTGAATATTTTTGTTCTAATTTGTCATGTCTCATGTTCACTCACAAGAACACAGCCGCAGTGTGAAATGAAGAGTGAACAAGAGAATTAGAGCCCCAAAGTCATATCAAGTGTGAGCTCCGCTGCAATAAAACCCTGTAACATGCATTAGGTACGAGAGCATCATTTTAAGAGCCACCTTTGAATATTTTTTGCTTGCACACACATGCCATACAAGATCCTGTATGGGCTGGAGAGAGGATGAAATACCAGGGGTGCCCAAAATGTAAATCCCACAGATGTTTTAAAACGATGAAGCTTTCTAATTTTAATGCATTCTAAAGGCATGCAAAGCATCATGGGAATTGGGCACCCCTGGTGTCCACTATGAAATATTTTACTGCCATTATAAGGAATTGAGTGTTAATAAGACAGAAGCGTAAAGCACTTCAGCTAAAAAGAAACGTACACTTTTATAAATTGTCTAGGCTGCACCAACCTAGCTGTCAAAAAGCTATAAGGGTGCTATACTACTCACTTATCATAGAGATGTGATGATGTCAATGCTTTACTCTGTGAGAAGTATTACAGATATAATGCAGCCAATATAATGTATGTGCCTTACAACGTAATGCTTCACTGTGAGAATCATCCTCTTTGCCAGGATCTCACCAGTACTGATGACCACACAGCAGTTGAAAGCAATGTTGTTAATCCCTTTTTAAGTTTTCTTTTTAGGAAGAAGGGGGACTGATCCACCTTAGCGTTATCCCATTTCCCCTATATTAGGGGCAGGGCTAAAAGGTCACTCTGAGCACCATAAATGCTTAAAGGGATACTATAGGCATATATATAAAAAAAAATATTTTATATATATAAAAAAGTGCCGAGGTTCCCAAGTTAGGGGTTGTTAACTAAAGTGAATATAGTGCAATAGTTAATGTGCAGAGTAAATATTGTCAAAGGGTGACCGTACATACACAACACACCCAATATTTACCGTTGAAACTATTTTAAATACATTAAGGAGCTTTATAAAAAAAAAAAAAAATGGTATGATATAACCTCGCTTAGGTATTGGGACATGGTCTTTGCCTAAAAAATTGAGAGTTGTTAGTGGGATCTTTGTGTATTTTGGGTATACTGTATACACCCAAAATAAATATTGATAAAGTTGCAAATTATTATGGCTGAGGCAGTGTCAGATGCTTAGGATACGTCAAGTGTGGGCATATGACACCCTCACGTACTTTTAGTCACCCACATAGCAACCATATCTACCAGATCCGTCACACAATTACATATAAAACTTACGTGTCCATGTGGCTTGGCCTATATAGTCAAGACTGAAACGCCACTATGCGAACGGATCAGTGGACATAGGTCCAGCATATGTGTGGCATATAGAGATGGACGGCCGGATCAACCAGTGGCTAAACATTTCCTGGAATTTAAACATCCACTAACAACGCTCAAATTTTTAGGCAAAGACAACGTCCCAATACCTAAACGAGGTGGAGACCGTGGGAAGCTTCTACTTAACAGAGAGATGTTTTGGATATTTCAATTAGAAACCATTGCCCCACAAAGACTTAATGAGGTTTTATCATATTTTTTATAAGCTCCTTAATGTATTTTTTTATATTTTTCAGTTAATATTCCTCAGAGATTATTTGTTTGTGCTTGTTTCAAATATAATGTTTCTTTTTAAAAAAAAAAAAAAACAAACAAAAAAAAAACCAGTGGATATTGGGTGTGTTGGTTATGTATGGTCACCCTTTGACAATATTTACGCTGCACATTAAATATTGCACTATTGGGCACTATTTTCACTTTAGTTAACATCCCCAACTTGGGCACTTTATTTATTTTTTACATAGATTTGCTGTGTACAATATGTGTGTCTATTTTTATGGCTTTAAATATAATATAAGTCCTGCTTTGTTTGCCCTATCGGAACACAGCACACTCATTGTCCGATGGGTAGTTTCCCCCCATATGGAGTCTGCCGCGGCAATCGTAGTTTGTAGCAGTCGCCTAGGCAACAGAGATCATGTCCTTACGGCAAGTAGGGGAGGAGCTTACTGCGCACTTTGCACAGTGGGACGCTGGCGGCGGTACACGGTTCACCTGGGGTAAGTCAATTGTCTTATTTCACTGGGCTATATATTGTGGGTTAACTAGTTTTTAACAAATCCTTGATCCTGATGAATGTCCTGGACAGAGAATGAAACATTGGTCTGTATTTTTTAACTTGTTTCAATACATTTTGACTTTTTAAATGGAGAAGACCATGAGTGCAAGCTTTTCTACAGTGATTTCTACATTTTGTTACCCCTGCTGAATGCACCCGGCACTTTAATTAAAGGAGCACTAGAGTGCCAGGTCCCGCCCTTCCCTCAGGGCTGAAGCAGTTAAAACCCCTTCAGCCACTTACCTTTTTCCAGCGCCAGTGATCTCTCCTCCCCAAACCAATGTCGGATCCAGATGCGCGGCCAGAGCCGCACGCCCATTCAAACCGCCCATATAAAAGCATTACTCAACGCTTTCCTATGGACGTCAGCATGTCCTCAATTAGATTTTCGCATTGAGGATTTCGGAAGGGGACTCTAGTGGCTGTCAGGAAGACAGCCACTAGAGGTTGGATTAACCTTCAATGTAAACATAGCAGTTTCTCTGAAACTACTATGTTTACATCTGAAGGGTTAAAACCTGAGAGACCTGGTACCCAGACCACTTCATTGAGCTGAAATGGTCTGGGTGACTATATAGTGGTCCTTTTAACTACCGCCTGAGTGCAAGGAATATCCAGTACAAATATATATATATAAAAAATATATGACCTATACAGTGTGTCATAATTGATCATTATATATAATATGACCTATACAGTGTGTTATAATTGATCATTATATATATATATATATATATGACCTAGACAGTGTGTTATAATTGATCATTATATATATAATATGACCTAGACAGTGTGTTATAATTGATCATTATATATATATATATATAAATAATATGACCAGTGTGTTATAATTGATCCAAAAAAAAATAAAAAATTATATTATATTAATATATATATATTAATATATATATATATATATATATCATGAACTTGGCACTCACCCTTTGTAAAAAATCAAAATATTCTTGCCTGGGTGCCCACCTCTGGCGGTGATAAATATAAAAAATATAAACAAGGTGCACTCACAATATATATATATATTTTATGACCTATACAGTGTGTTATAATTAGTTCCGAACGGTTCGCGACATCACACATGTTATAATTGATCATTATATATAATATGACCTATACAGTGTGTTATAATTGATCATTATATATATATATATATATATAATATGACCTATACAGTGTGTTATAATTGATCATTATATATAATATGACCTATACAGTGTGTTATAATTGATCATTATATATATATATATATATATATATATATATATATATATATATATATATAATATATGAGCTATACAGTGTGTTATAATTGATCATGATATATATAATATGACCTATACAGTGTGTTATAATTGATCATGATATATATAATATGAGCTATACAGTGTGTTATAATTGATCATGATATATATAATATGACCTATACAGTGTTATAATTGATCATGATATATATAATATGAGCTATACAGTGTTATAATTGATCATTATATATAATATGAGCTATACAGTGTGTTATAATTGATCATGATATATATAATATGAGCTATACAGTGTGTTATAATTGATCATGATATATATAATATGAGCTATACAGTGTGTTATAATTGATCATGATATATATAATATGACCTATACAGTGTGTTATAATTGATCATGATATATATAATATGACCTATACAGTGTGTTATAATTGATCATGATATGAGCTATACAGTGTGTTATAATTGAGCTATACAGTTATAATTGTGATATATAATTGATCATTGATATATATAATATGAGCTATACAGTGTGTTATAATTGATCATGATATATATAATATGAGCTATACAGTGTGTTATAATTGATCATGATATATATAATATGACCTATACAGTGTTATAATTGATCATGATATATATAATATGAGCTATACAGTGTTATAATTGATCATTATATATAATATGAGCTATACAGTGTGTTATAATTGATCATGATATATATAATATGAGCTATACAGTGTGTTATAATTGATCATGATATATATAATATGAGCTATACAGTGTTATAATTGATCATTATATATATATATATATAATATGACCTATACAGTGTGTTATAATTGATCATGATATATATAGAGATATAATATGACCACATGGAAGGCAGATTATGGGCCAGGGATAGATGCGAGATGTTGGGGACTCCATTTCCCATGATGCTTGGCCAGGTAAAAGGCCAGAGAGGCATGCCGGGATATGTAGTCCGCAGCGGCCACGCGGCGCTCGGTGTGCGGAAGCTGACATACCGGGTGGTGCAGAGCTGCACCTCTCCCATCAGGTATTTGGGCAGCTGCTCCTTGATCTGGATCTTGTTCCTCAGAGCCGCCTGGCAGAAGGTGCCGTCCAGCAGCACCTGGTACGGCTGCCGGAGCCCGAAGTTGTACTTGTAGAAGGTCAGGGTTTTCTTGGCGGTTTTCTGACGCTTGATCTTCATGGCGGCGGCGGAGGCTGGGGGGTGGGCACGTCACCGGGAGCAAGTGACGTCACTGGGCTCCGGTAGCGCGTGGTGCCCTCGCCGTGTCGCGTGGGAATGACGTCACGTGATCACGAGCCTGGCTGGTCTGTGACGGTCAGCCCTGGGAGGGCGGGAGCGGTGCATGCCGGGAGGGAGACTGATTGGCTCAACCTTCTTTTAAAATTACCTTATTCATTAATTTTATTTATGATTTATTGATTTTAAATTTCACTTTTTAAATACATTTACCCAATGTGTTATATGTAATAACAGTTCATTATTTATTTTTTTATTATTTATGTATAATGATTTATTTATTTTCATTTTTATTATTATTATTATTATTTTTTTTTTTATAATTCTTTATTTTTGCAGTGCAGTAACCGGTTCACAGACTCTGTGTGTATATATATATCAATAAGAGGGGGGTACAGCTTGTAGTACTAAACAGTAATCCAGACACAAAACAGAAGTAGTAGTATTGCGCAATTTTAAAATAGACGAGCCCTCCAATATTATGTAGAACTATGCGAGGGTCTGGGTCTTAAAGAATAAGGCGAGTGTGAGCTCTGTGGTTTGTACTTCTACAGGCTGCAAGGTTTCACTCTCCTCTATCGAGTGGGGAGGGCGTAGAATGGAAGGGTTATTTAGTTGCATATCACGGTAAGAGTTGATAACCGTATCAGTATCTAGGCTCCATGGTAGGAGGCCCAAGTCCTCTCTGGTCACCAGTAGAGGGTATGTGAGGAGTATTCGACTTGTTGAACAATGGATAGTGACGACCCCTAACCCAAGGGGGTCACGGAGGGTTGTCAAGGCCCACTTAAGGAATCTTAGCTAGCAGTGAATTAAAGGGAAACAAGAGCCAAACGTGAAGAGATAAATCATAAAGAATGAAACAAAAACATAAGCCTATATATTGCTTGGTAGCTCAGGCTGTTATCATCTTCATATAAAGTGCTCAGGTCACTGCCTGCTGTTGCTTCTAGGAACGAAAGGTACAGTTCTCTCTGGATCCCATGCATTAGAAGTTGATGGTATCTCCGGTGCTCCGTTGCAGTCCTAATTTTTGAAAGAAGGCTGGGGCCTCAGATATAGTGGGGAGCTTCAGGACGCCATTTTCTCGGATAACCACTAAAGTTTTCGGTAGTAGCCCTCTGTATTCCACTTTCTCTTTGCGTAGTTGTGTGGTCACCGAGCTTAATTACTTTCTGCAGAGCAAAGTAATCTGGGTAATGTCTTGATAGAAGGTAAGTTGTCATGACTCAAAGTCAAGTGGGGTCTTGCTGCTAACAGCTGGTAGAATGCTGCGTTTGTCCGACATGGAGTGGCATTGGACTATGACGTCTCGTGAGGCTGCTGGAGGTGCCTGTTTGTCTTTGTTTATGCGAAAATGGCTGTTGAATTCAAGCTTCTTAGCCTGGACCTGCAGGAGGAGCACCGCAGTGAGCCTTTCCAGATACTGTGGCAATTCGGTTGGCCCAATTATATCTGAGATTCCTAGAATTTTGACATTTGTGCACCGACTGCGGTCTTCCATAGTGTCTAGTGTGGTTTTGAATACTGTATTTGCATACTGTAATTGTCGCAGGATATCCCCCAAGCTTTTCACTTCTTGGCGATATGCAATGGTATGTAATTGTTTTTTAATTCATGTAAATTACATTTTTTATTTATTATTTTTACATATCTCTTTTTGAAAGCCAGATTCTCCTGTTCTAACCATCTACTGCTCAATGTAACTTGCCTGCTGCTGTGATTGTCCTGGGTGAAACTGCAGCAACCGGCGAGTCTGACCCCAACATAAAAAAGGTGACATTTTCTCAAGAAAAAGGAAAAAGAATCTCATGTTTCTTTAAATGTCATAATTAATTTTTTTTTGAAAAAGAGAAAATTTGATGACAGTTGTCCTTTAGCTGCAGACTGAACTGTCTCGTGATCTCCCACCTGTCAGAGCTTTGGGTGTTAGTGGGGGCCTAATGTTTGAGTTTCGCCTAAGGCCTCACAAAGTCTAGACCCGCCACTGGAGCCAGCACAAGCCAAACACAGCCCTGGCCAATCAGCATCTCCTCAAAGAAATACATTGAATCAATGCATCTCTATGAGGAAAGTTCAGTGTCTTCATGCAGAGGGTGGAGACACTGAATGCCAGTCACACTGTGCAACACTGTACCAGGAAGCACCTCTAGGAGCCATTTAAGGAGTGGCTAGTGGAGGTATCCCTTGGCTGGAATGTAAACATTGCAATTTCTCTTAAAACACAATGTTTACTGCAAAAAGCCTGAAGGCAATGCTTATACTAACCAGAATAAATACAGTAAGCTGTAGTTGTTCTGGTGACTATAGTGTCCCTTTAACCTTCACTTTCCATAGGGCATGTTCACCTCATCAGCATTATGGGTACATTTCGTAAGAGAAAAATAATGTACTAATGATCAATGACCGATTTTTTTAATTTTATTGAGCAGGTTTTCTCATTCATCAATTTTAGACCTACCACTGTCTAGAAACATCTTCCAGAAATCCCCCTATATACTGTATGAATACAAACAGGAAATATTTTAAATTACCATTAAAGATACACTCTGGACCACTAAAGCACTTCAGCTTCAATAGTTATAGTAAAAATTGCAGATTTCAATAGGAACTGGCACTTTTGTAAATTAACCTTGTTACACCTCCCTGGTTGTCAGTCAGACAGACACCTGTTACTTCAGTGGAGCTAAACTCAAGAGGCAGCAATTACCCAATGCTCTTGCCTTACAAAGACCTTTCATTGAGCTGCATTGGGAAGTCTGTGAGTGTACAGTCACAAGCTTTGCAAGCTGTTTTTAGACATATCCCAAATTAAAAATGCATCAGTAAATGTATATATGTTTTCATTGGGAGTAAATCTACTAAACAGTGATTTTAAAAAATGGGTTTTTTTTGGGCAGTGAAATGTCCCTTTAAGTATGATTATGTTTTAATCTGCACTTTGTTTTGCCCAACAATGCTAGATAAGTTTCCTGTGAATTGTTTTGTAATTGGTAAATACATAAAAAAAGCTTCATGCATCTTAATCCACCGAGGAGCGGCCAATTCTGCATAGCAAAGAATTACAACAAAATCATCTCAAAACCTTGAGCAGGAATCCTACATCCCGAGAAAGCAATTTTCTCTTGTTAAAAAGCTCTTTTCAGAATTCGCATGGAGATGATTGGTTCCCAGGAGTTAAAACATGTTCTATGTGGACGCAATGTTCTGACAGAAGCTTTGTGAAAGAGAATAATATTCTAAAACCTAAACTATATACTTTCATACTTTTTCTACAAACTTATTAAATTCTTCAAAAAACTGAATTACTTTGAGTGCACTACAAGGTCAAATGTGTGTTTAATATAAATGTATTTAATTCTGTGAGTGTTCTAAACATTTTTTTTATTTCTAATGTTGATGTATGCTGTCCACCTTGACGGACAGAGAACAAAACATAACCTCAAACATTTAGTCGTAGTACAGCAATATAGTACAGTCATAGACTAAACATTTGAGATTATGTATTATTATTTCCTGTGATTTGTTACCCAATTTGAATAACAAAGGAAGTGAAGCTGACATTGTCGCATTCATGAACATTTAATTCACCCTGGGTTTTCGTCACCATACCACTCAACATTTCAAACGGACAAAGAGGGACACTTTAATTTTGGACCCATATACCACTAAGCCCTCCCACCCTCTTGAGGAGCCCACCAGCCCCTGGCTTTTTGCTACGCATACATAATTTTTTCAGCATGGTGCCGATCGATATGTCCGAACGCGGAATGGTCCTAGGCTAGAGGGCTGCCCAAAAATACATTGCTGCCTACTATTGGTGGTATAAGTATCAGCACAGTGACAGACATGCACTATTCTTTTACAAAATGGAGCTTTGCACATCCTTTCCATTTCCGAAACCCAGCGCCTCTCACTAGAAGAATAATGTGTTGAATGAATATTAAATTATTGTTCAAATATAACGCTGCACACAGCTTCACAGCAGTAAATTAGTATTTAATCCGAGTAACCCCTCCCACAAATACAGGCAAATTGCCTTAATACATATATATTTATATATAGTCATGGGGAAAAGAAAGTACACCCTCTTTGAATTCTATGGTTTTACATATCAGAACATAATAACAATCATATGTTCTTTAGCAGGTCTTAAAATTAGGTAAATACAACCTCATATGAACAACACATTACATATTACACCATGTCATGAATCATGTAACAAAAGTACACCCTTACTGCTTCCATAGGAATTAAGAGATCAAGTAGCAGACAGGTGCTGCTAACCAAATGCATTTGATTAATTAAAACAAACTTGTTTTCCTGGCACTATAGTGCCTTGAGGGTGCCCCCACCTTCATGGCCCCCCTCCCGCCGGGCTGAAGTTGGAGGAAGGGGTTAAACACTTACCTTTCTCCAGTGCCGGGACCCGCGGACCCGCTGGGGACTCTCCTCCTCCTTTGGACATCATCGGCTGAATGTGTATGCTCGGCAAGAGCCGCACGCGCATTCAGTCAGTCATAGGAAAGCATTCTCAATGCTTTCCTATGGACGCTGGTGTCTTCTCACTGTGAAAATCACAGTGAGAAGCGCGGAAGCGCCTCTAGCAGCTGTCAATGAGACAGCCACTAGAGGCTGGATTAACCCATATGCAAACATAGCAGTTTCTCTGAAACTGCTATGTTTACAGCAGGCAGGGTTAACCCTAGAGGGACCTGGCACCCAGACCACTTCATTGAGCTGAAGTGGTCTGGGTGCCTATAGTGGTCCTTTAATCAGTTTAGTGCGATCATCTCTATAAACGTTTTAGCAGTTTGCTGTTCTGGAGCATTAAGATGTATATTAACACAATGCCACTGGGGAAAGACATCAGAAATGATCTTAGAAAAACAATTGTTGCTGTCAATCAAACTGGGAAGGGTTATAAGGTAATTAAAAAAAAAAAACTGAAATCCATCATTCTCCAGTGAGAAAAGTGGAAAATATTCAAGACCGTTGCCAATCTTCCCAGGAGTGGACGTCCCAGCAAATTCACCCGAAGGTTAGACTGTGCAATGCTCAGAGATATTGCAAAGTTACATCTCAGAGCAAAGGCTTAACTACAACCCACGGGGCCCATGTGCAAAAATTGCCCTCCCCCATGTGTCTCATCTCCCTCTCCAGGCCTCCCCCCCATGTATCTCATTTCCTCCTCCCAGCCCCTCCAGCACAGTACAGCTCTCCCCTCTTGCCAGACACTCTGGAACCGAGGTCCCCTGGCCGGTGCACAGCCACCCCAAAAGTTATGCCAGCGTCCCAAAGATGCAGGAGCCGGTCACAGTGGCGACCCCTGCGACCGTGGTAGGTATGCCACTGTCTCAGACTCTACAGACCTCAGATAGCAAATTAAATGTTAGAGTTCATGAAAGTACAAGTAGAAAAAGGCTCAACAAGTATGGTTTGTTTGGAAGGGTTGCCAAGAGAAAGTCTCTTCTCTCTTATTAGAACATGGCAGCACGTCTTAGGTTTGCATCTGAACAAACTACAAGACTGTTGAAACTGTGACCAAACATGATATATTTGTCCATAATGCACAGCATATCACCACAAACACCTCATACCAACCAAGTTATATTCTTTGTTTTTGGGACTATGAGTTCCCTGCCAGTACAGTGCCCTCTGCGGTGCATTATGCCTACACAAAAACTTAGAGGAATAAAAATGTAAATTATCTATAAAATTAAGCTTGTATTTATTAATACAAAAAAGGATATGCTTACTATATGATACACTAGAAAAACACACCCTCAGAGAAGTGTACCTCACACACACACTATAAAGAATAAACACAAGGACGTATATATAAAAACCCAAAGGTGATATATACAAATAGAGGGTGGTTAGGAACAATACAACCTGGATATGGCTGAAAATGAATGTGGAATCTATAAAATAGCAAAATACAAAATATAGTGAAGGCAGTCTGTGTGTGTAATTAGCAGTCTGTGTGTGAATGTTTTCAGCAGTCTGTGTGTGAATGTTTTCAGCAGTCTGTGTGTGAATGTGTTCAGCAGTCTGTGTGTGAATGTTTTCAGCAGTCTGTGTGTGAATGTGTTCAGCAGTCTGTGTGTATGTATATATTGCAATTTCTGCAGGTATTAATAAATACAATACAACCTGGATATGGCTGAAAATGAATGTGGAATCCATAAAATAGCAAAATACAAAATATAGTGAAGTAAGTTAGGCAAAATTGGATTTGCACGTGGTAGAAGACTTACAAGAAGGGAGTAGTAATCACGCCTGTCACCCTGTCAGGGGTACTTTCCACATTGGAGGTCGAATATATATGGCGAGGACTGACAATATCACTTTTTCAGTCCTCGCCATATATATTCGACCTCCAATGTGGAAAGTACCCCTGACAGGGTGACAGGCGTGATTACTACTCCCTTCTTGTAAGTCTTCTACCACGTGCAAATCCAATTTTGCCTAACTTACTTCACTATATTTTGTATTTTGCTATTTTATAGATTCCACGTTCATTTTCAGCCATATCCAGGTTGTATTGTATTTATTAATACCTGCAGAAATGGCAATATATACATACACACAGACTGCTGAACACATTCACACACAGACTGCTGAAAACATTCACACACAGACTGCTGATTACACACACAGACTGCTGAAAACATTCACACACAGACTGCTGATTACACACACAGACTGCTGAGTACACACACACACACTGACTGCTGAGTACACACACAAGCAGACTGCTGAGTATACACAGACAGACTGCTGAATACACACACAGACTACTGAATACACACACACACAGACTGCTGAATAGACACACATTGCTGAATACACACACAGATACTGCTAAATACACACAGGCTGCTGATTATACATACACAAACACACACACACACACACACAAACTGCTGAATACACAAACAGTACACACTGCTGAGAACACACAGACACACTGCTGAGTACACACATACTGCTGAGTACACCCAGACTGAGGGTGCAGTGTATGTGTTTAGGGGTGCTGTGTATAAGTGGTGCCTTGTGTGTGTGAGAGAGGGGTGCTGTGTTTGTGTGAAGAGTGCAGTGTGTGAGGGGTGCGTGGTGTTGTGTGGGGGTGAGGGATGCTGTGTGTGAGAGGTGCGGGGTTTTGTGTGTGAGAGGTGCTGGGTTTTGTGTGTGAGAGAGGGTTGCTGTGTTTGAGGGGTGCTGTGCTTGTGTGAAGGGTGCTGTGTGTGTGAGCATTCAGGGTGTTGTGTGGGGGGTACTGTGTGCATGTAGGATGTTGTGTGAGGGGTGCAGTGCGTCTGTGTGTGTGAGGGGTGCTGTGTGTGTGTGTGTGTGTGTGTGCAGTGCTGTGTGTGTGGGGGAGGGGTGCAGTGTGTGGGGTGCTGTGTGTGTGCGAGGGGCATTGTGTGAGGGGTGCAGTGTGTGTGTTTGTGTGAAGGGTGCAGTGTGGGTGTGTGGGGTGCTGTGTGTTAGGGGAGCAGGGAGCAAATGTTTTTTTAAATATATATATTTTTAAATAATAAATAGCAATTTATAAAATATTTATGCTTCTCCCCCCCCCCCCACACACCCTTCTCCTTACCTTTGGGGAAGGTGGGGAGGACACTGCCAGCCCTGGTGGTCCGGAGGTGATCTATGATCTATAGCCTGCAGTCTGGCTGGAGGCTGTCTTCACTCCCACACGCAGAATGCTTCCTCACAGATCGCTCCTCCTTGCCTCCCAGGTCTCTCCTGCCCTCTCTCTCCCACTAGCTAAGGGCCTTTGGGCCAGTGAGGGAGTTCTTTGATCTCCCCACCAGCCTGAGAGGGCCCACTGGAAGAAAACGCGGCCAGCTCTCCATGTGCCGTCAGTGGAGATCAAAGGATCTCCCCTGTTGGCCGGGCACATGGGCATGGCAGTGGGCCTCCATGCTTGTGGGGCCCCCGGGCAACTGCCCAGCATGCCCATGCATAAAGACGGCCCTGGACCTCTGTACACCTCCTTTCTGTCAAAACCTTTCCTAGCTGTAAAAAGGTAGTCGCCCACTTTGCCTCATTCTTTGTCAGCAAGCAGGCTGACATCTTTCGTATTCTCATCCAATGCAGTGCTTCTCAGCATTGGGGATGAGGGAAGAATTGGGGGTGAGAAGCATTGATTCTCAACTGAGACTGACTCTACTGTAGTAGCAGAGGCACTCTCAGGAAGACAGCCACTAGAGGTGTCTTTAGCCCACAAAAGTGTTACTAAAACTACAGATCCCCTGCATCCAGAATACTTCATTCAGATGAAACGGTCTGGATGCCTATCGTGGTCCTTTAAGATCTTACCCTTCTCTTCTTTAATAAATGCAGTACTTGGGAAAATTGCATTGTAGAAGAAAAAGCTTTTCAGTCCTTTTTTAAATTTGCAGGAAAACATCACAATATGTTATTTTTGCTACATTTGCAAAGCGCTTCTTTATTACTCCTTTCTTTGTGACAAAGAATAAGCATATTTATTATTTTTACTTTTATGCCCCGTTATTTAAATTCACCTTGGGGCATACAAAAAATGCTTTGTCTTGAATAATCTACTATTTCTATACCTTATAGAAAATCACAACTTGGAATCAGCCATTTTTCTTTCTTTTTTACTAAGTTTGCACCTTCATACATATAATACACTTTATCCTGCATGCATGTGTAGAATATGTTGTAATAAAATTGAGCTATATACGAGACACTTCAGTAATTCCCCGCGGTCTCTGATTTCCAAGTAATCTGTATGTAGGCAGACGCTCCACTTCACCAGCACCTCATCAATATACAGGACTGTATTGGTGTTCTGTAGACATATTTCAAACAATAATTCCTATGTGTGTTTGGAGTACTGATGAGCTGTCATTTTTATACCGTTCAACTTTTTCATTAACTACTTAGAAATTGATTCTGCTGGAAAGAAATGTGCTATTTAAAAAGAACGGTTACCATATGAGAGATTGAAAACATTATATTTTATTAAATGTGCTTTAAAAAGCCAGAATCTAATGTGTATGAACTTTGAATGCCATTATCTGTGCAACATAAGATGTGTTTACTGTAACGCAGTTGTTTAGCACAGGTAAGCAAATTATTAGGGGGGAAAAATCAGAAAATGCAAACTTTGGAATTGGAATAAAATGCAAATAATATTTTTACTTAGTTCAATCTTGGGTTTTATATTTATATCTTTCTATCTCTCTCTATATCTCCATCTATCAATATATCACTATCGATCTAGATATCTAGATATCTTTATCGATCAATATCTCTATCGATCAGTATCTCTATCGATCTATATATCTCTATTTCTATTTTTCTATGAATCTCTATCAATCTAGATATCTTTATTGATCAACATATCTATCAATCTATATATCTCTATCTCTATTGATCTATTTATTCCTATTGATCTATCAATCTATAAATCTCTATTGTTCTATATATCTCTATCGATCTAGAATCTCTATCGATCTATCAATCTGTATATCTCTATTGATCTATATGTATCTATCGAACTAACAATCTATATATTTCTATCTCTATTGATATATATAGCTCTATTGAACTATCGATCTATATATCTCTATCTCTCACTGCAAAGACTACAACTGTTTGAGTAACTTGTCTGATTACTTTAAGTGCCCACCTGCTTCTAGAGGTTCTGAACTCCTACTCTTGTTGAATGCACAAACAGTGACACAGGCTATACATCTTTGGGTATTGCTCCACCTTTAGCGACTGGCGTTGAGGTTGTGCGACACACAAGGTGCATACAGGGAAGGGGAGCCACCACAACACCTGGGGCAGCAATATGCTGCTTTCCTACATCCTCCCTGGTCAAACAATGTGAGTACCTGTAGCGTGACCAAGTTATCACTGCTTAGTGCAGAAATATGCCCTCCTTCTAAAATATAAAAGTTAAACCCCAAGTGGCTGATGGCAGTATACTGGAGGAGAGGTCCCATCCATTGCATTAAGGAGTGTGAGGTATGGGCAGAGATTAATGATTGGAATGGATTCATGGAATGGTGTAAAAACACAGCCTCAGTATACATTATTGCTATTATATCAGAGTATGAGCTGGAAGGAAGCTACAGCCCAGTTCCAATGGAACACAATGTGCTTTTGAACTGGGTAAGTACCTTAAGGACTGTTGAATTTCATTTTGAAAAAATTGCAGCTTTCTATAGAAATAGACACTTTTGTAAATTAACCTTGTTACTCCCACTTGGCTGTCAATCAGACAACTGGTCCTGTTACTTCCCGGTTGTTTATACAGCAATTGCATGGACCACTTGCCTTGCAAAAACTTCTCATTGAGCTGCATTGGGAAGTCTGTGATTGGGCAGTCACAGAATGTCTGGGTGGAGTTACAAGGGGAGGGCTTGCAAAGGCTGCAGACAAGAGAACAACAAGCTGTTTTTAGATATATCCCCAATGAAGAAAAAAAAATGCATAAATAAATTCATGCATGTTTTCATTTGGGGAATATCTACTAAAGAGTGATATTAATTGTTTTTGTATTTGGAGACTGGAGTGTCACTTTAAATTAGATTCTGCATGTGTGTGTGCTCACACTGTTTGTAAATCATAGAAGGGTCTCCTTCAATTGCCAAGTATAGTGTCCTCATTGATCAGTGCAATGGAGGTTTTTCGTTTAATGGCAATATTGAAACTGGGTGTGTTTTGATGACTGCAGATGTTCAGCTGAGGACCTTAGGCATCTTATATGGTGTCTTGACCCGGTAAATCTCTGAAACAGGTACCCGACTACTTTTATCTCTGTGCTATGTTTTAGCTTTAGATTGTCAGGTACATACATTCTTTATATTATGGGGACATAACTGGTTATACTTGTTTTTCAATTATTTTAAAGTTTAATAAAAAATATTTAATACTTCTGCTCTGCAGACACTGTAGAGGGCCACCGCCACTAAGTGCCATGCCCACTGAATATTCATATGTTTTGGCCTTGTATTTTGTGTTTTCCAATGCTTATTCCCATGATTTTCCCTTGTACTCTGTGTCTCCCCATGTATCTATATGTAATTGTGTTGTATTCGTGTGTTTTTACCTGTTCTGTTCAGGTACCGAACGGGGACCACCCCGACACCTCATTTAGAATCTCTATTTAGAATGTTCACACCTCGTAACGAGATGTGAAAACCGCAAACCGCAAGGGAAACAAGTGGCGCGTGCTTCCCCTGGGTGGCTGCAGGTTCGTATAACTGAACGGCAACCAGGAGCGGCATATGCACACTGTCTCCGGTCCCCATGTTAGGGATTGTCTTACCCGCTTCCAAAGGAGCTATGATCACTGTTTCCCCGTGGCCAGGAGTTACGAGGTTAGGCTCATAGCTGCCCAAGAGAACACTCTCTCCGGTGGATACTTATGTGGGGATATCCACCGGAGAGGGACGCGCACCAGCAGGGAATCCCTGGTGCGTTGAGTCAGCTACACAGCCACAGATGTCCCACTGGCCACCTGGAAGTCCGTGCCAACCAATGGGAGAAGGAGCGCCCATTCACACTGGGTTCGCAATATTCTCCTCGTTGGTCAGCACAAGTGAGCACTGATTGGTCGCTGCGGGGCACAGGCGACCAGTCAGAGAAGGAGTGTCAGTGTTTTAACCCCTGTGTCTGCTGTTCCAGCTTGCAGGGGATTCAGCTGGGAAAGTCCTTGTAAGGGAGCGCGTCCAGCCCTGGAAGCGCATGGAGCTAAGTCCCCTAACCCTGTAAGAGTTCCTGATTATTTTTTTTTAAATGTATTTAGATTCCAGGCCCAGTTCACTGTAATCACTTCAAATATTGATTTTAGTATGGAGAAAATTTACCTAAATCATAATTTGTATTGCAAGAATCTCATTATCATTTTATTACAGCAATGACATTTGCTCTTCTAGGATCAAATTTACCCTGTAATATTGATGCTGGCTGTGTTTGTCCTCTGCAGGTGTTTTAGTTATCGGTTTAAGGTATCTTCAGCTCTCAGGCCGTTTTAGTAGGTTTCTATTTTTGAGCAATATTATATTTGAATGGAGGGAGTGGGGCTAGAAATATGTATATATTTATATTATAAAGTAAGTGTGTGTGTGTCTGGAAGCACGAGTGCATGCATGGTCATGTGTGTCTGGCAGCGGATATGTGGGTGGGAGTGAGTAATTGTGTGCATCTGACAGTAAATGTGTGTGAGAATGCAGAGTGTATATATGTGTCTGGCAGGGTGTGTGGGAATGTAGATTGTATTTGTGTTTCTAACAGTACATATTTGCGTGTTTTGCTATACATATGTGTGTGTCTGTCTCTATCTAGAATGCGTATCTATGCCTATTTACGTCCAGGAATGTGTATCGGTGTATGCGTGTGTGGGAATTGTGTGCCTCTGTGAGTACGTGAATGATCAAGGAGAAAAAATATCTGGGAGTATGGAAACAATTTTACATACCTGTCTGGGGCCATCATTAAGCTGATGGTTTAATCTGAGGTGAAGGTAATTTGTCCTGTTCCATGCTTTGCTTATCTCTACAAGATCGACCTTTATCCAATCTGTTCAGAATTTAAAGCGGCACTGTCATGCCGAATTCTGTTTTTTTTTTAACCCCCCTCCCGCCTCCACTACATCCAATTGACCCACTAGTCACCCCCAAATGCCCCTAAGCCCCCCACATTACCTATTTTTTAATCCTTATTTTCTGCCCCGATCTATATTCAGGGCGCAGCCATCTTTGTGTGGGTAGGTGAAGTCCCTGTGGGACACGTCATCAGCCCACACTAGGCAGACTGTGAGATTCCCGCACATGCCCAGTGAATCACCTGGACATGCGAACGGGAATTTCATCTATTCACTCATTCATCAGACAGACGAATAAGTGAATAGAAAGATCAGCCGAACAAACTAACACAATGTATCAGTGTATCTGAGTATCAGTGTTTGTTTGTTCGTGCAGGTTATTACAAGGAGGGAGCTACCGGCACGCAGCTCCCTCCTTGTAATATGTAACTATAGAAGCGGCAGGGAGCAGTGCTCCCCACCACTTCATAAGCCCCCCCATGTCCCCCTCTCACTCTATGGGGGTCAATATGACCCCCATAATAGCACAAGGGAGATAAAAATCTCCAAAATGCCCCTACTCGCTATACCGCGAGTAGGGGCATGTCCACTAAACAGTGAGCAGCCTGTGGCTGCTCACTGTAAAAAACAAAAAAACAAAAAAACAACTATTGGCCCCCACCCCTAAACAGTGAGAATGAGGGGGGGGGCAGTACTCCCCCCACCCCTGGGCGGCGGGTGGGGGCCATAATGAGAATTGGTGGGGGGACCTACTGTCCTCCCCCCCACCCCCACCCCTGGGCGGCGGGTGGGGGCCATAGTGAGAATGAGGGGGGGCAGTACTCCCCCCCCGGCCCCCACCCCTGGGCGGCGGGTGGGGGCCATAATGAGAATGGGGGGGACCTACTGCCCCCCCCGGCCCCCACCCCTGGGCGGCGGGTGGGGGCCATAAGGAGAATGGGGGGGGACCTACTGCCCCCCCCGGCCCCCACCCCTGGGCGGCGGGTGGGGGCCATAGTGAGAATGAGGGGGGGGACCTACTGCCAACCCCCCAGCCCCCACCCCTGGGCGGCGGGTGGGGGCAATAATGAGGGGGGGACCTACTGCCCCCCCCGGCCCCCACCCCTGGGCGGCGGGTGGGGGCCATGAAGATAATGAGGGGGGGACACCTACTGTCCTCCCCCCCCGGCCCCCACCCCTGGGCGGCGGGTGGGGGCCATATTGAGAATGGGGGGGGGGACCTACTGCCCCCCCCCGGCCCCCACCCCTGGGCGGCGGGTGGGGGCCATGAAGATAATGAGGGGGGGGGACCTACTGTCCTACCCCCCTCGGCCCCCACCCCTGGGCGGCGGGTGGGGGCCCTAAGTCAATTACCCCCCCCCCAAGGTGACTAGGGGTCCCCAAGCCCCTAGTCACCCACCCCCCACCCAAAAAAAAACAAGTCCCTACCTACCCCCCTCACCCTAAAAAAATAGTGAGGGGGGGATAAAATAACTAACCTGTAAAATAAAATTAAACTTACCATTCGACGTCTTCTTTTTTCTCAAATCTTCTTTTTTCAGCCCCAAAAAAGGCCAAATAAAAAACCATCATAACCGTCGAATTGAAAATAAAATAAAAATCCCGAGCGCAAAAAAAAAAACCCGACGAGAAAAAAAAAAACCCGAAGAAAAATAATCCATCTTCACCCATGGAGGGCTCCGCGCAGACTGAGCTCC
>OW240915.1:303938219-304117911 GCA_933207985.1 Pelobates cultripes | reverse complement strand
TGTGGGCCGGTCAGGGAGATCCTTGATCTCCCCACCGGCCCGTCGTGGCAAACACTCTCCTAGCGCCGGCCCTGCATAGACCGGCAGGGGAGATCCTGGGACCTCCCCTGCCGGCCTCGGCCACCGCGGCCCACCGGGCATTTGCCCGGTGTGCCCGATGGCCAGTCCGGGCCTGCTTACAGACACACACATATACACACAAATTATTAATATTAAATGTCCACCCAGCCTCCCTACCTGGAGGGCGGCTGTGTGCTAATCAGACGCGGCGAGGGAGCTCTAACCTCTCTGCACTGCTCCCTCACGGCTGTCTACTGATGCCGGGAGCCGGAATATGACGTCATATTCCGGCTCCCGCGGCATCAGCAAATCTCGCGCAAGGGAGCAGTGCAGAGTGTTAGAGCTCCCTCGCCGCCTCGGATTAGAACTCTGCCGCATCTGGGGGTCCAGAAGGTGGCCTGGCAGGAGGGAGCACTTCCTCCTGCCGGTCACTGAAAACTTGCGCCCGCCCAAAAGGAGAAATCCTCTTAAAAAGAGGATTTAGCCGCCGAAATCCCTACCGCCCACCTGGAATCCTGAAACGCCCACTAGTGGGCGGTAGGGACCTGGTTGACGACCCATGATCTATACACTATCTATACACTGTATAAAGATACTTTCAATTTTAAAACTCTTTATATTCAGTCAGATAATAAATAATCAAAACTGTGTGCAGGCAGGGTTCTAACTGAAAGAAATGGAAGATAAAATGGCAAGTTTTAGGATGTGCCTGGGTCCTTGTGAAACTATTCCCTCCAGGTAGATCTCCAAGCTGTGGGAGCCTGTGATTTCCAAAGTAACCTCAGGAGGAACAAGCGACTGGACATACATCAGGAGTAAGCAAGAAAGTGAACCCATTGCAAACTTGTAGTTTTCAATACTTGTATACAGGGCCGTCCCATCCATAGGACGGACTGGAGCCCTGGCTCCAGGCGGCACTTTTACAGGGGCAACATTTTGCTGCCCCGGCCGTTAAGAGCCCGAGCCACCTCTGCTGCATAGATATGCAGCGAGGCGGCTCTCTTATTGCCTTAGGGCAGACTGAGGGGGCCCGGCAGCTTGCCCCATATGCCGCAGGGTGTGGGGCCCCTTAGTTCAGTCTGCCTGAGGAGAGCCTCCTGTCTGCAACTCTGCCAGGTGTGAGCTGCAGACTATGGAATGGAGTTTTCACAAGCTCACAGAGTTGCCGCGTGTTATGCTGTGACTGGAGCTCGTGAGAACTCAAACACTTGGTCCACCGGGTGTGAGCTGCAGACAGGACAGCGATCCCACTGAACCATCAGGGAAATGGTATGTCAATGTCCCCACAAACCATCACCCACACTATGCCCAACACAAACCACCGCCCACATGTATGTGCACTTATGGGATCCATCCAATAATTAGCTGTATCAAAAGATAAGCCAGTACTCTAGGACTTTAGGAATATGGTGTTCTTTATTCCAATATAAATCCAACAGTCACCGGTTCATATTTGGAACTTTTTATCGGGAAAAAAGATAGGAGAATGTTCTAAAATTGAACTGAAAGGTTGACTGTTGGATTTATGTTAAAATAAAGAAGACTAGCCTCCTAAAGTCCTAGAGTGCTGGCTGATCTTGGATTTGCTGTTAATAGTGTTGCTGAGCACCGGGCTGAATTCATTATATTATAAGGTAGGAGTGCATATGTGTAAATATATATGTGTGTGTGTATATATGTATTATAGTAACTATACATGTGTAACCAACTAAAAAAGGCAAATGCTTTTTGGTATTTATCTTGCTTATTTTGTACTGTTTTATTTATCAAAGTAATTTTAATTGTCCTCTTCTGTCCTTCTATGAATGACTGGTACTCCAATTTGACCTTTATGATCGTGTAGTAAGACATTAAAAATGACTTGTGAGTAGCCTATATTACCCATAGACGTTACTACTGAGAGCCTAGTCTTCGCTCCATCTTTTTAAATCTGTTATTAAACGTATTGTGTGTTTCCGTTTAAAAAGCCTTAAAAAAAATACTATTAAAAAATGTATCCTTAAAAGAATGTTATAAAAACATAAACCTTTAATTTTACTAATTTTTATGGAACATATAGACACAAAGGGATAGCCATCAGTGTACAGCAGAACTCCTGACAGTCACTTTCTCTAAGCTTGTTTGAGCAGGGTTCCAGTAAACCTATCGTTCCGGTAACATTTTGTAAATGTCTCCATTAATGTTAAATTTCCCCCTTTATGATATTTTAAAGTGCTGTAGAAGTTGGCGCTAGATACATGCCAATAATAATGAAGAGACGATAAGGGAATACAATACCAAAAAGGAGAAGATACACAGAAAGGTGGTAAGATGCACAAAAGGGGCAAATGATGGGTAAAAGGGGCAAAAGGGGGGGTTAAGAGACACACAGAAAAATAACATTTCAGGGGTGGGTTGCAAAATGCATCTTATCGTGTGTAGCCAAAAATCCTTGCACCGGTCCTGAATGTAATTTCAGTTTGAAGGTAGCTTCACAATGTATCCCTAAATAAAAGAGTGCATTTAGATTTAAAGTATCAGAGCTTGTGAATGCAGGGACTTATTTCTCTGTAATGTCAGGATGCTAAAATATAATTGTTTGTAGTTCCAACGTATTTAAATGCATGAGTTTATTTGCATGCAGCATTCTACTTGTTTGTTGTATAAGTATGTTTAGTGTAGAATGTTGAGTACGTGTGTACATATATGTGAATGCAAAGATTTAAAATAACAGATGATATTTGTATCTTGGAAGACCTTGTTTGTTACAGTTGTAATGCAAATGAATGGAAATGCATTGTGTTTTTGTGTAAGAACACAAAGGTGTATTTGAATTGAGTGTGTAAGTGAGTACGTTGAATACATATCAGGATGTGAATGCAGGAATGTGTTTTTATAATGCATAAGTGTTAGAGAATACATGAGTGCATCTGAATAGTGTGTTATTAGGTTTTTTACAAAACTGAGAATTCAAAGTGAATTCTTAAATTTAAAACTGCACTGTCAATGTCTGTGGACTTTATATGAATTGCAAAAATTCCAGATGGTGACATCGCCGCTGGGATTCCTGTGGCCAGGGGGGGCAGGTAAAGGTGAGTTTTACTTACCTAAACCTGTATCTCGTGGACGCTGCAATCTTTTTCAGGCAGTTCCTCTTCTGCTCCTGGCACTTCAGCTGTCTAGAGCCGATGTCCCTGTTGTACTCTTGTGCGTACGTGAGATTGCAACCCACACAGTACGAATAAACATTGTCAGGATGGCAGTGCTTTTCATATACTGTCCAAATAAAATCCAAAACGTCTGCATACTGGAAATCTTGGTAAATTGGTCATCCTCTATCCTCACGCGTTAAAGGACCACTATAGTGCCAGGAAAACATACCCGTTTTCCTGGCACTATAGTGCCCTGAGGGTGCCCCCACCTTCAGGGTTCCCCTCCCGCCGGGCTGGATGGAGAGGAAGGGGTTAAACTTACCTCTTTCTCCAGTGCCGGGCAGGGAGCTCTCCTCCTCCTCTCCTCCCTCTTCGGGTGAATGCGCATGGGCGGCAGGAGCCACGCGCGCATTCAGCCAGTCCATAGGAAAGCATTCACAATGCTTTCCTATGGATGCTGGCGTCTTCTCACAGTGAGAAACGCGGAAGCCCTCTAGCGGCTGTCAGTGAGACAGCCACTAGAGGCTGGATTAACCCTAACATAAACATAGCAGTTTCTCTGAAACTGCTATGTTTATAGAAAAAAGGGTTAACCCTAGATGGACCATTATTAAGCTTAAGTGGTCTGGGTGCCTATAGTGGTCCTTTAACTACAAGTACAAAAACAACTCAGTGTGATATAATTCATACCTCCCAACATTTCTAATGGACAAAGAGGGACACCCTAATTTTAAGGATATTAAGGGGGGTGTAGTCAGGGTAGGGCTGTTCGGTGAAAGTTTAGGTGACTTATTAATAAGAAATTACCTGTATGCAACTAAAATGTATAATTTATTTATTTAATTATAAACAATTTACCAGAAAGGATACATTGATATTTCTCACGTTTTTCAAGTACGTCCTGGGTCCACAAAACATTGCGTTGTTACAATAGGATACAATATTACAAAAAAATAAAAATAAAACAATGTACACACTACGGTGTATATCTATCTATCTATATATAAATTTAACACATAATAGGTAATAAACATAGTCAGCCATGACAGGCGCATTCTGTATTGAGGCACATTGCCATAGATTTTAGATGTAGCTTATTCACACAGACTGATTTCCAAACACACAATTATTGTAATTAATTCAGATGAAGTGGTTATGGTGTCACAAAATGCCTGAACTGTCCCTTTAAGGTAAGAATGAGGGACAGAGGAATTTGGTCCCAGAATAGGGACTGTCCCCGATAAATAGGGACACTTGGGATCAGGGTCCTCTGATACAGGACTGTGATAATAAGCAGGGCCTTGCACGTCACAAGGCGCCAGCAGCCAACACTGAAAGGGCACGTGCCCGTTCGCAACATGGCGCCGGACCCTTCTAGTGACGCAAGGTCGGTCGCCGCCGGAAGTGACGTTGGGGAAGGTTCTGTGTCTCCCGACCATCCCGACTTCCTGTTTCCGGCGCGCGTGTTCTCTCAGTCTTGCTTGCTGTTCGAAGATGGCGACACGCAAGGAAACAACACCGGCCGCCCCCACCGCCGCTGCCCCTGCTGCACCCGCCGCCACGACCGCAGCCACGACCACCGCCACCACCACCGCCGCTGCTGCTGCTATTACCACGGCCACCCCGGCTCCCCCCGTCACCGCCGCAGCCACCTCCACATCCGAAAACGCCGTGAAACAAGTGCAGATAGACGGGCTGGTGAGTGTGACAGAGCACGTGCAGAGCGTACCCCACAGCAGGGGGCCTCAAACTACCCCCCCCCCGCCCCCAGAGCGTGCTGAACTACAACTCCCATGATTCTCAGCCTATCTGTGTAATTCAAAGAATCATGGGAGTTGTAGTTCAGCACTATCTGGGGGAGGGGGGAGTTTGAGGACCCCTGATCTACAGCTTCACAGATCATAACTCTGTAACTATGTCATTATTACAAGGCTGCACTCAGGGATCAGAACCTTAGAATAGATATTAAGGAGTAATTTGTATTCCTAGTGTTGGGGTCATGTCCCCTGGGTTGTCCAGGTAGCCATATGCCTGGACTCATGAGCCCACATGAGCTGGAGACCAAACTATCACCACTTTAATTGATATACCAAGGTTATCAAGCAGGACCCCCAGTGTACAGAGAATAATACTTGGGGACACAGCATGTGCAGAGTGTACACAGGATCTACAGCTTCACTGATCATAACTATGTCATTATTACAAGGCTGCACTCAGGACTCAGAACATTAGACTAGCTATTAAGGAGTAATTTGTATTCCTAGTATTGGGGCCATGTCCCCTGAGTTGTCCAGGTAGCCATATGCCTGGACTGATGAGCCCGTATGAGCTGGAGACCAAACTATCATAACAATTTTTTTGTTCAGTTTAACCTTATCTTGATGATCCCCTAGTGTTGATTACTTTTATTAATAAAGTAAAAGGTTTCAGTGTAACTCTTGCAATATGGAACTGAAATATAACCCTTGTTATATGGAACTGAAAATGTAATGTTCAGAGGTGAAGTGTAACCACCGACGTTTTAGATATCTAGGAATCTTTTTTATTTTATTTTTATGGCACATGTACACGTGTAGTGTTATAATACAAAAAAGTGTAACTTAATTTCTTAAGTATATTCACAGTCCGAAGTACCCTTGTAACTTAATGGTGATGACTATGCTGTGTATTTGATTTTAAATTGCAAAACCATATTTTTTGGCCTAAAGGTATTTAATCGATATGCTTTTGGGATTTGTTACTTTGCGCAACTCTAAAGGATACAATACACGATTAACAGATAGAGTTATAGCACTTGGCATGGGAGAGGGGCTATGTGAGATCGTCATTTGTATGACCTAACAAATATCTCTAACTTATTGTGTACACCTGTAGACACAGTTGGCATGTGCGGAGAGTGCACGTTTGTAGGCTTGAGGGTTGAAAAGGGAAAAAAAAATTCTGACATTGCATTGAACATAGTTTTATAAATTAATGATTGTCATTTCAAGTGTTGCAGACCAATAATCCTGATGTAGCCCACATGAGATGGAGTGGCAAAATATCACTTTAATTGAACTATTAACAGCCCATTAAAGTGGTCTGGGTACAGTGTCCCTGTCCTCTTCATGCAATGGTAATTTATAATTACATTGCAGGGTTACCTCCACCTCTAGTGGTTGTCTAACTGACACACTGTTGGCAATTCTGGGCCGTTAGGCACTGTTTGGTTGCCTAACTTACAATGGCAGGGAAATTGGCAAAATTTAGTCAGCAGCAGTCTAGTGTATTGGACTATCTGTAATGGCAATTACACATGAACGTTGGGAAGATATGTTACAATCTTACTGGGGTATTTACTATAGCGTGAATTGCGTATGGCCAGAGTAGCCAAATTAAAAGCATAACGTTCATATTTTTTTTTAATTTCATCTTGACATTCATTTTGAATTTCACCTTAATGAATAACCAAAACAACTTTAGCTCAATAAATACAATTTTATGGTTTCTTACCATTTAGCAGGTAATCCATTTGGTTTATACAGCCACAGTCACACCTCCCTGAATATGCCTTACACAATCTTTCTAAAAATCTCCTGTACATCTAATGTTTTAACTTTATTATTAACCTTTATTGCACAGTCTTTTTAATTTAGGTTTATCTAAACCAAGGGAAGGTGACCTTTGACACGCCAGATGTTGGGGACTACATCTCACTTAATGCTTTGTCAGCATTATGGGATTGTAGTTCACAACATCTGGATTGGCGAAGTTTCCCTTCCCCTTGTTTAGACTGAGGCAAGAGAATTTTAACAGGTACTGTAACCACTAACGGGCACTATAGTAGTTATGTCAGGAGTTCTTTGGTGTTGTCACAAGGTATGTAGTCAGTTTTCAAATAGTTTGTCACTTACGTGGTCCACTTGGTACTCACTGTCCATTCCTCTTCAGATATAGTTAAAGGACCACTATAGTGCCAGGAAAACCAACTCGTTTTCCTGGCACTATAGGGTATTTAGGTTTCCCCCACCCTCAGGGTCCCACTCTCGCTGGGCTGAAGGGGTTAAACACTTACCTTTCTCCAGTGCCGGGCTCCCTCGGCGCTGGGGAACTCTCCTCCCAACGTCAGTCCTGAATGAGCATGCCCAGCAAGAGTCGCACGCTCATTCAGAAAGTCCATAGGAAACCATTTCTCAATGCCAAAATTGAGAAATGCTTTTCTATGGACTGTCTGAATACGCACGCTGCTCTTGTCGCGCATTCACCGCTGACGTCGGGAGGAGGAGAGTTCCCCAGTGCCGAGGGAGCCTGGCCCTAGAGAAAGGTAAGTGTTTAACCCCTTCAGCCCAGCGGGAGTGGGACCCTGAGGGTGGGGGGAACCTAAAGACCTTATAGGACCAGGAAAACAAGTTTGTTTTCCTGGCATTATAGTGGTTCTTTTATGTTCCTTTCTCGCTCCTAAATTATTTAGCTTGAGAAGTTAGACCACTTTATGCCTACGTTCCTATTCTCACTCTCTTTTCAGTTAAGTATTTTTTAATTTATGTATTTACTGGAGTTTTCATTTTATGGACAGTGTATTGGTTACTTTTTTTTTCTGTAGTCAAAATAAATGACACACTGACTATAGATGGTTAAGAAAATCATGATTGTAGTTTAGATTATTGGTAAGTATTATCATTATACATAGGATCACTGCAGCCCCCAATACTCTCAAATTCTGGTGTTGAATGTTTCAGTCCTGGTCCAAACAAGTGCCATTTCACATTTATTGTACATGTGCAAACCTGTTTGGAGGACCAGTGGTTGACTGGGTGAGTTCAGCCTTTTAATCATTGTAAACGATATCATTAAAGCAAATACAGATGAGTGCATACATGTTGTAATAGGGATCCAAAATGTACATTCTAATATAAAATTATATTTTATTATGTAAAAAAATTTCAAACAAATCATAGGCTAGCTCTGACTGTATAATAGCCCCACTATATGAATGTGCACTTAACAAAATGAGCGCTGTAGACTTGTGTCAATGGCAGTTCTGGCATTTTCATATAGTGGAGGCCATTGATACAGTTACAATGTATTCCTGTTTAGTAAGTGCACATTCATAAAGGTACACTATTATATTGTATGTCAGACATATTCTATACATTCTTTTTTTTTTTTTTTTACACATATAATAAGATTTTGTGCTGGACTTTACATCTTGGATATCTATTACTAAAGCCAGAGTATTGGTTTGGTTTTGTGTTGCTTTACAGTTAAATCTGATTTATGAGTGTCAGCTAGGGTTGGTTGTGGCTGCACCTGTTGGTGTTTATTTCAACCACTGTATTTTTTTAACCTTTTAAAAACTGTATCATTGATAAGAATACAGACATTTACTGTAGAAACGGCATTCATAAATTAGTTTCTGTTTCTTTAACATGTATTAGACGTGAGTGAAATTTTGCTTGTAGTACAATGACATAGATATATAATCTCTCTCAATTGTATAGTAATTGACAAACGAGATATGAAGAAGACCCTGCCCAAATAAGCTTGCAATATGAGAATTTTCATTTCGTATATGTCCCCTGTGTGTTCGCGCCATATCCAATCTTCTTTTAATGAAAAGCTAAATGTTTCTATTGAATAAAGCAAGGCCAATGCAAGATCAATCTCCATTACAGAGTGTGCTGATCTAATTTTCTCAGACAACGAGCATGGCCCTGTTGAGCGAACCAGATACTTCCGCAGGAGAAGACCCGGGTGCTGGGTATGGAAAGCTGGCATCTTGGAAGGCCCACATAATTTCCCAAACCATATTAAAACGGTTTGACAAACAGCTGTTGGACAGCACTAGAGCACTCCTTCCTACATAATCACTACAGTGTGCTTTAGGGTGTAAAGTGCTTGGCATACACATTTAATGCTATAGTACGGAATCGTGTGCAGGTATCCAAAAACATATTGGACAAATTATTAGAAGGGCAGGGACACTTGAGAAAGCGATGAACAGAAGGAAAATAATGAGGTGAAAAAATGGACAAATGGGTGCTCACTCAATGACTTTATTCTCCATAGAGTCTAAAGGTACAATGGATATTAAATCAATAAGGAGCACAACCAAACCAACTGCCAGACAATTTTATTGTATATACTCTACACATTTACGTTCAAAGGGAATAATATCTATGGAAAATGTACTAAACCTGCTGCCAAACTTAGGGTAATCGATCACTATGCATAAGGAGAAAACACGCCTAACGTTTGTCAAGGGAGCATTATACATGTGTAAAATATATTCGTTGCCCTACAGGCAACATGGGGGACTGATGGGAAAACGGTACTTTTTACCCGTGGTATGTAGGGATGCACCAAATTTTCAGATGGAAATGGGTCTATCATATTTCATCCGAAAACGAGTCAAATTAGTTTTTTAAAAATAAATTTCTTTTTTAAATATATATATATTTTTGTAGTGCATAGTTTAACATACATGCTTGCATTGACAATTGAGATGATTATATATCACAATGAAAGATAGTAATGATAACATGAAAAGTCAAGAATACTGTGCTATGGGACAAGGGAGGGGGGAAAAGAACACTATGGGACAGAGGGGGGGCACTAAGGAAAAAGAAACACTTGGGTTGGGGGGACCACTAAAACAAAGGGGTGAAGGGAAGTTTTTCATATTAGTTTAAAATCATTAATAATTCTAATAATAAAATTATAGGAAAAAATTAAATTTTTAATATCATTTGGGGAAAAAAGTAGGTTTCGGTTTCGGCCCAGAATTTTCATTTTGGTGCATCCCGAGTGGTATGATAGTGACAGTATTTTATTACAGGGACAATAAGAAACAGGATATTGCACCACCATAATCCCGCCGTCTCCCTCCGTCCTCTACCTATTCCACAAGCCATATTTAACTATATAGCAATTTAGATACATTGTGGCATACGTTTGTATAGTAGTATCTTTATCAAATACACTGAGTACATGTACTCGATTTTTTTTTTTTATTGTAGCTTCAGTTGGTCTTACTTTGATCTAAGCACCAGTGATTTATCAGTCTCCTTGAGGTCTAATTATATTCTCATTGTTTTTATATTTATCCATGTAGTGGGTTGTCTACAATATACCTAACAATTTGCCTTTATTGTTCAGTGTATGTATGTGTGTGTATATGTATGTGTGTGTGTGTGTGTGTGTATATATATATATATATTTTCAACTATTTAGTCAATATTTTGTAGACATACCCCTTACTATCTCTTGCAGTTGATCAACATTCACTTTATCTCAATTTATTTTGCTGTTTTCGTAGTGTGTGTGTGTGTGTGTATGTGTGTATATGTATATGTGTGTATGTATGTGTGTGTGTGTGTATATATATATATATATATATATATATATATATATATATATATATATATATATATATATATATATATATATATATAATATTGTCTCTTTATACACATTAGGCGGATTATTCCATCTTTTTATAAACATGATATATTAAATTAGATTTTATTATCCTGTTAGTAATAGGAACCATCTTTTTACTCTTTCCTTTTCACCTCACGGAAAACTTATTTTCCAAGTTCCACCTATTTGATTTGTTAAATTGAGGATCCTTCTGTTTCTTTTATTAATGTTGACAAGCACCGGGCAAATACATCTGTAAGTTGGAGTGCAATACTATTTTGTGTGTGTGTGTGTGTGTGTGTGTGTGTGTGTGTATATATATATATTTCAAAGGCCTGTATTTGTGGGAGGAGTTAGCATTCCTATATAAACCCACATCTCCATCAATGGCGTTCAGTTCATCCCACCTCACCCTTCTCCTTTCAATTCATTTTACTGGGTGCACCTCTTTCTATCCTTATGTAGGTTTCTGCCAACCACTACCGATTTGTTCCATCAATGTTTATTATATGGCTTTAATGTTACCGACCACAAATATATGATTTTATATATATATATAATTTTTTTTTTGGTGTGTGTGCTTCTTATTGATTTAATGTCCAAAACATATATTGGCATGTACCTGCACATTGGGGATTGTAGGATGCCGGTTGCATAGTTTGTGAATGAGTAGCTTGCAGCTTCGTCCCTTTTACATTCTACGTATTGAGTAATGAGGAGCCTCAGGTTAGTATATGTTTAATCTCTACACTTTTGATTTTGACAGTGCAGTGTATATATTGAATGAAATGACAAATGTATCAGTCTGTGTGTATAAATCTTTTGCGGTTGACAGTCACTTTATTATGCAGCTATGTTTAATTTTTAAGCTTTTAAAACCTAAAATAACATTTCATTACTGTACTATTGTTCTATAGGCAGTGCTAGTTGTGTATCAGAGCAAAAACAAAGGAAACAATATTGAGAACGTTGAAGACAATGAAATTGCCTACCCACTTCCCACTCCCAGGCTCACTGTGTAACCTTGTCAATACGCAATTGCAGAGAAGAAATATTTGGCTGTTTGAGCTAAAATGGATTAGCTGAATATGTAATTGTCTCTGTGTAGGGCCTTGCTATTAATATGACTTCCTGTAATGAGACAGATACTACAGCTTATTGTTCTCCTGCAGGCTAGTTATGCATGCTTGCTTGCTAAATAGGTTGATGGATTTAGTAGGATCCTGATCTCTTGGTGTTACTTACTGCTCTGGGAGCATGGGAAGAGCAAGATGAAGGCGCTTTTTAAGTTAAAGATAGATACTCCCTCCATGACTTGCCAAAATGTCTGAGCGATGGGACACCGTTACAGAGGCTTCGTCTCAGCAAGTGAAAATGAATTGAGGCTTTTGTCCTCTGACAACTCTTGGGAGCAGGATGAGGAGAAAGTGTCCAGCAGATAAATGGCATGCTTCCCCTGGTGAGCTAGAGATATCTAAAGTAGCAAGGCTTCTCAAAGCAAAACACTGGCGGCGTTTAATCTTTCCTGGGCTAGAAGCAAATACCTTTTAGTAATAAAAATGACTACAAGCTTTATAAGGGAAGACTGTGTAATATCGAAAATAAGGATTTCATAGATTTATAGTGATCTTGCTTATAGATGATTTACATCGTAGAACACAGGTCTGTTGTCTCAGGTGATTTTTTATTTTATTTATTTTAATTTTTAGTAGCCTATGTTTTTGGATAATTTCATTTTTACCAGTTGTAGTTTTATGAATTATGTAGTGTTGGCCACCCTTGTTATGGGTGCATTCATTGTAGATTTTAGATGTGCCTGACTCATGTCCTACCCATTTGTTTTAATTTTGGTTTGCTTTAACACATGTATACCTGACGTTAAAGTTCTACTATCCCTATTTAGCCCCGCACACCTGGTCAGAAAATTTTAAAGGTGTGAAGCCGTAATTTATTAGCCAAATTTCAACTTCTAAAGTTTTATGATTGATGGTTGATAACCCTAACAATAGCAGTCCCAGTATTTCCTTGTACTTAACCCCTTTCAGTGGAGAAGGGTATAATCAATGGCATCTGATTAGTTTTGCAATAAGGTAGGATAGTCAAGATATATATATCTATATCTATCTCTGAAATGGTAATATTTAAAAAAATTTTTTTTTTTTAAAGTGCTATCTGACTGTTTCTCATTCCTTTTGTATATGTATGTATATACACACACACAACTTTGGAGACCAGACAGATCTGGGTTTTAATTTTCGCATTAATGCTGCAGTGTTCACAGCTTGTAATGACCAGGGTAGCTGGAGACTTTTCTAGGAAGAATTACAGAAACACTTATTTCCTGCTGCCTGCCTGCCCTTGCCATAGTTTTATAATAAGCTTTATTTGCTGTGACATCCACTAGTACCTGGCTTGATTTCCGTATTGCTTGCTGCAGTAAGTGAAATCTGTGGCTGAGAAGCTGTAGGGCAGAAATGTACTGCTCAGTTTGTCACCAATAGTACTGATGTGAGTGACGCTAAGAAGATGGGACAGATTAGAGTGGCCTTAGGGGTGCTGTATGCAGACTTTAACTCTCCAAAGTAGTTCAAAAGACGTTGTGTAATCATGTGCATGGGAGGGGGGAGTTTGTTTGGTCTCTTAACCATCTTGTTGCTGACATGAATCCTCTCCTAGAGCAAGGATTGCGCTGGCAATACCACCAACAGATGTATAGATTAAAGATACCTAAAGAACACTTACAACGAATGCAGTATTAGTGTACGCTTAATCACAGCTTCTAAGCGTGCTAATCATTCCGTATGCTATTAAAGGCGCGCTCTAAACATCATGACCGTGATAATATAATCGTTAAGGAATGGTTTCAAATATAACATAGCTGTTTGCGTTTAAATCATGGCTTTCATTAAAATAAAAGGTATTAAGAGCTTTGGTGATGATCAACAAATATACCAGCTTTAAAATCATTTTAGTTCATGAGCTACTGCTTACCCCAATCTATTATAGAATTTAATTCCCAGTAGATGTGAATGGCAGCTAACATGTCCATACTCTTTATATGAAATGTTTAAAGCCAACATTTAGTGGGCAGTAGTAACATTTTAGGAGCTATGTCTTCTGGGGTTTGTCAACCACTGATCTATTGTTTCATTAAAATTACTAGCAGCTTAATCTATTTACTACTGTTGCAGAACGACTGACACGAGCATCAATACAGATCATGTTCTTTGTTACTCAATCTACGTATACAGTTTTTCTTGTAAAAGATGTGGCCTCAAGAACAAGGCGCACATTTTTGTGAAAAACTACGCTAACTGTTAACCCCTTAAGGACAAAACTCCTGGAATAAAAGGGAATCATGACGAAATATTTTCGTCATGTCCTTAAGGAATTAATATTGCACTTTGTTTACTTGGCTGGAGAGGTTTTTGATGCATGTTCTAATAATAAAAAATAAAATTCACCGTACACAATTGTTTGTTTTTATTTTTGGATATTTAAAGCTGCAAGAATAGTCACACCAGGAGACTTTGCAATCATATACACCAAGAATGCTTGCCGGCCATTGCTGATGGTTAGCCATTTTGGAGGACATGGTGAAAACTTGTGGAGGACATGGTGAAAACTTGTGGTAGTTAAAGCACTGGTGTTGTATGTATTGTGCAAGAACAAGTCTTTTTTCCCATCAGTCCTATTGAGATATTGCACAATCGCTGCTATCTTCAGCTCCTTGCTCTTCATGCACAAGAATACATTGATAACTACAGAGAATCCTCTAAAGACCAAGTCTCACTGTCTGTGAGAAGTCCGATTCCCACAGCAGTCGCTACTGAAAGCTTTGGGAATTGAGAAAACGTGCCAACGGAAGCCTTGCTTTGTCAACTTCAGACTTTACCACAATACAAACCAGTCCCCATAACGTCTTGTACTTTTTGACTGCGTCGGAATTTGAATGAAATTCCAGCACGGTCAATGTGAGTATTCTGTGTTTATGAAATTCTTATTTATGGTCTGTGGCAGAGCCACTTGAAGTAAAACGTGCAGGTCAAAAGGATTACAAAATACATATAGGATGCTACTAAAATAGGAGTTCTCTGTAGGTTATTTTATTAATATTGCCCAAGTGTGTCCCAGCACTGTACTTGTTTCCAGTTAATCCATTCCTCTTCTAACCTAAACATCTGTCCTTGTTTCCAGTTTTGCAGTCCTTGCTGCGCATCGGATTGCAACTCTTTTTCACCTAAAATATTACTGGATAAAATGGAGTTACAGCGTCATAAAGATGCTGACTGTAGTACTATCTCTGCTATTTGAACAGGCCCATAAAAAAAGCAGATTTAATCAGCAGAAATGTGGCTGTTCCGTTAAAAGGGCTGTAAACTTAACAGATACAAAAGCCATGTCCTTTAAAAAAATTTTTTTTTTTTTAAAGCAAAAATATACTTGCACCAAGGCCAAGTATATATTCTTCCCATGTTTGTCTCTTTTCCCCTAATACTGTGTAGAACCAATAGTTGTTATTCACTGATTTGTATGTAGTCTTTTCAACGTAATGATTTTGAGTGTTTATTTTTTTGAGTACTCTGAATAAAATGGATATTAAACTGTGGCTGTATGATGCGGAATCCAGCCATTGGCAACATATGATTTTTAACAGTTTTTTACTTATCTATGTAATATGTAAAGAATTAACTCTACAGGTGGATAGGTCATTATTCTTTTGGGCCATGTGAGATTTCTTAAAATTTTTTTAATATATGAGGATATAGACAGAAGTGTATAAAGTATACGGTGCTTATCAGGATCTGTCCCGCCAGTAAATAAACCCCCAATGACAAATCTGGAAAGAACTGTCCTAATCTGTCAAATTGCTCGGGAGCTTTACTCTCTGCTGGCTACATCTAGATATCCATTACAAAGCCTTAATCTCATCACAGCCACACGATTGCTTCCCGACAGCCTAGTAATGACATCTAATGCCCTGCTGCTCGAACAATTGGTGTCCCGGAGTGGTTGGATAGAATTTATTCTACACCGGTGATACACTCAAGGTGCGCTGCCTTGGCGGTTTCTATGGAAATGAACGGTAATGCCCCTTTTTTTTTTTTTTTTTTTGCAGATTGCATGTTGGAAGTGTTGTGCTTAACCCTCAGCACTGAGAAATCACATTACAATACAAAAGAATGTAATTCCTCCAGAAAAGAATGTCATGACGGTTTTATTTGAAATGCAAATGCTGCCATTTAAAGCATTCTTGTAGCTCTCTCCTCTCCATCAGTTGAACAAAATCTGGTTCAGATAGTCTTATCCATGCGCACATCATGTAAAATATCTATTAAGTAAATGTTCTTTACCAGACATGTGTACTGCATTAATGACGGTGGGATCTTAGAGATATATATATATATGTATATATATATGTGTATGTGTGTGTGTGTATATATATGTATATGTATATATGTGTGTGTATATATGTGTGTATGTATGTATATGTGTATGTATGTATATATATATATATATATATATATATATATATATATATATGTGTTGATACCTTCACCAATAGAAACTGAAAATAAAACTACATAGATTTTACATCTAACAAAAAACCCACCTTTTCCTTAAAGTGGACATGTCATTCCCCCCCATCCCTTGGTACTTGTCTTATATTTAGTATCTTTTGCTGGATCTAAATAGCGTGGTGCAGTCATTTTGTTGTCTCATACCCATGATGTCTGCTGTTTGCCCTTCTGTGGGATAGGATTTTGGGTAAATTTGATTGGCAACTGAAACACAACCTTGCTTTATTTCACCCACTGCCACCTTGACTGCTAGGCAAAAGTTTGAAAAAGTAGTTTGGAGAGAGAAAAAATGAGATTCAGACGTGGAACGAAGAAACAGATTAGACAAAGTTGTTTAATATTTTTTTTTTTTTTGACAGATTTGCTTTAAATAGTTCTGAGATATATAGTGTATAGTAAGAACAATAAGATTATCTAGCAGCATATTAGGCACTTTCACATGGGTGATGTAAATTTATTTTCGATGAAATTCTTTGATAACCTCTTCTACCAAGGATCTGATTATAGGGTTATTAATTACACTGATATTACTGTGGTCATTTTTTTGTTTTTAAGGACCACATTTTTTTGCTTATTGGAAAAGTTTATAAAAGCACAGACCTCTGATTTAATTCCTGGTTACGTCCCCCCACTTTACCAAGGAGCATAGAACATGATTGATGACCTAGTAGCTTGCATACTGTAAAAACTGTTTGCCGCTGTCCTTGAGTGTGTTTGATGGGTAATAGCCAGGCCTTTTATAAGAATTACAGCTACTAGCTGACAGAAATAAAATAGCTGCTGGCCTTTTCCCTGGTCTTTATTGTGCACTTTGAGGATTGGAAGAATGTGTCCTGGCCACATTAAATGTTTTGCTGCCAGGGCAGTCTTTATTGCCCCCTGGTATTGAAACAGTTAATCTTCTGCTGGTTGTGCCACCTCTGGCATATGTTCCAGTAAGTATGAGAAACTGCCTGTGACACACAAATGTCAGTGTAATTTTCTGCTCTCTGCCATGCTGTCACTAAAGTTATTTAGACTACACGTTTCCATACAGGCTTTGGCGGTTTCCTGTTCCTTCTCATCGCACCAACAGCCCCCTCTGAAACCATTAATTTCTGCCGGCTAATGGAATTTCATGCTTTGAAACGAGGAGCTCTTATCGCAAGCCTGAGAAGTTATTGGGACTCCTAAGCCCCTGCTGCAAAAACGCACAATGTGTTTGCAGGCTCAAAGTAATATTATTTGCGGCTTGGTTACAAATGTTTATTTAAACCACACGTTTCTCATTAATTTTATTTGAAAACCCAAAATGACCCCACACACAAATGGGATTGAAGAGGAATTTCTCTTAAACATATGCAGTTTTGGTTCTCTGTTTATATTGTCGGTCATTTGATTTTCTTAAGTGCTGCGTTACCTGATGTTTTTATTTTTTGTTCTGTTAAGAAATTCAACATTTTATACTGTTATTTTAAAATTTTAAAGGTAAATCATGATACGTTGGTGGAATGTTGTATGAAGGATTGATAAATTAAAAGTCCTATGTTAGTGCAGCCATTTTTAACGCAAGGTGCTTAAAAAGTTCACATTTGTATTGCCTCTGTATCGTCATTCATTTCCCCTTTTTCACATGCTGCTTTTTGATTGGTTTATTATTTTTAAATACAATATGTAAAATAGAGTAGACACAGTTTGTCCTTATGTATGATTGTCAAGCTGACAAAGCTTTGCCAAATCTGTCATTGCTGGTCTCTAGAAATACTCTCATCCTTCCGGAATCTTGTCTTGCAGAATCTTTCTGAGCAAGTGTTCTCTGGGCTTGTTTGACACGTGTGGGAGCTGGGTTATAAGCACATGCCCCATAAAGGGCAGAAGATGCCACACAAAGCACATCATTAGGATATCGGAATAATATCCTTGAAGTTGTTACTGTGTCTGGAGGGGTTCTTTAACAACTAACGTGTTCCATATGAAAGCACATTGTGCATTCACTATACGTTGTACAGTATCCATTCTGTTGATTTGTATTTTTATTGTCAGAGGATTAATCATTATGAAAGACACAACTGGGCTCTGTCCAAGCTTCTTTTTTTTCACCATTCCCAGAAGCTGCTGTTTTTCTGTGTGCTTAATTTTCAGATGATTTTGGGATCTAGGAAAGAAGTGTTAATTTATTTTGATAAGTGTCAAATTATGTTAAAGTTGTTGCAGTGACTGTGACAATTATTTGTCCTATGTTGGGCAAAGTGGGTTGTGTCCAAAAGGGACTGTCCCTTCTCAAGCAGAGTGTTTTACAGTATGATAATCAAACCTGTTTATTAAAGGGACACTGCTGGCATTTCACAAGGCACTGGAAAGTCTAGACTGCTTTTTATCTGCTGGGGTATAGTTTTCTTTTCTTTTTTTGCTCTGTTGTGGTAGCTGTAGCCCAGTTCTTGCCATTCTAAAGTTTGCTTCTGAGTAAACTCAATATTCCTATAGGAAATTGAGTATCATGACTGACTGAATCTCTTCTTTGATAAGAACTTCATGCAGATCCTATAAACTGGAGATCTTGCATCAATTTTTAATTTTGATGTTTTTTCATATCTCTATATAATGCGTTATATAGTATGGGTTTACGAGATCTCACAAGGTCAAAGGTTATTAAATGGTCGTTCCAGCCAGAGACCAGTGTTTTTTAAGAAAACGCCAGTAATGGTTAGTGTCCCTTCATATCCTGCCCTCCACTAAAATTTTTTATAAAATGTAAAAAAAAAATATATATATATATATATATATATATATATATATATATATATATATATATATATATATATATATATATATATATATATATATATATACACACACATATATACACACACATATATATATACACAAGACAAGTATAGTGGCACTCAACCTTTCAATGAATCAGTAAAAGACTGCCTAGGTGCAATCCCACGCTAGATATGTAAAGCGAAAAGGAAAGAGATGCACTCTCAGGTTCTTTGGTCTTATAACCCTTGGAAGTCTCCTGCACCCCAAGAAATCCTAGGTGGGGATTAATCCACCTACGCTGATACAAAAGAGCAGTTGGTCTGCTCTCCATTTGTAAGTACAATTTCATTTACTTATATAAGAAACAATCATACAGTGGGAACTATCGGTTGTCTTTTTTTTCTCTTCCTTGAGAATTGGACACCAGTGACGGAGAGGTACTCTCCACATACCACATATCCCATAAGTGGGGATTATACCGTTGTACGCGCTTTTACCCTAGAGCTGGACATAAGCTCTTGTAAATGTGAGTTCTCTACAATTATTTTTCCATCACGTCCATATTTGAACTATACATATTGCACTATTGGTTGTCCTTCTTTTATTTTCCATATAAGTGGAAGCAGTACAGTTTACAAAGACTTCACTATTCATCAACTTCCTCAAAGACCATTTGCAAGGACACATAAGTTGGATTCTCTTTTATTTTTGTACTTTGCTTATATATTATATTTTATCATACTTTTTTATTATTGTGGCGCAGCCTTAATTTATTTATTTATTTATTTGGCTAAGCCCAATAATTCTACCAGACGTGGAGTTACACCTCCGTAGGGGTTAAAGTCTGTATGTGTAGCATTTCCTAGCAAAACGCTGCACACACAGGCTCTAGGAACCATTGCCACTTCAAATGACTGAAGTGCTCATGGTGCTTGGAGTAACCCTTTAACTAAACTGTGAATTGACAAGACTTCAAGATGACTTTGTTTCTTTCCTATATAGCCAAATTATTAAACCTTGTAATATATAGGTGTCAAATCATGCATTTTCAATTTGAGAGTTTACCATGTTATGAGGCATCACTATAGTAGTGATATCCTCCTGCTGACCTCTTCCTAGTGTCTGCTACTGCCCGCTACTAGAGGTTAGCTGGCAATCATTGGTATGCTCATGTACACCCCTCCTAATTAGTGTCTTGTGATGGCTTTGTCATTGTACATTTCTTGAATGACCTCTTGTGTTTATTAATGAGGAAAAAGTTAAAAATCCAAGTTTTAACGTTCCTTTCACAAAACAGACTTGTATGATAAAATGACACCTTTGTAAGATGACAATAAAGGAAGCTTTTTGTCAATGCGTTCTTATCACATTTAATGCTGCTGAAATCAAGCTGTTTCGAAGTCGAGAACTGTGTAAAGCAGAGACCTGTATGACAGATGTTGGGTACAGAGGTTAGGCTGATTGGAACCACTCAGATGAAACAAATTCTGCCAGTTCCTAAAAGCAACAAAAGGAGACGTCTGCCTGACTGTAAAAGTGGGCTGTTTTTGTGATATACAATAGGGAATCACATACATTAGCAGGCAAGAATTGAGCAAAAAGTCTTTTAGATGCACAGTTAAGAAATTGGCTTTTACTGGGTAACGTTGGGTGGTTTTTATTTTTATAATTTTTTTTTTCCCATTTATCTTCTGTTGCCATGGTGCCCATAAATTGTTAACTGTATTTTATTTCTCCCAGTAAGCAGTCAATTGGTATGATGTGGTAGTGGCCAATTTAGCATTAGTATTCAGAGGTTGGTGCATATAATGCAATGCATAGTGACTGCAGTAACTGTTGTCTTACCTGCGAGATGTGATCCTAAGTGAGATACTAGTAGATGTGTATGTGCTTTGGGACGTTTGCGCTACCATCCATTGGCCATCAGAAGGCAGCTTTGATTAAAGTTATATGCTCCATTTGAGCGAGTTTAAATTCAGCGTTGGCATTGTGATCCTCCGGTACAATATTCGATGATAACATTGTAATCTTATGGCTGGCCATGTGTCATGGGAATTCTTTTTCAGAAACCACTGGGGCTTACTGACTTAGTGATATTTTTACATTACGTACAAGACACTGTAAAAGGATACAGTTTCCTTGTAACATTAAGCTTTTTAACAGACGGAAAGAATGTTCTGGTGTCTTACAGCAGTTTCCTTCTCAAGATAGTAAACGGAGCGATTTCACATATCGAATTCTGTTTAGAACACATTGCCCGTTCCACTAATGAAAGGCATCAAAATCAATTTTTTGGGGTTTCTGAGAGCTGGCAGGGATTGAGAGTTGAAAAGTTTAGGATGGCAGATAGAGGCTAACTGACCTTTTCAACTTCAGGTAAACAATAAGTTGGTTGTATACGGTATATTCTGATTCCTGGAATTTATGACCTGAATATGTCATTCCCTACATGTGATTTAAATCCGTGCTGTCACTTGAGTTTTCTTTCGTGATAACATCTTTATGAAAAAAGCTTATAGACTGCTGGGGGTTTCAGTGAAGATATTTACATGAGACAAAGTAGTTCAGATTACTGTTTTTTTTTGTTTTTTTTTTTTTTACAAAATATATACAGTCTATCCTTGTATCCCTTAACGATAAGTAAAATTACCTATACACTCATTATTGAAGTGTATATTTGCCAAATTAGAATTGCTAACTGGTCCAGAAGGACTTGTCTATAGCATCATTGTTCAGAGGGCAATGTGAATGCCATACCACCATAATAGAATTTGTTATTGCCGCGTCATGTCTGTTCCCTAATCATACATCCCTAGTATAGTGATGTCTGTTTCAATATACTTGTATACTTGTCTGCATGCATTTTTCGGAAATCTACTCATGGGTTTTGCAGGCTGTATATACTGTTCTTTTCCATTTTGTATTGTTGATATGGAAGTCACATATACTGTACATAGTATAGTGTCTCTGTGACCCAACAGGTCATTTATAAACAAACACTTAACGGTGTCCTTCATGACTCTTGTGTGTCAGCCTGGCGCTGTATCCCTGGTTTTGCAAGGCACTCATGCTGTACCAGTTTAATTATGCCTTCATTTTTAAAGGACCACTATAGTGCCAGGAAAACATACTCGTTTTCCTGGCACTATAGTGCCCTGAGGGTGCCCCCACCCTCAGGGTCCCCCTCCCGCCCGGCTCTGGAAGGGGGAAAGGGGTTTAAACTTACCTTTTTCCAGCGCTGGGCGGAGAGCTCTCCTCCTTCTCCCCTTCCTCCGTTCCACCCGTCGGCTGAAAGCGCACGCGCGGCAAGAGCTGCGCACGCATTCAGTCGGTCGGTCGCATAGGAAAGCATTTACAATGCTTTCCTATGGACGCTGGCGTGCTCTCACTGTGAAAATCACAGTGAGAAGCACGCAAGCGCCTCTAGTGACTGTCAATGAGACAGCCACTAGAGGCTTTGGGGGAAGGCTTAACCCATTAATAAACATAGCAGTTTCTCTGAAACTGCTATGTTTATTAAAAAATGGGTTAACCCTAGCTGGACCTGGCACCCAGACCACTTCATTAAGCTGAAGGGTCCTTTAAATAAACACCCTGGTATAAGGTAACAGATTGTTACAGACAGATTGTGTTAACTTTGTAATATCTTTGTTACCCTTAGATACCATATTTCCTTCTAGCTTAATGCATGTCTAGAAGTCTAGCTGCCGGCCTAGAATGTTTTGTTAGAATTCCAGAATGCTTTGCTAGCAGGGACACCTTTCTAGCCCAACGTCCATTACGGCCCTCTTGACGCATTTGAATTTACAAAATTCTTATCACATTTTGAGTATCTTGCTGGAAGTTGCTGACTAGCACCACTTAAACCGTTTGTTTCTTTCAGTAAATACCTCTGTGGACTGATGCATTGCTTTTATTTCTTACATGGACCTAATTTACAGAGAACCGTAACGTATTGTGGCAGATTTGACTACACAACCCAGTGCGTTTGTCACTACTCTCACAAATTGTTACAACACACTGCTTATTTAACACGTCACATATTAACACTGCTGGCAAGCTTGACAAGCTAATCAGGTTTGTGCGCCTTTCTATCTGAAAGATGACAAATATCTTGTTATAGCGAACTGAAGCTAATAATAGGCCTTTTCAGTGATAGTTAAGGTTTGGCACTATACAGTCTTTTATGTTAATTTTATTTAGTTTTCTTTCTTCCCTGGAGTTAACAGTCATCTTTCTAGTTACCTCTCATTCTCATATTATTCCATACTGGTCGGTGAACAAATCCAATTCTAGACATTTGTCTTCAAAACTATGCATAGTTTCCACATTGAAATGTTGTCCTGAGCATCACATCACATGCACTTACATCATGTATATGTTTTTGATTGATTATGTGGTTGTTTCAGTAAAATTGCATAGCAACATATTGGCAGTTTTTAACCCCTTAAGGACACATGACATGTGACATGTCATGATTTCCTTTTATTCCAGAAGTTTGGTCCTTAAGGGGCTAAAGGGACATTATAGTCACCCTGACCACTTCAGCTCAATGAAGTGTTCTGGGTGCCAGGTCCCCCCCTGGTTTTAACCCTTCACATGTAAACATAGTAGTTTCAGAGAAACTATGTTTACATTTGGGGTTAATCCAGTCTCTAGTGGCCATCTTCCTGACAGCTGCTAGAGGCGCATCTGCGATGCTGGATGCGAAATTTGCATCCAGCGTGCAGAACGTCCATAGGAAAGCATTGAGAAATGCTTTCCTATAGACAGTTTGAATGCGCATGCTATACTTGCTGCGCATTCCGCTCCACTCGGGAGCTGACATCGGCAGGTGATGTCACCAGCGCCAAGGGAGCCCAGCGCTGGATTAAGGTAAGCTGATGAAGGTGTTTTAACCCCTTCACTGCCCTGGGAGGGGGGTGGGGGGCACTATAGTGTCAGGAAAACCACTTTGTTTTCCTGACACTATAGTGATCCTTTAATAAAGATTGAATCCGCTTTTAGCATTACTAAAGCGATGGAGATCCAATCTGTGACTTGTTTCCTTTAGTTTTTGTTTGCAGAAGGCAGGGAACTATCAGACACGTTTTATGAGCATTGGATAAATGTAAGTGTTCTCTCCCTGCAGGTGGTGTTGAAGATCATTAAGCATTACCAAGAAGAAGGCCATGGAAGCGAGGTGGTTCAGGGGGTGCTGCTCGGCCTGGTGGTAGATGACCGGCTTGAAATCACAAACTGCTTTCCATTCCCACAGCACACAGAGGATGATGCCGACTTCGATGAAGGTAATACAGAAGTCAACAGTTCGTATCATATCTCTGGAGAATTCCTTCCCAATGCCCCTTACAGCAAAGCAGTTGTCATAAAGATGTGTTAGCAAAGATTACTTTAAAATATGAACACATCTCTTAATTGGATTTTTCCTAATGTTCTACTAAGCAGAAAGAAACTTTTGTATTAATCTGTTGAACGAAATTTATTTTTATTTTTTAATACTTTTTAATCCCAAAATTTATTTGTTTTTACCTGTTCAACACCATCTCTAACTGTGGTTCTATAGATTACATTTACATGTAGCTGGACTGTTCACCTGAAAGCATTTAATTTGATAATTGCGCAGACTTAAGCTTTTTATAATGATCATATTGTGGTATAGAGGGATATTTAGAAAGTGCAATCATTGGGCAAGCTCTAAAAGTTCTGATTGAGATCGGAGACTATCGGGTCAGTTGACTGCAGGATTTAGTCACCTTCTGTTTACAGGCATGTTGCATAATTTGATGCATATACAGTGTGCTGACAAAAAACACACGCTAATGCTGAAGTGATACAAAGTAGCTTTATCTACATATTAAGTCACCTGACCTATGGCTTGCACGTTACACAGCACACAAAATACTGACATTTCATGCAACTGAGTATCTTTAAATGCTCTCTCTTTATTATGGGGAGTGGGTGAGCTTTTTATAAACGTAACAAAATATGTAATTAAAAATAAAAATCATTATATATGACCTTTGGTACACCTTTAGAGTTGAATCGGTGTTAAACTGGTAACAACAATTAAACAGGAATTAAAAAAACCTTTATATACTTGTGTGCATGCACATGGGTTAGATGTACATAGGAGAATAAAAATCCTAGAAAGATCTGTTTTAAATGCAAGAGTCACTTTCCCCCAGATGTTTGTCTTGTGTATGTGAAGCCTGAAAGACAAGCCAGCTTGAGGGAGAAAAAAAAACAAAAAAACCTTCCCTTGAGATTTCCTAATGCAGTAAGAAATGATTTATTTCAGCCCATTGAGGACATATGTAATGCAGTAGAAATGCTTCTGGTGCAATTCAGTGCAGCGACTCAAGGTAAAAAAAACATTAGTTAGAATTAAATACAGAGTATTTTCAGACACGTCTACACCAATGATGGCTAGTCTTGGCAGCTCAGGTAATTCTGAACTACTTAAAGGGGGCCTTGCGTCATCAGACGTAAAGTTCAAAATCTGGAATGGAATTGGAATATTTCTGTCCTAAACTCTTACTACGGTACTCCACAGACATTAAACCTGTTCCCAGTGTAATTAAAGTATGTTGTGGAAATAGAGGCTTTTCGTTCAAGGAAATCTTTTCATACTTTGCTGCATTCGTAAGTAGTCACGGACTCTGTAGTCCGCTGTGCACAAAATAGTTTGGTGTGAACAGACAATCTGATGGTTAAATAGAGTATGTAGGGAACGGCACTCCCTCCCATCAGTCTGAGCCAGGGTGCTTTTGCTGTACCAGGAACCAAACTCCAAATATTGTAAAGAAGCTTGATAAAAACCTATATGGTCGAAACGTTGCTCTGGTTCCATTAAAGTGCCTATTCTTTTGAACCAAGGAGTGCCTGGACCTTTATTTTCTTTACAAAGTGATAGTTAACACCGTATGGCTACAATCTGCTTATTCAGGTGTTTCATCATTCATCAGAACTAAATGGAACTTCTGGTATCTGGTCTACAACACATAAACTGCTGGGATTATCTCTCACCCCCGAGGCTCTTTATTGGTGGTCTCCTTTTGGTCTGAAAGTGGGATGTGGTCCCTGTTGCTCACTTGTTTTGCAGCAATAACTTAGCAAGTAATTAATTTTTATATTGTGTTTTAGAATTTCTGTATAAGGAACAACAAAAAAATACAAAAAATTAAATAAGAAATTTATAAATTACAACTTGCCACAAGTTGAGCAAAATTTCCACTTGCCACTAGTTTTGGCTTGGCGTATAAGAGAATGAGAATTTAGATTTGGCAAATAAAATTTGATCTGGAGAAAATAAATGTGTATATATATTTTTTAAAAAAAAAAAGTAAGAATTTAAATATAAATGCTGTTCATGATTTAACAAAGCAAAATCAGTTTACCTCAAGCAAACTGTGGTAGAGGCTGCGCTGTGTGATGTGACAGAATGATAAACAACCCTTTCTCCCACTGCACACAGTATAGACCATGCTGACTTCATCATATCTTTAATTTAGAGGACATGGATTTTCAGTGTAAAGCTACAGAAAGATAATTTTTTTTTATTTTAATTTTTCCTCTGTAGGGCTTAAAGGGTCTGTAGAAGCACACCATAACCATGCATTATTACAAAATACATGGTGCTTATAGCTCCCTAAATTAAAGATGTTCACCCCGTAGAGCAAGAATATACCATGTGATGCATTGCAGTGACCATTTTCCTTTAACGTGGGGTTAAAATATTTTAATGTTTTTTTGGCCTTCCTTTATGTTGGCATTTTCTGCTTACCGTATATACTCGAGTATAAGCCGACCCGAATATAAGCCGAGGCCCCTAATTTTACCCCAAAAAACTGGGAAAACGTATTGACTCGAGTATAAGACTAGGGTGGGAAATGCAGCAGCTACTGGTAAATTTCTAAATAAAATTAGATCTTAAAAAAATTATATTATTTGAAAATTTATTTACAGTGTGTGTATGAATGCAGTGTGTGTATGAGTGCAGGGTGTGTGTATGAGTGCAGGGTGTGTGTATGAATGCAGGGTGTGTGTATGAATGCAGTGTGTGTGTATGAGTGCAGTATGTGTATGAATGCAGTGTGTGTATGAATGCAGTGTGTGTATGAATGCAGCGTTTGTGTATGAGTGCAGTGTGTGTGTGAGTGCAGTGTGTGTGTGTATGAATGCAGTGTGTGTGTATGAATGCAGTGTGTGTGTGTGTGTGTATGAATGCAGTGTGTGTGTGTGGTGCAGTGTGTGTTTGTGTTGCAGAGCCTTGGTGGGGGGTGGGCATTTTTATATAAAAAAATTATTATTTTAATTTTTTTGTTATATTATTTTTTCTTTTATTTATTTTATTATTATTTTTATTATTATTGATAAATTATTAATGTATTTATTTTGTTGTCCCCCCCTCCCTGCTTGATACATGGCAGGGAGGGGGGCTCTCCTTCCCTGGTGGTCCAGTGGCATTGGCAGTTCAGTGGGGGGAGGAGGGGGGCTGGCAGAGCTGTTACTTACCTCTCCTGCAGCTCCTGTCAGCTCTCTCCTCCTCCGCGCCGGTCCGTGCAGCTCTTCTCTCAGCTCACACTGTAAGTCTCGCGAGAGCCGCACTATGACCCCGCGGCTCTCGCGAGACTTACACTGGGAGCTGACCGAGGTGCTGACCGGACCGGCGCGGAGGAGGAGAGAGATGACAGGAGCTGCAGGAGAGGAAAGTAACAGCTCTGCCAGCCCCCAGTCTGTATTATGGCAATGTAAATTGCCATAATACAGACAGTGACTCGAGTATAAGCCGAGTTGGGGTTTTTCAGCACAAAAAATGTGCCGAAAAACTCGGCTTATACTCGAGTATATACGGTACATTTATCTTTTTCAGACTGTTGCTGTAACTGTATTTGTGGTCAAACCATTCTGTCACCGGTGACATACAATGCATGTCCTGGTATAATAGGTTTGCATGGCTCCAGAAATTACTCCATTGTTTTTGAATGGGGTCATCTGAAAGCTGTCATTTTGGGTTTGTCTCACAGGTTATAGATCATTGGCGACTGACAATGACTGTCTGAGTACTGTGGGAAAGCTTGCAAAGGTACAAATGAAGCCATCACTGAAATACCTCTACTTTAAAACAGTTGAGCAGTTCTGTTAGTCACTAGATGAGTAGCTCCTGAAATGCAACATGTGCAATGTAATAAACCAATTATCTATCAATTTATTGACAGGACAATTGAAAGGGACACTCAAAGTTCCATACCCAGTACAACTATTGTAGTGGTAATGGTGTAAGGATGCTGTGGGAGCAATCCTACGGTTATGGTTTTTTTTTCCTAAGGGATTTTGATAAAAACTTGAGTAGTCTGGCACCCCAGTGTCTGGCCTTCTACCTGCGGTGTGGTTATGAGATTTCACTTCCACACAAATTGGACACATGTTTAGAGAGTTTGGTAGTTTCAGATGGCACTTCACGCATTCAGCACCAGTAATCTGACACAGGCTAGGGATTGGGCTTTATTAAAGGACCACTATAGGCACACAGACCACTTCAGCTTAATGAAGTGGTCTGGGTGCCAGGTCCATCTTGGATTAACCCTGCCTGCTTTAAACATAGCAGTTTCAGAGACACTGCTATGTTTACATATGGGTTAATTCAGCCGCTAGAGGCGCTTCCGTGTTTATCACTGTGTCATGATTCCCTTTTATGCCAGAAGTTTGGTCCTTAAGGGGTTGACCGTGATTTACAAAATCCTAGCACCATAACCACTACAGTAAGGTGTAATGGTTATTGTGCTTGTTCTTGTGTTGCTATGTTTAAAAAAAATAAAATAAAAAAAACTTTCCCCCCAAGTATGCAATGTGCAGTTGGACATATAAAAAAAAAAAAACGAAAAAAAAACCACCTCCTTTTTTAGTTGTTTCAGCAGATCCTTTATTTCACTGCAATGTGCATCAATCAGATCCGTATCCAGTTCCACAATGCTGGGTCGTAAAATCCAATCTCATAAGAATGTTCTGGTTTTGAAGGATGGTCTCCTTAAAACTATTTTTTTTTTTTTTATATAATCATTGCTTCAAGTTTTAAAAGGAAATAGATTTAAAAAAATAAAAATGAAGTATATTGGGAAAAAAAATAGAAAACCCTCCCAACATTCCTACCCTTAGTATATGACCGGTTTATTCAGCCATAAACATGCACCTTGGGTCTGACAGTTTTTGAATACCGACAGTCTCTATGGTTAGCTCTGCTTCACTCCCTGCACCGAAGCAGGGAGGACCATAGAGACTCTGTTTTCCAAGGTGCATGTATATGGCTGAATGATCCTGTTCTATATTAAAGGCAGAGATTATGTATTTTGTTTACTTCTTTATTTTACATATGTCATTTAATACATAGTCAATTAAAATAGTTTTAATGCAGCAATTTTTTATTTTTAAGACTGATGTTTACAGAATCCTTCCAAGGCCTTCCACTAGAGGGCAGTATTACCAAACCTTTTAATGCCTTTCCTACTCTGCAGGACATTGGTGTATAGGAGTGGACCAAGATGCTTATGGAAAAATGTTATATATGTTTTGTATATTCTATACAAATATACGCAATTATAGTGTGTGTGTGTGTGTGTATGAGTGTGTCATACATTGAGATTTCCCTCGGTTTCAAGTATCTTTCCTGGTAAAATATTTTATAAATAAATGTCACATATATAAAGTATGTGTAATCAGTGGAACAGAATTGACACTTCCTGAATAATTCACAATTTAAATGCTTTCTAATTAATAAAACACCTCCTCCTCTCCCTGTAATCAGAATGATCACATTCCTTGCATTTTCTATTTGTCCCGTTCCTCCTCCCCCCCCCTTCCTGTTGTTAATATAAAATGGGATATTCTTTAGGGTCAAACTAATCTGTTTTGCGTGATATGTAGCAGGGTTTGTGCTGTAATGCCGCGTTGATTTGTGTTGTGAAGCATGCCAAATCAGAATGTAATTCCTTATTTGGCACTTACAACCCATCAGAGTCCTGTGTAGCCTTTCTCTGCAACATCAACATCAATTAACACCTTCAAAGCCAGAAAGAACTAATTAAATATCATGTCGGTGGTGTGAAATTCTCAATTTCCACCATCTGAACATGGTCAGCTTGATTATCACCTTAGCTTCTAGAATTTCTTGGTAAGCATGGCGCTGTTAATGTTTTTACCCCTCCTCCTATGTGCATCAAAATAAGTAATGTGGTATAGTTTTGTTATAACTGTCTGGACCCAATAGTTCATTCATGACATCCTCCAGACTCTAAAGTTGTAGAGCCTGGAGGTTGTCAAAGCATCATGAGAGTTTTAATTCTAAAACAGCTGGGGTTCTTCTGTTTTGACACCTCTGCTGATAGTTTCCCAGTATCTGACACTCCAGCATTTGTTTGTGTTTTATGCTTCAGAATGATGGTCGTATAGGATTGTCTTTCGATCTGGTTTATAATCATTTAACCCAATGACACCCTGGGTTGGTAGAAGCTAACACTTGTTTTTAAGAACAGGGTATGGAATCTTCGTCTGGCCAGGCTTTACTATCGGCAACTTGCACTATACAGTTTTTACAGTGTGCTGAAGGGCTGTCTTCTTTGAAGCACAGAGAGGATTATCTGATGTGCTCTCAATATGGTCACAGCAGGGCTTTTCCTCTGTGTTCATTCATCATAAGCCTGTTTATATTGCTGCATACATCTCATCTGCAACATCCAGTAAAGGGATTTCCACCTGCGTGCCTGTATTCTTTGTGTAGAACATGAACCCTTTACAGTATGTTTCTCGATTTACACACACTGTATTTGTTTACCCCATTTCAATTCCACCATAGAACAGTGGGTTAATGAGTGTGGCTGACAGAACTGGTTTATTGAGCCCTTGTATTAGTATGTAAACTAGCATTCAGTGATTATATCTCCTGCTCCAATGAGCGCAAAGTTGGCGATCACAAATATTTTGATACCTGAAATGAATATACAGAACTTGCACTCAGCAAGTCTAGTTTCAAAATAAAATGGATTTTCTTGGTCCCCATTGGATCAGATGTGGTAATCCTGAATATTTTGGGTTGTTAAGGCCTATTGGTGATAGGTTTAAGAGTTCCTTGGCTTTGATTAAATGACGTAATGTGAGAAAGCCTCAAGCAGTTTAATATGGCCTCTTGTCCTTTGTATATGTACAGGGCGAATATGGTTATACATGTAGAAAGATTGAGCACACTTTTAATAAACATGTTGCCATAGGTACATCATACATTCCACCAGTGTAAGAAATGTTTAGCAGCCATGCTGGTCAGATTGTACTGTTATCTGACAAACTGGCGCTTAACCTAACTTGCCTCCTGCTGGGATTTCACACAGAGCAATCACCGCAGCAGGCAAGTTGTAGAGCACTAGTAGAATCTGACCCAGCATAAGTGACATTTTCTCAATACATAATGAAAAAATATCAGTTTCAGTAAAATGTAAAACTTTTATTTTTTATTTTTAAAAAGATGAGTTCCTCAAAAGAAATTTTAGCTCTAATGCTGTGCAGGACTTGTCTGACCCCAAGGGTAGGTGCCAGTACAGGTTCAGTGTCACCAGCCCTCCTACATGGTGGTGAGGTTTTCGAGGTGAGATTTTAATTTATTTTAAATCTCCCTTGAAACTTACACTTGTTTACATGCAAGTATTTTTCTCTATTGCGTCTACAGAATATGTCCAGTACTAATTCACCGGATAAAGCTGAAAAAGATAAGATGTCAGCTCCTATCCCTAAAAAGGCCACGAGGAGCTTTGTCCGTCCCATTGCCGAGATAAGAACTGGTGTTTCTTTGGAGGTATAGGGTTTATATGGGCAGCAGGTGGGGTCTTCTATTAAAATATTCAAATTTGAGGGGGCTTCTTGTCCACAGAGTTACATCCCACTTGTACAGTACTGCCACTATACGAGAGGACAAACTAAGTTTATCCAGTGTTCCGCTAGTGTACATGGGAGGAGCTGGATTTCTTTTGAGGAATTCATCTTTTCAAAAAAAAGGGTTTTACATTTTACTGAAACTGATATATTTTCATTATGTATTGAGAAAATGTCACTCTTATCATGCTGGGTCAGATTCTACTAGTGTTATACAACTTGCCTGCTGCTGTGATTGCTCTGTGTGAAATCTCAACAGGAGGCAAGTTAGGTTGAGCGCCAGTTTGTCAGATAACAGTACAATCTGACCAGCATGGCTGCTAAACATTTCTTACACTGGTGCAATGTATGATGTACCTATGGCAACATGTTTATTAAAAGTGTGCTCAATCTTTCTACACGTATAACCATATTCGCCCTGTACATATACAAGGGACAAGAGGCCATATTAAACTGCTTGAGGCTTTCTCAAATTATGCCATTTAATCAAAGCCAAGGAACTCTTAAACCTATCACCAATGGGCCTTAACAACCTGGCTCAGCTGTTTTCTTCTGAAACCTTTGAATGCGTTTCTATCGGATGCTTCGATTTGCCCAGATAACGGGTTTGTCCTCGGTTGCCAGAACTTGGACCGCGGATTCAGCTTCTAAGTCTGCTTTATTTGAGCTACTTTCCAAGAGGAACAAGTTATTTGGCACCCCTCTGGAAGATATAATAAGGCAGATGTCTGAAACCAAAGAAGCATTGCCTCAGAATTCCAGATATTCAGGACCTCAGAACTATAAAAGATCTCAGTTCAGAGGACAACATTGCTTTCTCTACTTGGAGAGATTTTGCAAACTGAACAGAGATACCAGATTTAGAGATCTCAATAAACAGGACAAAAAGAAAAGGTATTGACGCCAAAAGAGTGGGAGGGTCGTCTTCGTTTCTCTTTTCAAATATGGAAAGAGACATCAATTTATTGGATTCTAAAGACCATTTCAGAGGGATGCAGAATCCGCATTTAGGAGACACGATTGGCTTTTAAACATACAAAAATCTCGGATGATTCCTTCAACAAGGATGGAATACATAGGTCTTCTGGTGGATTCAATGTCTCTTTCCCTTTTTCTTCCTATGTCAAAAGAAATAAGAATTTTCACGGCCATTTCAAAATTACTTAAGAATGTTTGCTCCATCATGTGTGTGTAAGGGCGACTCACTTCCGCAACCCCAGCAGTTGGTTTGGCAAAAGCAGAAATAAGACCTTTACAATGGAACCAATTTGCGCAATGGTCAAGAAAAAAGGAAGATTTGGATTCCATATTCCACCTATCAAAAAAGTAAGAAAACCACTAAATTGGTGGGAATACAAAAACACCCTTTCCAGAGGCCTTTCATTCGAACAGAAAAGATAGATTACCATCAAAACAGATGCCTCCCAAACTGGTTGGGGCGCTCATTTTCGTTCATGGTTCATTCATGGGAAATGGACTTTGAAAGAAGCAAAAGAATCCTCCAACTTCAGAGGGGTGAAGGCAGTAATGAATGCTCTGAAAGCTTTCAGTCCTGTTACCTCTGATCAAGCTGTAAGGATTCAGTCAGACAACGCCACCACAGTGGCTTACTTAAACTGTCAAGGAGGCACAAAAGTTAAATCTCTACAGTATCTGTGCTGCCATATCATGTCTTAGGTACAGTCCATGATAAACTCACTCAGCAACTCATATCAGAGGTGCTCTGAACGTCATCGCAGACAACATTGGTCTCAGACTGTTCTCTAAAACCCCAGATGTTCTCGGAATTAGTAATCTGATTCGGCTTACCAGACATCGATCTTATAGTCACAAGGAAAAAACAGGAAAGTCCCAACCTTTGCTTCTATCCAGGCACAGATTTTCCAGGCATCCTAAATGGCCTGTCCCTCACCTGGAACTTCAACATGGGATAAGTTTTCCCTCCTATAGACTTGATACCAAGTATTATTCAAAATATCAGATGGGACAAAGCAGGGTTCTAGCTATTGTGCTCTTCTGGCCAAACTGAAGCTGGTTTTCAGAAATAGAATGTATGACTATTTCACGCTGGGTTCTTCCAATTTCAGACAACTTCATAGAGTATGTAACTCTTCCAGTAGAGATCCTGGAAATGTTCCACCTAAATGCATGGCTGCTGCAAGGATGATCCTCTGTGAGCAAGGGATTTCAGACAGTTTGAAGTTATTCTGGCATCGGTCCGTTCATCTCCTTCTAAGATATATATCAGGATTTGGATGAAACCTGGTGTGCTTGGAAAGGCTGCAATCCAGATAATCCATCTATCCTGGATATATTGTCTTTTTTGCAGGATGGGTTTCCAGTAGGTCTAGGTGTTTCAACACTCAAGATCCAAATTTCAGCAATGTCACTTCCTTGTGTGTGTGTGTGTGTGTGTGTGTGTGTGTGTGTGTGTGTGGTATAGCTTTTTAACATTCTTATCCGCAGATATTACAAGTCAATCTTACTAAAACAACCTCCTAAGCTTTTGCCTTTTCTTACCTGGGATTTGTCTTTAGTCCTTAAGGCTCCATTTGAACCTTTTCAGGATGTATCCCTAAAGATGCTTACAATCAAGACTATCTTCTTGGTGGACATCACCTCTTTAAGGAGGATAGGAGTACTACAGGCTTTCTTCAGCTTCTTTTTTTTACCATCTTCCATGAAGACAAAGAGGTCTTGCATCCCAGACCTTCCTTTTTACCTAAGGTTATTTCAAAGAAATCTGAGCCAGCCTATTATTTTGCCTTTATTCTGCCAGTCTCAATCTTCGGTGCTTGAAAGAAAGTGGCATCTCCTAGATGTTGGAAATCTATCTTCAGAGATCGCAAGGCTTTAGGATCTCAGATCATCTCTTCGTCTCTTTTCAAGGCTCTTGTTAAGGTAGAGGAGCCTCCAGATCTACTATCGCAAGGTGGCTAAAGAAAGCCAATAAATTGGCTTATGAAACCCAAGGTGTTCAAATCAGATTTCCCTGGAAGGCCTTTTCCTCGAGGGCGATGGCAACTTGCTGGGCAGAAAGATCTGCAGCTTCTCCAGAAGACATCTGTAAGGTGGCTACTTGGTGTTCATTCCACATCTTTATAAAGCATTATAGGCTGGACATATTTTCATCCTCTGAAGCTTTTTTTTGGGCGGAAGGTGCCACAGGCAGAGGCATTCTAATTTCCCACCCTTTTTTGTTGCCGGTATCTTGCTATATCCCACTTGTACAGTACTGCCACTATACGAGAGGAAAAAAAACAGTAATTTGACTTACCGTAAATGCCCTTTTCCTTAGTATAGTGCAGTACTGCCGTTACCTCCTCTTTTTGTATGGATTAATTATGCAGTCTACGGTCTCCGTTTGGTTCTTTTTATAACTGGTGTTTCCTTGGAAGTACAGGGCTTATATGGGCAGCAGGCGGGGTCTCAAACTATTCAAATTTGAGGGGGAGATTCTTGTCCACAGCAGGAGTTTCATCCCACTTGTACAGTATGGCCACTATACAAAAAAGGAATTTACGGTAAGTAAAATTACTGTATTCATTAGGTATTAGCAGAAACATTTGTACAGTCTGCTTCAAACAACCTTTTCATAATAACACTGGATATCAATTCACAAGGGTGCTACCAGCATTTTACTGTCCAGAGCAGAGGAAAGTTTTTTTTGACTTCACTGAATACCCATTTTATTAAAAAAAAACACAAAAGCTGCCTAACAGATCTAAAAATGCTCAACACTGTATTGTATGACGGCAGCATAAACTCCGCGTGTCCAACTTCACTTTATCCAGGTGTTGGGATGCAACTCCCACATTTATCCACGAGCAGAATAATATGTACTGTATGACTATACCATGGGTCGTCAACCTGGTCCCTACCGCCCACTAGTGGGCGTTTTAGGATTCCAGGTGGGCGGTAGGGATTTCTGAGGCTAAATCCTCTTTTTAAGAGGATTTCTCCTTTTGGGCGGGCGCGAGCGGCTCTGCATGCGCAAGTCTTCAGTGACCGGCAGGAGGAAGCGCTCCCTCCTGCCAGGCCACCTTCTGGACCCCCCGGCATGGCAGAGTTCTAATCAGTCGCGGCGAGGGAGCTCTAACCTCTCTGCTCTGCTCCCTCGCGCGATGTTTGCTGATGCCGCGGGAGCCGGAATATGATGTCATATTCCGGCTCCCGGCATCCGTAGACAGTCCGCGAGGGAGCAGAGCAGAGAGGTTAGAGCTCCCTCGCTGCGTCTGATTAGCCGCCCGCCTAAGTGAAGCCCCACTGGACCCCAGGGACAGATCCACACCAGCTCTCCAGGTAGGGAGGCTGGGTGGATATTTAATATTAATAATTTGTGTGTATATGTGTTTGTCTGTAAGTGTATGTGTGTGTGTGTCTGTAAGTGTATGTGTGTGTGTGTCTGTAAGTGTATGTGTGTGTGTGTCTGTAAGTGTATGTGTGTGTGTGTGTGTGTGTGTGTGTGTGTGTCTGTAAGTATATGTGTCTGTGTCTGTAAGTGTCTGTGTCTGTAAGTGTATGTGTCTGTGTCTGTAAGTGTATGTGTGTCTGTGGGTCTGTCTGTGTATGTGTGAGTGTCTGTAAGTGCATGTGTGAGTATGTGTATATTTGTGTGTATGTGTTTCTATGTGAGTGTGTGTGTGTGTGTGTGTGTGTATGTGTTTGTCTGTGAGCAGAGTACTTGTAGAATAGAAGAAAGAAGGTGCAGAGTACTTGTAGAATAGAAGAAAGAAGGTGCAGAGTACTTGTAGAATAGGAGAAAGAAGGAGTAGAGTACTTCTAGTATAGGGGAAAGAAGGAGTAGAGTACTTCTAGTATAGGGGAAAGAAGGAGTAGAGTACTTCTAGTATAGAGGAAAGAAGGAGTAGAGTACTTGTAAAAAAGGAGAAGGAAAGAAAAGGAAAAGGAGAGAATTGTTGTTGACTAATAATAGTAAGTGGGCTACCTAGCTCAGCCTTCCTATTGGCCATTGCTATAAGGAAGGTTAAAAAATAGAAAAAAGGGGAAAAAGGTGGGAAGGGGAATTGAGGAGGGAGAGGAGGGGAGCTGACGCACAGATGAGAAATCATTTTATGAGCAAACAAAGAAGTCTTCCGATTATCACTGAAAGAGGAGACCTTCGCTTGTTCCTTATGAAAATCGAACCAGATATCAAATATTTAGTCTCGCAGCATCAACCTCTAGTAAAGGTAAGTTCAATTTACTTTATTGCTTCCTCATTAAACTTTATAAAGTTAAAAACATTATAAACATGCATAAAGTAGAAATAAAAAGATAAATGTACGTTCATTTATGTATTTTTTAAAACACCCTCCTTTCTAAAAAATATTCCGCGCTTGCGCGAAAACTGGTGGGCGGTAAGGAAATTTTTCCATCAAGAAAGATGCATTAGTGGGCGGTAAGTGGAAAAAGGTTGACTACCACTGGACTATACAAACATAACCAAAAAAAAATTACAATAACCAAGGCATTAACCCCCTCCTTAACTGATGAGGTGTTTAATTTTTGCTTTTCAAGCCCTGCAAAAATAATGGATTTAATACACTCTTCCATTGTGTTTTCTAATTCTACATCAACTTTTTTGTATGAAATATATAAAGAAAGTGATAGCATAGTTATTAACGCAAGTGACAGATCTACCCCCTCCGCCCCACAGTAAGCAGTGATGACTCAGGTCATTATTAGTTTTGCTCACTGTGCATCTCACTCCTAAAAACCTCCAGCTTTTCCAGTCTGTACTCGCCGAGCAGAGACCACACCTTACGAAACATGTTGCAAACATCCCAGCAAGCAAGGGCCGTCTGCAATCTTTTGCTTGATTTATGATGTGAGGGTAACAGAATTGTCCTCCCCTTGCTAGTTATGATGTAAAATAGTGTGGATTAGGACAGATGGATGTCATATTTGGCAGCATATTACTGGCCTGTGCTTTTTATTTTTTTTTTATTGCACCGCATATTTTATATATTTAACCCCGCTATTAGGCCAATGAACAAACACAAATGTTTAGGTAGAGAAAATGAGGAAGTTAACTATCTCTTAGAAAATGAAGTCAAATATTTTTCCAATGGAGTAATTTGAGCCATCAAGTAACCCGTTTTTGGTTTGAGAGGAGAGAGATCATGGAACCTTCTCACAATTTAGTAAATATCACTATTTGTTGTCTATTATAAACTAAATCATTAACCGCTCCCAGTATATCAAGTCTAGTTTTATACTCGTCATATTAGGCAGGTACATCTTGAACACTATTTAAAAAGGCAGTGTATATTTATATGCATTTTACAAGTATGAAATCATCTTGGCACTGGCCTGTTTGTAAATATTATTATTTTTTTAAATAAAGAATGAGCTGTTCCTTTAAATCTTAGAAGTGGCTGTTTTAATGTCATTGTGTGCATGTGTTGTCTATCTGCACTTACTGCTTTGCTTACACTGGGAGGAAATAATGTAAATGAAAGGGATGCATACTCAGATATGCAGAAGGAGCTTGGATGGCTCGTCGCCACTGCCACTTGAATACTGAAGCTTTTCCCCTATCAGGTTTTGGCACACGTACAGAAGAGCTTGTTTCTCGCACCAAGTTAATATAGTGTATTAAAACAAGAAAGTGAGAGAACACTCAAGGCTCCTTGCATAGGTCTCTCCATATAGAAGAAAGCTTGAACTTTGAATATTCTATAATGTAATGGGTGCACAGTTTTGAAGATGTTAATGTGAGGGGGTACCAGTTCTGTTTATTTCTGATAATTTTTTTTGTTTTTTCTGCACACTTAATGGTAAACCTGCCATCTTCAATATATTTTTCATACCATTTGTTCTACGTATTGTGCATGCAAGGTCTTCAGAATACTTGTAGATTGAGGACTGTAGAGAGGCTACTCAAAACCTTCCACTCTGTGTCCCCAGTTTATGACTTTATGGTATTATCGACTTCGGTAACTCAAAATTGCTTCCAACTCCATGAGTCTAACTCCACATCCCTGGTTTGAATCGCGGTTTCCTGCTTAGAAAGGACCTACTTCGCTTTGAGATTTATGTGCATGCAATATATTTGAACTTAATGTTCAAAGTGAAAATAACTTTATTATTTCGGCTACAGCAACATGTAGCAGAAATGTCATATTTGCTTGACAGACAAATTAACACACCAGATTACCAGTCTTGCTAGCTGTCAGTAAACAGCCAAAAGCTATAGTTTTGCTGGAACCAAACACATTTTGTTCTGTTTAGGGCTGGAAAGTGCTGCATACGGTATGTGGAACTTGTGGTTTCCTGGTTCTGAAAAACCAGGAAGCTAATGTAAACCTTTTTCCGTGTGAGTTATGGTGATGGTGAAGTGCATTGAAGCACAAAAATTGCTGGTTAATGAGATGATTGCGATATTTCGAGATAGAGGACTTGCACAAGGTCATACCTATAATTATGATATATCACAAGAAATAAACTTGTTGGAAGAGAGGACCTACTATGCTAATAGTTCACAAGCTATCATCTTAGAAGTCCACTTACAATAAAGTGTCCTTGAGATCGGACAGATGAATGTTGCATACATTTTTGTAGCTGATAGAACCACTAATGAAAACATCACTCTGGGGGAATAAAATAAACCGATATCCTAATATCCTGGCTGGTTAATGTGATTGCATTTTTTTTTTTTTTTTTGCTTCTTTGAATCAAATTAAAAACATTCTATATACCACATAAAAATTTGACCAGTGTCTATTGTGGACGTGGCAAGGGCAATTTTTAACCGTTGCTCCTAAAGGTCTCTTTATAGTATCTGATCCCAAAATAAGTTAGCTGTATACATGTTGATATTGTGAAACAATATTGTAAATGTTTTCGATGCACAATATGTGTGCTTTAGTCGAAATATACAAATTTACCAGTCACCAGCAATTAAGCAATTTTCACTGCATGTGAAATTCTATCCCAGCACAAGCGCACCGTGAGCAAGGGGTCCATGTCTGGATTATCCTTTAAACTAATGGAGAGCAAAAAACAAGGCGCAAGAGTGTACAATGTGCATCAAATCACTCATATCAAGTTGTTGTTTATTTTATTTTTCTGTTTGTTTTTTGTCTAACTGAAAATGTTGCATATTGTATGGTTCACAGAGCTCAGCTGTGCAACCTTGTATGCTGTAGGTGATCTTTAGCTGGAGGTAAATGGGGACAGATAAAGAACTGGTGAATCCATTTCAGGCTGACAGCACATCTTCACACCTGTATTCACTACAGTGGCGCCTGACTCACGTGGCTGAAATAAATGTGTACTTTATTTGATTTCTCTGTACACAGTCTGGCAATACAACATTGATTTGAAGCTGCTCTGCAAATCTCCCAGCTGTCAATCCTTCCATGTTTTTCCCGGTTTCTCCCCATGTCTTTTAACACGCTGAAAAATATTGCATTGGTGGTACTTTATATATAATTTTTTTTTTTTTTAATAAAAACCGGTTTAAAAAAATAATGAATTTTTATTCTCCTTTATGAACCCTGATTTATAATTTAGGTAAATCTGCTAAATAATGAGGATTGTATTTGCAGGGAAAACGGATTCTGGCCCTTGTAGGTGGATTTTTAGTAATCTACTGGTGTATCAATGTAATACAGTTGTTTCACGATGTGTGAAAATGTATAAAAATGTCTGTCTACTGCTGCCTGCCTCTCTCCCTAATCTCCATTGGCATCCTGTCCCCTTTAAGACTTGTGTTTATAGAGCAGATCTCAAGCTCCTGGTATGTTATAGGCTTGGAAGTGCAATGCATCCAATTTTTATGCAGCACTGCTGCTGGTTTTTCCATCCTGTTCCCCAAATAGATGTCTGCTCTGCTGTATATGCCCAGGGAAAATGTACGTTGTGTGTAGCTCAGCCAGCAGAACGCAGTCCCACTTATCAACTCTTAAATGCTGTGAGGACGGCAGAGATAGGGGCAGCCTCCCACCTAGGCATTTACCGTTATTAATCATCCTTCTTGCTGAGAAACAGGACAGAGCAGAAAGCTAAAAGCTGATGGCTTTTTAACACACTTGGTATTAGAGAATCCCGTAATGTATTAAAGACTGTCACAATGAGCAAACTTGTATTGGAGCTGTAATAAAATAGAATACCTCAGCCGTGAAACAATTAATGCTTGCACGCCACGCCATTAGTTCGTGGTGAGGCTCTTACATGGCTGAGAGCTTTCTCTTTATTGCATCGCCAATAAAAAGGCGCCTGGTTTGCTTTTCTAATTGCTATTTTAATATAATAGTTCAGGTGATCGCTTAAACTGGCTCCGTTGTTAGTTATCAATATTTGAGACCTGTTCGAACAGTCCCTAGTAGTGTTTTGAATCAGCCATAACAGTTCTCTATTGTTGGTTACATTTTATTTTTAGTTGTAAACGATAACTACTTCTGAGATTGTAGCATTGTTGTATGCTACTTCTAGGTATATTAAAATGTGCACTTTAAGCTGGAATTAAGTTCATTGCTCGTCTCCGTGGTGCGTTATTTTCTATGTTTAATAAGCACGTCCCTAATTAAAGGGACAGTATGGTTGCCATAACAAGTGTAGCAAAAATGTGTTCTCATTCATGGACCAGATTCTGCTACTTGATAGGACTTGAATGGCTGCTTTGTGTTGTGAACATGGGTCCTTATAACCAGATGTAGTGGTTATGATGCCAGGAGTATCCCGCTCTCCGAATCTCCCCCCTCCCCCTTTTTTTTTGTTTTGTTTTTTTGTATTGGGCAAACAGTTTTTGCAATGGCTTGTCTTCTTACCAGGTTCTGCCAGGTGCAGCAGGGTCTTCTCTTATTAGCTGTGACATGCATCTGGCTTCTGTAGAGCTTCAGAAGCCGGACTCCGATCCTGCTAACAATTTGTTGGCTGAGAGTGTCAGCTGATCACGCTCAGCTAATTGCTTCAGTTCTGTGCATTAAAATATGGATTGAGTTGACATTAGCCAGCACAAAAGTACTGGTGTCCCAATTAGTCTGTCAGAGGTGGAGTTACTCCTCCAACAGTAATGGGGCTAAACATTGAAATGCTGCACGTACAGACTCCAGGCATCAGGACCACTTCAGATTAGTGAAATGGACATGGTGTGTGGAGTAACACTTTAAGAATCAAGGTTATACACAAATCTGTAACGTACAAAAGTCTGACATGTCATTATGTGAGCACTGAATCTAACCATGCAGAGGTCTGCCAATCAAACCAAACAGATAAAACAATTGATTCGGTTAGGGACATGTATTGCAAGTACCAGAGATGACTGGCATTCACAAGGTCAATGATCCACCCAGACACGATCAAAAGTCTCTTTAATATATTTTGGAGCATTGAAGTGGTACAACCATTCTGTGTTTTATAAAGCACCATATAGGCGCCTGGAGTAAACTTTTATAGTAGCGTTGACTTCCTTATCAAGTTGTGATGCATTGTATGATGAACCTTTAATTTTATTTTCTATTCTTCCTGCCCATGAGCAATTTCTATCTTATTGATATTGAACAAATGGAGAGGTGGATCTGACTTCACATGAAAATCTAAGCAATTGCAGTGAAAAAAATAAAATGGAGTTTGCAAAAAAAATCTTGATAGTTTCATGTGTATGTTAACTCCTTCCTAGCCAAGAGGCTTTATGTGTAAATGCCAGAGGCACAAGCGGAGTGATTAATTGGCCATTTTATCCCAGCTGAAAAATGAAGCTGTTCTGCTACACCATGCAGCCACAGCCTTTGAATAAGCAAATGTTGACTGTGCAAGTAAAAAGTATTTGAAGACACAAGTGCTTTGACAATAATTGTATATCATCTCCGCTATCGAGATGAAGCAAGTGTAAGGAAAGGAGATCAAAAGACCCATCATTGTAAGGCTTTCTTAAATGTGCTTCAGGGGACAGATAATGAAATATGGAGTCCACAGACTGTTAACCTTTCATTTAATAATGGTCTGGCCTGAAAGGATCCAGAAAGCAACTGCTTTATACAGTGGCCCCTACCAGCACTGTAGGGTGCTAATGATCTCTAAATGTAGTATGTTATCATGGGTAATTGGGATAAATGTGGAAAAATGTAAAACGGCAGAACTAGGCTATTAACGGGATCATGCATGAAATTAACTTTTAACACACATCTATTTACTATTTATTTCATGGATCTGTTCTGTCCATGCTTTTTAATTATAACTTTAGTTTTGGCTTTTTAAAACCCATGGTTCATTTTGTGTATTCAGCTATGCCCACGCATTTTGAGGTCTGATTCTTTGGAATTCTTCTACATAGAACACCATAGGTGTATTGAGTTTAACAAATCCATTTAAAAAAAACTGCTCAATTTGTTCTCTGAAAGTCATGTTTTAATACATTTATATTTGTAGTGACTGCTCTACCATTTTTATTTCTAACCTTGTTATCCAGACATTGGCTAACTTGTTTAATGTTTTGTTGGTACATGAGATAAGTTAGGAGAATGTTAGATTTTCTTTGCTCATTCAAAAGTGGTATGGTTAGCTGAAAGTGTGTGTTGGAAAAATCAACACAAGTTATAGACTGTTTTTAAAATGAAGTATTATGGGCAATAGGCTATTTTTTTGATGGCGGTGCCCAGTTATAAATTACTTAATATAGTGTGACTTTGCTGCCTTTACGTCTCAATCTTCCCGTCCGCTCCATTTTCTAATATGCATACACAATTGTCTTTGCTTCGGCTGTGTTTTTAAATCATTAAAGCATTTTGTTTTACTGAATGTTTGTGCTGCTGAACCTTTAAATGCTAGAATTGTTAAAAAAAACAAAACAGCGATGTCTAAATCCAGCACTGTATCAACAGTAACTACAGGCCTTGCTAGTAATAATGTTTACTAATGGAATAATTGTGGCCTGACCTTCTAATGGGGCAATGATGGTATCCCTTCAAATCAATCATTCTATTTAAAAAAATAAATTAAAAAAAATCTAATTTATGCTAGCCTTGTTTCTCATACAGACCACAGGGGTGATGAGGTTAATTTTTAATTCAAGTGCAGTACAAATAAGCACCGAATGTTTTACAAATTTGATACTGCAAGGTCACCAAGGTGCCCCTTCCAGTTTAACCCATGAGATACCCTAAATGTCCTATTTTATAGAAGGTTCAGCGGTGTGTTTTATCACCCCCTCGCTCCCACACCACTCCATTCCCAAAATTTGTCAGGTCCAGCTAGGGTTAACCCATTTTTTCATAAACATAGCATTTTTTCATAAACATAGCATTGAGAATGCTTTCCTATGTGACCGGCTGAATGCGCGCGCAGCCAGCCGACGGGGAGGAGAAGAGGAGGATCGGAGGAGAGCTCTCCGCCCAGCGCTGGAAAAAGGTAAGTTTTTACCCCTTTTCCCCTTCCAGAGCCGGACGGGAGGGGGTCCCTGAGGGTGGGGACACCCTCAGGGGACTATAGTGCCAGGAAAACGAGTATATTTTCCTGGCACTATAGTGGTCCTTTAACCCCTTAAGGACCAAACTTCTGGAATAAAAGGGAATCATGACATGTCACACATGTCATGTGTCCTTAAGTGGTTAATGTAGTTCTGGTGAGTATAGCATGTCCCTGCAGGCATTTTAATGTAAATACTGCCATTCAAGAGAAAATGCTGTGTTTACATTACTCCTTATAGGAAAGCATTGGATTGGCTGAGATTGTCAATTATGTCAGCCAATCCCCCCCTCCCCACCCAATCAGTAGTGTCCAGACAAATGAAATTAGTCTGGCAAGCATGGTGATTCCTGAGGTGCATTGCCAAGGTTGTTCATTGACCTTTTATCAATGATGTTGGCGCTGCAGCTATGGTGGATTGCCTTTCCCTTGCAGCCGTGCCAAATGGAAGCCATAGCTAGCAAATGAGATTTGAGGTGCAAACTTTTACAAACTATCATTTTCTGTATGTAATTGAGGGATTGCCTCTCACGCATGGACATGGTTAAATGTCAGGAGATAAAGCCTGCTTTCTAATCAGAGTTGGAAAGGGGCGAATTCTTTCTTTGAAAGCCAGCTGCAGATACATAACAGAAAAATCCCAACTTGCACTAAGTTCACAAAGATGTGCCATGTTTATCTAAGCTTGTCATTAAATGGCAGAAGATATTCTGGAACCTCTTTCCTATTGGCCGTTCCCATGGCGAGCAGCTGATAAGTCACTGTCTTTTTTTTGAGTCTTTACTGTTTTATTTATATATATATATATATATATATATCTATCTATATCTATCTATATCTATATCTATCTATATCAATTTTCTAAACCTATTCAATGTATTTAGTAAATCAAAAAGGATTTTCTTAGCCATTTTTGCAAATATTTAATGATATTAAATGCGAACACGTTGCAAATAAATCTTGTGTATGCTTAATGTAAGAGTCAAATCAGAACACCTCTAGATGCCAGCTTATTATTAAATTGGAAATGTAGTTCAGCTGCAGGTTTCAAAACCTCTATTAAACCTTTTAGTAAAGGTTAATCTGTTTAAAGCATATTTCTTGTACTTTGGGATGGAATAAACCGGAATTGGGGGTTGAGGTTAGATTCTAGTTGTGCACTGTGGGAGGTACATCTGAAAGATGTTTATTTTGTTTATAGAACTATGTAAGGTTATTTTAATAGAAGATTACTATAATGGGATAAAAAGTAATGTCAGTACATTGTCTCTAAATTTATATTGTGTGTATTGGATTTGCACAGCGATTGGTATTGGTTTTCTTTGTGCATACCCTACACACTATGGTTTATACCTCAATGGCTCTTTCCATAGCAAGAACATGTAATACGAAGTAATTTAATTATTCCCTGTCTCCTATATGCCATCACATTAGCGTTTAGGAAAGTCCCCTGTTTGTCAACACAAACTGCGAAGACCCTATTCTGCGTCTGTTTGCAGTGAGATGTCATTATAGGAGAGCAGGGCCACACTTGGCATTCGCAAATGAACCGCCACATGTAGTAAATCCTATTCCGGCTACTTCAATGGGACGTAGATTAATTGCACGTCAGCCTTCTTCATATACTACAACCTACAGCAATTGTTTCTCCTGAACATTGTCAGCAGCAAATATTTCCTTTTATGCCTTTTGAGCCAATGGGACCTATAGTACATCACTTTTACATTTGCAAAATGTCATGTGTACACACACGGCTTAGCTTTCAAAAGATTAATGTACAGTGAGTCCTGATATATAGATATGTAGATATGTGTGTGGGTGTATGCGTAATATCTAGTCTCTTTGACATTGCAGAGTGTACACAGTGTTATAGTAAATTCATTTTACTATACTGTATATTTATGTAAGTGTTTACTAAATTGAATAATTCATTTCTCAGGGAAGCAAAGTGAATACCAGGTACACAATTTGGGTGCCTGTTGAATGTTAACTGGTTTTAAACAAAGTTGCACTATTCTTGTGTGTGTGTCTTTCTTTTTTTCTTAAAGACACCAGTGCAGCATGCCTCATTAGATAAAAATATTAGTCACTTGAAATCTCAGAGTAGACTTACTTATTAAATACTTTCTGTATGCAGGCAGAGCTTTAGTTAAAGGGACACTCCAATGCCAGGAAGACAAATGCTTTCCTATGGGGATTTTAGCGATGCTGGAGGTCCTCACACAGTGTGAGGACGTCCAGCGATGCCATAGCACAGAAAACCTGTGCTAGAATTCCAGAAGTGCCCTCTAGTGGCTGTCTAGTAGACAGCCACTAGAGGAGGAGTTAGCCTGCAATGTAATTATTGCAGCTTATGAAAGCTGAAATAATTACACTTGCCGGGTTAAGGGTAGTGGGAGTTGGCACCCAGACCACTCCAATGGGCAGAAGTTGTCTGGGTGCCTGGAGTGTCCCTTTAAATAAATCTTGCATGTATGATGAGATGGGGCATAGACACACAGGTCTGCAGCTGTCCCAAATCTGCTTTTAATATTAGTCAACAATCTTTCACTTATTTTCAAATTTTTTGATAGTTTCACCTTCATATCTTTTACATTTTTTTTTTCCTCTTGTGCCTTTTTTTTTTTTCCCCAAAGTGAAATCTCATTAACAATACACAATCGTCCTATTTGAAACCTCAAACCATCAATGTAGCAGATATTTTACAACCAGATGGGAAAGTAATATTAGTTGCTATGTTTTTTTCACATCCCATTGGCATTGATGGAATAAACGTAACCTCCATAGCGTAATAATTCAAAGTATAATTTATATTTTTCTTAGTATTTTACATTGATGGCCATTACTACCCGCCTCACTATGGTAACAGAAACCTAATCGAGGGTTAGGGCATCATTGATATTCCCTTCTGATTAATTAGCCTCTGAAAATAAAGGGCCAAAAATAATAACTTCTACTGAAATGAAGAGAAGGAAAAAAAAGGCAGCAAATGGTGTGTTTCATAACTTTTTATTGTATGAAATAGTGGAGCTGGTGCTTTAATGACCTGTCCTGATTTGCCTGAGGGAATTTCTTAGAATGTAAGTAAAATGTAACAATCGGATCCAGATCTAAAAATTGCTGATAGCTTAATTTGGCTCATACAACTCACACATGAATTGCATTGGTTTGCAAAACAAATCATTTTCCTTCCCTCCCTCCATTACATTTACTTCTTAACAGATTTAAATCTGATGGTTGGTTGCAAGATTCCACACCGACCCCCCCACCCCCTCCCCGTTCTAGGCAAGCACCTGCATTACTTAATTTACTCAAATTATTCAGGGAGGCAAAATAAATGTAACTGATAAAGACTGTGTGCTGTCAGCAAGCTGGTGCACACAATTAGAGCTTTTTCTAACCAGCCCTGGCAACAATTTCAACAACCCATAATTACGGAAATGCCAGTTAGGTGGATTTTTTTTGTGTTTGTTTAAGCTGTGGCCTAATTATAGCCATCCGTGCAATTTGCAGATACATGCCAGAGGCATTACTAATTTTTTATTTTTTTTTCGTATCTCTATTTCTAAACATACCACAAACCTGAAATCGGTATCTCTGATACTTATAGGGTGCAGAAGCACAAATGTAGGTTAGTGCAAACATACACATATATTTATAGCCAGTAAGCATACAGCCCTGGTGGTCAGTATACTACAGCACAGATGTGAGTGACCTGCTGTTAAGGACTAGGAGCCATGGCTACCTGGCTTGTGGGATTTGTCTAGCCCTGTATAAATCATTTTTCAAGTGACTGTCTCATGACTGTCTCATGCATTCAGCTATGACTGCAAAATCACATTTTCCTTGCTAGGTATCCTGGTAAAGGCTCCCTTCTACCTGTTGTGTTTAGTATAGTGCAGCTGAAGAATTTGAAAGACTATCATTATAGTTTTTCAGAGGACTTCAAATTTGAATCATATGAAATCTTACTCTGTTTATATTTTTTGTTGAGTAGGGATACGTTGTAGCCTATTGTATGTTTATATCTATTGAATAACTAATGAATTTCATTTTCTTTGCATAAAACTGGAGTCATATTCCAGATGTCTAATCTGTATTGTGATCTCACGTCACTTGTACCCTTGCTACCAGTTAAGTCTAGAAGTTCTTAAAGAAGGTTCTAAGTAGCATAATTCCAATATGAGGTCATGTGACACAATCAGGTCATTAGGTCCATTGGAATACGCTTTTGAATGTTTTGTCCATTTTGTAAGTGAACTTGTGAAACAATTACACCCACAGCTGTTTTTAGAAATACAACCTCAATGATGGTTTTAGTTCTGGATATACCTTTTGGACACCCCTTTGTAAGGTGTATCATTGAATCTATCTAAATTGACATTGAAAGTGGGCCACAGTTTGAGCATAAATGTCCCGCTAATTTTGCCAGCCCATTGTATAAACTAAAGGTATATTTGTCTAGAGGTGAATTTTGCATTAACGTGATCTGTGGAAGACTGGTTTCAAACCACTCAACGAAACTTTAAAAAAAAAAAAAGTAGAAAAGTCATATCTGATTGATTTCCTCTGCTTTGCATGCTAAAGTACTTGGGCTTGAGAAGGGTAGAACAGTGGCCATAAACGATCAGTATTTGACTTTTTATTTTATTTTTAAAAGCCCAGGTTGAAAAAATAATGAATAAAAATAAATATAATGACCTGTTAAAACTGAACAAAATTCTAACTTTGCAAATTTTATGGTATACGTTCAATTTAAAAGTTACGCCTTTTTTTTTTTGTATTTATAAATCACAAATAACATATACATTTACATAAATGTAGAAGGCTCATTTCTAAGCCAGTTTTCGGGACTAATGTCTACTTAAGGGATAGACTCAAGGATAATATGTCCTGAAATCACTGATGACCATTTCTTATATTTGCTTTTTTTATGCCAGCAACCACAATTAACTTTATTCACCAAAAACTTGTGGTGAACAACCAGCATAGCTGGTAAAATGCTTTCAGTCTTCATTTATTTTAAACGAAGCATGTCAAACTCAAATTCTAGCACGGGCCACATAAACAAAGCTTAAGTTTGTGGGCCGCATAAAAAAAACGACTTAAATTTTCATAGAAAAGTAGGTTTTTTTTTTTTTTTATACCGCTACCCCCATATACTAAACCCCAGTCCCCCCATATACTAAACCCCAGTCCCCCCATACTCCAGTCCCCATATACTAGTACTAAACCCCAGTCCCCATATACTAAACCCCAGTCCCCATATACTAAACCCCATTCCTCCCCAATACTAAACCCCATTCCCCAATACTAAACCCCATTCCTCCCCAATACTAAAACCCCATTCCTCCCCTCTACTAAATGCCAGGCCTCCCCTCTCTACTAAATGCCAGGCCTCCCCCTCTCTACTAAATGCCAGGCCTCCCCCTCTCTACTAAATGCCAGGCCTCCCCCTCTCTACTAAATGCCAGGCCTCCCCCCTCTCTACTAAATGCCAGGCCCCCTCTCTAAATGCCAGGCTCCCCTCTCTACTAAATGCCCTCCCCCTCTCTACTAAATGCCAGGCCTCTCCCCCCTCTCTACTAAATGCCAGGCCTCTCCCCCCTCTCTACTAAATGCCAGGCCTCTCCCCCCTCTCTACTAAATGCCAGGCCTCTCCCCCCTCTCTACTAAATGCCAGGCCTCTCCCCCCTCTCTACTAAATGCCAGGCCTCTCCCCCCTCTCTACTAAATGCCAGGCCTCTCCCCCCTCTCTACTAAATGCCAGGCCTCTCCCCCCTCTCTACTAAAGGCCAGGCCTCTCCCCCCTCTCTACTAAATCCTAGCACACCCCTCTAGCCAGTCAAGCAGACTCCACTTACATTGCCGCTGCCAGTATGCGACTCCGTAGTCCGGCCTCTTGTATTCCCCCAAAGGCACCGTCCGCACCCTGTACCGAAGCGGATCCTCCCGCTACTTCTTGAAACCCTGTGAGGGCGAAGCACGTCGACTTCACGTTGGAATGTGACGTGGAGTGCCTCTGTGCATCTCCAGGTACTCCACTGTCCAGCCGCAGCCATCAAAGCACTGGCTGGGACACACTCACTCACATCATTCCCTGGGGTCCAGTGGGATCTGCTATCTGAAGCTGTGTTCCTGCTCTTCACTGCTCCCTTGCGCGCAGTTTAGTGATGCCGGAATATGACGTTATATTCAAGCGCCCGGCATCACTACAGACAGCGCGAGGGAGCAGTGAGGAGCAGGAACACTGAGCTCCAATCTAGACATTGCATGCTCACTCTGTACTTCAAAAACACACCCTGACACCGCATGCTGTGGATGAAATGTGTATCAAAAGAAGGGTCTTGTCCAGGTTTGTGGAGACAAGTAACTTGTAGTAAGTCCCCCTTTTTGGGAACACATTAATTATGACAAACTTAAGAACTGCCTGGTGTCTGTCTTCATCTGCCATTGACGTAAGTTTAAATCTTGTAGGATCCAACTTAATTTACCGAACGCTTGTTGATGTTTAATTTTATGAATCAGAAATGATTCAATTCTGTGAGAGCACCTTTTCAAAAGAAGTCTATGGGAATTTTGGTAGATAAATCATATGAATATTTTTGTTTCTAATTCAGACAAATTAAATTGAGGTCTTAAGGGACACTATAGTCACCATAACAACTACAGCTTATTGCATTTGTTCTGGTGAGTATAATCATTCCCTTCAGGCTTTTTACTATAAACACTGTCTATTCAGAGAAAATACAGTGTTTACATTACAGCCTAGTGATAACTACACTGTCCACTCATCAGGTGCTTCTTTGGGCAGTGCTGCAGACTAAGCAGCACTGCCATTCAGTGTCTTCACCCTCTGCTTGCAGACACTGAACTTTCCTCAGATGTGCTTTGATTCAATTCATCTCTAAGAGGGGATGCTGATTGGCCAGGGCTGTTTGACTTGTGCTGGTTCTAGCCCTGATCTATCTCCTTAACAGTCTCAGCCAATCCTATGGGGAAGCATTGTGATTGGCTCAGGCCACCACTTCTGATGTCAGCAGACGGGGCAAAGGTAGCAGCTGCAGACTTGAACACAAGTAAGATTTTACTATATTTAGGGAAGCCAGACGGAGCCAGGGGCCTAGATGGTGGTTTTAACACTAGGGTCAGGAGTAAATGTTTTGTGTTCCTGACCCTATAGTGTTCCTTTAGTTCTTGTCAACATAATATTCAGGGAGTTCTAGAAAGAATCATTGTAGCTTAGTATATAGAGTTTCTTCCCTCTATTTTGTGGCCCAGTTTAAAGGAATTATTCCAACAAATGTAGCTATGCTATAAGTATGTACTCTATAAATATATAGGTTAAATGTTCTCATTTACTTGAGGCTGATCTTGCTTTCCACACATCCTAGAACCCCTGTGCTCCCCCTCCCCAATCTCTGATGAATTAAAATATATATATATATATATATATATAGAGATAGAGATATCTCTATATCGAGAGAGAGAGAGAGAGAGATATCTCCCCTGCAGAAGTATAGCTTATAGGTGTTGCACATTTAGAGATTTCTTTCCCAGTATCTCACTTCTGATTGCGGTGAGCGTATTATGCGATTTCACACGCGTGTTAACCATTGTTCACGCATTGCATGAACCCATTTTTCTTGCATCCCTTTACAAAGGGGAGTTATTGATTAGTTTGCTGGTGCATGCTGACAAATTGCAGATTTTTCAGGCCACACAGCTCACTTCACAATAGAAATCCTATTGCTTGTTTTCCTGTTCCCTTCCCAGCCAGCATCCGCAGTGACATGTCTGGAATTGCATTGCTTGCCATAGTTTTCAATTCATTATAAATGTTCAAGTATACATTTAGACCATGAGCACAGTTTGACCTTTCCTCTCTATCTAACCATTTCAACATCTCAAAGGCCCGTGTTTGTAAATTGCTCGTTCGGGCACCGTGACCATTTAAGTATGGGCCCTTCATCAAAAGGTTATCTGATAGCATTGCTTTAATTTAGTGCTACTGCTAAAATGGTTTGTGACTGTGCTTTGCATTACACATTCTGTCAAAAATAACACTTTCACAACAAGCATTAGCTTTAGTTTTTATACCTGACTTGGTGTTTTTTGTGATCGTACCAGCTTATGGGGGCTGTAAAGTTTAACCCCTTAAGGACACAACTTCTGGAATAAAAGGGAATCATGACGGAATATTTCCGTCATGTGTCCTTAAGGGGTTAATCGACACTTTGATTCTTAACATGTGTCCTTTTGATCCAGGTCTCAAGGCAGTGCTACAGACCATGTATGTATCTTGCAATTGCCGCCTGGTGGGCTGTGCCATAGTCCTTTTTGTGTTTAACCCGCTGATTTACTTACATTGTAGAAATATGACAATAGTAATCTATCCAGAATTTAGGAGGTACTGACAAAACCACTGACTAGTAAGCGAAAATCTTGGAAGTTTTAACATTTACATAAAGAGATTTCCAGGCACCCAAAATGCGAAAGCCGCAGGCAGATTTATTGTAACAAAACAGACAGCAACGTTTCGACCTAACAAGAGGTCTTTGTCTTTTTTTTTTTTTTTTTACATTTACATAGACCTATGCTAGCAATGTGGTCAGAACATTGTATAGGTACAGTGTTGTTCTTCATTGTTGCTTTGTGAGTAGGCAAAGCTAATTTTTAAGCAGTCATGCTTGTTATCCACTGTAGTCCTGTGAGAGTTATGGTGCTTACATTTTATGAAATGCTTTACATTTGTAGTGTTTTTTTTATTTTTTTATTATTCACTAAAGACTTTTGCAGAAAATCACACACTGGCCAGTGTCTGCAGGAATATTGGTCTGTCTTCATTATTTTATTAGCACGAACAGGATATTTGAATCCTGCTCTTTTGCAAAGTAAAAGAACATACATTTCTTTATTAAAAAAATAAAATTTTTGTTCAACTAGTGATCGTGATGTTTTATGCAGCAGACACACTGATTTTTATCCCCCCTCACCACTGGCAGTCAGACAGTATATGCATCTGTCCAAGGCTGTAGACGTGGTTGCCTATCTCCGTTTTTAATAACCATATCCTATCCTTGAAATTTAGCTTTTGTCTCTTTAAGCAACTTGATGAGCCTTTTGCCACTAAGGATAGCGTGGCCAAATGCCAGTTGTAAAATAGTGCCATTTTGGAATGCTGATGTTTGCTTGTATTGTAGTCACTTGTGAATAAAATACTCTGCATACATTAACCCTTTATTGCCAGGGATGGCTGGCAGTACCCTTGGCATACCCTACATACACAGACCAGTTTTCTAATGCATGTAGCTAAACTGCAAACCATATGAATGCAACGCAACACTCGACTCTCAATCTACTGTGGATTTTGAATATTAATGTTTACAGAGTATAGTATCCTGACAAACACCCAGTAAGTGTCATTTCTGTGTGCATTTACCTTTGAGCTAAAATGGTGTATTTTGGACTCAGACTGGGAACATTCCCAATTACCTTTTTGGATCAGAATTATAGAATTCTTGAATTCATCTTGATTTGATGAGGGGACGGTTTGTTCGTCACACGTTAGTCTCATAACACCATCAAAACGATGGGTGTCCAACCTTTTGGCTTCCCTGGGCCGCATTGAGCGCAGACTAATTGTCTTGGGTTACACACAAAATCTAGAATTAATTTAAATAATTAAACTTAAAAACACATTTTGTTTAGTAGATAACCCCCTTATGTTATCCTTATGTGGAATTGCCATATTTAAGGATACCAAATTAGGGAGCTATCTACTAAATGCACACATATGTATATGGACACAAAACCACAGATACATCACAGAAACACTCAGACTTATACGCACAGCAACAAATATACACACAATCACAGATCCACACGTACAATCACAGACCTATACACAGACATACGCACACATAATTACAGATGTACACAGACATACACATACAATCACAGACCTACCCGCCCACACAATCACGGACGCATACACAGTCACATACAATCACAGACCTATACACACTGATATACCCATGCACAATCAGACCCACACACACACATACAATCACATACATTCACACATCACAGATATACACACAATCACAAATGCATACACAGCCACAGATCTATATGCACAATCACATACCTACAAAAACATAATCACTGACTTACACAAACACAATCCGACATACACACAGACCCCCCACCACACACAATCACTGACGAATCATACACAAAAATTACATTCATCACTGTGCCAGCTCACTGACACACACACACACACACACACACACACACACACGCCACCACACACGCACGCTCGCGCGGTGACAGCTCGTGGTCACTGACACACACACACACATACAGTCACACACACATACAGTCACACACACATACAGTCACACACACATACAGTCACACACACATACAGTCACACACACATACAGTCACACACACATACAGTCACACACACACAGTCACACACACACAGTCACACACACACACAGCCCACACACACAGTCACACACACACAGTCACACACAGCCCACACACACACACCCCACACACACACACACACACAGCCCACACACAGTCACACACACACACACCACACACACACAGCCCACACACACACAGCCCACAGACACACACACAGCCCACAGACACACACAGCCCACAGACACACACAGCCCACAGACACACACAGTCCACAGACACACACAGTCACAGACACACACACCACAGTCACAGACACACACACAGTCACCACCTCACCACTTTCAGTCTCACACACACACACACACACACAGCCCTCCCCACAGTCTCACACACACAGTCTCACACACAGTCTCACACACACACACAGTCTCACACACAGTCTCACACACACACACACACACACAGTCTCACTCACTGAAGACTTTGTTTACTTTAATTCTGACACGCCATATCACTTGATTAGCAGACAGGAACTCTGTTACACTGTGTTTGGAAGCCTACGGCAAAGTGATGCATTCAACATTTTTTTCTTAATGCAGTGTATTAGATCTACATAAAACGTTCAAGGTAAATGGTCACATTCCTAGTTTAAATAAACATTCAATTGTAAACTCTAAAAGTGTGTTCGCAATGGCATTTTAAGTAGTATTTTTATATGTACATTGTAGAATGCATGTAGACATTAATCTTTATAAAACCTGTGTACAGAGACAGCGGGTGAAGATGGTGAGAGCAAAATAAATAAAATCCCACTGTTCTACTTGCATGGTACCCAGTATTTGTTTTTCTGGCTGCTGAGCCAGTTATAGATTTTCCATCTCGTATGTATACAAGCACATTTAAAGACTTCCTCCCCTCACGCTTCATACATGTCGTGTTGAAATGTCATTTCAAGCTGTGAAGGAAACGTGTAACGTGCAGCACAAGTCATTCACACGTGCAGTAACATCTTTACTTTCTAATACCGCACAGTCCTCTGGCTCACAGAGCTAACCAGCGCTCTACCTGATATCTATATTATCCTATGGATTACATCCACATACTCTTTCTGAAAAAGGTGCTATGCTGGATTTAACTCTAAAGATTGCATATATCATTAACAGATTTGGCAGTCGGATTGGGGGGGGGTGAAATCAGCAAGTGGACAATCTAATGAATATATTGCTGTTGGAGATGTGTTTGCCCATCAGCACCGATTGACAGGCTGTTAGCCTGCTAAGGGCTTCCCAATCATGCTGTTGTAGGGTTAAAATTAAGGGCCACTGCCCCCAGACCACTACATTGAGATTAAGTTGTCAGGACGCATTTAATAGTTCTTTAAAGCATTGCATTACATACTTGAATTTGATTTTTTTTTTTTGCTATCAGAAATTTTCCCCGTATAGCAATTTATATAGCACCTTGACCCAGCGTAAACAGTTAAATGTCAGAGCAACATTTTAGGAAGCAATTATACCTCCTGCTGCATGGCCTACTCACCAAGCACTCTGTAAGGCAGGGTGAGGGATCTAGATATGTAATTTAAGCAAGTCTTGCTGGTGCTTTTTGAAGCAATCCTGTACCAACTAATTGCTTGTTTAAAAGCAGTGTTGTCCTTGAAACAGCTGTCGTAATTTGTGGTTACGAGCAAATTGAGCAACAGATATATAATGGTAGGGATTTAATGTTTGGCTCAAGAAGAATTGAATAGATCAGTTTTAAACAGAAGCATGAAATAACGTTTGCTCAAACTTCGGAAACAAATATAGCTGTCTTTATTTAAAATTGACAGTCTTCTTCTTGCTTGCTACTTAAAACAGCAAAAACCTGGCACATTCATACCTATGTTAAAAAAACAAAACGTTAAACACAGTGATTCCTTTGATGTACTCTTGCAATGACCTTTTTGATGTGTACAGTTGCACTGAATTAGTTAAGAAACATTCAAAGCTATGATTACAGAAGCATTGGCTAAATTCTATAATCTCAAATTATAGTTTTTTTTTTTTAGTTTTTTTTATATATGCTTCTAACCTGTTAAATACACACTGTATTTAAGGTTCCAAGACCCACCATGCATTTCTGGACACACATAACTATGATATTGTCTTTTTATATTTTAATAGAGATTTTAATGGTATTTGGGTGAACACCCCCCCACACCATCACCATTACACTACTTCAAGGTAAACAAATAACTTAATTTTATTTTGGTTCAGAACTAAACATACATTAGGCGATGTTAAATATTTCTAGCAATGAATCAGTATAAAATTACCTTCCATATTTATATACATGGAGTTGTTGAGCTCCGTTCTCTGAGATGCATATGTGGCCATTAATCGAACTGTTGAGTGGGGTACTTATCCATGCTAATGGTGTTTGGTGTCTGTGTGAATGGAAACATTTTATTTGCTAAATAATTTAGGGTCTGCTAATACAAACTCCAAAAACTAAACTTTAGCAGCTGTTACCAAATGCAGACGCAATTCCCCTCCCGCCATGCTGATGTTAGCATTTTTCTGGGTCTGTTGTATTACCGCTTAGGCTTTCTAAGAAATTTCTGAAACATAGGACTGCTCATGTGGAATGCATTGCTGACGGTCTGGTTTTATAGAGCTCCCTAGCAAAATTAGGGTGCCGTTCCATGCAACTGCAAGTCTTTGTGGAAACTAGCAGGTTAATTGCATTTATAGGCTTTTATCAAAATCCATTTAAAATGTGACATGCGCTAGCAGATGATGTATTGAATCGATGCACTCTCTTTCCCCATAAAATCTTGTCAATCTTCTTCCCTCCTCCTCGTTAGGCGCAGGCTAAATCCTCCAACAATAAATCCATTACTCTTCTTAGAATGCAGGTCCAAGAAAATAACTACTGTAAGAGCAGGGCAGACAGTCATACAATCTCAGTTAAAGGGAATTGATAACAAGTCTCTCTTAATCAGGTTTTTCCAACATTTTGCTGATTAATCATTGAAACTAGGATACTCCTTGGAATTCAGTTCTGAGCACTAATATGTATCTATGGTGTTCTGCAGCATTTTTACATTGCCAAACTAATGGACTACAAATGTTTAGCCTTGCCCTCCAATCCAAGGGAGAATTGAAACGGTGATGCCATGCTTTCTAAGTTTCCATCTTTAGAACCCAAATCCCCTGTTTCATTTTTCTATTATCATGCTTCCAATATTTCATAAATAACAGACTCCATATCTATATTTATATACCAAACTACCGCATGTTCTTTCACTCTTAGATTACTTGACCTCGTTGTCGCAATGCCTTCTAGGAATAAGGAATTGATGCCATTTTGTTATGTAGCTACAACTGTAGACCGTTCCCCACAGTCCCATTGGGTTTAAGGCCTTCTGGCATTGGTGCAGTGGTATATAATTTTCTTCGGCAAGTAATTTCCAGCTCATTTTATTGATATCCCGTTGCTTTTAATGTGTGGCTGTATACACAGTAGTTCCTGGTAACTGCCTCCAGCATATCTTTTAAAGTGTAGTTTAGGTTTATAAATGGAAATGTGCTGTACGCCTGGTTTTAGGCCCACCTGGAACTCTCATTAACTTGTTTGATCTTATTTTTTAACTATTACTTTCTCTGCTTTTCCCTTGACGACAAAAAAAACCAAACAAACCCTAATGTAAGCTATGCATTTGCTGAGTACTAGTTTAAAACATGTTATTGTATATGCATTAATTGTGTTTGTGTGTGTGTATGCATTCGCTTCTTTAGCACATCAAGATAGTGGTGTGCATGTCTTGTGTGTCCACGAGCACTCAGGCAGCCTTTTGTTGCAGCTTGTGTAACAGCCTTTTGGTTCTGCCTGGGCTGCATTTAAACACTGTAGGCACCCAGACAACTTTAGCTCATTGAAGTGGTCTGAGTGTTGTGTCCCTTGTACTTAGTGCTGTAATGTAAAACATTCCAGTTCCAGCGAACTGCAATGTTTACATTGCAGCTCTGAGTTGCCTGTAGTGACTGTCTACCAGACTAGAGGGATTCCCGTATTGAAAGAGACCTTTGGTCCAGTATCTGACGCTGGATGTCCTCATGCTTTGCACATTTGCTGCGCATGCTCATTAGAGCATGCTAGTCGCTTGATGTCGGAGGGGGCCCTTGGCGCTGGGATAAGGTAAGTAAATAAAGGAAGGGGGCTGGCAGGGGGAGTGATAGTGCCAAGAATACAGCTTTGTATTCTTGGCACTATAGTATCCCTTTTAAGGGATGCCAGGTTTTCAGTGTGTGCCAGGCTGTATTCCATCCAAATTAAAAAAGTAAAAACATTTAGCAAAAATGCACTCGATTCAGTAGCTGATCTTTAATTTTTGAGGTTTAAATTTAATTTACAAGTGTCAATAACTATAATGCGACAATACTACTTTTGTGTAATGTAGCTGCACAAGATAAGAGCTATAATTTATCCGCCTGCCTAATAACTATGCCACGCTTTAACTATTCTGCCTAATAAGTATGCTATAATTTAACTATGTCGCTTGCACTCTGTATTGTAATTAAACTTGTGAAACCTTTACTATCCACAAACTGTAGTAAAGAATGGCTCATTGTAACCTTGTGTGTGTGTACACAAACTAAAAGAAATGGCTTCCACAGACATTCTCTGTGAAATCTCATGTCTAAAATTATAGAAATAAAAACTCCGGTAGCAGATGTCTGCAGCTTACTGTATGTTCTACCAGATGTTTAAGACCATCTTCTGCTCTGGCTTATATTTCAAAGCCACAAATAACCAGAATTTACTTGTTTGTTATAGGATAGGATGCCTTTGGGCTGGTCTTTTAGACCCTCTCCTCCCCGTAATCCTCCCCACGATAGTGTGGATATAGCCACAACAGTATCTTGCAAAACCATATAGTTACCTACGCACTATCCTAAATCCCTTTATACATTTAATTAACATAGTTTCTGTACCACTGCAGCGGCCATTAAAATACAAGCTCACCTGCTTAAAGGCAAACCTTTTAGGTGAGTCCTAAACTATTTAGCTAAAAAGCTAAATCTCTAAAGAGACTTTGAGCACAGGGCAAATTGTCTGTGTTTTTATGACGCTATACATTCTTACATTAGTCTCTTGCATTCTGCAAGGCTTGCTCTACAACTCTTGAACTCTGAATTTGTTAAATAGACACTGCCGGTGTTTTATTCATATTCATGGAACACCTGCTTCAGTTCCTTTAATAGCTAGTATTGCATGTTTGTGATTTTTAGCAGCTTGAGTAGAACTCCAAAGCAAGATGATTTATAAATTTGGATGGCAAACTGGTGTGTGTGTGTGTGTGTGTGTGTGTGTGTGTGTGTGTGTGTGCTTGTTAGTGCATTTGAGAGTATCTGTGACAGTACGCACATTCATGGGAGTGTGTTTCTGAAATCTCTTGTTATATGTATTCCTTTGCTTTTATTGTGTTTTTTGTTTTTGTTTTTATTGTTTCTTTATATTAAATATATAGTTGGACTGGAAACGAGAGAGTGCAAAAATGATGTGCATGTTTGTGTTTCAGCATTTCCCCCTAGAAGCAGTTCTGTATTAGTGTCGGATATTATCTTAAACATCTACATCTTGTGGCAGGTTAACAAGCATGCTTTCTAGAGGATCCGTGCAAAATGTCGACATGTCATTATTCCTTGTCAGCTCAGCCCTCGCCTGCTAAGCAACAAGAAATCATTTCTGCCTGTGTTTTCTTTCTTGTCTGGGTTGACTGCATACATATGGTAGTTATTCTTTCTGCAGGGGACGGGTTTCTTCCCCTGTCTTTCTCATACAGCTGTGCTTCTGATTTTCTGAAGTCCGGGAAAGCTGGCGTGATGACACTACAGTTACACAGGGGATATGATGCTGTTCTCGGATTTGATGGGCAGCTCTGCAGGTTCCTAGCTGTCTGTATGAGTTAGGGTTTCTACTAACCCTTTAAGTGTAAGAAAGTGAAATACACATACACTTTTTTTTTTTTTTTCCATTCTTATCAGTGGTATATATAATAATGGTTTGCAAAACATGCAGATCTCTTGTCTGGTGCCTTTGCAAACCCTCCCCTTCTAACCCCGCCCAGGCTTTCTGTGACTGTCCAATCACAGACTTACCAATGCAGCTCAATATGAAGTCTTTGCAAAGCAGGTGCTCTGGGCAATTGCTGCCACTTGAGTTTAGCTCCAGTGAGCTAACCAAACCAGGAAGTAACAAGGACAGTTGTTTGCTTGAAAGCCAAGGTGGTGTTACCAGGTTAATTTATAAAAGTGCTAATTTCCTATGAAATCTGCACTTTTTGTAAAATAAAAAAAAAAATAGGACACACTCTTCACACACAAAGTATTGCAGTAAGCTAAAGTGCCTTAGGGGTCTGGAGTGTCCCTTTAATAGTGCCGTGGACACTGAAATGCAGTAGTTTCCTAAATCATATCTGTGTTATGAACCATTTTTAGTCTTCTGCCCAGTTCCAGCTCAGCAGCTTACAAGGTTTAAATCATGGAGCAGTTATTTTTGTCTAAATCTCGATTGCAAGAGAATATACCTCTTAGAGAGAGAGAGATTACATACACACACACGCTCTCACGCTCTCTCTCCCGTAAACATAGCAGTTTCTCTGAAACTACTGTGTTTACAGCAGGCAGGATTAATCCTAGATGGACCTGGCACACAGACCACTTCATTGAGCTGAAGTGGTCTGGGTGCCTATAGTGGTCCTTTAATATAGGAATTAGGAAAGCATTGGTTTGGCTGAGATCATCAATATTGATAATCTCAGCCGCAGTAAGCCCAGTGCGGTGTGGGGAAAAACTCACTCTGTCTCTGTCTCCGTCTTTCGCTGTCTTAGTATTTGTATGGTGCTGACATCCACGGCTTGCAAACGTTGTACTGTCTTGGTTAATAGATGGCACCTGACCAAACTTGGTATAGAGATGTCTGGTTTTATCAGCGAGGTCTTTTTCAAGCTCGAAACGTTGCTGCTCTTTCTGTTCTATAAAAAAAAAAATTATATATATATATATATATATATATATATATATATATATCTCTATATCTCCCGCACTCACGCTCCAATTACCCTTGTTGCCCGGGTGCCAGCAAGTAATAGCCGTCCATACAAAAATCCAACGAATTGCTGCACTCACGGTGAATAAAAATCCAAGTTTATTGAAAATAGATTAAAACATCTACGACCCGGGTCGTAGATGTTTTAATCTATTTTCAATAAACTTGGATTTTTATTCACCGTGAGTGCAGCAATTCGTTGGATTTTTATATATTTATATATATATATATTTATATATATTTATTTATTTATTTAACACTAGAGTGCCTGGAAATTTCTTCTTTTTTGAAGCTAGAGTGCTGCTCCAGGTCTTTAAAGTTCTAAGTATCACCAACATTTTCTGCCATCTTGGTTTTCAAGATCTGACGAATGCCTGGTCCACATAAAGAAGGGAAACTGGAGATTGCTTCCTGACATTACTTCAGTTAATAAATCACTAACCAAAAAATCAGAATGGACTACTCTATTGTAGTGCCTATAGTACCTGGTAGTGCAAATTAAAGGAAAAGATAAAAGGGGTCAAACCACAGATTTCGGGTGTCCCTACTGATGGGAACATGGAATTTTGTATAACTTAAAACATTCATGTGGCTGTCACATGTGCATCCCCAGCTATTGGAATCACAAACCGGAATGTTTAATATAAGCCACTAAAGAAACCTTACCGATCTAAAGCACCCAGCATCACTTTAGTTCCTGATTTCTTACAAACTCTGCTTCATCATGCCATCAGTGATTTAAATAACATCTGCTTTTCATATGTCGTATAGCAATTTAAACATCTGGGATGGTGTTAATTTATCGTCCTATCTTCATGTTAAAGTTTATTTTTTTTTTCTTCTTTCTTATACCTTTTTTTTTATTTATTGATAAAACCCTATTTTACATGTGTGGTGTTCAGTAGTGCTGTACATTTCAGATAACCTGTTGATTAGGAATGATCAGCAGGTGGCGCTCCAGCCGTGGTGGAACTCTTAAGTTCAATTAAGTTCAGTATTATCCTTAAAGAAAATAAAAATGTCCGTGGCTGGGTAAGCATCGCACATTGCTCAGGAGCTGAGTACCGTGGCTTTTCCTGGTGAATTATCAGTGGGAGGTCTCGTACTGCCATGATGAGATTTTAGCAGGTGCATTGAGCACTGTTTGATAAAAAAACATTTTGTGTTTAATGAAGCTTTTACTCCAGATGCTTCGAAAAAGTAGAGTAAAGCATTAGATATTTTTAAATTTAGACTTTTATTTCTAAAATGCGATGGGAGCACCACTTGTGCCTTGGTATTAATTGAAACTGCTCAGCCCTAGGACATTTCAGTGTGGCATCTGAGCTGGCAGGACGTAGATTCATGCTAATGCTTAGTTCTAGCTCGGTTATTTCTGAAAGCTGCTGTTTATCCTGAAGGTTGGAAAAGCATTCTGGGTGTTGTAATTCTAAAACGGTAGCCTTACGTACCTTTTGGTCAACCCTACTAGAACTCATTGACTATGGTGGCACAAGTTGCCCTCAAATACATTTATTTTATCTTATCAGTAGTCCTTTATTTACATTTTACTGTCAATGCCATACAAAAGTAACATTCTGGAACTGAATGGGTTATAAAGCCTGTGATTTAAGCCATTAGACAGCCTGCACTCCTAAACCTGTTTTTAGCATGTCATTTTACATTACTCGTCTGGAAAGCTCTGAAAAACAGACTAATAAAGACAGTAAAGTAACTGGATATCACATTACAGTGATTTACAGAATGGGTTAGAACTGAATAATACCCCCTCCTTACTCAAATACGTTCCATATTAACAGTAGGCATTTCCACAATAGTGGGAAATAATAGTATGTCCCAGGTATAAAGGAATGGGTAGTTGACCCCCTCTTCACTTGCTGGACACATACATAAGATGGACGCTTTCAAAAGGCCAACACTAATTTGAATTATTGTGCGTTTCTTTCACACCACACAACCTAAATTATTATATACACATGAATACAATACAAAAGAGCAATCTAGAATTGTAATTAAAGGGACACTCCCCACTGAAGGTTACCCATTCTTTTTAAATTTGTTTTATTGTTAATGCATTACAACATATACAATATAAAGGCGTTTGGCATTTTAACCTGATGTTCTCACCCAAGTAGGCCATGCTTATGCTTAACTTTATATTGCAGTGGTGAGCGTATACTACAAGCAGTACTTTATACGAAAAGCAAGGATTTGTGAGAATAGTAAAAGAGAACAAAATGGGAAAAGCATTGCTGCTTGATATGTATGGGGACAGAAACTGTGGTTTTTTTTGAATATAAACGCGTGTGGTTGCCAGAAGCATCCCTTTAAATAAATTCATTTTATTTGAAAGATTCAGGGATTCTGAAACTGCTACACATGTATTTGCCAATTACTGAGGGTTGACTTTGTAATAAATTACACTGGCCTGCAGACCATATTTACCAGCAGGTTCAGATCTGCAGTTATAATTTAGATTTCTATGATTAAACCAAAGGGAACTCGGCAGTAAAGATACAGTTCTAAATAAAGGATAAAGCATGTGCTTTTGGATAGGATACAGACAGGCTGAAATGGCCAATTCTTTGCTTTTATCTGCTGGCCAAATCTGTTTCTGTGCTTACATTTATTATGGAATAAACTGATGGTACTACTGTATACAGCGCATCAGAGACTCAGAAATAAGCTGAATAGAACTGTTGTTTCTTTTATGATTACGTTCGCCTAATGGCCTAAACATGATGCTTTATTTATGATTTTGGATCATCTGAAATTGATGGAAATTTTTTTAAGTAACATGAGGTAAATTTTCTTTTTCTTTCATGTTACCAAATGAGGTTAATCCATGCTGCTTGCATGACAGATCTTCCTGTTTCTGAGAGTTCGGTGGTGTATTTGAATTGGTGATATTCTGCTGTTGGAATAATTGCCCATGAGGCAAAGATTTGACTAGAAAGTTTTTGCTTACAACCACCTATCGGCAAGCCTCGGGGTCTGTGAACGCAGAAACTAGGAAGATGGCTTTCTATTCTATTTATTTCTATTGAGAGAGATTCCATTAGCAAGTATCCTTTTGGCTGAGAAAACTATTCTACTTTAGTAGTGACCGTCTTCCTTTTCCGTAAAATGACTGGACAATTCTATTCTTGTGGATACCAAATGGTATAATGTACTTAAAGCAATCCACACTAGGGCCTTCTTTCTCCTAGTATAAAAGAGTAATGGGAACTTTATTGTCCCCAATAAAATAGCCAATACTGCAGATATTTTATTCTAATTCCTGATGCATTCTGACTTACCAGAGAAAATCTATTTCCAAGTGCTGAAGCATTTGAGCACCTCTCCACTTTAGGTCACTATACGACATCCGAAGCAGCCAACATCTTGGCACTGCATTTGTGGCAAAGTAATTTCCCTTGATGATCCGCTTGCCTAAATTATCATGGGCCGTGAGTATCACGCAAATCTGCTCCTTCACTGGACAAGGAGTGGATGTGTGTGTATTTTTTGCTTTATCTTTAGTTTATTTGTATAGTTATATTTTCCAGAGTGAACTATAAAAATCATTCAAGCTCCCAGAGTCCCTTTGTTCAGGGATGTCTTTGTGATTTAAGTTGGAAGTGAAATGAGTTATAAATAGTCTGAAATATTGCATATTCATTGCAGATTATAGCCTGTTCTAAATGGTCAACTTTATTGTGTCAAATATAGAGTGTAAACAACGCGGACTTAAAGGGACGTTATAGACGCCCAGACCACTTCAGCTTATTGTGAAGTGGTCTGGGTGCACTGTCCCTGTCCCCTTAACACTGCAATTTTTGATAAACAGCAATTATTGCATTGCAGGGCTAACTCCTCTTCCTTTGGCTGTCTACCAAACAGCCACTAGATGGACATCCGAACGGTTTGGCGACTTTTTGCATGAGGACATCCAGTGTCGCCCAAAACCCCATAGGTACTCATTATGCAATGCTTTCCTATGGCGAAAGTTCTAATGTGAGTGCGGCCCTTAACTATTAGGTTATTCATTAATAAGTTATTCAAATAATGTAGTAATCCTTACTATGCAGGTGTTCATTTCAATACCTATTTTTGTACATTATATTGTGCTCCTAAATATGAGAATCACGAATAAAATAAAAAATATCTCCTTTTATAAAGGATTGTAGTTTTTTTGAGAGACTGTAAAGTTTGGATATTTATTAATTGGAGGTTTCATTTCAACTTTGCCAACAAATTGGGCTATTTTTCTGCACACTCAGCCACTACTGCTTATAAATCCTATATCTGGGTCGAGTTCAGCCTTTAACCGTTACCGCTAGAGTGACCATACGCTGTGATTCATGTGACATTAAGGGCACTTTGATACTGTAATTCTTAGCTATACATCTTACATACACTTTGCAAGGATCTTTCATTGAAACACAATAACTTTGTTGCACAAAAAAGGTTTTCACCTGAAGTCCCCACTATATTTTGGCTTTGTCACTTTTTTGATCACTTCTGTCATGCTAACATTCTTTTTGCTTGTTGCCTTTTCCACAGAGGAGGCAATGAGTCCTCTATAATGAGCATTATGGCTTTATAATTTCAAGGCAGCTCGTCATTTTAGTAATATATATTCAATCCTCTTGATGTTAAAGGAACAATATAGTCCTCAGAACCACTACAGTTTAATGTAGTGGTTCTGGAGCCTATAGCATGTCAATGAAGGCTGAGCATGGTAAACAGTGTTGACATTGCTAGTGGCATTCACTCAGAGGTGCTTCCTATCTCAGGACTGCACATTCTGCGTGGAGATGCTGAATGCTCCACATAGAGAAGTATTGATTCAATGCATCTCAATGAAGGGATGCTAATTGGCACAGTGCATATAGCCTCCCAGTGCTTTAAAGGACCACTATAGTGCCCTGAGGGTGCCCCCACCCTTAGGGTCCCACTCCCGCCGGGCTGAACGGGGAGGAAGGGAGTTAAACACTCACCTTTCTCCAGCGCCATGCTCACTCAGTGCTTTCCTATGGACGCTGGTGTCTTCTCACTGTGAAAATCACAGTGAGAAGCGCCTCTAGCGGCTATCAATGAGACAACCACTAGAGGCCGGATTAACTGTAGTGTTAACATAGCAGTTTCTCTGAAACTACTATGTTTACAGCAGGTCCTAGATGGACCTGGCACACAGACCACTTCATTGAGCTGAAGTGGTCTGGGTGCCTATAGTGGTCCTTTAATATAGGAATTAGGAAAGCATTGGTTTGGCTGAGATCATCAATATTGATAATCTCAGCCACGGAGTTAGGGCCAGCCGCAGTAAGCCCAGTGCGGTGTGGGAAAAACACCAATGTCAGGAATACGCTAACGGAGCAGGTTCCTCATCACTTAATTCAATTCACTTACTTTAGAATGTTATACTTTGCACAGCATGGTAGAGTATAATGGCACTGTATAAATGACAAGATATACAATATACGGTCAAACCTAGTCTCACATTTGATATGCCAATATCTACCAGCTATATCAAAGAGAAATTTGTGTTGCTCCTAGTAAAATGTATTCCAAGAAATCAAAACGCTAAAAACAAATTCAACTTTATCAGATTTCTTGCCTGACATGCTGTCTATAGACATGTCAGAAATGAAAACAACTTTATAAAATAGTGAAATTCAGGCCATATTTGTCCAATTATTGTTTCCTATCCTTTAAACAGAGTTACTGTATGCAAAATTCCCTTTTCCCTTGTTTTTTGCCGAATCTGTTCAGATGTGTTTTAATGCCTGGAGCAGATGTGCCTCTTATCATTAAAAATGGATTAACCTTACTGCTGATAACTTTGCGTGGGATTGTTTCAGCCTCAATAGTGTCTAGAAGCTTTTCCTCAAGCTAAGCACAGGAAGAAGTTGATCTGTTTATTTTTTTTTTTTTTCGCCCTCCTCTTCTCTGAAAAACGCTAAGAAATGAGAAATGTATGTGGTATTAAAGAAACCCTGCATGGGGGTTCAATCATTCACTAGATATTTATGGGTCAGGCAGGTATGAAAATGTTTGCTTGCTTATATTGGCCACAGCACTAGTTTCTACAGCTACTGTAAAAGCCTGCCTACACACAGGAGCTCTGTAGGCACATTTATTCTAATTTCAGGGAGCTTGTGAAATAAGTAGAAGTTTTAGCCTTACTCTTGTTTTGAGCTCCAATTCAAAGCAAGTGCAGCAGGAAAGCCTCCTTGTGATCTGACAGCTGGGACGGATGCGACAATGGTGATTTATAAAAGTGTCATTTTCTCTTTAAATAAACTCTTCTCACATAAGCTGCAATTTAACACTAAAGCACTTCAGCATGCGAAGGTGCTTCAGGTGTGTGGTGCAGCTTATCAGGGATGGTATCTTACCAATATAGCACTGCTAGTAATGTCTTGACGTTAAAGGTCATCAACTCAGCATTTAATTCTTCAGGGCTCTTTAAAATAAACATATGTTTGTAATGTTAGCAACTATTTACCCCCTGCTGGTATGTTAAGTCAGAGCATGCATCAGGTACTTTGGTTGTCCTTTGGGGAAGCGGCTATGCAAAGAATTATTAGAATTCTAGAACTGCGTCTTGACCTTGACTGGTATCTAACCTATTGATCCCCATAGTCACAAAGGCATTAATTCAGCTAGTAGTTGCTCAAGTCATTTAATGTTTGTGTCATTCTGTCTGATGTCCCTTGATACAAGCAGGGTTTATTTTTTATTTTTTTGTGCCTCTAGGGATTCTCACACTCCTAGTCTAACCCCAGAACTCTATACATTGCTTGCTTGGATTTGGACAAAAGTGTCAGGAAGTTAATCCCTCCTTAAAAGATCACACCAAGCATCCTAACCCCTACACACACTATTGTACATTGGCCCGGTTCACATAGGATCACCTATATAACTGAAATTAACTTCTTTGTTTAGCCTGCTTTCAAGCATGGATATCCACAGATCGAGAACTTTGTGTGAACTTTCGTTGGCTTCAATTTTATTTTCATTTACATTAAAGTGTGCTGTTTGTGATCAAAACCACTCTAGCTTCTGTGGTTTAAAATGTTTATTAAGCTCAGGTGTAAGTGTTGTAATCCTCATAGGCCACAACAATCGCTAGCAGTTACCGGTCTATCTAAACATATCAAAGATAAAAATAACGAACAAGAAGTCATTACAAAATTTAGTTTAGCTTGTATTTTTTACTCCAGTCTGAACGTTTTTCTCATTGTTGACTTGCACTTCATTGTCCAATCCCGGAGCATGCTAAAACTCCCGTGACAGTGGCGCTATACAAGCAATGTGAAAAAATGAATGACTGCATTCTGTGTAGCAAGCATCACTTGAAATCAGCACATACTTGGAACGAGTTATGTTTCACTTACTCGAATGGACATCTTGATGATACGGATCTTAGATACTGCGCTCATTGCCTCTGGCAACTTCAAATCTAAAACGTGTGGGAAGATTAAGGATAAACAAAAGCAGATGCCCATTTGATTGGAGTTCTGCAATCTGCCAAATAAAGTTAGCTGTCTTGCCATAAAATTAAAACCTTTGAAAAAAAACTTGTGTAACAATGTTGCCATACATATATCTAAATCAAACCCAAACCTTTCATTTTCCTTTCCATTTGACTAGCTCTGGTTTCCTGCATTGCTGTTACGATCTGTTACTATTAGTGTTCATCTTCATTTGTTTTGCTTCGCCCTTTAAAATAATAAAATAGCCATGCTGCTTACATGTTTGAAACCGGAGGGGAGGATAGTTTAACCGTGGTGTAACTTATTTTACATTTTTTATCTCCTTTGGCATCTACAAATTTTGACACATGTAATCTTGAACTTCTTAAAACTGACTTGTTTTCACCTTCACAGAATCTGTTTTGTATATCGTGGAACATTTTATACAAAACATAATGTTAGAACTACTCAACAGGTTGCTTATATTCAACAGTGAGCCATATATTGTAGAAAAATAATTTGTATGGGGTCTTCGGAGATCTTATAAAAACCACAAGACCAAATGTCTGACACATGGAGGTATTGGGAAAACCCAATAAAATGAAATCTTCTAAGATGTTCTTCAATGTTATGTAAATGTGAAAGTTTGGGTTAGGATTGCTTTCATCTAAGCAGCACTGATGCATACACGTCCCAATCTACCTGATATTGATGAGTTTCCTTCGAAGTAATCTACTGCTTTTTGCAGCTTACATCCTAAATTCAGCCCCTCTCCTGGTAATTATGTATCAGGAGGAGGAGCTGGACAGACAGAATTGAGCTACTGGTCTCCTCAGCTTCTTCCACCATCTCATTTTTAGGAGAGGACTGAATTTAAATGGCAGTACATACCTGAGTGTAGCTTCCACAAATGTTGTTCATGTTTGACATATACATGGTCCCTTAAGACTAGAGTCCCCCCAGTAAAACTCTGGCTGAGTTATCACCGACATACCTGTAGGGCGTTTAAGGTAAATGCATTTGAAATTATGGCATAGGGATATGATCGCATACATTGTTGGTCAACCCTTTGGTTTCTTACATAATGCTAATGATGAGATTAGTCCAACATTGAATCTTACTATTGTAATGCGCCACCTGTGACAGAGATGGGATCAAACACAATCTGGTTAATACTCCCATGTAACATACATCTCATTCGTGTATCACGCACTAGCTTTTGAAAACAGAGCAGAAAGACCTTCTCTGAAATTCACAGCATGGCACACACCATACGTAATGCTTTTATTAGAGGCTTATTCCCAACTAAGGTCTTAGCGCAGCATTGAATCTGAATTGTGCCATAAATGAAACCGACCTTAGAAAAAGTAATTTTGCAGATGGGGGAACAAGCACTGGAATTTTAAAGTAAATCACTAGTTGCTTACAAAATCTTTTCCGTAGCAATTTGATGACGGTTAGCTTTGCGTCCAAGGGTTTACAACCTGCACTGCTTTTGTTCGTTGGCATGTGTTTGCTGATAGCAGATTTTACAATTGTTTTCTCTATTTATTCTCCTATGCAGTTCAGTATCAGATGGAGATGATGCGTAGCTTGCGTCATGTCAACATTGACCATCTTCACGTTGGATGGTACCAGTCCACATACTATGGCACCTTCGTCAGCCGAGCTCTCCTGGATTCCCAGTTCAGTTACCAGCATGCCATTGAGGAATCTGTGGTTCTCATTTACGGTAAGAATGTTTACTCCCCCCCTTTCCCAAGTCCACATTGATACTAACATTTTTCACTGTGCTACAAAGTGCTTAGTTTTTGTGTGTGTATGTGTTGGAGGGTGAGGAGGGGGCGTAATGTCTGAGGTAGCCTGGCAGTCCCTTTTAAGTAAATACCAACCCCATGTCTGCAGCAGCAGCACAGTCTAGACAGAGTTTCCTATTCTGTGTTTATTTTTCTTGCTATCAGAGCCCTGATGTGTACACTTTGGAATGCTGAATGAGAGTAGCCGCTTCATTTTTATTCCTGCATCTCCCTCGTCCCTTGGTGAAGGCTGGTGGAACCAGACCAGATGTCTAACAAACCTCGATTACTGGGATGTCTGGCTCTGTACTACGTGACTGACCAATCATAACACAATTTGCCAAGTTTTTTTCTTTTTTTTTTTTTTTTCTTCCCTCTTCTCTCCCTTAATACCTCTGACAGGGGCGCACAGACCCTGCTCTGTTTCCCTGAACACAAACATTTTTTTCTCTTTCTGCCGGTTTAATGGTGTTTCCTCAAGCTCTCCAGACCAGATGTTCTGTGCTGTATCAGAACCATAGGCAATTTAACAGCTTTATGGCTCCCTCCCCCCTGAAATGCTGTGTTTGCCATATCTGGCAGTCTTGCATATAGTTTCCAGCTGAGCAGTGAATGTAACGTCCCCGCGTATCTGTCAGAAAAAATACTAATGAATGTAATCAATCTTACGAGCTGCCCCCAAATTATTTCAGTATGTTAACAATTGGATTACAGTAAAGAACAAGTTGTTAAAGTATACTTTGTATTGGCTGGGAACATGACATCACAGCCTGATGACTTTTCCACTTGTTTTTGTATGTTGTCTCATTTTGTCACCTTTTCGATGTGTATAAACGCCTCCTGGGATAATGAAGACAGTCAGCCCTTTGTAGGTCTTACATGGTTTCTAGAGTGAATAGAAGCAGTATTTTCAGATAGCCTAGCCAAGAGTTTTGTTTCATGAAATAAGATTTTCTGAGTGCTGTTCAGTGCGATGATAAAAAGCTTTTTTTTCTTCTTTTTTTTTAAATTCCAAATCATTCTAAATTTGCCAGACCAGAAGCAAGCTATCTTGTGAAATATAGGACATTTTGAGGAAATTGTGAATTATATTGAGTTAGTAGCTGATTTGCAACGTTTCCACTATGCATTTGTTTTGGTTTTATTTTCTTCGAAGTCACGGTTTAGTGGATATCCACATTACCTAATAGTTACAACAGGTAGGGCTTTCGTAACACATTGTCTCCCGTGGGGACTGCCTATTTGCAAACCCTAATAATACCCAACGTGTAAGAGTATAGTGTACAATATATATCATTAAAAAGATGGATAAGCGTTATCCTGAGCATGCATTTCTTAAAACCGATGCTGCTAAAATCAACTTAAAAAAAAAAAAAAAAAATTTAAGTATGTACATAATTAAAATGTTTCAGGGCCATTTCATAAGGAGAAAATAGAGAATTTGGACACACTATGGCCATAAGAAAATTTTGGCCATAAGCATATTGTGCTGTGCTCACCATTATGACAAAGATCTACATTTGATAAATATACTATTGGCTGTTTCGATTATTCTTTGGGTAATCTGGTTCAAAGTCTCTTATGCAATTCATCTGCTTTTTACTCATCTACATCATAAAGGGTTAAATTCTAGTGCTGTGGGGCTGCAATGCCAGAGGCCAAGATTCTTCTTCTAATGGAGATAAAATCAGTGGCTAGGTCAGCACATCTTTAGTACTACAAGTTACAAGCAAGCTACAAGATATAGATAGATAGATAGATATATACATATATCTCTTGTAGCTTGCTAAAAATATAAATCTTTTTTTTTTGGGGGGGGGGAAGACTTCAATTTTACATGCACAGTGTCATGTAGCATATTTCTGCATTTGCATTAATATTTTCGGAGGTTGTAGAAACCTCTCTCCTGCATGCCTACGAATGTGATTCATTGAATCAAACAATAGAGCGCACTGCCTGCAGTTGCTAGTTTGCCAGTCATAAAATAGATTTTATTTATCCCTACTTATGCAAGGTCCTCACCCGCAAGCACTCCAGATTTTTTTACCAAACCCTGTGTGCCATAAATATTCAAAAGAGCTATAGCGTGAAAGGAACTCAAATCAAACTGGCCAGTTCATAGAATTGCACCTTTTGGCTGCTCTTTTAACCTTTACCGGTGTCTGCGCCTCTGGACATGAGGCACACATTGTTTGCTTGGAAGCTATCTCTGATTCTCTCTGTGAACTAAAAAGGCAGCTCAGTGGCCATTGTATTCCTGATTTGAGATTCACGGAAGGCGTGCAGTGTGGTGAAGGAACATTGTAGTCTGCATGCTAATAAGCAGAGCATTGAAATTGGAGTTATTTTTCAGCGGGCTGCTTTTCTCCTCCTTATCACTGGTGGAAGCAGCCAACGGCAGACGAGACAAATAGATTAACTAATTGTCTTTCTGCATAGCATGACCTCCTTGCATTATACACCTCCTGATTAACCTCCAGAAATTATGGATTATACATCGATGGAGGGGGCGCCAGCAGAGTTTAATAAAACAAAACATGTTATGGTCTGTTGGAGTATACCTTCTCACGGCTATCTCTTAAGGATCCGCTGGCTGAGGATAGTTGTAGTTTGATTGTAGATTTTAGCCTGAAAGGCCACAGTTGTTCAGTCCACATTCAAAATGTGTCACATTGGCGTGAACGGCCTGAGTTAACCTCTGCAATGAAGTGTTTGTTTTTTTTTTTTTTAAAGGATTAATGCTACTAGATGGTATAGGGAAATCTGAAGATTTTCTTAAAAGGCTGATTTTCTGGGATTCTGATGCCCATACTCCCATCATTTTCTGTAGGACTGAGCATATCACATTAGAATCCCAGACCCACGCCACATCATTGTCTCCATTTGTCCCTCTAGTTTATTATACATTCAAAATTTAAACTATATGTTGAAACTAATGCATCTTTAAACTGATGTCACAGTAAGTGTCACCCAAAGAATATAATATTTTGAAAAAATATTCTCTTGTATGTTTGACCATATGTGTAAAGTGCATCTCCCATCATGCTCCACAAACTTACAGTTCAGATCGCTATATACCACAACTTTAAAGGGAAACTCTAATTGCAAAACTGCTCTCATACATTCTTTTTACAAAAAGGACGCTTTTACTTTCAGAAAAATTTCTAAAATGTATCTTTACCTGCAGAACTGTGCTTTGTAGCTAATGAAGATCCACCCCCTTTTTGCCCAACTCGTGGTTCCTTGTTAGTGCTGAAAATTATTTAGTCATATGTTTGTCCTAAAGAGGCATTGAGGACAAGTCTCCAGTCCAACGTATCAAATTGAGATGAATAATTTTATTTAGATTTAAGGATTTGTATAAAAAAATATTTTAGGTTTGTATTTGAAATACGGATTGTAATCTCTACCTACTAAAATAGTGACTTGCTATGTGACTAAAATTTTCACCTGGCTCAGCTAAATAGTGGATATGGTTGGTGGGAGTTATATTCCACATATGCTGTTTAACACTGGCTTATCACACTGTCCCATCAGATGCATTTAACTATTATTCGCATCAGCCAGAATCTCACTGATAATTAGAGATATTGTAGTCCAGCAGCCCCCCTCCCTGAAAATCTCTGCTTGGTATCTTCTCAGAACAATATGTGATCACATACAACTGTATTATCAGAGCCAAAAAGCAAATTTTTCAGGTAATGGTTTAGGGATGTAAGAAGTGGGTGGTACAAAACTATTAAAATAGAATAGAAATATATTGAATATATTAACAATAGGTGTGGAATATGTGGCGCTGAGTAATTAATGTGAACAGTATATTTTAGCTGCTGTTTTACACTCTACGGGTACTCCTAAAAGCCCACCATACAAAGATAAACACCAAAAGACGAAAAAGATTTCTGATCTAATGGGTGTTACCACCCCTTAGGTCATCTATCTTTATGAGTGCAGCGCTGTGTAGTATGTGAAAACACAGTGAATTACCTGTGATTCAAAGGCAATTATCCTTTATATTCTCCAATGTAATATATATACAAAAGAAAACAGAAATATATACAGATAATTGTGCAGTATATCTATTACTTTAGTGAAGTGTTTAGTGGGTAACATATATATCTCCACTCACATTTTTTAGAGCCTTTTCAAGTGAATTAGGCTCTAAACTTTCGTGCGTTTGTGTCTTTAAGGGTAGATCACACGACCCCTCTCTCCAGGTTAAGTGTGTATTTTCCTCTCCCCAGCGTATATAAAGACACAGACTTATCCAACTAAGTGTAGCATCCTTTGTAATATTTTCATATAAATAACAAATTAAAGTGCTCATCTTATTTAGAGCGGACTATATTTCCCACAAAGAACCGGAGGAAAACCGGAAGTGACGCGGTAAGCGCAAAGCACTCTGGATCTTGTAGTGCCGAAAACCGGAAGTGACGCGACGGCATTTTAGCCGCGTCACATGACATAAAAAGACCCATAAAATTGGAAGATGACATTTTAAACGCTTAAATTACAGAACATGAAGAGGACACTCACAAGCTGACTGAGGAAGCCGTTTTTACCGGCGAAACGCGTTTTGGCTTTTAAAGTGGACTCATTATTTTTTCCTGAACCACCAATACTTGCAATAATTTGTTCTTATCCAATTTTTTATTTTCTAGAAATATTTTTATACTGTTTTTATATACATTGTAATAAATTCCCTTATTTTATACTATCCACTGTATCCAGTACCAGTGATTCCAGGGAAGGGGCAGTGTCACCCCACAAATTGACACTAGGCCTATACTTAGAGCCAGTTACCAAAAGGCTCTAAATAAGGTGAGCACTTTAATTTGTTATTTATATGAAAATATTACAAAAGGATGCTACACTTAGTTGGATAATCCTGTGTCTTTTATATACGCTGGGGAGAGGAAAATACACACTGAACCTGGAGAGAGGGGTCGTGTGATCTACCCTTAAAGACAGAGACGCTTTCACTTGAAAAGGCTCTAAAAAATGTGAGTGGAGATATATATGTTACCCACTAAACACTTCACTAAAGTAATAGATATACTGCACAATTATCTGTATATATTTCTGTTTTCTTTTGTATATATATTACATTGGAGAATATAAAGGATAATTGCCTTTGAATCACAGGTAATTCACTGTTTTCACATACTACACAGCGCTGCACTCATAAAGATAGAAGACCTAAGGGGTGGTAACACCCATTAGATCTGAAATCTTTTTCGTCTTTTGGTGTTTATCTTAGAATAGAAATATGCATTTATTACCATTTTTATATGATAACTCCCAGCATTGTTTTAACCACTACTAAACCTAATGTCTACTGTGCTATTTAGCTTATTCAATTATTCCATCTAAATAAAGGTGTAAATTATCAGTGTATTTAATGGTAACTGGCATGGGTGTACATAGATTTGTGCATAATGGCATGCAATAACCCTGTATGACAATACTGATTATTATTTATAAAATTAAAAAAATTAAAGACATTGTAGGATGGAGTTCACAGCACATGCTTAGATCCAAATTCCAGGTATGTATAAGATTTAAAGGGATCCTATAGTGCTAGGAAAACAAACCCGTTGTTCTGGCACTGTAGGCTCCTGGATTGCCCTTCTCTCGCGCGTCCCACTCCCGCATGACTGAAGGGGTTAAAACCACTTTAGCCACCTACCTGAATCCAGTGCCAATGTCCCTCATCAGCCGGCAGGCAAGACCTAGTGCGCACGCGCAGCAATTGCAGTGCGCGTTAGACCTCCCCATAGGAAAGCATTATTCAATTATTGACACTGGAGGTCCATGAGGATGTCAGCGTCAGATAACGGACCAAAAGTCCATTTGGATTCAAGAAGCCCTCTAGTCGCTGTCTGTTAGCCACAGAGGGCAAACTTAGAGCTGCAATGTAGACATTGCAGTTTCTCTGGAACTGCAATGTTTTACATTGCAGCACTAAGGGCAAAAGGGGCACAGCACCCAGACCACTTCAATGAGCTGAAGTGGTCTGGGTGCCTACAGTGTCCCTTTAATCTATAAATTTCCTTATTTTGCTAGCTCACTGTTTAACTCATTTACAGGAAGCAGAGCTTATCCAACCATACATGTGAACACCTAGATTAATTTTAAGACCTATCTGTCATTTTTCTGTCTCCTCTTCCTTAAAGCATTTGTTTTACTATAGCTTGAATTAGTTGGAATTAGAAAACCTGTGAAAATGTTACGTTTGTCCTATCAGTTTTTGTAACTTTTTTTTTTCCTATTCTATTCCAGATCCCATTAAAACTGCTCAAGGCTCTCTGTCGCTTAAGGCTTATCGTCTAACGCCCAAACTGATGGAAGTCTGTAAAGAAAAAGATTTTTCTGCTGAAGGGTATGTGTATTGACATTGTGTGGATCTTGGCATGGTGAAGCTGTGAGGTACGAGTTGCTCGCAAAGGATGGTTGAGAGATTATGCAGTGGAGAATCACAGACCCACGCCATGTGAATAACTCCCTTTTTCCTCCAGTATGCTATACATGCAAAATATAAACTATATGTTGAAAAAGAATGCTTTAAACGCATGTCATAGTAAAAGTATCACCTTAAGACTGTAATAGTATGTTAATTTTGGAATCTCTGTGCTACGAGAATTGAAGGTAAATATGTAGATCAGTTAGTACACTTTTTAGACATTGTTTAATGTATCTCAAATTAATGTAAAGAGGCTTTTAGGGAGAATATCCAGCAATTCATTACCCCCCAGTTGGATTGTCATAAAATGTCTTGCGTGTCCTCTTTGCAGACTGAAAAAGGCAAACGTTGCTTTCGAACACATGTTTGAAGAAGTCCCGATTGTAATCAAGAACTCACATCTCATCAATGTCCTGACCTGGGAGCTGGATAGGAAGGCTCCTATTACTGAAAAACACGAACTTCTCAGTCTGTCTAGCAGGTGAGCACTTAATCAGCATAATTCATGATCATGCCTTATGTTAAGAAAAGCTCTAACCACCTTTGTTAAAGTAAAATCCAGTTCTAAGTTTTATCTGCTACGTACCGCCATGTGATATTTTTCCAGAGGTAAAGTGGCAGCACCTAGGTTGTTACCATGCCTCCCATCCTAGGCATGTAGTCTGAAATATTAAAATGGAACCATTTAAAAGGCATCTAGACGCAAGGCTCCTAGTGTTTGTTCTCAAACAGCCTCAGACATGTGCCTCACTTTTTATGTTTAGATGATCAGTGGCGACTGGTTGAGATATTCCAGTTGTGGCTCCTACTGGTGATTCAGAGTCGAAGGATTACTCGCTGCGGGTTTCCTCTTGGCTTTTTTGGCATTTAAAAATAAACATTGTAGTAAGATATATGAACCGACAGTTCAAATGCCAGTTTTTCAATCTTTCCTTAAAGGGCTTCTTCAACACTTTTTTGATTTAATTAGAATAATTCCCTATTAATACTATTCTTTCAGTCCCCCCAGAAAAGGAAGAGAGTTTGATAATAACTTTTGCTTACCTTTACCTGGCGATGCACGGCATGCCCCCATCTGAAGTCACAGGAGCCGCAGTGATGTTGAATCGTAGATTCTCATGATTGGGGAATTGAATGGGCTCAGCAGGCATGCGAATGCTCTGAGCCCGCAAGGGGAGGGTTAGAACAGCCGAGGGGATAGAAAAGTGGACGCTGCGTGGGAGGGAGAGCAGACTAGGGAGACATGTAAAATATGCACATAATTGACATTAGTGGTTCCGGGCTGCGTCAGTCGTGTGTGCTGCTAGTGTGAATAGCCCCTGGCTCACAACTCCAATATCTGGATGTGTTCCAGGCTTCTACCACCATGACCACTTAAAAAAGCTGAAGTGGTTTTAGTGGTTGGAGAAATCTTTTAAGCCCAGTGCATTTCCTGCTTCATGTACCAGGCTCCCTTTTCCAACACAGCTCATTTTGGGCAGTATATTAAAATAAATAGAATTACCACATACTTTTTCTGTGTATCATACTGTTTGTACCAAACTGTGAGATAGAAAACAAAAAGGTGAAAGCAACAGGAAAAGCACAGATCATTCCCGTTACTACTGCAGGCAGGTCTGGGAGGGAACAATCCGACACATTATCTCATGCCTAGTGTGTGTGTGTAAGCTTGTTTAATACTCCACCAGTTATACTATTACAGAGTCGATTAACACCTTTGTTGTGAGACATCCGTGGTCGTGCCTTCCATAAAAAGACATTTGTGATAGTAAATTTTGTTCCTGGAATTATGGCCAGGGTTGTGGTTTGGTCCTTGTTGACTTTGTTTTTTCACTACTTAGAATTCTCTGCTTTGGACTAACTAAATATTTTGAGTTGATGTCCAGCACTGTCTCTTCAGCTGCAGCAAGTCTGCATAGTTTTACCTTTCTGTTCTTTTTCCCCCTCTGTTAATAGATCGTCCCATCTATATTACAAAAATCCTTCTGTGTAGAAGTAAAAATTAATTTCTCATGTCGCCATTTCCTAGGCATGATATCTTATCACAAAGGCCTTCTAGACTTCACCTTATTAATTTATTTTCCCCCCAATCCTTGGCAAAATTACAGTGATCTACCTCAGAAGTACAGCCAGCTCTGCTGACAGCTACAAATGTGTTTCTTGATTCATGAAGCTTTTATACACTAACTCAACACTGGTATAAACCGATGGCTGTAGTTCAGCCTAGGGCAGGCTGCTACCATTTATTGCTTTGTGGTTATAGGGAAAAAAAAAATATAATTCTGCCATTCGCTTGAAGACAAAGTCACAAGAAAAAGAAATCTAATTTCTTCCACTTAGGTCAATGTATATATTGTATTAAATAGTTGTTATGCAGCCATTCAAGAAGCACATTATATATCTTCTTATTGGCTCTGAAAACTTTAGATTGTGCTCATTTCCTGTGGAGCCCAGGAATGAAATGTACGGCAGAGCGAAGGGATATTCAGAACGAAGGTGTTACAGTTGAGCTGATCCAGTAACGATATAAAACAGAGCTAATATAATGTCATGCTACACGCTATAAACTCTTAATGTCTGGATCTGTGCATTATAGTTAATGGAGAACGTATGCTTGCTTCCCATACAGTATTTCCGGGGAAGGCTATGAAAAAGCTTTTTCTGACAGTATGCATCTTTTGTTTGCTGTTATCCATTCATTTGCAGCCCTAGTACTTAAAAAGGTTAACCCACAGGACAGAATACATATTAGATTCTTTTATTGTATGTTTGTTCTCGGCTGCTACTACACCATCCTCCCCACCCCCGCTTATACACCAACTGTAGCTTTAAAGATTTTAAAATACAATTTATTGTAGTTGTAATAATGCAAGGAGTCTTTAGATGCGGTTCCTCCATTTCCTGTTTCACTTTTTTGAGCTGTTTGGTAAAAACTGGAGGTCCCTTGGCTTTTCTCATACCACAATCTAGCCACAAAGGTTCACTTCTGCACTGCATATAAAAGTCTTTCCATGTGATAAGTTATTAGTTCTGAGCTAAGCTGCATCACAGCTTATTGCCTTTCACAAACTTCTGCATGATGTCAGCGATTGCTGCAATGTTCCCAGTTTTTAGCAAGCCAAAGGCTTATTGGACCACGATGAGCTGTGGTTGGTATGGTGCTCCTTGTTTCTTTAAGTCAACTTCCAGACTTGTAGAAAAATTATAGGCTTTATGTCGTATTTTAAACTTGCACTGCCTTGAGCTGTAACATGCTTCTCTGGGCTAATAACCAAATCACTTGTGTTTTATGTGCACTGAGCCGAGGCAGTTAAATTAACATTCTCATCTGCTACGTATAATTCATATATTTTTTATTATTTGTAAAACACTCACAGATCCGACTGCTGTGAACAAACTGGGTAGCGTTCACATTTGTATCGTATTGACAGTGCGCAGAATGTTTTCTAGAGTAAATGTTTGTGTTTTTTTATTTTTATTGTAGTCTTACATTTAGTACATACTTTTATTCATATCTAAAGCAAAAACAGTCCTAGCTACACTATTTATAAACAAATTAGTTTATATAAATACATATAGCCATGAGTTTCAGAATATAAAGGTACCTCCATACTGTGGTATACATATTCATGTACTAGCATATACAGCATATAGTTTACTTATATCCCAGTATGATGAATGTGATGTATCACCTAGCGCAGGGGTCAGCAACCTATGGCACATGTGCCGCTTTTGCATGACACTCAAGGCTGCCAGAGACGCAGACTATGACCTATCGGGAGACCCGGTGGGACTTCAGATGTCTGCTAGTGCAAACCGAGTGAAAACCCTGAATGCTCGTTGAGCATCATGGAAACATCTTGGATGCCAGTTAGCCATCACCTTTCTATAAAGTTCCCAAATATATGCATTATGTACTATTTGTATTGCATCTTCATGATGTCCTCTCTGAGATGTGTTCATACATAAATGCATGTATGTGCTGCTCCATCTGCATAATTTGTTATGTGTCTGCATTTTTTGTACATTCTCTGTTTGTCATGACTACTATCAGAGCTGACTTGGAAATGACAATGCAAGACACACGCCCTGCATTATAGATCTTTTATAAACAAACAAGCAGGCATAAGTTCTCTTTCCTTTCTGCGTGCGCATGTACTCGAGGGGCAATTAAGAGGTATTTGATCTTCCATAAAGTACAATGTATCTCCAGCAGAGAATGCATGAGAGAGACATTTCCAGAATCAAAATCCCACGCACAAAGAAATATCCAAATAACACACATTGCCCAGGAAATGACGAAAGAGACAAAATTGTATGGCGTTTAGATGTGTTTTTTTTTTTTTTTTAAAGCAATTGTTACTAGAAAGTTAGAGTGAAGTTTGTATTTTAGACCCAACAGTGAATCCATGTGTTATGAAAAATTACAATGGCGGGCTTCTGGAAGTATTGCAAACCACATAAACTAATGTATAGCAAAAATGGCATATAACACACACGTCCATGTTTGTTCTAATTTTGAGTTTGTTTCACAACAGCTGTAATGCCAGTGACTGTTCTGTGCTTATGTTGCAGTTGTGGAATGCAACACACCTAATCCAATTGATTTTCTCTCCAGGCATAAAGGGACAAATATACTCCATGCTGCCTGAGATTGATGGGAGTTACCCTCCTAGGCAACAACTGCAACATACAAATTCTGTCTGATACTCCCTTCAATTTCAGACTGCTAGGGACCTGTATGGCTCATTGTGTATAGGATTTGAAAATTATTTGCTTTGAAGAAAAATAAGTAATTTTTACTATTGGTTAGCGTAATTGGCACTTTTAAATAGATCTATATTCTGTTACATATACAGTTATACATTATTTCAGGTAATTGTGCGGTTGCAGGTTAAGCATTTATGGTATTACTGTCGCATGCTGCTCTTATTTGAGCGCTGTTTTTCTTTTAATGGTTGCCCAATGTACATCAATGAACCCACATATTACACACTTAGCAGCACACTAAGAATCAGGATCACATAATATTCTGCAAATGTTAAAACTGATTTTTATTTTATTCAGCTTAAAACTTCACTCCTACGAAACGAAAACCTCCTTTTCTTGTTTATGACAGAGCATGCTTTCTGTGGCCTCCTTATCCCTTCCCAAATTTCCCCAGTATTAAGGTTAGCCCTCTGGGCTGGCTGAGCTTGATGAGAACCTAGCTGTTAAATCTCTGCAGAGTCACATATATAAACAGTGACCCGAGGACCTCATTATCATGTCTAGCGCTGTTTTGTGTTTTATGCACTTCAGGTATGTATTGAGGTTTATTTAGCAGACTGTGTAAAATGGAAACTCATTATGGTTGAGGAAATTTAAAATGAGAACAGACAGTCTAATAGAGAATTCGAAGTCCAGTGCCCAATTTCCAAATTAACTAAAACTCCATACTACATGTGCAGTTTCTGTTTTTATTGTATTAAAAACATGTTTTGTTCTGAATTGAACACAATATACTTTTTTTATGAACAAATGCTTTTAAAATACAAGAAAGAATGACAAAACTAATCTGATTACATATACATATTCATGTATGTGTAACTCGCTCTCATGAAACACATTTGTTGTTTATCATCCTCAGATTTATTAACAAACGTTTCATGATTTTATTTTTTTATATTCTGACGTATATTACTTTAGAGGAAAAAGGGTTTTGGACACACTATTACGTTTGCTACGGAGTAATTGAATTGAGCAAAGGAAAATCATTATTGCGCAAGATTCGTATGGCAATCAAATCCATTTTTATTGAAACCATATGGACATGTTTGCAGAAAAATGGTTTTCCTTTAAGTGGATAGGTTATTTATTTTTATTTTTTTTAAGCATGACACTAGTGTTAGGAGGACTAACCACGGCTAAAGGAAGGCTGAGAATCATGGGAAATTTAGTTCATAATAATTTAGGTTGCCAGTTGGCCATTAGGTAGTGTAACTACTCCTCCCCCTCCCCTCCCGCCCCCCTACAGGCAAAGTCTACATTTAATTGTCTTCCTTTCAATTTATTTGCAGCTCCTCATGCTTACCTCTGTGCCCTAAGAAACATAATCTTGGTCAGACAGTGCTAACAATATACCTTTATGGTCTCTTTCACTAAACCTGGGCTGCCCAATAGGTCCCCAGATGTTGTAGAACTACAACTTATGGGATTTGTAGTTCTACAACAACTGGGGATCTAACTATTGGGCAGCCCTGCACTAAACTGAGCTGAGAAAATTTAGGCCACAGTTGAAGGGTGTTAAAAATAATCTAATTTTGGACATTTTTTCTTTTGTTTACAACTCTGCTTTTTACTTGCCACAGCTAACAGTTGGTAAACCATAAAGACGCCAGATCTGTGGGAGTAAGCAGCTAATCAGTTGTCTCGAGGAGGAAGGGGGGCGTCCAAATGAACTGTCTGCCAAAGGGCTACATTTTATTTTATTTTACTGCCCCATTCCATCTATTGCCACTTGCTACATGCAGCCTTGATTCGCTTTTCTGTGAAGTTCTATAGTTCCTTTCACACGCTGCTTGCAAACAAGTTCTAAAAACCACGTTTATAAAAGCAGAAGCATTTAATGCTTGAAAGGGTTAATATTTATTGTGAGAAGGTGCAGTGTAATGTTTTATTGCAAGCAGAGCATCTTCATAGCATTTACTGGTGTAGAATTTATTTGCGGTGAGCTTCCAAGTTAAATGTTCAACAAGCATTCTAAACAAATGATCTGGCATTGGTTAATTATTCTTCCAAAGAAACTGGGGAATATACATATATATTATTTATTTAATATGGATAGGTTTTTTTTTTTTTTTTTGCAAAGTAAAAACAATGATTGGAGAAATCTGGCGCAGCCTGTTCCTTTTCATTGAAGAAACAGGGGGAGTGTCACACCATTGAAAATCTGTGGAAAAACTGCCTGCGCACTTGGATCATACTTATCAGTTACTTCATGTCTCGGAGCACATCTGTTTAAGTTATCTGTTTCTAGTTCCCCGTTTCCCCGGCGACCCAAGCAAACACTACATTACTGCAGTGCTGAACAATAAGTCCCTGTTTCAGCGTTTCTGTGCAGAATTCCCAGAGATTCACATAAAGTCCGTTCAAGCAACTCATTTTGTTTCAGTGTTTGGTGTCGTAAAAAGAGGAGAAAAGTGATCCAAGACTGCAGTACACATGGGGAATTTGAAGTCCCCGTTCTGGTCCTCTTGGCTTGTACCATGTCACTTTATCATGACACACTGTACTGAACTCAATGTTAGATTAAGCACGTTAGAAAACGAGTGAAAATGGCAAAAGCAGCAGCCCTAAAGCAAAATTCAAGTAGCAATGGGAATGCCAGATGTATTCTATGAACAAACAGAGAATTTCTCCAATTCTCGATATACTACAGTTCCCATGATTCTCTGCATAGTAGAAACATAGAATGTGACGGCAGATAAGAACCAATTGGCCCATCTAGTCTGCCCAATTTTCTAAATACTTTCATTAGTCCCTAGTCTTATATAGTCTGGACACAGCATGGATATTCTTATCTCTAAAGGCATATTATGGATGGCTGACAGTCACAGGGATTGTAGTTGGATAGCTATTCATATTTTAATTAATACAAATATGCAAAAAGTCCTGCGCTCAAACTCCCACTTCCTGGGAGGCAGCAATAACTACAACAAATACAATAAAAACCAAAGAAAAATTACTTGCGCACTATCCTAAATCCCTATACACATTTAAATAATTGGAGGTTTTCAGTATCACTGTAATGGCCATTAAAGTGTAAGCTCACCTGCCACGTCAAGGCAAACCTCTCCTACGCTAACAATTCACCCTGCATGTTTCAGCTTCAGGTAAAAACATCTGACACTGGAAAAAAAAAAAAAGAGACCCTTAATAGGGAACACGTGGGGTGAGCGGCAGCATTGTAAAATGGATGTATAATACAAAAGCAAATAAAAATAAGTCCTGCGCTCAAACTCCCACTACTCCTGGGTGGCAACAGTGACTATAGTACACATCAACCCCATTATCCATTACAAATAACAATTTTTCCTTTCCAGTAAAATAGATAAATGCATAATTGTAGCAAAAGTTCTGTATTGACAATGATTCCAACAGGTACTGTGATGCCCTTTGCCAGCATGGTACCAATTGTACAGAGTTTGTTCCAATAAGCCCAAGAAGGGTTTGGAGAATGTTTCCTGTCAAAGTTTCTGTGAACCCAGCAACATTAAAGTGGCAAACTGGGTATTAGTTATGGTATGTGGTAAAAAAAAAAGGAAAATACAGTGTTCCACTCATCCACAGGTAAAGCCAACTGAATGCTTGTCAGATACAATTTATGTTCCTTATTGGATTTTATTTATAGTTTGCTGTTTCTTGAGAACCACTGAAAGACAACCAGCGGTTTGATTGACTATTTTTTTTTTTTTTTTTAAAGTATCTCTTCATTGATTTGATGTTCAGCTGGGTGCTAAAAAGTAGCCTCTCATATATGCTTGTTTCACTCCATATAGTATCTAAAGCTTCTAATCTATTTTTTAGTGGTCATTTTCATTAAGTGCTGTTCACTGCAACTCCATTTACGCATTGGTACTGTATAGTGTACCGTTTATCTGAATGGCATTCATTACTCAAGTGGCTGACTGTAATTTACTTGCCTCCTCTTTTGTGATCACCCATCAGATATATTTCAGGCATACTTACATTCTCTCTCATTACATAGCAATCATCTGGAGAAGAGCCTTCAACTCCTCATGGACAGGGTGGATGAAATGAGCCAGGACATTGTAAAATTCAATACATACCTGAGGAATGCAAGCAAGCAAACACAACAGAAAAATCAGGTAGGTTTTATCATCTGGAAAAGTGCACATAGCAGGAGATGGGAGTCAGGTGCTGTTGTTCATATCGTGAGGGAGACCGTAACTCATAGTTGTGTGAGAATGTCAAAGCACATCTTCTTCAAGAGGCTGACTGAACTATTAAAGAGCAACGAAAGTCTGAAATGTTTCCTATTTTATTAGAGAAAATAGATTTCACAATTTTAGCAACACTTGGAAAATAACTTTTTATGTATAAAAAAAATAGAGCATGTTATATCATAGTTTATCGGTGACGGACTGTATATGCCAGAATGCCTCATATTAGTAATAATTAGTGATGTCCCGAACCGTTCGCCGCGGACGGCGAACATATGACCCTGTACCTCACAGTCAGCAGACACATTCCAGCCAATCAGCAGCAGACCCTCCCTCCCAGACCCTCCCACCTCCTGGACAGCATCCATTTTGAAGCTGCATTCTTAGTGAGCTGTCCATGAGGTGGGAGGGTCTGCTGCTGATTGGCTGGAATGTGTCTGCTGACTGTGAGGTACAGGGTCATATGTTCGCTGTCCGCGGCGAACCGTTCGGGACATCACTAGTAGTAATATATTTATTTTGCATACTATGTGGTATTCAGCGATATATGGTCTAGAAATGTTACTCACTGTTCCCTAAGTAAGAGATTCCTAATTTTTCCATAACAGACTATTTGTCTTGCTGAAGGAGAATTCACCTAAATATGGTTAATTAAAACAAATCCATCCCAGAAAACATTGTGACATTGCTTCGGAGGCAAGCTGAAAAGCAGCATTAAGTGTGTTCTCCATGTTATCTTCTGCAGAATATCGCTCACAAGAACATAATTTTATCGTATGAAACCAGAGGAAAAAAGTTCAGCCTTGCAGGCTTCATTTACTTCTAATTGCTTTGGCTTTGCTTCATTACAACATAGTTAATGTCCCCAGCGTCAATTAAATATATCCGTATTTGTGCTCAAGAGCAATTCATTTCAACTTGAAACGTATTTGCATTTATTTATTTTACAAGAGTTTAAAGGAATCTACATATGTAACATATCCAACAGATCAAAGGAACTTGGCAGACGTTTATACTTCAATTACCTTTCAGTGTCCAGCAAAATAATTAGATTTTATCCAAGTCCTCAATGGCAATGATCAAGTCACTTTCCCTTTAGGCTAGGTACTTGATACAGTTTGTATATATTTTTTTAATTACAGAGCAATTTGGTCATTGTTGGTGCTGTAGACCACCCAAGTCTATCTAGCTGGGATTATTAGTCGAATGTTAAATGGGCGAATAATTGAAAGTTCTTACTACAGTGTGCTTTAGTAATGAAGACCAATGTTGCCAAACGGTTTGACCTATTACTTGTGGTTGGGCACTGTTCTGTGCCTTCTGACGGAAGCTCTCAGCTCTTAGATAAGCATGGTGATGCAGGGCTTAGCACTATGACTGAGAGTGATCAGCGGACACACACAACCAATTAGCTGGCCCTCTACTGCAGGAGCTTCTGGCTCTCACTTCCTTCTTCGAAGAGGCACCAGGCAGACCAAAGGTAAGAAGTCAAACCGTTGCCAAGTTGTTTGACTACTAACATTGGCGAGGAAGAGTGGGACCATGGCTTTCTGGTATCATAACCAATACAGCACACTACAGTGGTTATGGTGCTGGCTATGTTCTTTTAAAAGCTCTCCTTATGCTATTGGTTCAAATTAGATTGCTATGATTTTACTCCCACCAAATGCCAATTTTGTGCAGATATGACCTTAGAAGGTACCCATGTCTGCTCCCACATTTGAGGGCTTTTACTTTATTAATGGACACCACTGAAAAGCTCTCTAATCACCTGAGGCACAAACCAGAAAGTTTAAATTAGTTTTGTGTACAGCAAAACTTAACGTGTCTCACCAGAAAATAATTCCATAACCTATGTTTTGTGGTTTGGAAGGATAAAATATTCAAGTAATAGGCTACCATCTGTGAAAAACCTCTGCATATGATGCATAGAATATTGAAAATCAACATTAATACTTTGCTTCATTGACCAGGTGTTGATAAAGGTCCCATAGGTCCTCACACTAGTAATTTTTTCCTGCTAATTCCTGTCAAATACACGTATATTTTATTGGCTCCTCCAATAAGATAGATTTCATTGAGCATGCAATAATCATTTATAGTTTTTTAAATTTTTATAAAACCTATTTTATGGCAGCCTGCAAAGCTTAGTAATGTTAAAATTGCTCCAGGAGCAGACGAGTACATTTAAATTCTTGTTGAAGGTAATTAAAAGATCAAACTTAATTTTGTAAAGGTGAAAGAAAATGTTGCTGTTCTCTGAGCTGGAAGATGTGATCCGCACAGATTACCCTGATTACCCTGTGCTGCTTGTGCTTGTGCAACCATTTGCCTATAAGCATTTTTAAGATCTCCCCTCCTTCTGTGTAAAACACTTATGTTTCTGTCATACAGTTGAAATAAAGGGAACATCGTAATAAAATTTTTATGCTTTATTCTTTAAATATTTCTTAAATCTTCAGTATATAATTGTAATTTAATCTGATTATTAATGGTTTCTAGTACCAGCAAAGGCGACAACAAGAAAACATTCAGCGTCAAAGTCGTGGAGAGCCACCGCTACCTGAAGAAGATGTTAGCAAAATGTTTAAGCCTCCTTCACAACCGCCAAGAATGGATTCACTTCTGATTGCAGGTAGGATTACCAGCAGATTAATACCAGTTCCTTATCAATTAGCAGTATGTGTTCTTTTCACTTTCATCCATACACAAAGTGCCAGGAGAACAAATTATTTAAACAATGGAGATCTTGTGAAGAAGCTGATATACTTACAGTTCAGTGTCTACGCCACATAGTAGATGAGATCCAGCGCACTCACTCATACACAACTTCAAAGCTCACAGATTTAAATTTTTTTTAAAGCACCTAATCTTGGCAAAACCAATGGAAGTTTAGTTACAGTATATGGCCTGCCACAGTGTCAATGTACCCCATTTGTATCATGTCCTCTAAAAACTTAATGCCTGCTTGTATGAGATTACTTGGGTTTATTTATATTAACCCTTTGAAAGCCACAGGGTTAGAGGGGCCTTACAGTGTAATAAAGCTTTGTGTTGTTAACACTATGTTAATTTAATGTATTCAGGACTGTGATGTATGCATACATTATAATACATATGCATTCAAATAAGAGCTGTGCACTATTAATTTGCACAAGGAGGCAGTGCTTCCCCATTTTTCTCTACTGCAATATTTAATATTTTCCTTTGGTATACAGTGAGAATGATTATCAGACTCCTGAGACTCTGTACCAAATCTGGATTACATTTTTTGTCCTCCTAATTGCAACTTAATTGTATATAATGGTTAAGGAAAGTATGCAGAATCATATGTAAGGCAGGCTTCTGCAATAGACAGAGCATAATATTTTTCAATGCATTAATTCATTCAGCTAATGCTCTTTCAGTTTGCCAGACAGACAATGGTGAATACTGATTATTGCTCAATTATTTACTCTCTTCCTTCATGGAAGGAATCCAGGGTGAAAATATGCTATTTATTAGGCCCATATCCTCCCTCAAGCTTCAGTTATTATGGCTAAATAAGAAGAGCATTGCAGATACGCAAATGAAATTGCTTGCACATGATCCTCTGTAAGGTCCGCGATTCATTTTCTACTTGGATAGCTGCTGTGCTATGATTCGAATTGTTCAGGGAGGATTTCTTTTTTTTTTTTCTTCTTTTTGACAATTTATATTCAGCGACAATAAGTATAAAACAGATTTCAACTGCAGAGACTTTCTTACCCAGACGTTTACAAGGAATAACAAAAAGCACAATTATATACCACACATTTCATGTACCTGAGAGACCCAGCAATGCACTGGGAGGGAAATAAAAACAATTACTTTCCTGTAATTACATTTTGCATTTACATCCCGGGCTCCATAATGGAACGTACAGCATAGCCGTGACCTTTTCGACACTGTTAGTACAGATGGTGGTATTCTGATCTCACAGGTTTTGTATGTATATTTCTTGTTTTTGTTTTTAAAAATAAAAACTAACACCTTGATTCCTAAGTGGTGTGCTGTAATCTAATAAGGGGTGTAGATAAGTACATGATTTGTTTAAATATTAAAACTACAGGAGAATATTAATTCTAATTAATTGACTTTTTAAATTTACTTTGTTTTCAAACCTTTTTTTAAATTGCTTGACTCTCTCATTATCCTTTTATTTGTCCTGTACCCTGTAATGTACCGTTTGCGTAGTCTATGCATATAAAAACTTTACATAGAATTATTACTAGGAAACTATTACTATTATAAATTACTATTCCAACGTGAATAGTACCCATGAAGGGACACTTGAGGATCTGAACTTGAAGTGGTCATAATGGCTGGACACTCCTGGTGCCATTCTTTCATTTAGTGTTTTACCCTTTTTGATGTTTAAATGCTAACAGAGTCCCCAGCAGCCCATGCCCTCTGTGCTTCTTGGGCCAAGGAGGAAGACTTGGAGGAGTATGTCAGCTGGTTTATTTCAGCCTATGAGAGTACCTATTGCTGGTATAAAGTGGTATGGCTAGAAGAATGTGTGTAATCTCCTTTGCCATCACTCCAGTAGTAATGCATGTGCATTTGTAGATTCATCCTGCATAGAACCACTGTCTCTTTGTTATTAAAAATAAAAAAGTTTTTAAAAATACATCAAATAGAAAGAGGTTCTAAGCTAGTCAAATGAATTAATTGTCAAATGAATCAACACATGTCTATTTAATACTGAATGGAGAAACGGCACCGGTGGACTCATTGCAATAAATTCAGTGAGATGAAATGGTCATACTGCCTACAGTGTCCCACAAATATTGCAATCATCCCATGATACACTCCTAAAAATGTCTTAAATTCATGTAATATTGTTTTAATTGGTTTTTCTCAAGGAAACACTCCGTTCTGCACACAATAAACTGCATATACTGCTTCTCGTAGCGCCATGTTTAACAGGATGTTGAAACCATGATTTTGTCAACACTTTTAATTTGAGAAATGTTTTCTTTTCCTCACAGGTCAAATTAACACTTATATCCAGAACATCAAGGAATTCACCTCTCAAAATATGGGCAAACTGTTCATGGCAGAAGCACTGCAAAATCAAGCCAACTGAATCCATCGTAGAAGCATTTTTTTTTTTTGAAGATTAAAGAAATAAATTATGAGATGTCATGACAAATTATACGAATTCTAGAAAATAAAATGTTAACATCCTCGTAGATTTTGTTTTACTTTCTGCAGTTCATGTATTGTGTTACAATTCACCTGTAGTGAAGATTCCCACATATTTTTCTCACATGCATAAGTTGTCAAAGTAGGCCATATAAAGATTTACCAAGTGACTAGTACCATATCTAAATCAAAACAATTTTTTTGTTTTTTTACGGTATTGTCATTCATATCAGCTGTATGTAATTTTCATTCTCAACTCACCGGACATCCTTTATAATCTGCCCTTAAAAAGCTCCAGACTATGTTGAAAAGGTGGCCAGGAGAGTCACTCGTGCAGGGAGTTGCTGTGTCCAACACTGGATGCAGATATTGGGTAATGACAGTCATTTTTTTTTTTTTTTTTAAAACACATCTAAACCAATGTGGAAGTCCTGGAGCATTCTATATTCCAAGTGGAATTTGTAGATCTAAGGATCATCTAAACAATTTTAAATTGTTTTATCCAGTGTTCTTTTTCTAGCATTAGTCATTTCACTCTGGTGGTAGACTTTTGGTAATGTTTGTGATTCTTTATCTGTTTGATCACAAGTAAAACAGCTTAATGTAGGATGCCCAATAAGAGTGGCTTCTGATTATATAGGGTAAACTTAAAATCAATGTATTGGTGTAACTACAATACCATTTTTAGTAAACAAAATAGCATTGCATTGAGAATACAAAAACTAGACTTTGCATCAAATAAATGACATGGAGTAAAGAGAAACTTTGTTCGATAGGTCAAACCTATAATAAGTGGACCTTGGGTATGTGTGATACTCATATCAAATATGGATCTTAATTTTTGTATCAACTAATTCCAAGAATTTGAAATTCTCAGTTAACAGAAAAGCAAGGATATGCAATACTATTAATCATGAATAAAACGAAAATAAGAAAAACTAATGCGATTGCTAACGTGGAAGCAAATGTATTTTGAAGCTTGGATTTCATATGAAACAAGTTTTCCACATACCATTTTTCTAGTTACACATTTAAAATTAACTTGTGCTGCAAAATCATGTCACAATGTATCATATCTGAATCCATTACACATACCACAATCCCTTAGTCAACATTTTCATCATAGATCATGTCAAAGTGACCTTTTTGCTATCTCTTAAATAACGCCACATTAATTATCTTATCTGACATGTATTCCTAAGTACAGACATAGTAATGTTTTAAGTAGCTTCCATTTTAGATGGATGTCTTGCTTTTCAATAAATCTCACCTAGGGGGGTGGTTTTTCCATTTTAAGTAGTTACATCTGTCTGGTGTACAACCCTAAATAAGATTAAGTCTATACATATATTGCTCCATATACATACATGTATGTATTAATTTAGTTCATGGGTGCACTCTGAATTTTCTAATATACTATATACTGCGTAAGTGTCAGCACCTGTGCCGCCATCAGCTGCAAAGTTTTAGCTTTTTTTTATTTTATTAATAAAATTCAAAGTTGACATCACATGTACATATTGAACTATGCGACATGGGCCAGGTGGATCTTTTCTCCTTTGAAACCCAACACTTGTCTATATTCCTCTTTTAGGATTCCAATTGGTTGTTTGTATACAGCATTGCGCTTTTATCCTGAGAATCATGCTTGCATTAGAGTAGCCTACAGCTTACAAATAACTAACAACGTAGCGTGCCAAATGCCACATTTTAGGCTTTTTTTTCTCTCTCAATATAAGCTAAAAATATATTTAAAAAACTGAAAATTTCCTGTGTATCAACACATTGACATGCGCAAAGTGTGGTGGTTGTTCATGCTCAGGCCAACTGGAGTTCATAGCTCTTGGTGTCTTGTTTGTTAAACATTTGTCTGCCTTTGTCATATCACATTATTCCTTATACAGTTGATCTTAACCCCTTAAGGACACAACTTCTGGAATAAAAGGGAATTGTGACGGAATAGTTCCGTCATGTGTCCTTAAGGGGTTAAACCCAACATGTCAGAGATGTACAATGTGGTGGTTGGCCTTGCTGGTTTTGTGATCAAAACAAAAAATACAGAAACTGTGATGGAAAGGCAGCGATATAGACGAGTCCTTATCAAAATGCAAGGCTACTTGCTTTTCTCTAAAAGGTTATTTGCTAGAAAATAAGATGCATATTTCATTTATTGTGTGCAGTAAGTATATGTACATTTATGCCTGTGAAGGCTTTTAGCTATTTTGCTCTTATTGTAATTACTCAATATGAATTATTCCATAATGGAGCTATCAGAGTAATCAACACTGTTGGCTTTTTATTTATCTTAACTGATCTATATCATATCCCCAACTGCATTTTTATCTGCAGAGATGCTATAACTTTATCACCATTAATAATGGAAAGAGCAAATGTGGCTCACAAGCCCTTTCCGTGTGTACTTGGGCATTGCATAAAACTCAAAACCAGGATAAAATTGTTCAATGAATTCTATTTTATACGTTATTGTGCTATTTGGAGTTGACGTGTCTAGAGTGCAATTGCATGTAACCAAGAAGCAACGACTGTCTTATATCTTCTTAATGATATCCTTATTTTGTACTTTACATTGCAGTCATCTAGATCTGCTGCTCCCTCAGACATTCTCACCTCCCCTTGTAGCACCTCTTAGCCAGGCTCCCATTTTTCATTTCTAGCACTCCTCCTCTTATCTTCTCTAACATCATATTCTACAGCACCATCACAAACCTACACAATCTATGTAACAATCTAAATTGGTAATTGCTGACTCTGCATGGAGTCACTGAACTTGCATCATAGATATGCATTGATTCAATGCATCTCTGAGGACATGTTGATTGGCCTGAGCTGTGTTTGGCTTGAGCGGGCTTTGCCCTTGATCTGCTTTCCTCTGGGAAGGCATTGTGATTGGTTGAGATCACCACTTCTAATGTCAGCCAAGGAGGCAGAGCCAGCAACAGCAGACTGGAATAAAGGTAATATTTTACTATATTTAGGAGTGCTAGGTTGTGTTTTAACACTACTGGGTCAGGAATACATGTTTGTCTTCCTGAACCTATAGTGTTCCTTTTAATTAGGACAGTATTGCCAGATGCAAATTTTCACATTTTATCAGCCTCACCTGTTAGGTATGCATGCTTCTCGCTAAATTACCTTGCTAGTTCTAATTACATACCAGATGAGAGCACCAGTTTTAATGCAGAGATTTATTTTAGGTGGGGGTATGTAAGAATTGCATTCAGCCTTTCTCAGCACATAAGTCATTGTGTTGGTGTCACTCCCGGAGGAGGCTTAAGGCACACGAGTTATAAACCACTGGTCTAGAAATTTTCAGTCTTCCCTCTTTTTCCATATAAACAATATTTTATCCCAATACTGCGACTTCCTGTATGACTGCACGTTTCTCTTTGCTGGCGAATGTAGCACAAACCACTCTCTGACAATCAGAATGCCACCCTGTGCCCGTTAACTTGATAGCGCCAGATGTGTTCCAAGACAGCTGAGTGAATCTGGAGGACATCCCTTGTTATATTCATATTGCCGCACTATAAGTTAATGCTGTTACTGTAGCTAAGCACTTTCCATTGTTAAACAATAATACTTTAATTCCTTAATCAATGCTGCTTGTGATCCTAGACACCAATTAAAAACCTTGAAGACGTATTTTCACAGTACTGTTCCTTCTCTTGCCAACCTCACAGCTCTTAACTTTACGTACTATCCTGAGAAGATTGCCAAAAAAGCAAATATCAGATCCCACCCTCCCTAACGCATGGTTAGACTCGTCTTCCACTCCACCCATTACTAAGCCATCTGTCAGTTCTTAAACTGGCACGCTCTACTTTCCTGGATTTAAATAAAAATCATACTCCTCGCCAAGGCTGCCATTGTTGGTACTCTAGTAAAATACCCTCGAGTCTAGAGCAATCAAGTTTGGGAAAATATAATCTCTAACTGGTCTGTATAATGGGATTTTTGAAGAGGGCCCTTTAGTGAGAAACCAATCCTCTCCCTCCAAGGCCCAAAGGAAAGAAGAGCTAAGAAGAAATAAACTGTAGAGTCTCCCCCCTTAATAATGTCTTTATTTTTTTTTGCCCCCTTATGACATGCAGCGCTGTGTTTACCTTACGCACATTACATTATCTCCACACACACTAGTAGCACCTAAACATGTGTGAGCAAACACTTGCCACAGAACAGCCCCATCCATAGACCTGCATCTTCACAAGCCGCATCCCCTTCACACACTAACCAGCAAGCAGAGTCCCAACCACAAGTGGAATTCCCTTCCTACCCCACAAACCACTTCTCAATGCTCATACAACACAAGTAGCCACTCCACACGCAGCCTCCCTCAGCCCTGTCCCTCTTTTGTTATCTACTATTCCACTTATGGTGTTTGCTTCCGCACAGCACAATATTATTTTATTATTTATATAGCGCCATCACATTCCGTAGCGCTGTACAATATGTAACTGTATTATTGTATTCTAGGTCTTACTATAAAGTTAACATAATTTTAAGGAAGGGAGTGGACTTTGCCGGTTTTGTCTCAAATAGTAATATGTATTTGCAATTGCCCTCCAGGCAAAATGCTGCCAGCACTCATCTGCCAGGTGGGTTCCAGGTAAGAGGTCAAACCGTTCTAAACTGGTTTGACTACGTACAATGGAACCACAACTACTAAAACCTGCTGTAGTGGTTATAGTGCTAGGAGTGTTCCTTAAGAACACATTTGTGAAAACAAATTAAATGCTCTCACCTGCCATATTTTCTATTTTGCCTTAATTCCCTCCCCTTACTTTAGTCCTATTGTTTACAGAATTTATGGTCAATACACATAATCCTTTTTTTCTCTGAACAAATACTCAATCTTTGCACCCCTATTCAAGAGTATATCGATAGGATACCTTGATCCAGGATGGCGTCACTATGTACATACCTACAAACTGTCCATATTAACCCTGGAAGCTCTGGGTAGTGCAACGGATTACGCTTTCTATCCAAATGTCCCTACATGTGAAGGAACACAAATCAGTTTATTAAAAAACAAAAACAAAACTGAACTTAAGAAATAATGTAATTTATTGCAAAGCACATCTGGAAGTCTCGGTGCAGTGATTTACATCTTTCATAATATACTAAGATGATTGCACATCAAGCCGTCTCTTATCGGCAGTGTGCAGTAAGTAAGGGGAAATCAATTCCATACTTTAACATGTGTGGGAACGCTAGGAACTTGTTAACTAGATGCAGCAAAGCTGATTGATTAGCAGTTTCCTGGTGAGCGCTCGGCTGGATGAATTGCTTTCAACATTAATGGATAAATGCTGCCTGGCTTGCAAATGTCTGACACATTTCATCAGTTTTACTGCATGAATCAATGTCTCCCCTCTCTCCATACATTTACAGTCCCACCTATGGAGAAAGTCCCTCTGTCTCGAGTAGAAAACAACCACACCCTGCATCTTGTACCTTTTATGATTATGCAAACTGCTGGGTGTGGTTGTTGTAAATATGAACTGATGCCCATTCAAGAAAACTCATTTGTGTAGAGACCGTTTCCTGTAAATGACTTGTTGGGATTTATGGGGTGTTTCATACAATAGAAGATGCATTGAGAGTTTTGGGTTTTTTTCTTAGACATTCCAGAGTCACATGTAAGTACCTAAGTAAAAAAAATAAAACAAAATATATTCTTTTCCACATATGTGTAGTAATACAGTTCAGTGTGTTGTACGTCTTAGTGATTGTTAAAAACAAAACAAAAACAAAACAAAAAAACCTTGTTATGGTTGTAGCGGAGTGCTGGTCTTTCACAGACTATCTCCGCTGGTAATCCAAATAAGGCTCAGGAACAAGTAATAAAACCCAAGAGAATAATATCCACGATTAGTAAAGTAATCCAAAAGTATCCCACACGTTTCCCAATGACTGGACAACACACAACATCAGGAGCAGAACTGAACTGAAGTTTAATTTCACATGCCCTGCTTTTAAGCAATTCTCCCATGCAAGGGAGACACCCACAGTAATTATTACAGTAACCAATAAAATACATGTTACCTCCCACACATCTCCTGCCCTCAGCATGACACATAATCCACTTAATCCATGTACATTATTTCCCCAGTTCCTGGAAGTACCCCAAATACATAGGGTACACTCCTAAATAGGGATCCCCTGATAGCCCTGATCTGGGTGAGTAATATACTCAAAAATCACCCAGATCGGACCAGGGGTTCGGGAGTTATGGAAGAGTAAAGTTTTGACCGACCGCACAGGTAACAGTAGCCGAAAATAGTTCCATAAGTTTTGGCCTTGTGGTCGGTCTCGGTTCGTGGGTATAAACGGATGAAAATACCGAATGAAATAGCTGATGCTTGCCTTCATGTGAATCCCCTTGTTCGAATTAGTCTTTCTACTGAACGGCTGCTCGTTCGGTTGTTTCAGCACGAAGATATGGACGTCTGGAGGTCTCAGCGGTGTTTGCTTAGTTGAGTATCTGATTTGGGTTCCAGACACTCGACGACCAAACACCGCTGTTCGGGAGTTAAGATGGCCGCGGCCACGTGTTCGTACCCCGAATGGTGGCCACCCATAGAACAAAGTACCGATTGCCAATTATGGGTTTGCAACATTGTTGTGAACGGTAATGAGAGGCACACTTATCCCTGGGATGGTCTGATTGTTCGTTAGTTTCACTTGTACAGTAAACGGAGTGATTTTACCGAACAATCAGTCGAATGCTGCATACAATGTGAATACATAGAATAAGCAATACTCAAAAGCATATTAAAACACACAAATTTTGAGGACAGCCTTAATGCAATCTGCTACAATGGTACCTCAGGGTTTTGGGCAGCATCTTACCATAAGGGGTTACACATTTGATAAACTCTTTAATCCAAAAGTTGCAAAGATGGAGCCTGCCAATTCACCCCTCGTCTTTTGGGAAAATCAGAGCCTTCAAGGAGGAATGACTGGCCTCCTGTGATAGGTTGAGAGAATAAATTGTGATAAGGGTATGTATCTTTCTCAAACAGTTTTCTGAAGGAGAAGATCGTGATAGGCTAAGAGCGTCAGCTGAATATCTGAACGACACAATCTAGGTTAATATAGCTGATTTAAAAAAAAATTTAAAAAAAATTCTGTTATACTCTGCTATAGTCACAGCTGGGATAAAGTAGCCTGAATTTTGCCATTCTAACATTAATTTGCTACAGTTCAGTGTTTTTGTGAATAACTCCTCTTCTATCACTTTCTAACTCTGACTGTTCAAACATTTCCAGTTTGAGAACCGAAATTGAAAAATTCTATACACTATTATATCTACACATCTTACAGTGTAATATATACAGGCAGCACAACTGGCAATCTCTCATCCTTTTGGGGCACATTGCTCTTTACGTCAAGCCGGCTTCCCCTTAGAAGGACACTACAGGCACCCAGCTTTGTATTTTACACTATAGAATCCCTTTAATTGTAAGCTTTAGAATTTGTAAACCCTTTGCTCAGAGCAAATAAATATCAATAATAAAATATTATATATTTGGCACATGAGAGATCTGTTATGGTGTTGACCATGGCATGTAAAGGGAGGGTGAGCTATAACAAGATGGTTACTTATAGTAAGTGTATACAGGCTATGGTAAGTGACTTATGGTGGGATATCATACAACGTATGTCGAAGGAGAGCCTAATAACTGGGAATTGGGGAGTCGAAGAGCTATATCCTGGTGATCAGATGAATGGTAGCAACAAATGGAACCAAGAGAAACAATGGAAATCTGCTGTGGAGATGTCCTGAGTGTCACATTGTCCATGAATCCATGCCAATACTTGTGGTGTGCCTGTAAAACCACATATGGTCAATTTGGAGGGATCTGGACATGTGGTATATCGATGCCTGCATGGTTCTTGTGATGTCTCCCAACCACATTGGTGGAATATTATTTGATAGAATTACATTTTTGAAGAAAGCCAAGAGTCTGACAGAATTATATATATTCATTTATTTCTTGACAAAATAGTTTTTGAGGGAAGGTTTTAGGCTTAGACTTAAGGTAGTGTTGAGTTTTGAGTTCAGTGTCACAGATCTTTATTTAGTAGTAAACTGTTTGTCTTTAACATTACAGTGAGGTATTATAGATTCGGAGTTAGCATTGAATTTTATACTTAAAAATTACATGTGCAGACCTCATTTTTCAATTTCACTATATAAGTTGATCATTGTCCAAAACGCTCCCGCTTTGGGGGTTAATAATTACAGTTTAGGTTTTGAATTTTTAGTTAAGGAGTAGTGGTCAGTATTCAATTGTAGATAAATGTAATTCTACAATATATAAATCTAAAACATTGCATTCTATCAGTTCGGACACTGTAATAGGTGTACAGCTTATCTCCACTTGTACTTGTGTTCATTAAAAACTTTACTGAACACTTAATGCCAGCCCTTTAACATTATACGTCTGTGTGAAGTGATGACTTTGTTTTATAAGCATTCTTTAATTTAGGACATTAGGTGATCATTGGAGTTTCTCTTAAGCAGAAGTTTCATAAAATAGAATTTTTTGTTTATATAAATATCACCTCTTCCTTGGTATGCTATTTGTGCCGTTAAACTGTTGTTGAGCTTCAAATTTAAAAACCATGAATGAGCTTGTCAAACAAGGCCAAGAAGTTATCACCCTGGTTTAATTTGTTCATTTTCTCAGAGAATGCTTGTCGTGGAAAATTACTTTTAAAAAAAACAAAAAAAACTTTTTACACATGACAGTCATTTTCTTTGTTCTATATTCTTTTCTAACAAACTCCATAAAAAAATAAATAAAAAATAAACTAAAAAAAAAATAAAAGTTTTAGTTGCTGTACAGCTGGCAGACTGGTTACTGAGATCATCGGATGCTATTTTTTCTCAAAAAAAGTATCTCATTAGTTGGAAACTTCACCAGCTATGTCATTAAAGCACGTACTCACTCTACTTGCTGCCCTCTTATTAAATTGTTTGAGCTTTGGGGGGTGGGGGTCGGTGTGATTTCTACCGTAGGAAACAAAAAACACAATAACACTACAACCTCTGTCTTCTCTATAAACAAGATGCCAAATACAAACAAAAACAATTTCAGATATGAGAAAAGTAATTAGGTGTTCTGCTTTTCATTTTACGGAGAGCTCAACTGCATCTTCAAAGTCAACTTTTGAGAGGGAAGACATGATATCCGAATCCTAAAAATAATTGCACTACATTCCTACAGTGTGACTAATAAAATTGCGAAGTATTGGGTTAGGATGGGGGCTTTTAGAATACTTTGCACATCTAATTGATTCCGCTCTTTGTATTCATGCATTTTTAAAGATTTATTTATTCTTTTCACTAGAAACGAAGCTCAGTTTATTTTTCTAATGTCATAACATTCTGATCTTTCTTCAAACATCTACTTAATAAGATTCTTTAGGTAAGTTGCTAGGTTGTAAAAGAGCATGCTCAAATCTCTGCCAATAAATGTGGAAATATTTGTATTTGTTGACGGAGCAGAAGATAGATATTCAAGATCGTATTTCTGCTGAGTTGAAAAACCAGGTTCTCTATTCTTGCCCTGTAAGCAGTTACTCAACAGAAGGTTGCTGTGAGATAGCAGGAAGTGAAGACTGCAAAGCAAATAGGCTTTCTCAAGTATACAGGAAAGCAATTATGTAAATTTAGGTTTAATATAGGTTACACCTGCTGCTAAAGATACCTTATTTTCTGTAGCTGTGGTATCACATGAGGGGTAGCCCCTATATACCATGTGCGTGGCCCTTTGATGTTTTTTTTTTGCCATGTGGTTACCTTATACAGGTGGTACTTACTTTCCTACTTACCTTTTTACCGACTGCTTGGAGATATGATCAGCCCACTATGGTGGGGAATCGCACGAATCTTAGTCTTGGGAATTCCCCCAAACATAGATTTGAGGGATTTCCCACGCTAGTGAGCTGGTCTATGTTCAGGGGAATTCTCCGAACATAGACCTGCTCTCTAGCACATGTGAGACTTTTTTGTCTCACTGGTAAGGCATCCTCGCTTAAAGACCCTGTCGTAGGAACGGAAGCGAGGAGTGCCTGCATTACACATTAAGTTGAATTGCTGAGATTGGTGAGATATGTTATTTTCAAGAGAACTACCCAAAATATAAGGTTTGATCCTACTACAGGGAACATTTTCTATTGGATATTTGTGTGTGGGGGCAGAGAAACAAAGATTCCATTGTGCCCTAGAAATATTACAGGTTTATTATTCACATAGGGATGGGAGATGCTTCCAAGGAAATGGCGCCAGGACCCTGACTAACCCTTGGGTCATAAGCAGCTACCAAATGTTGTCTTATGGTTAATCCTGCTCTGGTGAGAGCTCATGAAGCCTATCTCCACCTCCGAGTCTTTTATTTCCAAAATAATTCCTTACAAACCCTTTTTTCATAGAATTTTGTCGTATAGGAAAAAAAAACCTTAAAAAAAAAATCATGAAAACAGATTTTACTCATTTCTTTATTTTCTTTTTAATAGAAAAAAGGATCACCTTGACTCAAACTTTTATTTTTTTTATCATGTCCAATGCTTGGGTATCGTTCAACACACAATAAATGGAAAAGTATTCTGAGCAAGTAAGTCTATTTGACAATGTTACTTTTCCAAAGTATTTTTTTTTTACAAAATGTTTAAGAGACAGGTGGTTTAATAAATTATTTTGGCTTAGAGCAGTGTCCATCAAATAATGCAATTCTTTTTGCAGATGCTTTAAAAGCAGGGAACATGGTAAGCAAACTGCCCAATAATCTTCTTGACGTCCAAAATACAGTTAAAACTTCAATCATAAAAGTGAAGAATTTCTGACAGTGCGATGTCAGCCTCTGCAATCAGTTAACCAATCTGAGTATGCTATTTGATTCTTGTCTATTATACTTGCACAAGTCCCATAAAACAGACAGTACATTACTATTGAAAACAAGAACACATTTATTACAGTTGCAGTGAGGAGGAAAAAAGGCTAGTTTACAGAATGCACTTTACACCACAAAATACTGATTAAACTGTCAGAGCAGTGTAAGAATAAAATATTACTACACCGATATTGCAAGAGTAATAGATTCTTAAAACAAACAAAAAACAAAACAAAAAAAAAGCAGCGTAATAGTTGAAATACTTACTTCGCTGACCTCATTTAAAATTTAGGCTCTAAATCCAGGCACTGTTCTCAAATATCAATCTTTCTAGACATAGAGAACAATGTAATATCTCTGATTCTTTAAATTAGTTCTAGTGGATATTATTAAATCTGGTCATGTTCATTAATCTGCCAGTCCCTTCCCGCCTGTATACTTTGTAATAGTTCTTTTATAGAAGACTCGTGCCGCACAAGAAGAGATGATGTTAGATTCTTTTTATTGGGGGTTCTGGGAGATGATGTGGTGTGTGTACTGTAGTAGTATTTAAAGTCGTGGCTTAATGCCTGTAAGAAGACTCTGTAATTATAGTGAGTATAATGTGAATTTCATGTTAAACTACACTGGGTGAAGAATAATGTCCATTACAGAAGTAAGTGTACATTAAATGTACTAGTTACTGCTTGGATAATGATTTTCCCCTACCTCCAGTCTTGTCCTGAAAAAGTTAATATTTTAAATCTAAAGGGATCAGGAGAAACTCCATGATTAACCCATTCACCCAAGTGGGTAGGGGGTCACCAAACTCCTAACTACCTCCTTAATATAAATATGCAAAAATAAGTCCTGCACTCAGACTCCTGGACAGGGCAGGTGGTCTTACAGCTAATGGCCATTGGAGTGAAACAAAAAAACCTCCATTTATCTAAATATGCATAGGGATTATGGATAGTGCGCAGGTAACTCTTTTTTCTCGGTTTTTATTGTACCTCCTTAAATGTTAGTGTGAGGAGCGTAGCAAATATCAATAGTGCCAAATATCTTAAGCAAACTTTAAAGACCAGTTCAAAATAAAGTGTCTTGACTGAAGATCGTCTTTCTTCTTCTTCTTTTTCTTTATCTTCCATATTCCGGAACGGCAGCAAAGGCTATGAATGTGTTTTTCAGGAGCACATGGCGCTCATTGCCCTGATGAGATTATCCATACCAAATCACCTTCCCAGATAGTTTACTCAGTCACAACTCACATGTGAGAAGATCTGGCGGCGTTTATTCGTCATATAATCTGTAGAATGTGCAGTTACAACAGGTAAAAGAACGATTCTTCCAAACAGGTAGGAGAGATACCACTAGTCACATTAAATGTACAGCATAGAAAACACTAAAACAGGAGAGTGGGAGGGGGGTACCTGAAGCAGCATGCAAACTACGGAGTGGCACAAGAGACAAACTTAAGATGAACATTAAAGAAACAGTAAATTATAATAAAACAATATCATGTAACATGACATTCCAAAATGACCAAAAAAAACAACAAAATAATACTATCCTGACGTATGTGTAAAGATGTACTTGGCAGTTGTTAATAACAAGAGCCTATGGCAGATATTTACCAACAACACTGGTAACGATCTTTTATCGTTTTATTCACTAAACACTGAATTGTAATTCATTGGAAACCACATGACAAAATGTAGACACAAATAGCTAATTAAGAAAAAATAAATAAATCTCTAACTCGGCTGTAAATGCAAGTCGGCTATTGAAGTCTAATGTTTGTAGTTCAGGTTTCAATTTCCCACGAGTTGGTCTTCAGAAAACCAAAGATTGCCAGTGATAAAAATAAAGATTTCTATCAACTAAATCCAGAGTTTTTCACAGCCGAGATGAGTTCACATACTGCCCTAGAAATTATTAGGCATGTGCATGGGGAAAATTTTCGGTTCGGTTCGGCATTCCAAAATTCGGAACTTCGGAACTTAGGCACTTCGGGACTTCTCTTGCAGCCGCTTAGTAGATAAATCTTTCAGCCAAATTTACTAATACTAAGTAAAAATTACTTAGTATTAGTAAATGCGGCCCCTACTCGCTATACCACGAGTAAGGGAATGTCTAGTAAACAGTAAGCAGCCTGTTTTTAAATCAGAGAGTTATGAGTCAAATTGCACAGCGTGGGAAAATTCCAAAGAACCCCGTCCTGCAATTAGGCTCAGAGCACTCTGATTGGTGGATTTCAAGCCAACCAATCAGAGTGCTGTGACAGGTAAATGTAGAGATTTACCTGTCAGTCTCTTCATTTACCTGTCAGAGCACTCTGATTGGATGGCTGAAACCCACCAATCAGAGTGCTCTGAGCCTAATTGCAGGACGGGGCAAGGCTTCATGGGTGAAGATTGGTTTTTATTTTTTTTTATTTTTTTTTAAGTGTGTCGGTTATTATGGATTTTTTATTTGCCCTTTTTTGGGCTGAAAAGAGAAGATTTTAGAAGAAAGAAAACTTCAAATGGTAAGTTTTTTTTACAGGTACTTAGTTAATGGTCCCCCCCCTTATTATCTTTAGGGTGAGGGGGGTAGGTAGGGGTTAGTTTTTTTGGGAAAGGGGGTGACTAGGGGTTTGGGGACCCCTAGTCACCTGGGGGAGGGAGGGGGTTATTTTTTTATTTAGGGCCCCCACCCACCACTCAGGGGTGGGGGTCAGGGGGGAGGACATTAGGTCCCCCCTATTAGTATTTAGGGCCCCCACCCACCGCTCAGGGGTGGGGGCCAGGTGGGGGACATTAGGTCCCCCCTATTCTAATTTAGGGCCCCCACCCACCGTTCAGGGGTGGAGGCCAGGGGGAGGACATTAGGTCCCCCTCTTATTCTAATTTAGGGCCCCCCCACCATTCAGGGGTGAGGGTCAGGGGGGAGGACATTAGGTCCCCCACTATTAGTATTTAGGGCCCCCACCCACCGCTCAGGGGTGGGGGCCAGGGGAGAGGACATTAGGTCCCCCCCATTCTAATTTAGGACCCCCACCCACAGTTCAGGGGTAGGGGCCAGCGGGAGGACATTAGGTCCCCCCCTTATTAGTATTTAGGGCCCCCACCCACCGCTCAGGGGTGGGGGCCAAGGGGGAGGACATTAGGTCCCCCCCTTATTCTAATTTAGGGCCCCCACCCACTGCTCAAGGGTGGGGGCCCTAACCCACCATTCAGGGGTGGAGGCCGGGGGGAGGACAATAGGTCCCACCCCATCATTTTACTTTAGGGCCCCCACCCTTTACTTAATATTAGTAAATTTGCCTGAAAGACCACAGGAATTAGGGAGTTATCTACTTATTCATTCCTGTCATTACATTGACTGGCTAAGTAACTTACATTTTATATGAATGTATGTTACTTGATTGTTGTAAGTGTTGCAGATGCTTACAGCTGAATCCTGGCTACGTTTGTATACTTTTTATTTAAAATTGTCTATAGTGTAACATTCTTCATTCTTACACTGGGTAAGTATATTAGATCTTAGGCAATACTGTGCTTCAGAACTTTGGCACTTCGGCACTTCAGAACTTCGGCACCTTCGGAACTTCGGCTCTTCAGCACTTCTGAATTTCGGCACTTCGACACTTCGGAAATTCTGTAATTTCGAAACTTTGGGACTCACACATTCGGATCAAAACGAATTGCACATGTCTAGAAATTACAAAGAGTGATGATGATGATGAGGATGATGATCATAATAATGCTAAATCGAAATCATTTATTACTTTTAGTAAATTGAAAAAAATAATAATTAATTGCCATGTAGACCGTTATCAGGGAATATAAGACTGCACAAAAACTTGTACCTTTTGTATAATATAGCTGTTGTTTTGTACTAATTTGTACAAGCTTGCTCATTAGTGAACATTAAAGTGTTGTAATAGATCAGATAGACTAGATCAATTGCATATTATTTCATTTTGTTATTTTCTGCCCGAACAGTGGAGTTAAAATTCTCAACACATCTCCATGTATCACATATAAAATAGCACTATTGCTCTGTTTTTCTAACTTTATAAAAAAAATAGAACCGAGAAGATTTTAAGCAATTTTCAACCATATATTTTTAATATACATCTGCAATGGGACTCAAAGTGTTTTCTTAAAAATGTACATTTAAGATAATTAACTCTTCCACTATCAGGGCTATTCAGTAAAGTGACAATTGAAAGGGAATTTCACATTTACGGCCAGAGTAGCAGGATGGAAAGCATAGGTGACTTAGATACCATTTCAACCGTAAATTTTAAATTCACTTTGAATTCACTTAGAATTCTCACATATGTGAATAATCCTGTATATCGTCTATTGAAATTCTTGACTCCACTGAAGTCCTACACAATTTAAAAAAATAAGCAAGTCACAAAAGCTGGTCAGATATAGTCTGGTATGAGAAGGGTAGAAAAGAAGGAAGATATAGCAGAATCTTACTGTTTTCAAGCCTGAAGCTGTAACTCTGCATGCTGTTAGACTCAGAAAAACAAGCAGTCTGCTGACATCATTAGAAGTGGTGGCCTGATCCAATCACAGTGCTTCCTCATAGGATTGGCTGAGACTGACAAAGAGGCAGATCAGGGGCAGAGCCAGCATGATTCAAACACAGCCCTGGCCAATCAGCATCTCCTCATAGAGATGAATTGAATCAATAAATCTCTATGAGGAAAGTTCAGTGTCTGCATGCAGAGGGAGGAGATACTGAATGTTTAGATGCATTTTAGGCAGCCATGACCCAGGAAGGATCTCTAACAGCCATCTGAGGAGTGGCAAGTGAAGTTATCACTAGGCTTTAATGTAAACATTGCATTTTCTCTGAAAAGACACTGTTTACAGCAAAAAGCCTGAAGGTAATGATTCTACTCACCAGAACAAATTTAATACACTGTAGTTGTTCTGGTGACTATAGTGTCCCTTTAACCCCTTAAGGACACATGACATGTGTGACATGTCATGATTCCCTTTTATTCCAGAAGTTTAAGGGGTTAAGGACTATTCAATAAAGTGAGAATTCAAAGTTAGTTTCAAATTTGAGGTCAAAGTAGCCATACTCGAAGCATAGCTGTCTATCTTGGCCTTAAATTTGAATTCTCATTTTAGTGCATAATCCTGACCTGTTGTGCCAATGTATTTTATTATTATTATCGGCACTGATGTAGCGCCGGTGTATTCCGTAGGACTTTACAATATTATAAAAGGGGCAAATTTTACAATAAATGAGACAATTAGAAAAGGTTACAGGAACAATTGGTTTTGAAGGACTCTGCTCAAAAGAGCTTACAGTCTAAAGGAGCTTATCAGACAATTTATCCCCTAGATTTCATAGTCTATTCATTATTATAACGTACATCTGACAGGTCTCTTTTAAAGCCACCCTCCCTTTTCCATGTTTTCAAAAAAATGTTCCTGTGACTTTACAAAGATATATATCTCATATCATATATTTATAATAATTAATGTCACTGCTGCTTCCTGATATATTAAAACATTAACAAACAGACTATCAGATAATATATAAAATAATAAAGACAATATTACTTTTTAATGTAAAGAGATTTTTTCCCCACCATCATGTTATATAGCATTCTAACTGTAAAGAATAGAGTATGCTTGTATAAGTCTTCTAATCACAAACTCTTCTATTTTTATTTTTCCTCCAAAGGGTCCGTTCATGTACACACAATCTACAGCATATGTGTAGTGTTTTTATGTCATTCCAATTTTTTGTCATCGGTTCAAACCATTTGCTTGTAATTATCATTTAAATATAAAAAAAAAGTAAGGACAAGGGTTTTTAAGCTCAATCCTTAAGGGGCCCACCCACTAATACACAGTGCTTTAAATTTATTTTTTAATTTAATTTAAACTACCTTAAATCCATGGGGGAGAATCCATTAATGATTGTAGTCTTTAGCTGGTAGAATTTTACGGCTGACGCTGGAGCTCTTTATAGACTTGTCTCAACTGGGAGAACTCCAAGTGGGGATCTAAATTTGGCTCGCTAGCTTATGAATTTATGGGTATAAAGACGGTATTATATATATGCACTTAAAAGGTGAAGTCATTATTTCATTTTGGCAATGCATTAAATGTCTGTGTGCTGCCAAGTCAGTAAATGTATTACCAACAAGGAGATTCCAAAATGGGTGGGGTACGAAGGAGAGCATAGAAAAAAAGCCCATCTTTAGTCTTGGAGGAGTCTGCTTTAACAGTCGAGTGGAGCATTTTTACTCCAGGCGTGTATATGACTATATTTCACCATCGGCAGAAAAATGATGCATTGCTTATTTAGTTCGTAAAATAAATTCACATTTACATCAAGAGTAAAAAATAGCTAATGTTCTTTGTGCTGGTTTGTAAGTGGAAGGACTTGCAAGGTCTGACTATATCGTAGATATATAGGTAGATACAACCGCAATGAATGATTATTCGTAGGCATACATGGAAGTATTGGTGATTCTCTGTGTCCTGTATCCTCTTCCTTTCAGTCCTGATTTTTAGTCCACTATCCTTGGTTGATAGGATTATATAGTGGAATTTCTAGGTATGAGAAACACAAGGAGCTTCATCCATAAGCAGAACTCATTGATGCTCTCTTTATTTTTGCCATTCCAACTTATGACAGCTATCATTCAACCCCACAATTCAGTTAACTCAGAATTTCCTATTCTCTCACCAAAGTGTTAAAGAAACACTGTAGGCACCATAACCACTTTGTCAGCTTGAAGTTATTATGGAGCCTTTAAGCATTAGGTCCTGCGTCACTACTAAACAGTTTATTCACAGAATAGTAGAGATTCTTGGTCCACAGTAGTTTGCAGACGGCTTCCAAATTTAAAATGGCAGAGGTAGAGTGATACTCCGCTTTATACCATACCAGGGGTAGTGAGCAGTGATTGGCTGAAAGAGTCAGCTCAGTTCTTTCAACCAATCACTACCACAATTCCAGATGTCAACTAGTATGGTACAAGGTGGATGCGTAGCTCACCCTCCACCATAGAATCTTAAAAGGCCGGCTCCACTGGACCAAGAATCTTCATTAAACAGTGCATAAAACATTTAGTAGTGATGCAGGAGCCAATGCTCAATCAATCCAGGCACCATAACTACTTCAATTCAAAGTGTTTCTTTAATGATCTCTAATTTCCACCACATTTTCTGATCACCATCAATGATTTTATGTGCCTAGTCATTCTCATGTAATACCATCTCTTCCCCTTCTTTGTGACTCCCTGTATCCTCCTTGTACACATTAATCAAGTAACATGTCCTTCACCATTTGTAGGGATCTAGCGCTATAGATTCCTTTATCCAAGGCTTCATCTATCAAAGCCCCTGCCTATCTGTTATCATGATGAAGAGTACTTTGTGTAGGTTGGAAGTAAATATATTCCGGATTATTCACTAACGTTAGGATTGTTGGAAATTCAGGTGAATTTCAAATTTAAGGCTAAGGTAGCCAAACTTGAAGCACAGTTGACTTTCAGAATTTTTCCAAATGGCCCTAAATTTAAAATTAACTTTTAATTCCTGACAATTCGCTATTTCATGAATAACCCTGTATGAAAATATTATTCCTGAAAGAGATATCTGTCTGCGTGACAGAGTTCCTGATATGTCCCATTATCACATGTTTGACAAATATTTGATTTTATAACCATTGTATAAAATAGAACATTTTCTATGGAGATCAACATTGGCAGTTTATTGATACAAGGAGAGGGAAAGGAGATATTTTATATAAATGTTTAAAACACAAAAGGCCAAAAGACTAGCATTGTTTTCATGAACTCAAACATTCGTCATAATTACAATCAGAATGTGCAAATTTTGGGATAAATAACAATTCGAATTTTTAATATTATGTTTACCTATCCTCGATATTTAATAAATATGTATCTGTGAGGTGTGAAAATGGAAATTAAAAATAGAAACCCACAATTATGTGTCCTAAAGTGGATGTTTGCATCTTTGCCAATCATTATTATAAGCTCTGTCCTTTGTGCCAGGCAGTCAGTATTGTAAATAAAAAGAACATTAGGGACTGGCGGCTAGCCACCATATTTCAACTTTAGGGTTCTTAGTCCAGATACCTAAAAAACTGCACTGTTGTGGTGTATAAAACATTTCTAGATAGTTCAAGTGGTGTTATGTCTATTAAGATGATTAGTGAATTAATACATTTTCCAGATTTTTGTTACTGGATGTTGCACACATATTGTACACCATGACTAAATATCTCGGTCACATAAGGTTCCAAAATAGCCACTGCAACTCCATGCACACATTACTGGATCCGCTGCCTGGATCCGCTGCCCAAGCACCCCTGCCAAAGCACACTGATTGCATTCTAGTTGTCTGTGAGGTTATGCCAGTTCTGGAGGGATGGTCCTAAAAATATTTATTGCTTAAGACGGGCAATATTTTATTACATATACACACAGGACAGGTGCATTCATCATTTAAAAAATCTTAAAATGCACAAATTCTCTGGCAATACCAGTGTGCCAGCAATTAGCAGAGAAAGAATGTATTTAAACCTAAAATAATCTTCTGCTGGACCTTAGTAGCTGACTTATTATGTCTGCTGACGTTTGATTAATGATTTTTTTAATTATTTTTTTTATCTAATGGTTTTTTAAACTTTGAAAGTAAAAAAAAGTTGCAATATGGAAGACATTAAAGTAGAATAAAAAAATGTAATATAATAAATACTAGAAATAAATAGCTTTAAAATAATGTCAAGAGATTTTTTTTTTTAAACTAAAATACTGCCATTTTCATTCTAATTAAAAAAATTACCACGTCTGAAACTGTTAGGGGTGTCAAGACTATGGAGCATTTTTTCCTGTTGTATCATCCTTAATGAACTAGATCTCTAATTTATTCACCATGATACATTCTCCCTAGAAGAGATTATATTATTTTATTTTAATTCCTTCTTTTGCAAATAAGATGTACAGTCTTTTTTTATAGGAGTTACCTAAAAACTGTTGAATGTAATGACTGTTTAGAAGCCAGATGTAACTACTACTGCAACCAAATTACTAATGTTTCATTGGAGTAAGTCCAAAGAAGGTCCTAAATGAAAGAATTTAACTTAAAGGGCATGATTTTTCGGCAACTTTTTTTTTGTATTGAAATCATTATTAAATAATCAAAAATCAAAAAAGGTAATTGTTAACAAGGAAATAATTTATTTTAAAAATAATGTAACAGTTACACTGTTCTAAATTCGCTCTAACGTTTAATGAAGGCACATGCTAGTAAAAAGACCTTTAGAGAAAGGTTGGAATATTTTATTAAAAGATTGTTGTTATTGGACAACATCTGGGTACTAAGCCGCCTCTACCATTTCTCAAAGGAGCTAATTCAGCGGTACGCAGCTAATTCCTCAAGGATTGGTGACATGCCAGGCATTTGGACTTTTCTCACATTTCTCCAAACAAGATTTGATTATACTAGAGATCCTATTATATTTAATGCAAAAGACAAGTATATCTTGAATTCCTTTTTATCCTCCTAACAGCCTCAGTTTTCTAATAGTTATAGACATTTGCCTGGTTATCATACAAGCTGTATAGATATATACAACCTTAAAAGTCTATCTAGTCCACCTATTATAAAATCTTAGACTTATATTGCATATTTGATCCTCGTGATAGCTTAATACAGACTCCAAGTGCTCTAGAATTCTTCCATGTTAAAACTTAAAGGACCTCTATAGTCACCCAGACCACTTCAGCTCAATGAAGTGGTCTGAGGGCCAGGTCCCCCTAGTTTTAACCTTGCAGCTGAAAACATAACAGTTTCAGAGAAACTGCTATGTTTACACTGCAGGGTTAATCTAGTCTCTAGTCTCTAGAGGCCGCTTCCGAGATTTTCAGTGAGAAAATCGCACTAAAATGACACTGGACGTCCTCATGGAGTCCAGCATCAAACAAATTTCCCATAGGAAAGCATTTCTCAATGCTTTCCTATGGGCAGGTTCGAATGCGCACATGCGCCTCTGGCCACGCATTCGCATTTGGCTCCACTCAGGAGCTGATGTCGGCAGGGGGAGGAGAGGTCACCAGCGCCAAAAGAACCCAGAGCTGAAATAAGGTAAGTGGCTGAAGGTTTCCTTCATGTTCACACTCATCAGTCTAAAATTCTAGATATCCTATCCCAAATATTCTAGATTTCTCTTCATTCCTCACCCTTATTATTCTAGAATTTGTGTTCCTGGTAGGAATCGCTGAGTGATAACCAGATGTCTTGTAAAACTCTATGATTCATAGGCTGCTAAACTGAATTGTACAATTTCTTTCCCCATTTATCTAATAATTTGCACATTGTATAATAATAGTAAGCTTTAAATGATGATTAACCCTATATTTAACAAATATGTATTTGTGAGGTTACAAAAAATTAAATGTATACATCCACATCTGTTTATCCTGCACCTGGGTGCCTCCATCTTAGCTTCCTGTCAATCATTGTAATACGCTTTGTACCTTGCACCTGGCAATCAGAATAGAGAATAGAGAAAACAAACAGAGGAGAAATGAAACAATGTTTCTATTTCTTGTTACACATACAAGGTGTGCCCTGGCTGTGCCTTGTCTGAATTGGATTGTCATATCAGTTGCAAAATCTTTAATGTGCATTTTAAAGAAAAATGAAAAAAGGTTAACGTAAGTTATAGGTAATTCTCAATGTTTTATTCAATGGTGTGTATTCAGAGAAGTTACCATTGCTCTTTAAATAGAATTCTGGAATATAATATATTGATTTTTCTTTGTGCCCTTTTGAAGACCAGGAAACCTAGGTCTCAAATGGAATAGATTAAGGAACATTATTCTCACCCTTCACGACAAATACACACACGTATATTTATATGTCATTACAGTCATGAGTGAAGTGCACTGATTGTATAATTGATTTCCTAAAATAAATGACATTATAAATATTAAAGAGTCTGGCATATAGTTAATGCAGTTGGGCTCTGAGATGCGTGTAAATTTTAAGATGTACAGAGTCTTTCTTTTCTTCCCTACCTTCCTAAACACAGCACAGTAATTTACTTCCAATAAGTGAATACCACTGCCTTTAAATCTTTCTCCTCTGAGCTACTTGCAACATTCCAAGAGAATTAAATAGAAAATATGTTCGGGCCATAGTTAAGGTGACAGCACTTCTGTATGAGACACAAACCAAGCAGAAAAGAGATCTTCACAGGCAGAAATGTAGGAATGAATTCATAGCTTGAATAATACGCTATAAAAAACCTGCTACAAATATAGGTGCAAGGATTAAGCATTATATTTAATTATCCAATTCTTATGAATGTAAAATAGTGATTTTAGATATCTAATCCATGATTTACAAAACCCAGGTCTGTTAGACTAATTTTAATGATTCTATTTTATAAACGTGTTGGCATTATTTGACTTTATGTGTCCACTGCCAGTACTATTTCCCACTCAAATAGCCCAATTTAGCAAAAAGCACAGAATTTGCATTTTTAGTGCTTTCGTTTTTAGTATGTGACCCAAAATTTACCTGTGATTTAGATTTAGTAGTGAACTTCTTGTGGGCTTTAATGCGCATTTTACAATTTATGTTAATTTGTGTATTTTTGATGCTAAATCTGCAACTGTTTCTTGTTAAATCTGTGAGAGGTTTGCCAGTTAAATTGTGTCAGTAGTCTGTCAGTTTTGTTTTTCACGCACACACTCAGCCATACAACATTGCTTTTTATTTCACAGTTACAATATATTCTGCTGCAATAAAAATGTGTCCACCTATAGTTCCTGAGTAAAACTATATCCTCTGTATTCTGCTTTGCTGTGTTTTTCAGGTGTTTCAGGACCAAATTATATACCCAACTATTTCAATTTTCAAACTTTTCTGAGCATATCTCACCCTGGGCCTTTTTAGCACATCATCACTTCAAATTTCACATCAAGCATACCCATTGGAAGTAGACATGTTGGGACAGTTCTCATTGTGTATTATAACCTTAAATCATATGACCATTTCTGCATTTTTTTTTTTAAAGGTTATGGTATTTATATTTTGCGGTTTTGCTGTTAAACCTGATGTGTGTTGCTGAACCACCCCCGCCTCCATCCCAAATTGTTCTCAACTGCATCTCATGAGTACAGAAATACCCTACGTATAACTTCACCAGGTTTTTTGAGATGTTACTGGGCCCAATTATGTACCTGTCCATTTTAGTTTTTAAACTTGGAATTTGCTGGACCGATATCCTTTGTTGGGACATTTTAACAGATCATCAATTCATGTTACTCCATTAAGCATACCATTGTTAAAAGTAGACACATTTTTCACGCTGATATGCACATTGCAATTTCAACTGTATATTGTGTAAAACAGATATGTGCCACTTCAATATAAAAATGTAAACATGTGCTCAGCTCTGTCTCCTAATTGAAGAATTAGCTCCCTATCTTGCCATTGCCAAGTTATTGGGAAATTATTTAATTTGTTTTTGATATATTTAATTTATTTTCAAACACAGAATATTGATGTTGGACTAAGTTACTTGTTTGCACATTTTAGCAGCATCCACATTTAAGTCACCTTATGAATGCAAAGCATTTGCCAATGTAGATACCATGAGGTCTCTTACTATATGTATTTTGATGTGGTTTTTGTTGACAATTTATTTACTATATTTACTTTACATGCAGTTCAGAATATTGCTGTGTATTTTGAAATGTGATTAAGCTACTTTGGTAAAAAAAGAAAAAAAATATCCTGTTCAGCAATAGCTCCATGAATACCTTTCCTATTTTTTAAGTTATAGGGCCAAATTATAGCTGCCTATTTTTTTCCAAACCTAGTTAATTTCTAATTGTAGCCAGGTCCATCTCTCTAGTACAACATACCTCCTATGTGTAGATAGATAACTGTGTGCACCTGTGAATCTCAGTCCCAGCTCCGGTCCTTCTGCATCCCATTTGACCAACACTGTATATTTTCTGACAATTCCCACCCAGCCCATCCCTCCTTGCCAGCTGTGCTTGGTCTCCTCAGTGATGCTCAGCTAGGAGAAGAAGTGCAGTGATAGAGACAAACACAGTGAATAAGTCACTCATATTTCCTATGTATCTGTATCACTGTACTGCTTCCGCTGCCGGCTGACTCCTAGACTCACCAAGGAAACCAGGAGCAGACAGGGAGAGAAGAGCAGGTAGAGACCAAAAGATCCGTGGCCCTACACTTGGGGCTTGAGCCCACCCAGCCTCCATCAAAGCCCCTGAAGTAACTACAGTTTAGCAGGTAATTTTTATGTTTTTATGCTATGGCATAACAATACAGTTTTGGACTTAGTATCTCAGAATAGTAAAAGAGATGACAAACATTGCATTAGTGACATAGCTATGTATCAGCACAGTTTGTTTAAATTGAACTCATGTATACAGCTGTTTGTCCAACATAAAGATTCAACCAAGAAAACAAAAGCAAATGGTTACACCACATTGACTAATTTTGAGAAGTAGAAATGAGTGGAAAGATGCCAACAGTAGAACCAGAACCCAGATCAGCCTAGCCCTCCAAGAGCAGAACACAGTCCCACAGTGGAAGAAAGGGCTACAGACGTTGTTGCCCAGGGGTAAGTAAATATGTTATCCAATTGTAGTAATAGTATAGGTCCATACATTGATGCCATCAATATTCCCCTTGGTACTCCAGCCTTCCAAGGAGTCCCAAAACATGCCCCCTGTGGACTGAGTCCCAATGTAGGCCTGTATTCAGCCTCCTCCATAGTATGCTGCTGTGGCCTTCTCTGCCACAATCGCGCTCTCTGTGTTTGGACCTGCTGACATGCACTGGGGACTTAAAGGTGGATACGGAGTTGCATGGCTCTGCTACGGTTCCGCTGAGCAGATTGGTCCACTCTATCTTCCACTTTCTGCTAGAAATCAGCAAAGATTCTGTCTAGCTTAGACATAATACTGGATGTCTTACTACATTAGTTGGCTGAGCAGGCGGCGTCCACCATATTGAGTGGAACACTGTCTTCTGTGTATTCTTACGGCAGCAATGGGTGCCCCAGATACGGCAGGGAAACTTCCTAAAGAACTAAATGGGGGGGGGGGAGGAACGAAGTTAACAGGGCACCAGTATGGCACGGTAGGAGCTCAGATTGTTCCAGGCTTGGAGATAGGATTTCTCTACTGTCCACAATGCACAGAAGCCGCATTGTTGTTTGCTGAAGACTCTGTGTGCACAGCTGCAAATAGCGTTGGTAATTGATTTAAAGTTAAAAAGCCAGTGTGAGAAACAGGTCTATTACAAACTCATGGAATAACATGATATTGAGGAGTGAGGAGCTCTTAGAAAACAGGTCTATCTTTCCCCCACGGTACTTTTAAACATATGTCAAAATGCGGCCAGGTCTGACTGAATATATTCCATGTTTGCCAAATTTGGACTGATGATTTCTTCTTCTTTAGTGGGGGCCTCCTTCTGACAGCTTTTCGCTATAAAAACTCATTGTTAAACTCACTGCACATATGGAGTTTTACTGTAGCTCTAGACATAACTCCATCTCTGGTAGCATCAATGGCATGTCAGCAGCCATCCTAGAAGTAGAGTTACAGGCTGGCTAATGTCAATTCTGTGCAAAATTAAATTCACGGAATGTCAGGCTTCCTGCAAAAGTACACCACCGGGGGTCATCAGTGCCTGGCGGGGGACCCAGGTAAGGTGGCAAACAATTGCTAAATGGCATCACCACTAGAGGGGGCTATAATAGTTATGATTTCTGAAGTAACCCTTTAACACATGCAATTACCTCACACTATGTATTAGTTTTACCTTTGTGGAAAGGGAATAGTTAACTATGTTTAAGAAATGTTTGCTATTTTATGCTGAGGTCTGTAATTGCATTATCCATTTTCAACAATTCCTGGTTTAATAAACAGATATATTTAACAACTTTCTGTAACTCCAAGTATGATATGTCACATTTTACTTTGTGCATTACAAACATCAAATCAAATACTGTTGTTTCATTTTGTGATCTGTGCACTTCGCATCCCTTGGTGTATCAAGACAGATAAAACAAAAAATTATGTTGACACTTTCCCTTTAAGTGAAATGCGTAGGTAGTAATATTTTCCCTACATTATAGTAAACAAATTACCGACTGCTATTGCTCCAGTGCTGTAAGGTTTTGGATACCTTTTCTCTGCTATTATTGTTTACCCGGTATATCTGATATAAATTAATTGAATTTTGATTAAAACAAAAAAGAGAACATTGTGGTTTACCAAATACATGTAGTTTCCCTGGTAGTTTATACAATAAGCAGCTTGCTACATTTGTATGAAGGTCACTTTCTAGTGTAATTATTAATTTGTAGGCTACACTTCACGTTTTATATGTGCAAACAAACACGAATCCAGATGAATCACAAGATATGGAAGAAAAAGGTCCAATGTCAACAACAGATCAGTTGACTCAATTGCCTGAAGGTTTCAAAATCTCATAATCTTGGTTTGAATATTTTTGATGAATCACTCATTGGCGAAATTGGGTACAGCTTTAAGTCCAAGCCTAGAACATATTTCAATTCACCAATGACAATAGTTAATTAACTAGACAAGTGCACAGGGAAGAATTTTCATTTCGGTTTATTAATGCATTCCGAATTTATTCCCATTTCAGATCATTTGAAATTTGTTCACATAACTACAAGGCTCAACCGGAACCTGTTGAAACATTTAGTTTACTTTATGAATTTTGTTCAACCATTAATCTCTATGGAAATGAATGAATTGTGTTTGTAAAACAGGACTAATGTAAAAGCAAAATATATTACTTTTAAAGAAAGGCTATGATTATATGAAATTGCATCCACACACTCACAGACAGATAAAGTGGAACATCATTAAATATATTTGCATAATGAAAGTCTGAAAAAATTTAATGGAAACAAAAAAAAAGGTTAGCGCCCTCACCTTAAAAATTGTAGTCTTGAGCCAAGGGAAAGGCAGTGTAGTGATACGCAATACATAGTGTGCTTTATGCACCCATGCCGTAGAGTCCTTACTGTTTAGAGAGAGTGGAGATTGTTAAAAAAGATGTGGAGGAGCCATGGGATTGTTAGTCGTTAGCTGCAGGAAAAGGTGGTGAGGTGGAGAGAGAATCTATAGTGGATAGCAGCAGTAGACTTGGCTTTTGAGACAAGAGCCCAGGGAAAAGGCCGCAGCCACACCTCTAAAGAGAGACATTATATTTACTTAGAACAGCCGCAACTGAAAATGTGAATGTGAGTCCAGCCAGAAACTGAGTGGAAGTACTGGATTCCACCTCAATGAGAAAATATAATGTCTTAATCCATGAGAAAAAAAGGCGTTCTTAACTGAGCTACATCACACCTTAGGTAATATATGGGGAAGGAATTGATTGATTCAATATATGGGGAAGGAATGAAGTGTCCCTTTAAGCAAGTTTTATACCTAGTAAGTTAAGAATTTGGGAACATCAGTGTAATAGAAAAGACAAGGTTCTGGCATATTTAATAAATATTTGTAGTAAAAATTGATTGACTGGAAGTTTTCTTTCATCCTGAGCCGTTATGTAAGTATGAAATTTTCGTTCAATTATGCGAGGTTCTGACATCCTATTTCAGCTATAAACAGCTTGGTAATTTCACTTTGTATAGCATAAGAATTCTTCTAAACCGTGGATTACCGGAAAGTAATTTTTTCACATCTCGCTGTATATTAAGTTCTTTTTACAGATCATTTGTAAGCATACAAAACAGCTCTTATTTCCCAAACCTGCACCTATTTTGGATGCGCAGCTCAGAATATATTATTTCGATTTATTTTTCTTTCCTTTGTTAGCTTGTCTTTTTCAGCATTTACACTTTTTTTTCATTTATATGTCCTCCATATTAGAATTAATTCATGCTTTACTCTTCGAATTTTAGTTCTGATTTAAAGGGGACATTTCAGTTAAATAATATTCTATATTCCGTTTGTATATCAATAAATAAAGAAGAGTGCATTAAATTAATTCTATTTTCAATTTTGTCACATGCCGGTCACCTTCTAAATGCTAATTTCACCTCTTTTTATTAAAGAAATGTTCTTCTACTCATCAGTAATGCTAATTTACAATAGTGTTTCTCAGTGTTTTTCAAACATATACCATTGTAAGATGTTATTCAGGCCAAATACAACAATGTCAACCTTCTAGGCAACAAATCACCCCCCCACCCCCTCGAAACAGAAAGTGTCTTTATTTTTATAACTGAACTTTATTAAAGGGACGCAAGGGATCATAAACACTACAGTGAACGGCAGTGATTATTGTGCCAGGAACACGTGGGAGCTGTCTGCATGCAAACTGTTAAAACCATTTAGGAATAGTTTGACACTTACCGTGCTGTTTTGGGCACCCACAGTCATTTCAGTCTGGCTTGGTCTTTTTTTATTTTTATTTTTAGCTTTTATATATCGCCAACCAATTACATGGTGCGTTACAATTTTATAAAAGGGGTACATGTAACAATAAATGAGACATTTACAATCTGCTACAGGAACAATAAGTTGAGCATCCTGCTCAAATGAGTTTATAGTCTACAAGATATAACGAAAGCTCAAAATTCTGCATTGTCACACCAGGTTTAGATGGGATAGGATGGGAGTTTTCATAAGATGTTCAGGGCACAAAGACCCTGCAGAGAGCATTGTAGCAGTAGGCTCTCAGTGGGCCGCCCTGAATGATGGATATGCAGCCTGGAATGCATTCACGCCAGTTTGACTTGCCAATAACAGGGCAAGCCTACTTGTATAATGCTCCACTTCATGTGAGTGACACAACTGGGAATGTAAATGTCATGTCATTATATGTTTTAATATACTACATTATGATACTTTTTTATATAACTGTATAGATTTACCAAACTTCTGATACTAAAAGACAGGTGGTAACTATGTGTGCTTCACTTTTTTGCTGTGTTTATTTCATCGTGTTTTTTTTGGGAAGGGATGACACTACTCCAGGTAAATTTAGCTGCAATGATATGTGCCGCGTTTTCTCCCTATATTTTGCTCACCTCTGTAGATTACAAAAAAAATATGTTCTTTACAAGTAAATAAACTAATAATTAATGGAACACACTTGTTTTCCTGATCCTATAGTATAGTGCAGAACTAGCTCATTGGTTGAGAATGTCACCTTATCATTCTCAGTTTGTGCCATCCTTGAGCATGTGGGCACCTACAACTCTCCTTGTATCTTAGTCAGTGGCAGCTCTAGACTTTGTGAGGCCTTAGCCGAAACTCAAACACGAGACTCCACTAACACTTAAAGGGAAAAAATAAATAGGGGCTGAATTGGCTTCTGTAAAGTGCTGTAGTTATATTGAAGGACGGCTTGCAGCGCTGGATACAGAGTGCTAGTCTTTGTATTCATTGTTCAGAGGCTTGTGGTAGGGTAAGTGTGGAGAAGCAAGGGTCGGTGAGTTTTGTATGGTAACGCTCTGATTGGCCTTTAGATCGCCAGACACCTCAGTCTGCAGCTCTGCACTGGGCAGAGCTGCAGACTGGAGGCGCTGGCTCTCTCCAAGGGCAGACTGCATGGAGGTGCCTCTCACCTGGCGACCTAAAGGGCAAGCCGTGGGGCCCCCTCCTGTGTCAGGCCTTCGGTCATAGACAGAAGACCCAGCAGTTCAGACTGCCATAAGGCGATTTAGGCAGCCGTAAATTTTCGTGGAATGTAAAGGTACACTCCACTGCCCAAATTGAAAAAAAGGAAAAATTTAAAATCACTGTTTAGTATGTGGAATACCGTTTACTTAGGCATTTTGTCTTTGGGTGTATATCTAAAAACAGCTTGCATAAGTTGCAGATCTCTTGTCTACAGCCTTTGCAAGCCCTCCCATTCTAACTCCGCCCAGACTTTCTGTGGCTGTCCAATCACAGACTTCACAATGCAACGCAATGAGAAGTCTTTGCAAGAAAGGTGCTCTTGGCAGTTGTCTGTCTTTTGAGTTTAGCTCCACTGCACTAAACAACCAGGAAGTAACAAAACCAGTTGTACTCGATTGGCAGCCAGGGGGTGTAACAAGGTTAATTTTTGGCATAACAAGTGCTCCTTGAGAAAGTCTATAGCAGATTAAATCTGACCAGACAATGAGCATCTTAATTTCATCTTTGTATTACACCAGGAAAGAACAACATCTTTCTAAGTGTCCCTTTAAACAATTCATTTGTGCAATATTCAAACAAAATATAATATCTAGAAATAATTTTCAAAAATTACCTTTTGCATCTCTTCAAGATATATATTTTTTTCATTGACCTCGGAGCCTAGATGTTGTTTTATGTCACTTGATGGCTATATAGATCTAAAATTAAATGTGAGATATTTTAAAAATTGCTTAAAGAATCAATTAGGAAAAAGTGAAGACATTAATAAGTAACAATTATTTGAGTTTAAGTTCATTTTGTATTTATAACACGTACAGGCCAGGCCCAGAAATGAGAAGTGATTTAAGTATGAACGATGTTCATTTGCTGTCTGGTGAAGCAGTTAAGGTAATTGTATCCAATAGTCTACTTGTTAGAAAAAAGGCTATTAGTTAAAAGTAATTTTCCATATGTTGAAATAATGTATGCGTTTCACTGAGCCGTGTCATGCATTTCATACACCAAAAAGTATGTGAACGAACAGAAATAAATACTTCCGTGATGGGGATCATTTTAACAGAATACTGGAATATTACAGACATATCCAGACATATCATCTATCTAGTTGGTATTAGACGAATGTGTCAGACATTTGGGATCTATTATAATACAAATATCCCTTGTGATTACAAACATACCAAAACAGCTCAGAAGCCATCCCTAAGACCTTCAACGGTTTAAAGGAAGAAGAAAAAAAAAAAAAAAATCCAACAATATTCTCTCGAACGAGTGCAGGTGGCAGCCATTTTAATATAAACATCAACAATGTAACAATTCAGTCAATTGAATTATTAAACATACAAGCAAAGCAATAACGAGATGTGGCGGTAACAAATTAAACCCAAAGTGTATTTGTAAAGGAAAACATGACCTGGTTAAATGAAACTTGCAGCTTCACAAATATTTTCCAATTAAAATTCGGGATTATTCCAACCTTAGTGACCCGAATAATCTAAATTTTATTAAAGACAGGAGGCGAATATTTGCTTTTCTTTGTTTTTATCAATGATATTTGCTTTACTTTGTTTACTGTAACTCCCAGCAGCAAAGAAACAATTAACAGTAAGTAAAAAAATTTAACGAATCAGAGTGTACAATATAGTATGTCCAGTCATCAGGCTCCTCCCTATTCCTCTTTCTTGATGCAGCCGACAGCTGCAAAGTCAACCATGTAAACGTAAACGGTGGAACAATGAAGAGTTCAAAATGTAGTCAACCATGTAAACGATGTGGGAACGTAGGTAATTCATCGAGATGGTAGTGAAGGGTTTTCACACTAGGAAAAAGGAGAGAGAGGTCGTGAAAGTATGGTTTCTTGGATAAGACAAAAACAATACTTAATTACTTTAGCTGATATGTTTCTAACCAAGGTGTACAACAATATTCTGACAAGTCTTAAGTTATGAGTTAATGTGTGTAGTATCCGTAAAGGTAGTTGCAAGGAGAGGCCTGAAACGTAGATGATAAAATATTGGTTTAGTAATAGAGGTGTTGTGGAATACCTACCTAGTTGGGTTGGGTGCGTGTATTAGCAGGCGGGAAAATATTCGCCTCCTGTCTTTAATAAAATTTAGATTATTCGGTCACTAAGGTTAGAATGATCCCGAGTTTTATGGCAAGACAGGAGGCTTCATATTTGCCGTTTTAAAGTGATGATATGATGGAATTAGATACATGAGGAGATTGTCTAAAACAGAAGGTTCTGAAGGTGGATTCTCTGGACCAGTCTGCGGAGGTGAGGATCTCAGTTAGGGAGCCCCCAGATGTAAATGCAGACAAGGCGGCCGCACCTCTCACTGAGTGAGCACCAAAAAATGGATCGATGCCTGCTAGGGCTAGAAGCCATTTGATCCAACGAGCAATCGTGGGGCATGACACTGGCTTGTGAGGTCGAACATAGGACACCAGTAGGGGGCCCGTTTGTGGTCTAAGGTCCTTAGTGCGAAGGATGTAGTGTCGGATGCAACTAGCTACACAGTGCATGGGTTTGTTGTGAAAGTAAGGGTAGCTTACTGTAGATGAATTGGTTTTGGTGCGTCGGGTAATGGAGAAATGTACTCCCTCAGGGGTAAAGTCCACGGCATGGACGCCAAATGCTCTGATGTCCAAAACTCTTCTAAACAATACCGAACAGAGCAGTAGTGCCAGTTTGGCCGACAGTTGTCGAAGAGAGAGTTCTCCAGTAGGGGGCCAAGTCTCCAAAAAGGATAATACCATAGTAACATCCCAAAATTGATTAAATTTGGGAGCCGGGGGTCTCGCAAAAGTCTACATATGGAGGGGTGTTTACCAACCGCGGAGTTGTCAACAGGGCTATGGGCTGCCGAAATGGCTGAACGGAAAACGTTAATTGACCGATAGGACTTACCCTGTTCAAAGAGTGATGCCAGGAAGTTCATAATGTTAATCAAAGAGGCTGAAAAGGGATCGACGTCCCTCTCCAAGCACCAGCTATTCCAACGTTGCCACGCTGAGAGATAAGAGCGTCTTGTTCCTGGGGCGCAAGAGTCCCATAGTAGTCCTCGAGCAGCAGCCGAAAGGTCAGAGACATTCCAGGATCCCCTGAAATGGCCCAAGCCACTAACCGAAGGTGGCCTTGTAGTGCTAGTGGATGGAAGTTGCCTGAAGGGTCTTTGAGGAGGTTGTAGGAGGTGGGTTGGAGTAGGGGATAGTCTACTGACATCTCCAGGAGATAAGGGATGGTTCAGGCGAGATGCAAACAGGTTCAGGTTGAATGGCCCTCTCAGGACCTGTAGATGGTGAAAAATTTGTGGGTCCAGTTTCCAGTCACTGGAATCCCTCCAGTGGCGGAAGAACCAATCTGCGACGAGATTGTCGGAGCCCGGGAGATATTCCGCAAGAAGGGAGATATTCCGCAAGAAGGGAGATATTCCTGTCCAGGCAGAATTGGTATAATTCCTTTGTCACATCTGATAGCATTTTTGATCGGGAGCCACCTAGGCGGTTCACGTATCGTACTGCTGAGATATTGTCCATCCTCAGGACAAGACTGCAGTTGTAGGCGTCCTTGGCAAAACTGCGGATCGCGAAAGAACCAGCAATTAATTTGAGGCAATTGATGTGAAGAGCCTGTTCTGATGGGGACCAGAGGCCTCCGGTAGAACGTTCCGAGCAGGTGGCACACCATCCGAGGAGGCTGGCGTCTGATTCCAGAATGAAATCGGGTTGTCGGCCGAAGATAGCCCTTCCATTCCAGGCTTCCATATGTTGAAGCCACCAGTGGAGTTCCATTTGGACTTCGTCTGTGAGGAAAATCTGTTGTTCGTAAGATGTTGAACAATGTAAGTAGTGTGTTTTCAAATGTTGCATTGCCCGATAGTGTAGTGGAGCTGGAAATATTGCTTGGATTGAGTCGGAGAGTAATCCGATTATGCGGGCTAAATCCTTGAGTCAGAGATATGGTGAAGCCAGCAATCTCCGGATGTCCTTTTTTATGGTTTTGATTTTTGTAGTAGGGAGTTGTAGAACTGCCTGAATCTAATCTATCTGAAATCCCAGAAACTGTATCGTCTGGGATGGAGTTAGAGATGACTTTTGCAGGTTGATGACAAAACCCAAATTCTGGAGGAGAGCCGAAGTCATATCTGTATGGAGACGTAGAGTCTCCTCGTCTTGAGCCATGAGGAGGATATCGTCCAAGTATATGATGGACCGAATCCCTGGTGAACGGAGTAGTCCCATCACCGGTTTCATTAGTTTGGTAAAACACCAAGGTGCGGAGGACAGTCCGAAGGGGAGACAGATGAACTGCCAAAGTCCTTTGCGCCAATGAAATTGGAGGAAGGTGCGGTGTTCTAGGATGATTGGTACCGTGAGGTACGCATCTTTGAGGTCGAAGCGGGAGAACCAATCTCTCTCGCAGAAGAGGTCTCGTAGTAGATGGATGCCCTTCATCTTGAAATGTCTGTATTTGATTAATTTGTTCAGCTCTCTTAGATTGATGACAGGTCGGAACGCTCCCGACTTTTTCTTGACTAGAAACATGTTGCTCACAAAACCTTGTGGGCTGAGGGATTGTTCAACGGCACCCTTGGAGACTAGGTCGTCGAGTTCGACCTGAAGGGACATGTCGTCCATTTGAGACATTCTGAGGGGGGCAGGTAAAGACATTTGAACTGTGTTCTTTGTAAATTCCAGGTGGAAGCCAGACACAGTCACACAGGATCCATGGGTCCTGTGTGAGCCAAGACCACTGTTGGGAAAAATTGATTAATCGGCCTGCTATAGGTATATGAAAAAAATAAGTCCATTACCTGTAGGAGTGCGACCGCGGAGGGAAGCAGATCCATGTCCTCTAATAGAGCCACGAGAGGGGAAGAAGTGTTTGTGGTGGAAACGGGTATTGCCCGAGTTCCAATGTTCTGAAAGTCGAGACCTGTAGCCTGTGAAGGCAGCTCTGCCAGCCGACCGGCCTCTGTAATGGCTTGCTCTCCTGGAAAAACGTTGGGTCCGAAACACCTTGTGTAAAGAGGATTGCACTTTGGTAAGCGTCGTAAACACGGCAACGTGTTTGCTCAACTCCTTTATAAACTTGTCTCCAAAAAGCGTGCCTTATGCCTCAGGGCCAAGCTCTTTAGTGCCTAGTTCGGCGAGCTTTGAGTCAATTTTGTATAGGGCGGCTTTGCGCCTTTCGGTTGACATGGCTACATTGGCGTTGCCAAGTAGGCATAGTGCCCTTTGTGCCCATTCATGCACCATGTGCGCATCTAAAGTGCCACCTGTCAAAGCCTCATCTGCAATACTGAATATTTGGATAAGCGGTCCTGCCATATCCATCATCTTATCTTGGGTTGCCTTCAGGCCTTGTTCTAAACCCTTACGGGGGGTCTTTCCCAGGTTTGTATAGGAAGGTGATGAGCAGGGGAAATTCTGGGGTAATAGCCACCTTGTCTGGGATAGCAGGTCGTAGGCATTCTGCTCTTAACTTAGCCCTTACTTCCTTTTCTAAAGGCTTATGCAGCCACATCCTGCAGAATTTAGCAATGTGGTCTGGGGGGATCCACTCAGTCGAGCGTGGGTGTTTGATGTATCTAGGGTCAAACAAAGGCCGGCCAAGGGTATCCAGTAAAATATCTTCCGGAATGGAGTTAGAGTCAGAGGGGGGTTCATTGAGTTCATGCGAGGGAAAGTCCTTGTCCGAATACCCTGCACAGTACTCGTCAACTACTTGCAGTTGCAGGTTGGAAGTGGAACCCTCTAATGGGTCTGGGTTATAATTGGGGCTATGATCCCGAGTATCTGGGATGGATAATCTGGGCATTTTATCCGGTGCCTTGCCTTTACCGGCGGTAGCACTATCGCCCTTCCAGGGAAGTTTGGGGAGGTTTCCTCATGGTCTTAGTCCTTAGACTCATCCGAGTTTGACAAGTGTGAAATAGGGGTCCTTTTAGAGGTGGGTTTGGACTGGTCGTGGAAAGCTGCTAAGGCTTTTGGAATGGAGTCCACAATGGCATTATACAGCCAAGCTTTTTTAAATAATAGTAAATAATTCAATAGGTGGTGGACTTGTTTTGGCATGTAACACAAAGCGTTGTATCAAAAATGGTGTCAGTCAACTTTTTAATTGAGCGTGGAGTCACCCACAGATTAAGATACGGTAGGAATAATGTAATGAGGGGGTCACCCTCAGTGGACAGTATATTGAGGCAAATTAATATATTTATGAGAGGGGGTCACCCTCTGTAATAAGGCAGACAAGATTTAGTATAGAGGGGGTCACCCTCAGTAATGAGACAAGAGTATTTAGTATAAAGGGGTTCACCCTCTTATGCAAGGATTTAGGTGTTTAGAAGTAGTTAATCCACAAGAAGAGGTGTTTAATTAAAATATTTATTAAAATATTTATTTCCATGTATTGGGTGTACTTACCTGAATGACCAGAAGATGGCGCTGGAGAGCCGCAGAAGAGAGCAGAGAACAAGCTGCAACCAACGATCAGAATGTCGGCGGTAAAGCGCGGGATAAAGCCTGCGCAATTAAGGAGGGGGAAATGGCCGCTGAAGGACGGACCCGTTGCTATGGAGACGGTAGGGGGAATGGCCGTGGTGGATGTAGGCGGTGATACCGCCCGAGTAATCAGAGGCACATTTATTAGTATTTAGAAAAAAGACTTATAGGTGTAAGAAGTTAATATCCAGTGAAACCTCACTGGATGGCCGCCGGCCAGAAAGCCGCGATCAGATTACTGATGCGGTTTCTGTCCGTAATGGAAGGGAGCAGGCAGCGGTTTCAAAATTTAAAGGAACAGTGTGTGTGAGAAAACGATCTGTTAGTTTGTGAGATTTAAATAAATAATGACACTACTAAGCCTAGTATGTTTTGTAGTGAAGTAGAGTTTAATTAAAATCATGTTAACATATACATATATGGAAATTGTTTATATGCTGTACTTGGAATAGACTCACCTGGGAGGCTAGCAGCAAAGAAAGAGGAATTGGGAGGAGCCTGATGACTGGACATACTCTATTGTACACTCTGATTGGTTACATTTTTTTACTTACTGTTAACTGTTTCTTTGCTGGGAGTTATTAAAGAAAGTAAAGCAAATATGAAGCCTCCTGTCTTGCCATAAAATTACATTTATTTATATAGTGGAAAACATGTTCCGCAGCGGTGTACAATATTCTAAATTCTAACAAAACATGATTGGCATACTGGTAAAATAGCGGAACGGTGAGTGAAGAGGGCCCTGCCCAAATAAGCTTACAATCTAAAATATTTTGTTTGTAATATGAGCGAATGCTTTTTCAAAATTCATTATAACTTTTTTCAAAAATAAATGAATCCATCTACTTACCTGTTAAAATAACATAAAATATCACTTGTGACAATAAGATATATAAGAAGGCTTAGATACAATTTCTAAGAAATCCATTGGTACGACTGAAAACCCCCCAAAAACCAATGTGTTCATTTGGAGGGTACCAGATTGCATTTTTTTTTTTTTTAAATAAAACATGCAAGTATATAACAATCTAGTCAGTTTGATTTTAATATAATTAAGCCTACCTCTCTATATTTTTATTACTTTGTAAGTATGTATAGAAGCAATCTATAGCATGACTAATACATTTGCAAAAGAGTCATATTCATATAAATCTTACTAAAATCCATGTTAAAGGTCTAATAGAAATAAAGAGACAGCTTTATATAAATATGTCTCTTTAGTGAAATCACTATAAATATGGTGTTTTCTGACCTTTTACTTATTTTAAAAAAACGACACTCACATCAAAACTATGTTTAATATAATAATGCTTTTATCGAATATTGAAATTAAATGCTTTAAAAAAAATAATAATAAAGTATATGGGAAAAAAAACAGAAAAATTTAACAAAATAAGCAAATTAAAGAAAACCTCATCCCTACCGTTACCATATGACAGGATCTGTCAGTCATATATATGCACCTTTGGTTGGACAATGTTTGAATACTGATTGTTAGTCTCTATGGTTTTCCCTCTTCCCTGCTTCTGTGCAGAGAAAGAAGAAGGGAAGATCATAGAGACTCATATAACAATATAACATAAGAGTACAACCTCTATCTTAAAAAATAATAATTTAATAATAACCCAATACACATATAAAAAGTAATGAATGTTGCGCCGTGCTCTTACGGGAAACATTCGGAGTTACTGCTCACCGCTATGGTAGTCTTGGGCTCTCCCGTGGTCCTTAGAGCAGATTTTGGGCTGCCGCTGCTGTTAATGAGGCTCCAGGAGTCTGATATTGAGATGGCCCTTCTACGGCTCCGACCTTTCATGCTTGTGGAGTCTGAGGGAGTTTCTGCATCCTGCCATGTGATCCCCCGTGTCGGACTTTGTAGCTTACCCTCTGGCTGGGTCTCTGGGTCGGAAGGTCGCATACAGGCCTCTAGCTTCTCCTAGAAGGACCTGAAAATTGTAGCAAGTCGGAGCTCTGTTTCTTTCCTAGGGCTGCGGTGTTGGTGGCCTGCCAGTTTATATGTCTCACCAGGATCCTCAGTGCGTTGTGTCTTTGTTGCGGTCTCACCACCTAGCTGGGGGATCGAATGTGGTAGACCGGGATAACCCCCGCCGGTCCAGGGGAGGGGGAAACGAGGGCCTGGTGTCATGTTCCCGGATGGTCGAAGCAGCAGGAGAGCGACCGTCTCCCCCGTGCCTGCCATATTGGTAGGCCTCGCCGTAATTTCGGGTGTGCCTTCATTACATTGCCGCTTGGGTGGTGTCTGTGTGTATCTCCCGTCACTTGGTGGCCTTTGTGTGCCATGTCAGTGCTGTTTTTTTACCCCAAATAGCAGGAGCTGTTGAGTTTTATAAGCCTAAAAGGATTTTTATTTTTTGATATTTGATATTTTATACGTTTTTGAGTTTTGCTTGTATCTAATTTATTTATTATATATTATTTTACAAATGTATTTATTTAAAATATAAGTCAAAATATAAAAGAAAAAAAACATTAAAAACATTAAAAGCAGATAAATAATGAAATAATGTAATAGAAACATTCCAACTATAGAAGGTTATCATGTTATTTCTAGACTGTACACTAGATACCTTATATAATTTACTGTCCTAAGAGAAAAATTAAGTAAATGATACTACCAGTATGCTCTATTTCCCAATTATGTCCTGCCTGCCCTCTAAAGACCAGGAGCACATACTAAAACCATTGAAGTTGCTTATAATGAAATCTTCTTGATACTCCACACGTGTGATGATAATTCTGGAACAGAAGATTCTTTGAACATGAATCGTGTTAGGGTCAAAAGTGAGTCTATGAAAGTAATATCCCTGTAAAAGTCATCAGAAAAAAAAGTGAACTAAGAAAGTTCACACAAATGTTCTTCAAAATGCCTTTCATGTAGTCAGTAAAATTGATGTTTCACTAGTTAGTTTCCATTTTTTTTCCTCCTTTTTTTTTGCCGCAACCTAGCTCTGCAGAGAAATGAATAACAAACAAAGTGCTTCCTGGAATCAGGGACAGTAGAATTTCTCATCCTACTTGTCACAAACAGTGATAAACATTTTGCATGTAGCTCGTAATGTTATTAATATAAATCAAGGTAATAAGCAGATGGCTCAGGTCTGCAGTACTTAGAAAATTCTACAGAAATTTGTAGTACAGGTTCCTTATTAATTGCCAATGCATTATTTAGTTTTATTATATAAAAAAAGTCATAGTATAAGGGCATCGGTTTGTTTGCATATAATGCATTTGGGATGTGTCGCTAAATGTGATACATTTGTTTAATGCATTTCATTTGTAGGGTAGCCTGTATGATAGCATTGTATATAGATAATGGAGGTAATTTGCGTCTCTTAGAGATCACATGATTCTGAAAATTGGAAACGTTGCTCGCTGGCTGCAAATAATATTTGTAGAAAATCAAATTTAGGTTTGTTCATTAACTAGTGAAATGCGATAATTCCATATATTTCCAACATATTTGTTTTAGCATAAATTTGTTGTCTCACCACAATTTAGTAACCGGAGAAGTGAATAATTTTTGTTGCTTTATGCCATAACACAGATTGGGAAAAGTGGCTAAAAGTAGAGTTAAAGGGGAATTTTTTTTACCATGTTCTTGTATCCCTCATATTTGATAAACATGTATTTGTGAGGTTTGAAAAATAAAAGCATTATTCTTTATCCTACAAATGGGAGACTCCATCTTAACTCCGTGTCAGTCATTGCCATAAACTCTGTCCTTTGCACCTAGCAGTAAGTAAAGAGGACGCTTACAAAGAAGATGAGAAATAATATAATGTTTGTATGTCTACTCATTTGCATTGTGTGCCTTGGCTCTGCCTGGACTTAGTTGGATTGTGATGCAATTTGCCATATTTTTATATAAATGTAAAAGAAAACATTATGAAAGGTTGTTGCTATTGCAAATGTCTACAATATATTACAGTGTAGCATCACCTCTTTTATTGGCATTCACAATGTGCTAAATAATGTAACAACTTAAAAAACCATATGTGCAAATAAACTAATGTCTCTAAATTCTAAATATGTTCTGTATATGCATGTATTTGCTTTAGGTGGAAAATGCCCATATTCTGTCAGTCAGATGGATGAAATGTAATATAATATTTCAAGTCTTATTTCAATGTTCACTCTAAGCGCCATAACCACGTTATTTTGCTGAAATTCTTGTGATCCAAAGATCTGTCCCTGAAATATTTTAATTTAAAAAAACTGTTTAATTCTGGAGGTTGACCAGAAGTTGATGGAGTGAAAGGCTTAGGCATTGAGCTTCCACTAAGGTACACCTGACTTTCATGGCCTCTCTGCTGAGACTTTATCTCCTTGAATGTACTCCTGAGGTCAGAAAATAAAGACTAATAAATGAATACATGAAGATTAGTCTCTATAAAACATATGTTGGATACATTGCAAGTTTTTTTGCAAAACAGCTTTAAAGATGTTTCAGAAGATATCTTTGGTGGCATCAGGATTCTAGGTGAATGCATGGATCATACAAAGAGTTGTTAGATGATTACAATTCTATTGCCAAGGAACTTGTGTTACTTAAGAGGTGCTCCAAATGGAAGATTAAACATATTTATTTCATGTGGAGTAATGTCCACCTGAGAGGTGTTACTGAAAATATTTCAACTCAGTTATATGAGTTACCTAGCCAATCACCTCTATAGTCTCTTACAAGTAACACCCACCATCAGTGGACAATTTAGATCTTCACACATTCTTGTGTGTTACTGTACTTTCCTATCTATTGGGAATATGTTTTTTATGTGAATATGTTATGTTATATGTTTTTGTCTTTCTTCTTTCCTTGTAACGAGTGCAGCCCTTAATCTATATGACTGGGATAGATACTTTGTTGTTTGTTATGTTATGGCTACAGTGTTTTTACAAGTGGTGTATGAATGGTTTTGTTAGACCTTTTATTAATGGCATTTTTTATGCCATTGACCTTTTTTCTCCTTTATTGTTAAGGTCTCAACATGCGTCGTAACCAATATTCGGTACATTCTGAAGCACTGAAAGTAATAGCGTGGATAGTTTTTTTGATAGGAAACCTATTTTGCCTGCGGTAGACATCCTTATTTGTTATCCTTTCTGCCACAAAGCCAAAAAAGGAGATGTCTTTTTACTTCCCAACAGTTCTCTAGATTTTCAACTACTAACAAAATTATCTCAGAAAATACAGACAATCTCTAATTTTAAAAAGCACCCTTGCGCACACATTAGTGAATGTATTTGATCCCAATTAAGTCCATATTTCTTTTTCGGTCCCATTTGCTCTGCCTCTTTTACTCATGACCCCATAGTCAAATGTAACAGAGGTGACTGCAACTTCCTCTTCCACCCAGTCTATGACACAACTACTCCAGTTAGCACTTGCTAATCGGTTTCATAAAACAATTCTGAACACATTGTTTTTAACATACAATATAATTTATATGATGCAAAGTGATTGTCATTTCCTGGTGAAAAAGATTGAAAAGTCACAAATTCCTGTATAAGCTAAGACAGGTTTTTAATATCTCTGTCTTCCCCACAGAGAATATGTTTCACCTCTATAGGTCAGATCACTTGGGCCGATCATGTCTTGATATTTCTTCATTTGACTGAATCCTTCCTCTTAAGAGGCACTAGTACTTGACATGAGAGGCACTAGTACTTGACTTAATGAGACTCTTCCAGCAAAATGCATATTATGAAACAAATAAAGTAGGAGTTGCTATCACATTTTCAAATAAATGATGGCCCTGATGCTACCATTATCTTGCTCCATGTAGCCCGTAAGACCTAGTTTAGAGAAATATTTTTTAAATATTTTTCTTCTCTCAAGCACACTAGGCTGCTGAGGAATACGACACTCCATGAATTCTAAAAACTATCTACCAGTTATAAACAATATCTCTCTCTGATATATTTACCCTACTACTAAAAAGATTTAGAACAAATTAATCACATTTTAAATTTTTAATGCAGATTTAGGGACGGTGTTTTTTTTTGGCTAAGTTGCTTAAATATAAGGTGGGCTCCTCAAAAACCTCATACCTGTATGATTCCTAAGGTCCAAAAATATAAATCCCAAATCCATAATAAATGTATCTTCTACATTTTATACAGGACTCTTTAACTTATGCCATAATGAGGGTACTCATCAACCCTCCCAGTTAGATATGTCTAATTTTAGGGTTCGATTAATATTTTTGAATACGCTTTTAAAATGATTTTAACTTTTAAAAAAAAATAATATTTTAATGTTTTACTATTTCTTATTTTTTTGATACATTGATACTTTTACATTATATACGACATACTTTTTGATATATTAATGTTTTTAAAAAATATATTTAAAACGTTTATTTAAAATTTTTATATAATTTGAAAAGCTTATCCAAAAATATTAAATCAAGGCTTTTATAAGCTCTAGCTGTCCTACACACAGATTACATTTCTGTTGGCACACTTTTACCAACTTACTTGTTCAATATTTCTGAAAAGCACAAGGTATCTTAAAGGAACACTTTCACTTTAGGGATACAAATGCGACCATTGAGGGGTACTGGAAGAAAGATTGTCTATGTATTCATGGTGACAGGTGATTTTACATTTTATTTCTTATTAGTGCAATTTTATTAAACTTTTTTGTCTAAAAAGGTACACACTATGTTTGTGTTTTTTATATATATATATATATATATATATATATATATATATATATATATATATATATTCTTATAAAAAAATAATAAAAAGAAGAGTTAGAAATGAAGGCTATAGTAGTCCCCATTGTGATAGGAGCACTTGGAGCTGTGACTCCTAAATTGAGGGAGTGGCTTCAACAGATTCCAGGTGGGGCATCTGAGATTGTTGTCCAGAAGATACTGCTCAGAACCCTCTGGCTTCCAGGTCTCTGGTAAAAGACCCAAGAATGAGGAATAAATATACCACACAGGAGGGGTGAGAAAATCAATTATATATATATATATATATATATATATATATATATTATTTTTTAATTGAAGTGTTCCTTTAAAAAAAATGCACTTAAACTAACATAACATCAAAGTATGATTTTTTTATACAAAGCTCAATAAAACCACCCATCTGAATAAGACATTTAGACTGAAGATTTGTCTTCAAAGCTTCTTTATGAGAACCATCTGATTGAACAATGCTCACTAACAAGGAAGTCCTGAACAAAACGGGCATGATTCTTCATCAGCTGTGTCTGTAGCTAGTGAAGGGAGACAAGTTTTTATGGAAATATTTTTTAAACATTGACAGAGTTATTCACTAAAGTGAGAATTCACATTGAATTTCAAATATCCGACCAACGCAGTTCCACAGGAAGACTGAGAATTTTTCTGATTAGACTATTTTGGGGTTAAATTTAAATTTCACTTTGTATTCCTACTTTGGTGAACAAACCTGTAAGTTTGGAATTAGTTTTCTCCGACTGCGGTAATACATCACTTTATGATCTGCTTTACAACACTTTACTTTTCAGAGTTTTCGTTAATACAGCGCTTTTCAAATATAGTCAAATGATACATTTCTGCTATTTTAACTTTATCAAGATATATAGTGGTCGCTTTTTACATTTTTTTTTTTACTCATATATTTTTTTGGTCTAGCACTGTTACATTAATAACTTAATTAACAACTTTATCTTAATGAATCAGTTTTAGTGTAGATCATGCCTCTCAGGTTTCTCTGCTCAATTCACTGCCATTTAGGAGTTATATTACTTTGCTTCTGTTTATGCAGCCCTTGCCACACCTCCCCTGGCTCTGATTGACAGCCTGAATGAAAAAAAGCTGGTTTCACTTTCAATCAGATATAATTTACCTTAAAGGACCACTATAGTGCCAGGAAAACATACTCGTTTTCCTGGCACTATAGTGCCCTGAGGGTGCCCCCACCCTCAGGGTCCCCCTCCCGCCCGGCTCTGGAAGGGGGAAAAGGGTAATAACTTACCTTTTTCCAGCGCTGGGCGGAGAGCTCTCCTCCTCCTCTCCGCCTCCGATCCGCCCCGCCGGCTGAATGCGCACGCGCGGCAAGAGCTGCGCGCGCATTCAGCCCGTTGCATAGGAAAGCATTTACAATGCTTTCCTATGGACGCTTGCGTGCTCTCACCGTGAAAATCACAGTGAGAAGCACGCAAGCGCCTCTAGTGGCTGTCAATGAGACAGCCACTAGAGGATTAGGGGGAAGGCTTAACCCATTCATAAACATAGCAGTTTCTCTGAAACTGCTATAATTATGAAAAAATGGGTTAAGCCTAGAAGGACCTGGCACCCAGACCACTTCATTAAGCTGAAGTGGTCTGGGTGCCTAGAGTGGTCCTTTAAACAATTTTATCTCTTGATCTGTAAATGGAACTTTAATCACATACAGGAGACTCTTGCGGGGTCTAGCAAGCTAATAACATAGCAGGGGACAAGTAAATCTAAATTAAATAGAACTTGCAATAAAGGAAGGATACACATTAGATGACTCTTTACAGGAAGTGTTTAGGAAGGCTGTGCAAGTCACATGCAGGAAGGTGTGACAAGGGTTAATAAACAAAGTGATGTAACTCCTAATGGCAGATAATTGAGCATTACGACTGCAGGGGCAGGATCTATACACGAAAACTGCTTCATTAAGCTAAAGTTGTTTTGGTGACTCTAGTGTCCCTTTAAGGCTTTTACTGTACTAGCAAATGAAAAAAAAAAAAACGTCTTTACAGAAATATTCACTTTGCAGAGGTGGTCTGGAACCAAACTGGTGGTATTAGTGAAGTATGTCTGTAAATAAACTTTGTAAGATGCTCGATTGAACTTGCACAGGAATGATTTTAAGTACTAATTTATTTAACATTTAAAAAAGCATTTGTAAATTGGCACCTTGCCACTAAATTAAGCAATAATACTATCACGAAAATGCCACTTACTGAAGCAGTCTGCATTCAAATCATTTGTGCATTTATTATCGGTGGAGTTCAGACGACGAAGTGTAAAACTGTGTGAGCTAATGCTTTTTGTTAGACGTAGCACTGGTTTTATAAATCACGTAATTCCTTGGTTTGTATAATAAAAACATGTTTTGCAGCTCTAATGTCACTCGTCAAAGGTACCGTAAGTACTCATGCACAGTTTGTAATAGGAAAATAGTTTCTAACTATTAAAAGCCGGAAATGATTAATGCGTAAAAATGCTTCATTTCAAACCAAATTCCAATATATCATTTCACATTTATACTACTGTATATTTAAACTTCATATATTGTGATTTTTAAAAACTCTTTCATTGGCAGAATCTAACATGTATAATTCGTACACTCACCGACCAATGTCTACAAAAATAAACATATATAAATATTGTTTTGAGTTCCGAAAGCATAGAATTCTGGCATAGATGCTATGATTTGTAGGATGCACTTGGAGGTACGGTGGGTACATGCGCAGACACTCTCTACCTACTGAGTCTTTACTGTTATGCCAACAGCTGGTCAAAAAGCAAAGTAATAACTTTTCCACTATACATAATATTAACAATTTGGTTAGCAAGTAACACCAAGTCATGTTTGTCATGATATAATGTAGCACAAAATGCCCACAGTATCACATTGAAATCTATAACAAAAATCTTAACATAACTTCTACTGACGATAGCTACTTCCTTATTTATCATGGATTCATTTAAAGATTTGTTTAGGTAACTGTTGCACTTTGATATTGCGAATTATAACTAATATGGACAAAGCATGGCCCTGTGCCAACTATTAACCCAGCATGACTGGCAAAGATTCAATGGGTGTGTAGTTCACTAACAAGTGGACATCTGGTATTTGAATGCTGTTGGGGACTTAATCAGCAATATTTGCAGACAAAAATGGGGGAAGCCAACAAATTTGACTTGACAGACGGTGACCACAAGTTTAGCCTTGATCAAATTTCTTAATTACTGGGAAAACCAATTTTCGCTTGTTCTAACTACATGTCTGCTAGAATAGAATTTACAGTATAGATAGCACACTGTCCCATTTTTTATGGAGTAAAGTCTAATTTAGCACTCAGTAGAACATAAAATAAGTCATGTTCTTGGAGAAAGAACAATTTATAACTTTATTTGAGCTCGGTGCTTGGCATATTATCAGTTCTGAAAGTATTAGTTACAAGATAATTTCGTATACTTTCACATAGAACATTATTGGCCTATTTACAGTGTGCCTGTTAGATATGGGTAGCTATTAGGTATTTGCCATAAATAGTTAGGCTAATCCGCCTCTTTATAATTGGAAGATAAATCATTCTGCAATTCTATTCAGCTAACAATTCTCCTAAAACATTCACAGAGGACGCACACAGATTTATTTGATTTTGAATGCTTGTTATAACATGATCAAGCCGATGTTACTTTTTTAATCTTATAATTTGTTTTTTATCAGGTTCATCTTTTATTCATAACAATATGATATTACAGATTTTATATGTGGTTGATAACACAATTTTTGAAACCTGGAAGCTAAAAAAATTTTTTTTGCTGGTGAATGTAATGCACATTTTTTTTTTTAAACATTCTTTATTTATTTTCACTTTTTCAGAAGCATTTTGCAACCGTGGTGTATACATTTGTCTTATGATATAACATGTTTGACATTGTTATGTGACTAGACATTTTGTCTAGCTGGTTTCCAGCTTTGCTGTTGCATTAGTTGGATGTTGATAGGTCGCACAATGGTAAATCCATAATATACCACGAAACTTAAATACCGACGTAAAAACATACAAAAATACAAAAATATACAATCAAGTATAAACATAGTCAACCTTTGGTCTCAGTGGTTGGGTGTTATGCTCGCGGGAAGTTTTAGTGTTTCTGTGATATGGTTTTGGGTATCTGCTGGAGTCTGTTGTGGGTTAGCCCCCCTGAGTTGCGGTTGTGGGCCCCTGTGGGTGCTCCCCTGTTTGTTTTGCGTTTGGGTTTCGCCCCCTGATCTCCCCACCCTGTTATGCTTCTGTTGGCCATTTATTGGGCCTGCGGCGTAACCAGGTTCGGCGACATCAGCGCCGGCTCGCTCAGCCACGGGTCCCAAATTTTGTGAAAGTGGCGTGACGTTTCGTGGACTAGGGCTGAGATTCTGTCCATTTCAATGGCTTCCCTGGTTTTGCGGATGATTGTGGCTAGAGTGGTGATCTCCGGGGAGCCCCAGAGTTCTGCTATCGCCCTCCTTGTAGCCAGAGCTGTTCTGTTTGCTAATTTGTTTTGGGCTCTGGTTAAAGGTTCCCAGGGTTTGGATAGGAGCCAGATCCATGGGTCTAAGGGTATATCTGTGTGGAGTAAGCTGGAGACCAGACGGGCCAACTCTGCCCATAGCAGTGCTAGTTTTGGGCATTGCCACCATTGGAGTATGTATGTTCCCCTTTGCCCACACTGTTTCCAGCAGAGGTCCGAGTCGGTCTTACCCATTCGGTATAGTCTTGCGGGGGTTAGATACCATCTTAGTAGAGTTTTATAGGCCTGCTCTTTGTGGTTGACACAGATAGAGATAGATGCTGTGGCCTCCCATATGTCCTGCCAGTCAGTCGGGTCCCCCGGTGGCCCCAGTTCCCTCTCCCAAGCCGCCACATATGCGAATGTAATGCGCATTTATACTACTATACAACATTGTGCTACAATCAAAATGTTTATTGCCATATGTGATAGTAACATTGATGGTATTTAAATTTAGGATTACACGTTAAGTCTATTCTTTCTTAAGCCCTCTTTCAGAAAGAAAATTTGCCTGTGTCAGTTCGCAGGAATGAAATTCGTCTGTGTGAATTTGCCTGTGTGAGTTCACCAGTTTTAATTTGTGTGTTTGAATCCACCAGTTTGAATTCACTAGTTTGAATTCACCAGTTTTAATTTGCCAGAAAATTTAGAATTTTGCCCTGAATGTAACGGGCCATAGAATCTAACGCACATTCAAATTTTGGAAACTTTATTTTCCAAAGAAGGTGCGCGTTAGATTTGAGTAAATACGGTATTTAAAGTGGCTCTGTCACCTCAAACATACCTTTCACTTATTGTTTCCTCTTCTCTTCCTCATTTCTGATCTATTTCTCTTTAAAACATAAGACAAAGTAGGGATTATTTTGTTTTATGCATTTTCCCACCCTTGACAATCTTGACAAAGAATGGAGTTTAAAGCAAGCTCCACTTTCTTTGTTAGCTTAACAAGTGAAGTGGAGCTTGCCTTAAGTTCCTCCCTTTGTCAAAATTGTCAAGTGTAAGAAAAATACATTAGACAAAGTAGACTCTACTTTTTTGGACCTCAGTAATTATGGGAGGCAGACATTTAGTCCATGTGCCCCCTTCTATTGCCGTATCTAGGCTTTGGTTTATCTTATGCTTATATGGGGGAGCACAGATTAATACAGTTTATAAATTTTCTCTTTTAGATTTTACACCCTCTGATTTTAGCAGGTGAGCAGCTGGAATTCTGTCGTTTTTTTTTTACAGTCTCCACTTTGTCTTATGTTTAAAGAACAATGGACCAGAAATTAAGAAAAGAAGAACAGATTCTGTAAGAGAAGCAGAAACTATAGGTGAAATTAAAATTTGAGGGTATCGGAGCCACTAATATTATTATAGAAACATAGAAACATAGAATGTGACGGCAGATAAGAACCATTCGGCCCATCTAGTCTGCCCAATTTTCTAAATACTTTCATTAGTCCCTGGCCTTATCTTATAGTTAGATAGCCTTATGCCTATCCCACGCATGCTTAAACTCCTTTACTGTGTTAACCTCTACCACTTCAGCTGGAAGGCTATTCCATGCATCCACTACCCTCTCAGTAAAGTAATACTGTCTGATATTAAATTTAAACCTTTGTAAAAAACCTTTATAATAAAAATAAGATAAATGTGTAATGAATTTTGCAGAGAACAGGAGCGGTTTTACCAGATTAAACTAACTGGACAGTTTGTGTAGCATCCTACGTCATCAGGGGTGATAGTGAAGATTTTGTGTGGGTCTTTGTCATTGTGCCTAGAGGCACCTGGCAAGTAAGGCTGATTAAACCCAATCCTAAAAATTGAGATGATTTTTATGAGCAATGTGCTATGGTGACTGTAGAGCCAACTTTCAAAGTGAAGGCCAAAAACAAGCAGATATGGAAAAGAGCTCCACCTTGGTTAAATGGAAGATTGTATCATATTTTGCTGTTTTCACCTAAATGTTCCAAGAAGGTTCTAATGGCTTTCCACTCTGAATGTAGGGTACATAGGAATATCTTTTGGTCTACAAGTTATTAGGACCATCTTCTCCTTCTGCTAGAAGGCTAATTAGCCAGTACAGGACAACTCTGGGAATCATGTCCCAAAGTCAACACACATCATGTCAGGTTCAGATGGAAATTTTAAGATTCACATCTTCTTCTAATATAGGTTTAGTTTTTACAAATTGTTTTCCTGTTCTTCAAATCAAGAACCTGAGTATATATCAGGCTTCAAAATGATTTTCATCAAAAGCACCCTGACAAATTAATTGCCCATCAAAAATATAGCCCCCCCCACACAGTCCTCTCCTCCAAAAGCCTACTAGATCTGCTAGCGTTTATTTAGTACATTTTGCAGTTACACTACCCCAACACCTATAATTCCGAGTCACATACCCTATTTTAAGGGATCTGTACTGAGAAATCTTTTATCAATACCCCATATAGACTTTACCCATAACCAGGGTAAAGCATATGATGTAAACAAGGAATATCACTTTAAATGATCGTTTACGCATTGCTTTTATGGATCTGTTACTGCTAATGCTGATAACCTGAATTAGATATTGGAAACTACGAGTTATCTGCAGGAAAAAGGCAGATACCAAGAAGCTGTTCTGTGTTTGCACAGGTGAAAGTAAAAATGATCAATTTTTAATCTATTGCATTCTCTGTGGTTTATTTATTTTTTACATTGAAATCCAGTATTTCTTGGTGAGATATTTTACTGGTGCACCCACTGTGTCAAATCTAACACTCATATAACAAAATATATCACAAGAAAAATCCTCCCTATTATCTATTTGGGTCAACAACCATCTGAGAAAGCCATATAATGTTTTTTTTTAACGTTTTGTATCAATATGCCACTGTGCAACAAAATTACAGCTGGGACCAGTGTGAAAGCAACAAAAGACAACATTGGAGCGTGCATTTAAACACATTTAAATTAAGAACGTAAACTGAATGACAAAAACAGGAGACGCGTTCTGCTTCTCTTCAAATTTCCTCCTTGAGAAGATTAAAGCGTAAAACCAACATTATAAAGAATCAATGACATTTCCTTTCTGCTTCTGTCTATAAAAATACTGTCTGAACTGATAGAATTCTCCAATGGTATTAAATCTTATAAAAGACTTGTTAAAGCTGAATATTTCACTTTGTTGCTATTCATAATGTATAAATCATATAACAGAGTAAATAAACTAATTATACATGGAGAAACATATTATTCCATGACTTTTAGACACCACTACAGTTTATAGAAGGAGCTGGACATTCTAAAATGTCTTCATATGGACCCTTGTTCTTATGAGCGGATACTCCATTAAAATATGGATTATTAATATGAAAAGTTTTAACGGAATTCTTAGGAACACAGCGTGTCTATAAATGTACAGGTTTAAGATATTGCTCACAGATATGTGGATGATGAGGGAGCTGTGTGTTGGCATACATCTCAGTGATGTCTTTATGATCTGAATCGAATGCTTCCGTGTCAATTTTACATTTTACACAGTTATAGGGAAAACTTGCATCAAAGTTATAACACACTCACCAAAAAGATGCAACTGCATCAATCTAGACTTTCTTTACTGTCGATGGTTTTTGAATTGATGCATCCATATAAAATCTGGTATCCCGTAGACAAAGCACAGTGTCATTTTTACTAAGTCGCAGCCACATAATTCTGGATTTAAATCTACTTAACTGACGCAAGATGCAACCATAGCTCCTTTTTATAGGTTCCTAAAATTGGCATCCTAAATTCAAAACAGGCATGAGCAAAACTGATGTGACACACGGGCTCAGGACTATTTAAAACTGTGTCTGCTTTACTCCTGTACCCTGTCATGGTCTCAGATACCCTTGGTGCGTTGTTGACTTATTGCTTTGTATTTTTGATCCAGATTGTTATTGTCCCTGAATTTTCTTGTACCTATATTTTGTTCCGGACCCAGCTTGCATTAGACTCTGAGTTTATCGTGATCATGTGTTCCTATCCTGGCTAGCTTCTGACTACATTTGGTTCCTATGTCTTAGAAGCAAATGACCCCTAAGAGAAAACCCAAGGGGCACAAAGTAAGGAAGTCCCTGGGGATCTGCTTAATATTTGAGTGTCACCTCCTTTATGGTTGTTCCCACACACTTTTGCTAGTTCCCCTTGAGGGAACCAGTTTACTTTTTAGTTCAGTCCTATGTCTTAGTGTTCTTCAGTGTTCCTAACCTGGCAAGTCTATAAAATTATTCTATGGAATTATTCTCAGAGTTAGATTCTCCTAGTCTGGCCTGGCATTGTTTAATTTAGCTTTGTTACTTCAGTTTCCTATATAGCATTAAGCTCGACCACTCTAAGGTACGGGGATATGCCTTCTTATAAATTCCTATGTTTCTTTGTGAGGGTGCTGTCTTGTATCTTGTTGAAGGATCCTGTCTCCTGACAGTGTCAAGCCTATGACACTGCAGTGACTTCTTGCACTCAGAGGCCTCTGAGGTGGCACATAGGGAGAGATTTATCAAAGTGTCACTGACACTTTCACACCTTTTATTTATACCTGATTTATTACCTCTGGTGGTTTTTTTCAACCATTTCATTTGTTTACAACCGTAGCATCATTTTATCAATTACATAATTTGTTCCTGTGACACAACTAATTTGTCAATCTTCCTATCGCATTTTGTCACCTGAACAGTGCTGTGTTCCACTTCTCTTTTTCCCAGAACTCTTAATTTTGTGTTATTTTTAGAAATTGATATTTCTGTTAAAAAATATATTAAAAAAATAACAAATCATGCATAGACCTTCCAAGACCTTTACACTCCAACTTGAGGCCAATAAATTCCATATGGAAAATACTATAAAATATCTTTTTAAAATAAAAAGGAGTTTATTTCAGCTGTTAAAATGCAGCCCTAAAGTTCTCCTCCTCTGCCAGTTAAAACTGGCATAGCAAAATATAAACTTAATGGGCTTAATTTAATTTTGAAGACTGGTAATGCAGTGGTTATGTCTTCCCTGCAGAGGCTGCAAACTATAGTGTGTAGACTAACACAATAATCACCTTGTTCCTCCATCTCCCTGGTATATATCATTAAAAACCCACTTCTTCATAAAAGCGTATCAATTAAACTGTTAATAGCTCCCGAGTGATTCCTTTTCTGCAACTGTCACTAGTCTAATACTATCCTTACCTTTTGTGTCACTTTACCCCACTCCCTCTAGCATGTAAGCTCATTGAGTAGGGCTCTCAACCCTTCTGTTCCTGTGTGTCCAACTTGTCTGGTTACAACTACATGTCTGTTCGTCCACCCATTGTAAAGCGCTGCGGAATTTGTTGGCGCTATATAAATAATTACATAATATTAACATAATATACACAAACTGTAGAAGCCTAAAAGTAGTTTACTTCTAAGTTGCTCCCCTTGCAGTTAACATAGCATTTATATGTTATAGTATGTGTCCTAATTTCATTGTGGGTACTTAGTATTTATCATTGAATGGATTCTTTTGACATACTTCAAGTCTACACAGCTGTTCCGATAGTGAGAAACTTTATAAAAAATGCTGTTAAATAAAAGTTAATCTTTAATTGTTTACATGTAGTCTGCCAACAATCCTAATTTAAACATAGCTTAATTTCCAAAGCTAATTCCATTTTCAGTACATATTGACATTATCGTGGAGGTGGTGCATTCATAGATCTAGTTTATAATTCTGTTCGGGAACAAAGGTAATTTTTTCGGAAATATTCGGAGCCAGGAGTCGTGTCATCACAGTAACATTGTCATAAAATATTACTGAGTTGATTACATCGTTCACTGGTAATACGCAATCAATCACTTTATTTCAAGCGCGAATACAATGAAAATTAATATTTCTGCTGACAACAAATTCAACATTTACCAACATGCAAAGCTAGCAAAATATATCAGATGGGCTTTTTTTTTATTTTGAATTTTTCAGAGATGTTTTGAAACACCTGCTCAAACTCTTGCAATGATTATTTATCTTTATTTTAAATTTGTTTCATTGATCTTTTATTAAGGGTTTTTTAAAAAATGTTTTCACTACTTTCATTCTCTCCACATGCTGTATTGACCTTATTCACCCGTTTGCTAACGAGTGAGGTGATACCTGACTGATCATTATCATTCTCTGACCCCCATGTGCAGAAAGCTAACATTTAAGAGTAGACTGTGTGGTGGGGGTATTAGTTACCATGGAGTCCCCACTTCTACCTAGTAATCAGGAAACTCCATCTTCCTAGTCTGTAGGATGCACCAGGGATACTCAGTACTCTCTAATAGAAAAAGATTAACAACCTCAAGATTAACTATGTGTGTGGCATCTGCTTTAGCAAACTTTAGCAAGCTTACACATTTTGTTCATTTGTAGTCATTTGGCTGTATATATCCTTGTGTTTCTTGAAATGCTGTAATACTACACGATGTACATTCTAATAACCCATTCAGCCCCTAGAGCTCTGTCAAAAAGACGTCACAGAAACCATTTTTTGCTGGGTTCTGAAAAGTAAGATGTAAATTAATTTTAATTTCAATATGCATAGACACATTATTTGCAGCCAATAAATATCTTTGATTACTTTTTTTATGGATATGGAATGTTTAAAAATCATTTACAGAATAATAAAGGTACAAATAAGGTAACAGTATTTTCAATAAATAATGTATTTTATAGGTAATGTATGATACAGGCCTCCCAATGTGACACATGCAACCTTAAATTCTATCATTTTCTATATTTCAGTGAGGCTCTGGAATGTGATGATTCCTCAGTAACAACTCAAAATGGTCACATAAAGTGACATTCACACACTGACATACTGACAGACACATAGATTCTCACTGATTTCATACACACTGACAGACACACACACTCACTGACAAACAGACAGACAGACACACACACACACTGACAGACACACACACACTGACAGACAGACACACACACACACACTGACAGACAGACAGATAGACACACATTAACTGACAGACAGACACACACTCACTGACAGACAGACAAATAGACACACATTCACTGACAGACAGACACACACACACTGACAGACAGACAGACACACACACACACACTGACACACTGACACACACTAACAGACACACACATTCACTGACAGACAGACATACATTTACTGAAAGCCAGACACACAAAATCACTGACACACAAAATCACTGACACACACATTCACTGACAGACAAACACTCACTGACAGACAGACAGACAGAAACACTCTCAGAAAGACACATAAACTCACTGACACACTGAAAGATAGACATACACACACATTCACTGACAGAAAGACACACACACACACACATACACACACACATTCACTGACAGTCACACACATTTTATCATACACTCAAAAAGTATTACTTTTTTTAATTATAATTTTAATTTAAATCCACCCAGGCTCCTTACCTGGAGAACTGGAGTTGATTCTTTCCCTGTGGTCTGTTGCTGGCTGAGGACTCCACCTGGCTTCTTTGCTGGTGGCAGTGTGGGTGCTCCTGTGCTCCTGGGGGAGGAGTGGGGGGAATGGAGGCGGCAAAGGAACTCCACTCCCTCACACAACGCTTAGTGATGCCGGGCCTGGAGTGACATCATATTCTGGCTCCTCCAGAAGGGCGCGTAAGGGAGTGGAGCGAGAAGAGCTCCGAGATCAGCGCCTCCTCACCGCCCACCTGCAAAACTCGTTGCCGCCTGCTTTGGATGGGGGAGGCCAGATATAAGGCTAGCAAGGCATTTCTTGTCACAGAGTTTGTCGCCTGCTGGAAAGTGCCACCCAAGGCAAATGCCTTGTTAGCCTCACGATAAATACATCATAGAAACATAGAAACATAGAATGAGACGGCAGATAAAAACCCACCTAGTCTGCCCAATTTTTTTTCAAAATACTTTTTAGCCCCTGGCCTTATCTTAAGTCTAGGATAGCCTTATGCGTATCTTACGCATGCTTAAACTCCCTCACTGTGTTAACATCTACCACTTCAGCTGAAAGGCTATTCCATGCGTCCACTACCTTCTCTGTAAAGTAATACTTCCTGAAATTATTTTTAAACCTTTGCCACTCTAATTCAAAACTATGTCCTCTTGTTGTGGTAGTTTTTCTTTTTTGAATATAGTTTCCTCCTTTACTGTGTTGATTCCCTTCATGTATTTAAATGTTTCCATCAAATCCCCCCTGTCTCGTCTTTCCTCCAAGCTATACATGTTAAGATCCTTTAACCTTTCCTGGTAAGCTTTATCCCGCAATCCATGAACCAGTTTAGTAGCCCTTCTCTGAACCCTCTCTAAGGTATCAATATCCTTCTGAAGATACGGTCTCCAGTACTGTGTACAATACTCCAAGTGAGGTCTCACCAGTGTTCTGTACAATGGCATGAGCACTTCCCTCTTTCTACTGCTAATACCTCTCCCTATACAACCAAGCATTCTGATAGCATTTCCTGCTGCTCTATTACATTGTCTGCCTACCTTTAAGTCATCTGAAATAATCACCCCTAAATCCCTTTCCTCATATGTTGAGGTTAGTAGGGTATCAAACATCAGTGCATGTATATTTAATTGAGTAGTTGTAGGCTAAAAGCTGAAGTGCATAATGCATAATTCTGAAGTTGAGCTGCTGTTGTGTTAGAAATATTCTTCTGATGGTATAAAATGGACAATAGTGGTTTATAATCTGTGATCAAAGCAAAAGGTCTGCTATAATTATAAATGTGCAATTTCTTTACAGCTGAAATTATTGCCAGACGTTTTTGATCAATCTTTCTCAGCCTGAGTTAGAGATCTGGAGACAAAGGACGTTCAGAACCATCAGGCATAATGTGTGAAAATACTGCACGTAAACCACATGCCGAAGCATCACAAGCTTGTTAAGGTCACAGTGAGAAAGAAGCCTTGTTTCCATATTTTGGTACTTTCCTCTCAGACTCCCTCAAAGGCTCTAAAATTAGTCTCTCTGTATCCAAAGCTTGACCAGATGTCCAATACATACAATAAATGTAAAAATACATTTAATTTACAGTTGCTTACTAGTGATGTCCCGAACTGTTCGCCGAACGGTTCGCCACGGACGGCCAACATATGCGCTGTTCAGTCCGCCCCCTATGTCATCATTGAGTAAACTTTGACCCTGTACCTCACAGTCAGCAGACACATTCCAGCCAATCAGCAGCAGACCCTCCCTCCCAGACCCTCCCACCTCCTGGACAGCATCCATTTTACATTCATTGTGAAGCTGCATTCTTAGTGAGCTGTCCAGGAGGTGGGAGGGTCTGGGAGGGAGGGTCTGCTGCTGATTGGCTGGAATGTGTCTGCTGACTGTGAGGTACAGGGTCAAAGTTTACTGCATATGTTCGCCGTCCGTGGCGAACCGTTCGGGACATCACTATTGCTTACCATTCAAATATACATAATTCTGGTGTACGGAAGCATACATTTTCAGTTGGATATACATGGCAGTGAAGTGGATAAAACATTATGTTCATGCCATTGTCCTGTAGATTGCATTTACATAAACCCAGAATTAATTGTTCTCTAAATAATTTCCAATTGTCTGGTTATTGATACTGCAGACAAGTATTCCAAGACAATAACAGTTTTGCCACTGTGCTCCGAGGCTTGGATGAGCGTATTTGATGAAATACAGTTTACAGATTTCACCAAACAACCTTTTTTTTAAATCAGTTTTCCTTTCATATCTCTACAGTTAATCATTCCATTAGACATTGGGTTAATGCAGGCGGTTGTTAGCAAGCTTGAGATTATTGCAATCGTCACTTATTTATATCGCGCAAACATGTTCATCAGTGCTGGTAACAAAGTGACGGCTATGAATGGAATAATTAGGACTTGATTTAATAAGCTTTCCAAGAGATTCAATACTGTTAGAAACATTTCCAAATGATTTATTCTTCACACTTTAATGGCGACTTCTGCAGATGAAACACTTGGAAACTTTTCTAACAGTATTGAATCATTTCAAAGGCTTAGTAAATCGAGCCCTTAGTTTGACAGTCATAAGATAGACAGGAGAGAACCCTGCAGTGTAAAACCTGCCAACTACTTATGCAAATACACTTTGATGCATCCGAAAATGAAACAACACACATACAAAACAAAACGAGATCTTTTACCCATCTCAAAAGAAAAAGTAAGTTCTTAATATTTTGGCACATTGTCTAACTGCCACCTCATCAAAGAACCCTAATTTCAGGTTATCTAATTTTACTGCTAATGTGTAAGATTAATCTGCTAAACTGAATAACATTATATATAAATATAATAATAGAACAGCATCAGCATGACAAATCTTATAAAGCAATGATAGATCCCCGAAGAGTTGTCAGAAAATTGCCTTTTGATACAAAGCGTATACTCGTACAAGAAATGATTCATGGTCATTACATAAAGGTCAAATGCTATAATTAACTTATATTTCCTGCAACACAGCACTGTGTAGCACTACAATAATTGTAAAAGCCCATCACGTAATCGTCAGAGTGTTTTTAAGTCCTTTTACTGTTCGATGTTTGCAAAAGCATAACTTTAACAATGGTGTTTTTACACATTCAGCATTTTATATGTCCTCTGACAAGAGACGCACTTAATGGGTGTAGGAATAAGTCCAATATCCCACTGGCCAACCTTCATACTTGCAGGAGAGCTGTTACAGTCATTATTACACAGCTAAAATGCGACATATAAGCAAACGCCCAAGCCATACTGAAGTTTATGGGAATTATATTGTATACATGGCATATAGTGCATCTGTAGGATGCCAGAAATGTCATATTAATCAATCACTGTGCCTTGGTGGAAAGTCCTTTAGACTACGATGACTTTTTTTACTTCTAAAAGCCACAATGCACATGTATACATGAGACTCACTACACAGAAACAGATGAACTAAAAACAACTATATGGCTGCCATTAAGCACTGAATGGCCTTCAAACTTATCTTAATGGTTTACACTTCACAAGGTGGACCTTCACAAGGACATGTGTGTAGTTAATGTCATCTCCAGGTCTCAACAGCAATATGAATTAGGGTAAATATGTTCAAGAAGACACAATTAGGAGATCAGTTCTAACCAATACAGGAAGCACAGATGTAGTCCTCCCTTCCATTGATGCTATAACAACCAAGGGATATCCTTTATTTCAGAAGAAATGAAAAACATAGATCTTCCAAGCAGCATTACCCATCACTTTAGGTTCCTCCAGATTTTTTATTATGTTTGTCTTCCTTGTGGATTTGCGTTGCAGGTTACAAGCACAGAGAAGCAGGGGCATAATAGGCAGCATACAGCATCTTATTTTATCTAGTCTGGTCACACGACCATCTAGTACAGTGATGGCTCCACTTGGCATTGCAGATATTCATAAAGTGCGTTTGGCATAATGCTCATCCAGCTGACTAGAAAATGAATTCACAAATGTGTACTTTGTCAACCTAATCATGCTAACCAAAAGTGGAGACTTGGAAAATGGCACATAATGATGGACTATGTGAAACTGAAAAAATTCCAACATAGTCCATCATTATTTTTTTTAATTCTTCATTTATTTGCACGAGTAATGACATTAGCATTTCAAGTGTACATCAAGCCCAGTAAAAGGGAGAGTAAATTATATATAAGTGCAATACAGAATACATCAGAATGAACAAATGTCAAGCTCGTATGATGTTTTTTAGTGAAATAATTGAACCAAGAAAAAGGTGAAGGAGAAGGTATGGAAGGAGAGGTGGGCAAAAAAGGGGGGAGGGTGATAAAGGAAAGGGTTCTACCTGTACAAAATAGTAGGATATGAGGTGGGAATATAGATTAATTATGGAGTGGAAGTGGGAGGGAAATAATTCAGCTGTGGTGACAATAGTGTTGCATCTACAAGCTTTGCTAGTAGGCTGTGGAGGTATATTCTGTCCATGGCATCCATATATTTTAAAATGAAGGCAGTGCAGTTCAACAATCCATTAAATTATTTTCCGTGATTTTTCTTTTATCTTCACTCACTGAGCCAAGGCTCTCCTCGCTTCCAATGTGATCTTACTAAAGAGCTTTTGCGCTCTCTTTAGGAAATCCTCGAGAGGTAATGACAGAAGAAACATCCAGGGATCTAACACATAATAGTGGAATATGGCTGCTAATAACTGCTCAACCTTTTTCCATTAGGGAACCACCACTGGACATGTCCACTACATATGCAAATTAGCCTCATGCTGACCATACAGTCACTAACATGTATTAGAAAGTGCCCTGCCAGTGTGGAACAGGTGTATGGGGGGTTGTATTCCATCTAAACACTGTTACTGAAATTAATCTCAAATTTATTTTGTCCAAATTCAACCCCATGCATTGAAGAATATCATATAGAATGCCAATGTATTATACATTTGTTCCTGTAAGATCATACAAAAATAGTACATGAGGGACCAGAGAACCCCTCTTTGTTTAGGTCTGTAGAGCATGCACTGAGCTAATCTATGCCTTTTGTTATCCAATATGATAGAGTCAATGGATTTTGAACTCCATCTAAGTACAATTTCCCCACATGAATTGGTAATGCTTGAAAAAAGAAAGACAATCTTGGGGGCATATTCATTGCAACACAGTGGGTTCTGCCAATCCAAGACATTCGTTTATCGCACAAATTCTCAAGATCTCTCCTGATAGATCAACATAATGGTGAATAGTTAGCTGCAAAGAGCATATCTGGGCAATCTGTAATTTTGATAATGTTGCATTTGATCTGAAGCTGATAAGTGGAATGATAAGGCTTTATCAAAGTGCATTCTATATCCCACAATATCACTAAATGAGTGTAGGAGTTCAAACAATGGTGGCATAAACTTTAGAGGGTCTCCTAGTGTAAGAAGAACATCATCAGCACATGCTGTAACTTTTAATGTATCTTATCTTTAAACCACGAATGGTCTGTATTTCTCTTATTTGATGAAGTAAAGGTTCTATTGATATGAAAAACAATAGAGGAGACAACAGGCATCCCTGACGGGTCCCATTAGACAGCTCAAAGGAGGAGGCCCCAGCATCAGGAAGTACTAATTGGGTTTGCAGACCAGTATATAAAGCTGTAATTGCATTTCTAAGGTGTATTGGAACCCCCTAATACTCTAAAAACCCAAATAAGTAAGGCCTCTGTACTCTATTGAAGGCTTTCTGTGCATCTAGAGAAAGAAAGAACCAGAGAAGGTATGCCCATGGTATGGGCTATCCAGACCAATTTTTTGGATTTATATTTCTTAGTAAACTCTCAAAATTATGACATATTTCCATACGTTTATTTTTGTATGATTTATTTTTGAAATTTTTATATTTTGAATAAAATATAAACCAAACAACCAAAAACATAAAAATTACTCCAAAAATGTTAAATGAACAAAAAAAAACTTACCCAAAAATATTATGTCAAGGCCAATCTTCCTAGAATGTCAAGATTGTTTGCGTGACACAACCTTGCATATGCCATTTGTAAGATAATAAGAATAAAAGTGAATTTGCTATGAATTGTAAGTCACGTGTTGAAAACACACAGTCCTCCCAATTTTATAACAGCTCCGAGCTGTAGAAGATTGAGTCTTACATTTACACTACATTTGCTTTTTGCAGCTCATATTACAGAAAGTAAGACATCCATATTTTTGGAAGCAATCCTCTTTAGCTTGAGAAATGTGAGAAAAGTACATGGGAGAAATCAAGGTCAGATTATTCACAGATATTACTGAAAATCCTGACAGTACCTAAATATAATTTTTATACAAAAACTGCCGGCTCAGCAGTTTCAAATCGTCCTGATAATGATATGATAAAACAAAGAAGCTCTTTTTTTAATGTGTGGTCTTTTTGAACAAGTTGATCGTTGACTAAAAGAAAAAACAAATCATCTTTTTCACATTTTTCTGTATAGAATTTATGCAAAAAGATAAGGCATTTGTTTATAGGAGCTAATTTTCTCACTGTTCTATTTGTTACTTCTACAGGCGTATGGGTTCAGGTAGTCAGAGGTAGTTTGGTGGGCAGAGAGAAAAGTCCTGATATGCTAGAGATTTAACGAAAGGAAAGATATTGAGATGAAATAAAATATGTTTTGCAGTTGGACGAAAATGAAAACATTGAGACGAATTACCGTATTTTTTTTGTATGTAATGTGAGTAGTTGTAAAAATATATATTGTACCTGGAAGGTCGAAGGAAGCAGATATATCATTCTTTAACTTGCTGTAATTTGGAAAAACACTCAATGGATTTTCTTTGCACAGTTTCAGAGCCAGTGACATGTTATAATTCACCACTGCTGTTATTTAGCAGAGCCTGAGCCAGCATCATTCTATAAACACTGTTACTGAATTGAACATCAAATTTATTTTGTCCAATTTTAACCCCCATGCACATGCACTGAAGAATACCATATAAAATGGTAATGCTATGTAATATCATGCTGGGTGTCATTACATACAAATAATAGTAAAGACAAAAAGGGAATTGGGGGCACAGGCAAAACATGAATTTATCAGAAATGGTGCTGCCATAGAGACTAAAATGTATACATGATACAGATTAACCCCTTAGTGACCAGACTGTTTTTCAATTTTCTTACTGTTAAGGTCCAGGGCTGTTTTTACATTTCTGCGGTGTTTGTGTTTAGCTGAAATTTTACTCTTACTCATTTACTGTACCCACACATATTTTAAACCGTTTTTCTCGCCATTACATGGCCTTTCTAAGGATACCATTATTTTCATCATATCATATAATTTACTATGTAAAACATTATAAAATATGATGAAAACATAAAAAGCACACTTTTTCTAACTTTGACCCCCAAAATCTGTTACGCATCTTCAACTGTGCTAAATAATTTATAAATTTTGTCCTGAGTTTAGAAATACCCAATATTAACATGTTCTTAGCTTTTTTTTGTGCAATTTCTTGGGCTCTAAGTAGGACATTGCTGTTTCAAAATATATATTTTTAAAATTTTTCAATAGTGACATTGTAACACTGTTATCTGTCATAAATCTGTGAATCATACCTCACATGTACATATTTTTTTAAAGTAGACAACCCAGGGTATTCAATATGGGGTATGTCCAGTCTTTTTTAGTAGCCACTTAGTCACAAAGACTGGCCATAGTTAGCATTTATATTTGTTTAAGTGTTAAAAATGCACAAAAAAAAAAACAATTATGAACGCTAACTTTGGCCAGTGTTTGTGACTAAGTGGCTACTAAAAAAAGACTGAACATACCTCATTTGCAATACCTTGGGTTGTCTTTGTTATATTTGACCCTGTAACTTTCAAAAACACTATAAAACCTGTACATGAGGTGGGGTACTGTTATACTTGGGAGACTTCACTGAACACAAATATTAGTGTTTCAACAGTAAAACGTATCACAACAATGATATTAGTGAAAGTGCCGTTTGTGTGTGAAAAATGCAAAAAACTTCAATTTCACTGACAATATCATCGTTGTGATATGTTTTAAAGTTTGGAAACACTAATATTTGTGTTCAGCGAAGTCTTCCGACTAAGACAGTACCCCCCATGTACAGGTTTTATGGGTTTTTGCAAACTTACAGGGGTCAAATATAGGGCTTTCCCCTTTTCCATGTTTGCACATTCAAATTTGCCAGCTTGGTTTGCTAGGCCTATATTGCCTTTGAGACCGTATGGCAGCCCAGGAATGAAAATTAATCATGGCATACCATTTGTAAAAGTAGACAACCCCCGGTATTCAAAATGGGGTATGTCCAGTCTTTTGTAGTAGCCACTCAGCCACAAACGTTTGCCAAAGTTAGCGTTCATATTAGTTTTTTACATTTTTTTACACAAAAACTACACTTTTACTTGTGATTTCATCTTCGTGATAAGTTTTACTGTTTTAAACACTCATATTTGTGTTCAACGAAGTCTCCCGAGTATAACAATACTCCCCATGTGCAGGATTTATGGTGTTTTGGAAAGTTACAGGATCAATATAGGGCTTGCCCAATTCAGTTTGCCAGATTGGTTTGCTGAGTCTATGTTGCCTTTTGAGACCATATGGTAGCCCAGCAATGTGAATTAACCCCATCATGTCATACCATTTGCAAATGTAGACAACTCAGGGTATTCAAAATGGGGTATGTCCAGTCTTTTGTAGTATCGACTTAGTCATGAACGCTGGTCAAAGTTAGCATTTTTATTTGTTTTTTGCATTTTTTTTAAACAAAAACTGATAATATCATCGACGTGATAAGTTTTACGGTTGTGAAAAACTCATATTTGTGTTCAGCAAAGTCTCCTGAGAATAACAATACCCCTATGTAAAGGTTTTATGGTGTTTTGTAAAGTTATAAACATGTGCAATTTGTTTAGTTCCGAATGTACAAATTTCGTGAAATTTGCACATTTTGATGCTTACGAATGTCCGAACTTACGAATTGCCGAATTTCCGAAGTGCTGAACTGAATCGCCGAAGTCCCGAATTGCTGAAGTTCCGGTTTGGGTTAGGGTTTAGGGTTAGGGGTTAGGGTCTGAATTATCAAAGTTCCGAAGTGCTGAACCGAACGCTATTGGTCCGCATTTGCGAAGCAGTCACGTTTTTTTACTTACCCGAATTTCCGAGCCGAGCCGATTTATTTTGCCCATGCACATCCCTAAAAAATTACGGGGTTAAATATAGGATTCGCCAATTAAATTCTCTGGACTGTCTGCCTGGGTTGTCAGGCAAGCCCCTTAAATTATAATTAATAATATTAAATAATTAAATATATATGTGGAATGTGTGTATATATATATACATATATATATACACATACACACACAATATACACACACACACATATATATATCTAAAAATAAATACAATGTTTTTTTATTTACTATATATATATATATATATTATGTTTGTGTGTATATATATATATATATATATATACATATATATATATAATACGTGTATATAATAAGTGTGTGTGTATATATTATTTCCTATATATGTCTAATATATTATAAAATAATTAAAACATTTTATAATATATTTTACATATATAATGCATATAGATCATTTTATTATAAATGTAACGGATCACCTGGCACCCTGACTGGGTACCTCCGATGAAGGATGCTCCTAGCGCTTCCTGAGGACGCCAAGCACTCCACTAGACACCATAACCACAGCAGACCCCACAAACCGCCGCAGCTTGGTTGGGGTCTCGCCGTCTCCTACCCACCCTGGACCTAAGACAAGGCTCCAGGTTCCAGTGGGTGAACCTCTCTTTCCCCAGAGAGTGAAGCAGGAACAAGCTCTTAAAAGAGCTTAGTGATTATCCAAGGGAGTATGAAGAGCATAGCAATCCCTTGTAGCAGATTCCCCCAATAAGAGACAGGACTCTAAATTGAGGGTGAAGTAGAACTGGTTTAATGAGCACAAAGGCATTTCTTTTATACACATTTTCAGGCCAGAGGCACACCCCCTGGACCTGATGGAACACAGGGACAAAAGGGACACAAACCAATAGGAACAGTAATTAACACAGAAGCACCCCACATACAGTCAGCAATCCCTTCCCTCTGCCTGGGATATAATTAAGCTAGCTAATGGAATAACCTAATTATACACAGGCAGAAAATATAAATTTTTACCCAAAACACCAAATATCATTGGATAGCACTGATCTGGGTGAACAACATATCCAAAAATCACCCAGATCAGAGCAGGGGTTCAAAAGTTTTATGGAAGTCACATTTGACTGACCGCAAGCATGGCTTTCATGCCCAAAACAGTTTCACAGATTTAGGCTGTGCGGCCAGTCTATCTTCTCCTCTATCCTTGAGATAATTGGCTTAAATGGCTGTGGTAACTTAATTATCTCCAGGTACTGGAAATATCTCTAAGTCAAAAACTGTTACAAAAACCACATAAAAATACATAACTCTTATAATACAATGTTTAACCTATATGTCCAACATATCCCCAGATAGCTTGGATCTGAGCGCTCTATATGTCCAATGGTAAAAGTGCCCTATAGTACAAGGAAGGGTGTGGTCAGACAATAGCAAGGGCTGATGGGATATTAAGGAGGGACAAAGCAGCCAGTTCCAACTGGTCTGGCAGTGTCCTTGGGACAACGCCCTGCTGGAGAACAATAGGACAGGAAAACAGGGGAGGGGAAGAGGCACATTTTCCCATGGAAGTCACTTTTTAGCATGTCTTTTTGCAGGGCCCATAGTCTTGGGGCAAGAGGCTGGCAATCAGGCCCCCCCAGAAGCCAAAGGGTAGTTCGTCACAGTGTATTTTGAGATATGTGTATATGTCTCAAAGTACAGTTATAATGCAATCATATATATGCATTAGATATGTATAATATATTATAAAATGCTTTAACTATTTTATAATATATTAAACATATATACTATATGTATAAATCTCTGTAGAAAAGCTTGCACTTGCGATCTTCTCCATTTAAAATCTAATTCTATTGAAACAAATTAAAATATCAGACCAACATTTTAGTCGGGGACTTTCATCAGGGTCAAGGATACCTATGTATAATATATTTAACTTATTATTATCTTTTTATTTTTTTTTTTACAAAATTTTAGCTGGCTGGGGGACTGCTCCATAGACTCCTATTGCGGCCATGTAATCATGGTAATCACATGGCCCTGGAGGGCCGGAGCTCCTGCAGGGGACTGCTGGGCTCTCTGGCAGTCCCCCCTGGCCGGGATCGCTGCGGATTGCCGGTCCAGGTAAGTAAATGGGTCCCATTTGCCTCGGACGTACCAGGAAGGGGTTAAGGAACAGCACACACATAAAAAGACAGTTTTACATTTTATAAGGCTACTTAAATCCCCTATCTCAGCAAACAAAATGTGTAAAGTAGCCTTATAAAATTAAACACTTTTTATGTGTGCGCTGTTCTTTAATCTGTATTATTTACAAATCAGTCATAGAATAAGAAATATGCACTCATCGCCATCAAAGGAAATTTACAATGAGTTAAAAGTTGGTAATCTTCCTCATACAAAATAATAATATAAATATAAATATATACAAAAAATAAACTCAAAGTGAGTTGGAGAATTGTAAGTCTATGGCAAGCATAGGCAACCTTTGGCACTCTAGATGTTGTGGACTATCTCTACCCTGATGCTTTGCCAGCATTCTTGCTGTAAGAGCATTTTGGGTGATGTAGTCCACAACATCTGACATGCCGAAGGTTGCCTATCAATTGTCTATGGAATCCATTGTCCGTGTGATTTAACTGGAAAGATGGACCCTAATTGACAAGACAGGGGAAGGGGACATGTGACACGGGTGGTGTCCGAAGACCGGGACCCCTGTATGCCTGATGTGGTAGGAGTTAAAGCTTGGAAATGAACAATCAGGGCCTAGTGCAGGGTAACCACACACCCCCTGATGTTGAGCACCAGGGTTTGTGCGGCCACATACCAGGGCCCTGATGTAGCTTGATGCAGATCTCAGGAGCTTGATTATATACAGATATGTATCCAGTACTAGAAACGAGGCAAAACTAGAACAGGCACCAAACAAGATAAGACAAGACTAGAAGAACCTTAAACCAGAGCAGGACAGAAAGCAGAACCCAGAACATGTACACAAGACATGAGGGAAAGAAGAACAGGACATGGACAGGGCAGGACTGTACATGAGCTGGGAATACAAGACAAAATAAAACAAGACAAGAGATACAAGGCAAAACAAAAGGAGAAATAACTAAGTACTATATATGTAATAAACATTGGAGATTTAGACTTACATAAATGGCCAAGATCTATGCAGCCCCCCACTGCGCCAAAGTACTCCAATTACGGTGGGTCCTAACTGCCTAGATATGCATGACTAAAAGAACAACAATAAAACACACACAGTACTTACCTGCAAGGAAAGAAGCAGAGGAATGAGACCACTGCTAGCAGGAACACTGAAACAAAAAGGATAAATGGCAAAGGAACGGGTGTGGCAACAAAAACCAAACATTTAAAGGAATCCAGAAGACTGGGAATTCCAGGAACGGAATAAAGGAATGAACCCAGAAAACCCAGATTAAATAAAATGAGACATAGAATAGAGAACCAAAAAAACTAAACAAGAATTGTAAAAAGAGTACTGGATACCAGAAGTATCCGCAGACTGTAACAGAACGTGACAACATGTCACATTTCTTGGTCCACAAACATTGCTTGTTCACAATTAGATCTTTGTCCATTTCCCTCTGTTATCCCAAGAGGGTGACCCTTATAAATGCTTTTAGGTTTATGCATTGGATTCTCTGTCCCTAAAGGCTTAAAAGAGAACTTACTTACATGTTTTCATTAATGTATTTTCCAGTGTATTTATTTCTATGACCTTTTGGTCTCACTTTTTTATTTCTCCTACTATGTTTATTAATATGATTAACCTTTCTTGCTCGTATGATCCCAAGGTTGCTTTGTGTTTAGGTTTGTTACTTCCACTGCTATTGATTTAATGGGAGAACGCTAATGTACCCATATTTTGGACAATACAGAACTGATTCTACAACATTAAAATATTTGCTAGAATTCTACATTTCTAAATATTGTTCATATAATTCCTTACTTATTATTATTATCTATATAGCGCCAACATATCCCTCAGCACTTTACAATTTGAGAATAGGGATAATTGACAAAAGTAAATTGACATACAAAATATTAACAAAGACAAGAGGGGAAGAAGGTCCTGCTCAAACAAGCTTATAATCTATGTGGAATGAGTATAGACAAACAAGAGGAATGACAGCATGTCAATGGGGAGAAAGGATTAATGGATGAGATGACTGTGTCGAAATAGGCTGGTAAAATTGGTGTGTGGAAGATATCAACAGTGAGAGAACAGAGAGTGAGCTAGGCTATGGAGGGAACTGAGCAGAGCATTTGTAATGAGAGGAATGTCACCCAAGAAGATGGTAGGATTTTCAGTGACTTCATAAAGGACCGGAGGCTAGAGGAGAATTTAATTGCATTGAGAAGGAAATTTCATAGGAATGGGAAAGCATCCCACATTGTCAGAACTTTTAGTTGGCTTTAGTCTCATACTAGGAACTCCTTGCAATTGTTCTTCTATCAGAAAATTTTCCATTAACACATACCAGGTTTGGCATTACACAAGTGAGAATCTCTTTCTTCAATGCAGCGCTTTTGGTGCCTCCCTGATGGTTTATATAAGCTACAGCTGCTTTGTTGTCTAATCTCAGCTTCCATTTGTTTTGAAAATGAGGCTTAAAGTGTAGCATGGCCAAGAAGGTCGCCCTCAATTCTCTGATGTTTGAATGTAAATGCCGAATGTGGAGAGGCCACGACTCCTGTACAAACATCTTCCCAAGGTGTGCACCCCAGCTGGACTGGTTGGCATCCGTGGTTATGATTAACCAATCCATTTCCTTCAATGGAAATCCTCTGGACAGGTGATTCCACTCCAGCCACCAATTTAGTTGTGTTTTCAGATGACTTGGAATGTGTAGAAGATTCTCCCATTCCTGAGAACTGGAATAAAGGTTTTTCAGGAAATATGTTTGGAGAGGACGGAGATTCCATTGGCCACGACTGACTAGACCTATGGCTATGGATAGGGTGCCTAAAAGCTTCATGAAATCTCTCGCCGGAGCTGCTGTCCTTGTGAGGAATTTCCTTAAGCACTCCAGATGCCTGAGATTTTTCTTGTGTGCTGGAGAGACTACAGAAGAACAGGTGTTGAAATTGGCGCCTAGGAAGATAATTACCCTGGAAGGAATCAATTGACTCTTCTCTATATTCAGCAACCATCCAAAATGAAAGAGTGTCAGGGGTACCAGTGACCTTTTTTTGCAGCTGAAGGTTGTATTCTGGTGCTAAAACCAGAATGTCATCCAGATAATGGAAGACCACCACTCCTTGATTCCTCAGCAAGGCAATGATAGTGATTAATACCTTCGAGAAGGTTCTTGGTGCTGTGCTTATCCCGAAGGGTAGAGCCCAGAACTGAAGATGTTGATTGCCTACACAAAACCTGAGGAACCTTTGGTATGTGGAAGTAAGCGTCTCTCAAATCCACTGAAATCAACCAATCCCCTGGATGGATCAAAGGAATGATGGACCTCAGGGATTCCATACAAAAACTTCTTATTCGAAGAAATAAATTATACTGATGTCGATCCAAAGTGGATCTCCATTTGCCTCCTAGCTTGCTTACCAGAAAAAGCGCGGAATAGAATCACAGAAAACATTCTCATTTTGGGACATGACAGATGACTTGCTGTTGAAGTAGGACAGAGACATACTACATTGAGGCTTTCCTCTTTTGAGGATTGGCCGAGATTCTTGTTCTGATAAATCAAGGTTGGGGTATTTCCTCCTCGAATTCTATGGTGTAGCCTGAAGAGGCTGTAGCCCTTACCCACATATCTGGAATTACCTCCTAGGCATCCTAGAATTGCAACAGTCTGGTGTCTACCAGTTCCTGGGAATTGACACCTTCAGAACTGCTTTTGGGGACGAAAGGAAAAGTTGGATTCCTCCCCTGGGAAGTCTTTCCAGATTGTCCGGTAGGCCAATTAGCGTTTCGGGAGTATTCACGTCCTGGTCTGTATGACTTGCTTTCTCTATAGGAAGGTTGATCTCTATAAGAGTGTCTGACCTTCTGTCCTGCGGAAGTCCTGCGGAAGTCCTGCGGAAGTAAGACTTGTTTAACATCCTCCGCTCTCTTAATTGCTTCTTCCAAAAGTTTTTAAATAATACTTCACCCATAAATGGGAGAGAGCATAAATTATGTTTGGAAGCAATATCCGCTCCCCAAGATCTAAGCCAGCAAGTGCTCTTCTGGCTGCGACTGAAAATCCCATAGATTTAGACAAGACCTTAATCAAACCAGTAGAGGCTTCCAGAAGCCATTCACTGGCCAGTTTAACTTCTTTAAGGGATTCAGCAACTCCCTTATCTAGGTCTTTCTCAACTTCCATAATCCAGGATCACATGGTTCTGGTCATTGCAGAAATGGAGACAGCTGGATTACAGCCTAGTCCCGCCGTTAAAAAGGATTTTGAGATATTTTCATCAATTCTCTTATCCATGATTGGATCTCTGAGGGAAGCGTTACTGTCAACAGGCAGAGTAGATATTTTTGCCACTTTGATGACTGGAGCACCCACTTTAGGATTGGAGATCCAAAGTCTGGAATCTTCCTCCCTAATTTGGTATAATTTTGAAAGACATTCCTGAAGGGAGAATCTCTTTTCAGGAATAGCCCATTCAGTTTTTGTTAGATCCTTAAATGATCTGTAGACCTGAAAGGATGACTCAAATCCCCAAAATGCTTATCCAAAGCAGATGGTACTGTACCCTCTATCGCACTCTTTATTAATAAAATTATGTAAATAAAAAAATGATAATTTTGCTCACCTATGACCTATAGCAGATGGTTTTGGCAAAGTAGGAGAAATGTCCACTTGGGCTAAACCACAATAGAAAGCACATAAAATTTTACTTGCAAAGGAAACAAGATTTTAACCTAAAGTTAACATTAAAACCATACCATCATCTTACCTGCAGAGCTTAGGAAAAGGCAGATAGAGCCAAAAAAAGCCTGAGAAAAAACGCTTTGCATACAAAGAAGCAAGAACTGAAATTACCTACAGTTTGAATTTTGCGCTTCCATGCCTTTAAATCTTTGCGCATGCTCAATTACACTGCGACCGCCCCAATTGCCATCTTGGAAACTGGTAAACTAAGGGCAATTCGTGGCCGCGAATGCATGCATGCTCCTGAACCAGCATTTTTGTTTCGGGAAATGACGCAATTCCCAGTCGTCCTGCAGTTTTTACCAGCAACACCACAGTCAAAGGGGAGACTGCAAGTTACTAATCCAGAGGCTGCTTGCCAGGATAAGCTGTCTGCAAAGAGAACTAATCTCTACAGTGAGGGGTCCCCAGCTTCATGGAGGTGAGTTGCATGTGCCTGGAGCTCCCTGGAGAGGGAAGCTGACATCTCCAGGGATAAGCACTAAAATAGTCAGGTAAAATAAAAAATTAAAAAAATTAATTCAGAAAGAACAAATGTCCTAGGGTTAAGAGGACAGGAAAAAAGACTGAGGTGCAAGGGATTTTTTGCCTACCTAATTATTTTATTGCTTTTCCTGTCCTATTGGCCAGAGGGAGGAGCTAACCCAGTTAAATGCTGCCATGATTAGCCAGGAAATTAGCTATTTAAATTATTGGCCACCAACAAAAGGAAGAAAATAAAGTGTTCTGCTTACTTTTGTTCCTTCTGTGCCAATCTCACTACATCCGCTCCTTTGGTTGGGATAATCCTTACTTATAGGGAAACATTGGAGGACCAATGCGCATGCACAGCAATCGCCACTCTGCATCAATCAGCAACTCCTCATAGAGTTGCATTGACTTAATGCATCAGTGTGGTGAGTGTTTGGCGTCTTCATGCTGAGCATGAAAATGTTAAATGTCAGTTCCTGAAATCTATGCAGAACCCCAACCAGGAAGAGCCTTTAGTGACAGCCACTTGTGGTAACATTGGCAGTGGTGTAAACACGTCTTTTTCTCAGAAAAGGCAGTGTTTACAGTGCATAGACTGCAGGGATAGTCTTTTTGCCCGAGAATCACTACATTAAGCTGTAGTGGTTCTGGTGTTTAGAGTGATCCTTTAAACAGGACTCTATATTTCTGGAGAATGGCCACATCTCCTTTCTCAATAATGACCCAAAGGGTCACAGTACGTAAGAGGTCTACTCTTCTGTTTACTCTTCAAACACAAGACAAATAATGCTCACTTACCTTTACAAAACCTTGGCGTCTTTATTCCTTCTTTTCACTCTACTCTTTCTCTACACATTATTATTCTTATTTCATTTTTATAATTTTTTTTAACTTTTACAAAATCCTTGTTATACTTGGTACTTTAAACAAGATATCCCCTTTAATCAAAGGCCTGCTCACGGGATGTGTTTTTGGCTATGCAGGTATCTCCTCTGGGTTCACTCACCTCAAGAATGACCTGCTATTGGGTACTGGGTACTGCTATAAGTGTATAGGGGCAGATGATAATAAGAATGACGTGTGGGTGTTGTTAGATTAAACAATATTGGGCTCCAAGAGCAATATAAAGAGAAAGATAGTAAAGATGTGTTGAAGCAAATTGATATACAATGTCACTTTGTATTAGTAAATGTCACTCTGAAAAGGTTCATTTGATCACAAGCCTTAATAGCTGAAAACACTTCAAATTCTCTTCCTGCATACATCAGCTTAAAAGTTACATTAATTAAATTGAAAGGCGAAGTGAGCGTTACAAACTCATCAACTTTCATTTTTTTGGACAAATATTCAGAGACCTTACTCCAGTCACACACTTACTCCAGTCTTCCAACGTCTAAATGCAAAATCTATCCAAGGTTGTCCTGTAAAGAGCTAAAATGGATGAGGTGTAGCTGACTGGCCAGGTCTTAAGAAAGCAACCACAACATTTGGATACACAATACAGTACCAAAAGAAAATCCTTAGCATTTTAATTTGCATCTGTTGAAATTTCATGCATATTCTTTGTGGTAAATTTGAATAAAAATTGAACTATGGAAGTGAAGTGGAAGCACACAGGCCAAATGCAGCAAGTCTTTAGACCTCTTTGTAGGATCCTATTTTTGGAAAATGTTTTTCAAATTATTTAATATTTTTGATGCATTTAAAAAAATTTTTTCAAAATATAAAAATATCAAAAATATAAATCATATGTAAAAATATATTTAAAAGATCAAAATAATAAAATATTTCTCAAATTATAAGTCATTTAAAAAGGTTATCCAAAACTATTAAATCAGGTGAAAGGCTTATCCAAATTGCCCTTAATTTAATAAGCTTAGTACTGTTAGGAAAATGTTTCAAATGATTTATCTACAAAAATTTCCTTAGGTTTTATAATGACTTCTGTAGTGAATACCATTTGGATTTTGTTTCTAATAGTATTGACTCATTTGGAAAGCATATTAAATCAAGGCCTTAGTTTTATTCATGGGATGACCTGTCTCTCAGATCTTGGATGTCTTTCCTAAACTTGCGAAATGTCTTTTATAATTGATAAATTCCTTTGCAGGATGGGGTGTGTAACTAATGTTTCTTTCATTGGCCTCCTTTAATGAAGAGAATCTCCACAACATAGGTCTCTGTCGCTATCTTGTCAGGAGCCCCCGTACTTGGTTGTTTTCGGTAATTCTGGCCATACAAAAAAAATATAAAAATAAAAAAGATTTCTCATATTTTTCATAATTTTTTTCATACTTACTATGTGTTGAGACATGTTTCTGTTGTTTTAGGCATCAAATTGTGAGCAATTCTTGTTACTTAATGTGGTTTCAGGGTCTATCTCAGTAGAGCTCAGTTCCTACACCACTATCATGATCCAATGCTTGCTATATCACTTAACGTTTTTTTTTAAATAATAAAATACAAGGTAATTATGTCTCTATCCAAAATATTTGTCTAGTAATGGAAAAATTTATAATTTCTATATGCATTTACAAAACAATGGAAAAACAGATTTTAATAATTATGTTGCATTATTTACAAGTATTTGAAAAGGTTGCACAATACTGCAATTTCTCGGGGGAAAAAAATAGTTCAGCATTAGAAACAGATTTATTAAGATTCCTCTTTAAAATCCTCAATTGCAATCATAAGTCCAACAATGGGTATCACTGTTACTCAGGTGAAGTATTAATTAACCCATTAATCTGCATTGGATTACAGCTGTTCCCTGAACAAGTCCCCCAGGCACTCACATGGAAAAACTGACATGTGTTTAACTATGTAAATATGGTATTTAATCCAAGGGGTTGATTAAAACCTTTCAAACTTCCTCGACCTCCATACATAAGAAATTGAAAATATTATATAATGTTATGCATTATTTAAAATTAAACTACAGTGGCTTTTTAAAACTTTTTAATATGTTATACATCATACATATTATTGGATTTAAAAATGACTCACTTCCGATTGTGTCTTTATTCCCATGGCTTTGTTCCACATCCTCTATTATCCATGTAATATTTCAGTAAATCAAAATATCGCCGCCAATCACTGGTCTCTTATTTAAACACAGAATTTAATGGAAAGTGGATGTGCAAGCCAGTTGCTTGCTGAATCTCACTTACACAGAAAAATTAATTGGAATTGACCATTTGGGATTTGGAATACAACCGTGGCTAACAGAGAGGTAAGTATGTCAAGGGGTCTAAATGTAAATGCTATTTTGTTTATACGCACTTTATTGACCTCAGAAGAATGACAGAGATGACCTTGTGGGCAATGGAACCTGTGACTCTGAAATGCAACAGATGGCTTCCTTAAAACCAGTGTTATTTTTACGGCTACATATATATTTATTGAGCCAAAACATTCTAAGGGACTTTTGATTAAACATGTTTAATAAATGTCAGACGTACCATGGTTAGACTTGAGAAATTAATTCTGCTGAATCTCTTGACCGCAAAGATGCCTGAATTCCTTTGATTAAATAAGAACTTGTCACTACCAACTTAGCTGTTGATTGTCACCTGAGTCTTCAATTAACTCAGTATGGACCCAGACTGGCAAATATCAACATGGGTTCAAGACTTTTAGTATTTTAGTAAATTCACCACACAATATATTTACTGAATAACAAACGTTCTTGGGTTTTCCATGAATTTGAGCTGCAGAACAATACTAAAATTAAGAGCTTAGTGAATAGAAGGTTTTTGGATACATTTATTTGTGTATCCCTGTTAGGTTTCATTATATATATACCAACTGGGTAACTAACAAAGCAGAACCACGTGAGGGCATTAAAATATATCTAACACTGGCATTAAAAGGCAATCACTAACTATAAAAGAATAACAAGTGTGAATCTAGTGTTTAGTTTAATATGACACACTGCATGTTACATATGCACTCATTATCTGAATATGTAATAGAAGATAATACCAAGGGGATACTTGGCATTTCATCAGGGCCGTTGCAAGGATTTCTGCCGCCCTAGGCAAAGATCCATTTTACTGCCCCCTCATGTCACTCTCTCACTGACAGACACACACTGGCAGACACACTGACTCACTGACAGACACACACAGAAACTCACTAACAGACATACACTCACTCACTGACATACAAACAGACACTCACTGACAGACACACACACACACACATGCACAGACACTCACTGACACACACACAGACACTACTGACATACATACACTCACTCACTGACAGACACACACAGACAGACACTCACTGATGTACATACACTCCCTCACTGACACACACACAGGCAGACACACACACACACACACACACACACACACAATGACAGTCAAACACTAACTCACACACTCACTGACAGACACACACACACACACACACACAGGCAGACACTCACTGACATACACTCAATCACTCACTCACTGACAGACACACACACACACTCACTGATAGTCAAACATTCAAACACTTACTGACACAGACTCAGACATCCTGCCTCCTTACCCCCCTGAGGTCCAGTGTGGGGCAGCTCCTCACTCCTCCAGTGCACTGTTTAGTATGCTGGGGCCGAAAGGACGTCATAGTCCGTCTTCCGGCATCACAGTGGGCATGCGAGGGAGGAGTGGGAAGCTGCAAGAAGAGCCTCCCTCACCGCCCACACTGCCGCCTGCCTGCGTCCTCTCCTCCGCCAGCATTCATTGGCAGAGCATCAGGGTAAGCAGGTGCATGCTCTGCCATACTGAAAAACAAACAGCTTCTGGGCCCCCGTGACAAGGCTCCTCCGGGCGCCCCCATTTTAGGGCACCTGGAGGTTTGGCCAGGTGCTGAGGGGGGAGGCAGTTCTAGAGCCGCTCTCCCAGCGCTGCAACTCAGGACAGGGGGAGCCCACCAGGAAATATCCTGGTGGGCACCCCCAGAAGGCCGGTGCCCTAAGCGAATACCTAGTTCGCCTAACGGTGGCGCCGGCCCAGCATTTCATACATAAACAGGAAGGCAGAGGTGAGCTTGGTTTAAAAAATAATACAGCAAATGCCACTATTTTGACAATTCCTTTGCTTCAAGCTTCTAAGTCATGGAGATTTATATAAGTCAGAGCAAACCATGATCAACCCTTTGGGTAAGATACTGTGAATTCACAAACATGAGATAGCTTTTAAAGGGGAGCAAAGAATTCCATGTAAGTTCTGCCAATTTTAGGACATTTTGCCATTTCTACACAATCCTCCATACTTTACTTTTTTCAATACATAGGTACAAACTGGGATCAATCAAAAACAACATGAATGTATTGAAGGAGAACTGTCACTTGTCAGGACTTTATGTTCACTGACCCCTAAATCTTACAAATATGCTTTTGTGAACTGTTAAAAAAATAAAATTAAATGTAGAGATTCACAACTATTTATCCTGTGACTGGGTTCCTCCATCGTAGCTCTCAGTTAAACATTATTATAAGCTCTGTCGTTTTCACCGGTCAGTTAGCATAGAGTATACACACAGAGAAGAGGAGAAAGGAAACAATGTGTGTGTCAGATAAGTGACAGTTCCCTCTTTAATGCAGAATCATCCAAATATAGTCATCCTCAAATTAAACAGAATACTTGAAGAAATACAATCAAACAAACAAAACTAAACACAACCACCAGAACAAAAACAAACTAAACAAACAAACAAAAAAAATAAACTAAATAAAATGATATAACACATTTCTTACAAGGTGTATAAGAAAAAAATGCAGGCATTTCTATATATGACTTTACCCTCAAAACACAGAAAAACAAAAAAACAAAAACAAATACCATAACTTTCATTCACTCCTTTCACGTTCTACTGGAAACAATTAAAGACAATGTATCATCACGTTTTTTCATTTAGTCATATTTACATGAAAAAAATTCTCAATTGGTGTAGAGTAATGATTTTGTCTCATATAATTGCCAATTTGCATACAATTATATTCTTGCTGTATTCTTAAGAGTCGTTTATGAGGATAGATGGGTATTTGTTTCCCCACGTGTAGCTATTTTATGCTATTGGATATACAAGGAACCAGCAGGGGGCCCCCCAGGTTTTAACATTCCTCTGTCATAACTCACAGTGTGCTTTATGTAAAGGAAAACATGACAACTTGTGTTTATGCATTCGGTATTTGCACAGCTGTTGAAAGGGAACTCTGCTTTCACTTAAAGTAAAACTGCAGCACTCGATAGAAGTGATGGACACAAACACGGTTCCAGTGATGAATGGATAAAACTGGAATTTTAAATAGCACACATTTATTTTACTTTCCCCATAGCAAATACAATCACAGAAGCCTACTAATCAGTGGAGAGCTTACTGTTCAGTACTTGGCTTATGGAATGAAGAGAACACTTTAAGTTAATGTCGTTCGTGTTTTCGAACACTACCCACTGGTAATACTGTTTACTGGTGAGGGGAGCCCATTTAATTTGAGGTTTAGCTATTTTATGATCATATGGTGAGATATAATAAAGTGGATACACTATAATCCAAGGGTCCATGGAGTGGACATGTAGATCAGCAGTAGTTACAAGGAACAGATTTAGACAGACATATATATCAGAACAGATATAGACAATATTTAAGTGCCGATGGCAAAGCGTGTTATAAATGTTTTTCCTGATAATGGTTTTTCCATACAAACTTTGGTGCCACAGTTATCAGGTTTCAAAATAATCAAAATTATTGTCTTAGAGGTCACCAGAATCCAATAGTAACAGTAGGAACATATTACTTGTGCTCTTTGGACAAAAGAGACAAAGGATATCAGGCATGTAACCCCTCATAACTAGAGATGGCCTATAGAGGAGTTCTCTAATATTTACAGGTAATGGAATTTAATCCACTTTGCCGTCACCTAATATAGTAATGGAGCATTTTCCAGAGTAGGAGCCAATGAGTACCTTTGCTCCTTCCTTTCATTCCATGTTGTAGGAAGATACTAAATATATGGTTGCCCAGAGGGTTCATAAATTACAGAACAAGCTAATGATTGCACTGCAAGCCAAGAGTGGGAGTAATGATGACCAAACACCAACACAAACACGGGAACGCTAAGAACTTTTCCACCTTAAATAACGATGCAAAATTTATATTTAATGGTGGATTTATTTTCGTTAATGAAGATAAAAAAGAGAGCAATGGTTGCCTAAGATCTCAGCATACTTTACTCTTTTTGTTGATGTTCTTTGCAAATAGAAATTACAATTAGGTTATGGTTCTTAAGTAAGATTTTATTGATGTGACACATGCAATCTAAATGTTTAAAATGAACAAGTTTATTGATATATAAATCTCAAAGAACAAATTAGGGCAAATCGAAATGACAATATGGACAGACCGTCATGGTCCATTCAAAAGTCATAGTCAGCAACACAGTAACTAAGGCTGGAATGATACAGGTTAACCAAGTCAAATTTGTTACCCATTTTATGGATAAACAAAGGTAATTTTGCTTATATTATCTTTTATTGTTCTACATCAAATTTAGCTAAATAGGAATCCAGTCCTTTCATTAAATTACCATATTTATTATACCATCCTTTCTTTATAAATAAATGATTTAATTGTTTTTATTAATGTCATGGCCAATTCCATTTTCAAGAAGTTTGACACAATTTGTGCCTCTCCCAACACGTGAATCTTATTTCCCTGTTTTTCAGATAGTGTGGAGGATTCATTGACGATGAAAGAGTTTAAGTGGTATTTTCAGTTTTTGTTTAATTTTCATAAAACAATGTGTCTATTTCTTTTGTTTTAAATTTTTCTTTTCAAATTATTATTTTGTTAATTTAAGGACTACGTTAAAGTAAGTAAATTAGATATAACAGTCTCTAAATTTCCAGATCAATAGCTTGAGAAAAAGTACAGAAAACACCACATATAGAGAGAATTTGGAAAAAAAATTTAAATGAAAAAAAAATTACATTTACTTTAAATGCATATTTACTTCTTCATGATTTTTGCCCCTAGTGTTCTATATTGTTAGCTCGGATAATCTAATTTTATGAATGACTTTCCCTATGATCTATATTTTCTCTGTACTTTAAGAATCATGGTGCTCTGAATTCTCACTGACACCTCTATTTTTAAAACAGAATAATAATAAAAATATGCTGAAAAGCAAAAATGTAGTCTCTTTTCCTGTTGCACATTTTTCCATTATAGTGTATCACTTTGATACCGAAAAATAAAACCTCTATTTTTTTCATCATAAAACTAACACGAGCCATTATTTCAAAACACATTTTGATAATTTAGAACTCTGACAGCCTGGCATATGTAACTTATCAATACTCACATAAGCCTTACAACATAAGGCTGATAAAATGGTCTAGACATAAACTTGAGATATTACAAATGTTTAAGATAAGTGGAAAATGTATTTTCATTTACAATAGATTCAGATCTTGACCACCTGCATCCCTGAAGGAGTTATATAGCAGGAAGTATCCTTGATTTAAAAAATGGATCTGAATACGAAGACTGCAAATTAACAACAGATTTTCTGTCCTCTAAAAGGGATTTTTATCTGATCTTATATAATGCTTCCAAAGGCATTTTTGATGCTACAATCATAAGAAATGACCACAAAGCTGGGTCATTTAGTAGTGTAAGGTTTTAAAGTGCATTTTGTTTGGATTGCAGAAGAACAGTAGCAAGCAGTATTTAATTTGAAAGACTTGTACTACATCGCATTAGACTCAACTTAATGCAACAGGGTTTTATAGTTGTCTGTTGAACTACATATAAAAGCCAAGAAATGACCAATCAGGGTCACGCATTTAAAAGAAATATAAATAATGGATAATTTTGGATAAATGGTTCTTTAGTTATGTGAAATTCTTGTATCCAAAGATTAGCATCTTTCAAGATAAGTTCCATGGGAAAAAAAGGAATACTAGAGGGTTTGTGGGTACCATTATAAGGCCATCTCTAATATATATAGAGAAAAATAACAAGGGAAGCATTAAATAGGGAATTCTCAATGTATTCTTGCTGGTAAAACATTTTGTAAATAGGTAGATACATTTGCGTTGAAAGAAGACTGTGCTGGCACAGCGTGGCATGCAATGCAAATTCCTAATGTTCCATGATATCTTGCACATGACTTATCATTGTGCCTTAGCAAGGAATCATGGGAAGAAGATAGCTGGCCCTCGTACATGGGTAAAACATTTTGAAAAGATATTAGTGCTGATTTCATTTAAGAGTTTAAAGGGACTCTATAGTCACCAGAACAACTACAGCTTAATGTAGTTGTTCTGGTGAGTATAATAACTCCCTTCAGGCATTTTCATGTTAACAATGTCTTTTTTTTAAAAAAAGGCAGTGTTTACATTGCCCCTAGGGACACCTCCTAGTGGCCACTCCTTAGATGGCCACTGGAGAGGCTTCCTGGGTCAGGGTTGCACAGTAAGCAGCCCTGCCGTTCAGCGTCCCCACGCTCTGCATGGAGACGCTGAAGTTTCCTCATAAAGATGCATTGATTCAAGGAATGATGACCAAAAGAAAAATTACAGTTACAGAAGATTAGCATAGCACTGAGCCATGTATGGGGTTAAAATCTAGATTTGATGTGGGTATTTGCAACATTGCTTTGAGATTAGTGCCTATCATTATTCATTTAGTGGTGTCCAACAAGTTCATGAAAGGTCAGCATTCATTAAAGTAGTAGGATTTCTTCTTAAGATTACAAGAATTATCCCTAGAAATATAAAGAAGCTGAAAGTAGCTTCCAGAACTTGTTAAATCAGCTTGAACTAATAATCAATGGGATATACTGTAGCCTCTTGGAAAGACTTGGAAATAATGCATGTGACAGTATGTGATCATCATTTGCTTATAGGGTAAGCCTTCTAGAATTTTCATTAGAACTTCATTACAATTGTAATAGCAATTTTTAGATCAGGGGTAGGTCAACTTCAGCATTCCAGATGTTGTGGACTACATCTCCCATAATGCTCTTACAGTCATAATGCTGGCAAAACATTCTGTTCTTAAACAGAGCTGTGCACATGCATATACACACACATGCCCACACGCATACATGCATGTGCACATGCACACACATGGGTGTGTGGTGTATGGGCTGCCTAGTGAGGGGTAGCACCTCTGGTGGGGGACAGCTTGTCCATCTTTGGTCCCCATCCGGCACTCACCTCTCACCTGTGGCTTGTCGTAGCCGTAGCATGCATATTGGCCACATCACAGGAAATGATTTCAACTGGCTGGTTAAACCAGGTTGAGAGTAGGTGATGATTCTTAAACTTGTGAGCTAGGGTTTGTCTACCTTGCATGTGAAGACTGGATTCATGGGACTGTGCAGAAGAGGCCACTAGTTGTGCTCAACATGTAGAAAAGCATATCTCAGCTAAGCATTGAGGAACGCTTTGGGCACGATGAGACACATAGGACATCTTGGCCATCCGCTGCACTCATTTACATCTCGACCTAGTCCTGCTGCTGGATCCAGATGGTCTCAAGTGAGAGAGTGTGGTTAGCACACTGCTCAACTCTTCCTCACTTTAATCCAAGGTACCTGTGCAAGTCACTTTTTGTCTTCTGACATTTATCCCACTCACTTTAAGTCCTGTGGCAATAGGCAGGCAATGAAGCAGCAGGTGTGGGTACACTGGCAGCCAGAGCCACAAATTTGCATACATATTCAGAGAAGGGCTACTAAACTGGTTCATGGATTATAGGATAAAACTTACCAGGAAAGGTTAAAGGTTCTTAACATATATAGCTTGGAGGAAAGACGAGACAGGGGGATATGATATAAACATTTAAATACATAAAGGGAATCAACGCAGTAAAGGAGGAGACTACATTTAAAAGAAGAACAACTACCACAACAAGAGGACATAGTCTTAAATTTGAGGGGCAAAGGTTTAAAAATAACATCAGGACGTATTACTTTACAGAGAGGGTAGTGGATGCATGGAATAGCCTTCCAGCTGAAGTGGTAGAGGTTAACACAGTGAGGGAGTTTAAGCATGCGTAGGATAAGCATAAGGCTATTATAACTATAAGAAAAGGCCAGGGACTAATGAAAGTATTTAGAAAACTGGGCAGACTAGATGGGCTGAATCTGGGTTCTGAATCTGGGTTCTTATCTGCCATCACATTTTATGTTTCTATGTTTCTATGTGTGGCTAGGGCTATAGGGTTGTTCTTTGCTGAAGTTTGGCAACCCCCTGAACGACTGAGCAGTCCTCTTTAGGAATACACTCCTGTAACGGACCGTTTCAGCACACAAGGGGTTAAACCGCCGTTTAGTCGATCTTCCCTTTCAGAGATGCATGCACAGCTACTGCAGAACACCAATCAGCCGAACAGGAAACCATATGAATGCTGTAAACAGCCGAATAGGAAAAACCATCCGAATAGGTTTACACTCCTAGCAGTCAAACTGGAACAGCATACAATAAATCCCCCCAAGAACGAGAGAAAGCTCCGTGTTGAGGGTCAAGCAGTGAACAGACAGAGCTGTGGGTTTATTGTTCTTATGTACACATTCTTACACATTAGTACCAACCACAGGGTTTTGGAACACAACCAATAAACACATACAATACATTCAGACACTCCCACACAAAGTCCTCCCCTCTGCCTGTGATACAATTAACTTACACAATGGGTAATTTAATTAGCACAAGCAGAGAAATACAATTTTTCCACATTATTCATAACTTGAAAAGTATGCATCACATTCACATAAAACTTACATTTTCAGAATCAGGATACTCCAAATACAAACACGTCAAAATCATACAAATCGGTCCAGTGGTTCAAAAGATAGATCGTAGTCCTTTGTGACCACAGGAAGCATAGCTTTTCTGCCAAAAACCAGTTCCACAGAGTCTTCTATCCTGGAGATAATTAGAAGTAATCCAATTATCTCCAAAGACAGAGGCAAAACTCCATTGAACACATGGCAGCAAAAAGACAGTAAAATACAATAAAATACACACGGTTACATTTATGACATAAAATACAGACATGCAACATATGCCCAGATAGCTTAGGTCTGAGCGCACATTATTACTGAATGGCGCTCAGAGCACACACATACAGTTCAATTGTCATGGAGCCAAAGTCTTTCCCATAGTCTTTCATTATACGAATGGGCTCCATGGCATAGCTATCTGGGGTATCACTGCTCAAACAGGGCAAGCACTAAATGACCCGGCTTTCTTGTCTTTGCAGGGGAAAATCAAGCCTTTTAACATGGGGCCATAATCCAAAGGCAACAGGCGAGCAACCAGGCTTCTCCAATGCAATGTGGCGAGATTGCTCTCGTCACAACTCCTCACCACCAGGGTATGAGGAAGGGGCTAGAAAAGGTGCTCTAAAATTACCTGCTCTATCTTTCCCTAGTCAGCTTACTGTGGCTGGAGGAGACCCTACCATACTGGTCAATGCTCAAACAAGAAATTGAGAATTGATCCTTTTATATTAGGTGCATGGAATATTCACACACTACTTGACAGAGAGGACATGGATAAACTTTAGAGGAGAACAGCCTAATTGGGATGGAACTCGCCAGGTATAATATCGATATTGCAGTCCTGAGTGTGATCTGGCTAGCTGGGGAAGTCAAACTATGTGAAAGAAGCTCTGGTTACAACTACTTTTAGAGTGGCAGTGAAAGAAGTGAGTGGCGTGAGGAAGTTTTTGGTTTTGCAGTGAATACAGTTCTTGTTTGCAAGTTGGCTGGACATCCTAAGGAGGGGGGCAGGGGGTGGGGGGTGGAAACAACAGGTTCATGATGATGAATTTCCCCCTTCTGTCTGGAAAAAAGCACATTACCATTATTAGTGCCTATGCTCCTACCATGACCAACCTAGATTAAGTAAAGTTTAAATTTTATTGGGAACTTAACTTCATCACTGAAGCGGGTGAACACTTTCAAGCTGAATTACGTAAGTGACATTCACTTTTGTGGATGCTTTGGAAGAATGCCTGGCATTGACCTATCTTGTGGAAGCTGACTGGATAACAGTTAGAGAGCTGGTCTACAGAACTGCCACTGGACCCTCAACCAGAAAGCATAAAGACTGGTTTGAGGAGAACTGCAACTCAAAGTCCATATCAAAGAAAGATGCATTCAGCAACATTTAGAGGTCAATACAGCAGAAACCCTGTTAGATGCAAAACATTTGGCTCTACAGCAAAGCTGATAAGATTCAAGACTAATGCTGACAAGTATTATATAAATAATTTCTATGACAACTTGTAGAAGTCTATAGACCCATATCATCTGAATCACCCCCCCCTCCTCAGTGCTGATGGGTACACCTTTATCACTGACAAGAATAAGATTCTTAAAAGGTGAGCTGAATACTTTGATAGTGTTCTGAATCATCCATTATGAAGCCATTGATCATCTTCCTCAAGTGCTCATTAATAGAGCACTGGATGATCCATTTACTTTGTTAGACTCAGTAAGCGATCCCTCTACTCTCTAGTGGCAATGCTCCTGGCTTGGATTCAATCCCAGTTGAGGTCTACAAGGAAGGTGGCTCTGCCCTGACTGAGAGGCTCCATTAGCTTTTCCAATTCATGTGGCAACAGGAGATGATTCCCCAGGAGTTCAGAGATGCCTCTATCATATATTTGTACAAGAGCAAAGGGAACTGTTAGACCTGTGATATTCACCTCTATTGCAGGTAAGATATTTTTCAGGATCTTACTGAATCTACCTTGATTAGGGACTTCTGCCAGAGAGCCAGTGTGGATTCTGGAAAGAGAGTGGGACCATGAGAAAACTACAGAGAAGTATCATGAGCAAAACCTATTCTCCACCTATGTCGGTTTTCAATATAGTGTGTAGAGAGGCAATAAACAAAAAAGGATTTCTAGCGCTTCTGACAGTGTTGATAGGCAGGTAAGACAACCCAAGCCAGAGTCTCTACTAAGATATAGTATAAGATGATAAAAAGTTTCAGTGCTTTGTGTCAGGGTCCCGCGGGCGGCTGCGAGGGGAGGCTGCAGTCCGCTCGCGGCACTCACCCTCCAGCCGTCCGCGGTCCCCCTTCAGCCGTGTGCTCGGCGGGCGGCACCCTCTCTCCCACGGGTGCCGTCCGCCTCTTCCTCTGTGTCTCCCAGCGGCAGCATGCATGACGCTGCACGCTGGGAGACCGCCCACTTTAACCAGCGCCGGGGTCAGTCACCTGACCCGGCGTTAAAGGCACAGTGCCTCAATCACAGTGGGAGGTTTAGATATCTCCCACGTGTGATTGTTAATTCTGATTGGAAATTATCCAATCAGAATTAACCTTTGGATTTATATACTTACCTTTCCTGTTCCTCTTCGCCCTGTTGTGGTCTTTGCTTGTTAGTATTGATTCTGAACTTGTGCTTCTGGTTACATACTCTCTGGCTTGTTATCCGACTCTGTGACTTTCTCCTACCCTTTGACCTCGGCTTGTTTCACGTTATTCTGTCTTCTGGTTCCCCTTACTCAGCTTGTTTCCTGACTATTCTTTGTGTGCTTAGCCCGGCCACTCTAAGGTCCGGTACGGCACTTTGTGTGTGTGTGTGTTGGCGTGTTTGGTTCCCCGAATCGTGACATTACAACAGGGCCATAATGGAACCTGCTGACATACCACAGCTCCTAGTTAATCAGGAGGCTAGAATGGATGGCTTGGACCACCGTATGGACCAGTTTGCCCAAGCTTTACAAACCATACTGGCTCGTACTGCACACTTGCAACCTGCCATCCAGGAGGCTGCTGCTGCTGTGCCCGAACCCATTCCCACTCCGGTACCCGTTCCTGCTCATGTTGTTCACATGACACCGCCACAACGCTACAGCGGTGACCCAGCATTGTGTCGTGGTTTCCTTAACCAAATTGACATCCATTTGGTGATGAATCCACGTTCCTATCCCACTGACAGATCCAAAATTGCCTTTTTGATTAACCACCTGTCCTGGAAAGCTTTAGCATGGGCTAACCCCATGTGGGAGAATACATCTCCTATGTCCTTTGTAGATTTCTTGACAGCTTTCAAACGTACGTTTGATCAACCCGGTAGGGTTGCCTCTGCTGGCAAAGCTCTGCTTAGGGTACGACAGGGTAATAGATCTGTAGCGGATTATACTATCGAATTCCGCACGCTAGCAGCTGAAGTGGTTTGGAATAATGATGCCCTCGTAACAGCCTTTCAGGAGGGTTTGACCGCCTACATACTGGATGAAATAGCATCCAGGGAATTGCCTGTTCTTCTAGATGATGTCATAGATTATGTCATTCTTATTGATAACTGTATTGAGTGGAAGACAGCGTTCAATACGCGTAGTGGACATTATGAATACCTGGTCATGCCTTTTGGACTGTGTAATGCTCCTGCTGTGTTTAAGGATCTCATAAACGATGTCCTTAGGGATCTATTGCATGTCTGTGCCGTGGTGTACCTTGACGACATACTTGTATATTCTCCTGATTTGAAGTCACATCATAATCATGTTACAATGGTTCTTAAAAAGTTATTACAGAATGGGCTTTATTGTAAGTTAGAAAAATGTCTGTTCGATCAGACCTCTGTGCAATTCCTGGGATATATAATTACTGAACAGGGTTTTAGTATGGATCCTGCTAAATTGGAAGCTATACTGTCCTGGCCACTTCCCCAAGGACTTAAGGCTATCCAGCGTTTTATAGGTTTTGCTAACTATTATAGAAAATTTATAAACAACTTCTCACCACTTATCTCCCCTATCACAAAGCTGACTAAAAAAGGTCTACACCCTAGGGTTTGGACTCCTGAAGCCCTTAAAGCCTTCAAAACTCTCAAGAAAGCATTTGCCTCTGCTCCAGTACTACACCACCCTAATCCTTCCCTTCCCTTTGTTATGGAAGTAGACGCTTCTGAATCGGGGGTGGGAACAGTACTGTCACAAAGGTTAGCTTATGACGAACCCCTCCATCCCTGTTGTTTCTTTTCTAAAAGGTTGTCTGATCCAGAAAAGAATTACGATGTTGGGAACAGAGAACTATTAGCTATTGTGTTAGCTTTTAAGGAATGGAGGTACTTATTAGAGGGTTCTAGACACAAAATTATGGTTATAACAGATCATAAGAACCTCTCCTATATAGCCGATGCTAGAAGGTTGTCCGCCCGACAGGCTAGATGGTCTCTATTCCTTTCGCGATTCCAATACATTATTACCTATAGACCTGGTTGAGGTAATGCCAAAGCTGACGCTATCTCTCGACAGTATGAACCTTTAGAATTTGTTAACCCAACTCCTGAACCTATTGTACCAGCTTCTCAGATCATACCTGCTACCCGTTTGGTTGTTTCGTTTCCCTTCCTTGAGAATATTAAGACATACCAAACTCAAGCGCCTCAGGAGACACCTGTTGGTAAACTATACGTGAAAGTAAATGACAGAAAAAAGTTGTTAACATTATTTCACACCGCCAAAACTGCTGGTCATCCGGGGGTTACCAAGACTTATAAGAGCCTCCTTCAACAGTTCTGGTGGCCTTCACTCAAGCGAGACGTAGTGGATTTTGTTCAGGCTTGTCGGGTCTGTACGCAGTGTA
>OW240915.1:303794158-303938119 GCA_933207985.1 Pelobates cultripes | reverse complement strand
GAGGGAGGGGGTGACTAGTGACAGAGTGAGGGAGGGAAGTGGTGACTAGTGACAGAGTTAGGGAGGGAAGGGGTGACTAGTGAGGAAGGGGTGACTAGTGACAGAGTGAGGGAGGGAAGGGGGTGACTAGTGACAGTCACCACCTCCTTCACTCTGTCACTAGTCACCCCCTCCCTCACTCTGTCACTGTGTCACCCCCTTCCTCACTCTGTCACTAGTCACCCCCTTCCTCACTCTGTCACTAGTCACCCTCTCTCTCACTCTGTCTCTAGTCACCCTGTCCCTCACTCTGTCACTAGAGTGAGGGGGTGACTAGTGACAGAGTGAGGGGGTGACTAGTGACACAGTGAGGGAGGGGGTGACTTGTGACAGAAGGAGGGAGGGAGTAGTGACAGAGGGAGGTGGTGACTAGTGACAGAGTGAGGGAGGGAAGGGTGTGACTAGTGACAGTCACCACCTCCTTCACTCTGTCACTAGCCACCCCCTCCCTCACTCTGTCACTGTGTCACCCCCTTCCTCACTCTGTCACTAGTCACCCTCTCTCTCACTCTGTCACTAGTCACCCCGTCCCTCACTCTGTCACTAGAGTGAGGGGGTGACTAGTGACAGAGTGAGGGGGTGACAGGTGACAGAGTGAGGGAGGGGGCGACTAGTGACAGAAGGAGGGAGGGAGTAGTGACAGAGGGAGGTGGTGACTAGTGACAGTCACCACCTCCCTCACTTTGTCACTAGTCACCCCTTCCTTCCCTCACTCTGCCACTAGTCACCCCTTCCCTCACTCTAGTGACAGAGTGAGGGAGTGACAGAGAGAGGGAAGGGGGTGACTAGTGACAGAGTGAGAGAGGGGGTGACTAGTGACAGAGTGAGGGAGGGGGTGACTGTCACTAGTCACCCCATCCCTCTCTCTGTCACTAGTCACTCCCTCCTAACTCTGTCACTAAACACCCCCTCTGTCCTTACTGACAGAGTGAGAGAGGGGGTGACTAGTGACAGAGTGAGGGATGGGGTGACTAGTGACAGTCACCCCCTTTTTCACTCTGTCACTAGTCACCCCCTCTCTCACTCTGTCACCAGTCATCCCTTTCTTCCCTCACTCTGCCACTAGTCATCCCTTCCCTCACTCTGTCACCAGTCACCCCTTCCTTCCTTCACAGTGACAGAGTTAGGGAGGGAGTGACTAGTGACAAAGAGAGGGATGGGGTGACTAGTGACAGTCACCCCCCCTCACTCTGTCACCAGTCATCCCCTCACTCTGTCACTAGTCACCCCTTCCCTCCCTCACTTTGCCACTAGTCATCTCTTCCCTCCCTCACTCTGCCACTAGTCACCCATTCCCTCACTCTGTCACTAGTCACCCCTATCTCCCTCCCTCTGTCACTAGTCACCCACTCCCTCACTCTGTCACCAGTCACCCCCACTCACTGTGTCTCCCCCTCACTCTGCCACCACTCAACCCCTCCCTCACTCTGCCACCTGTCACAACCTCCCACACTCTTCCACCTGTCACCTTCTCCCTCACACACTCTGTCACCTGTCGCATATGCATTCACACAGACACTATATACAAAAAAGCACATTTAGTCATCCAGACATGCACAAGTGCATTCACACAGACTCAAATACAAACATGCATTGATACACAGGTCTTCACAATACACACATCCAAAGGAATGCCGTATTATTAATTATATTTAACATTTATTTAATGCACATATATTTGGCCTTCAGAGGGCCTGGGATCTAATTTTGCCCGGGGGCCCCAAAGGCTCTCAGTCCGCCCCTGCACAGGGCACTTCCCTTTCTTTGGGTACCTCTCTGACAAAGCCTATAATAGGTTAAAACATATGTCCCTTAGTAACTGGACCTCTCTCGTGGCTGAGATTCGTCTGATAAATATGTGGTCATTTTTCCTCTGTATCGGTAGAAGTTAAGCAGACAAGGAGTTCTTCAGGAACAGTAATTGTGCAACAGAATAATAGGTTGGGGCTGATATCACTTTATTCACATTGTATTGCAATTTGACAGCTTGTAAAATTTATAAAAATATTACATTTTCTAATCATCAACATTATGATAGAATTATATCAAACATTTCACATTTCCTGAGAGGATTAAAAAATAACAAGTCATTTTCTACATCCTCAATCATAATGAAGATGTTAAACTGTTGTTTCTATTCTGAATAAGGAATAACAATGCACAAACAAAATACAAAACATCTTGATGGCTGATAATGAGAAACACAGTTGATATTTAGACCTCAAAACGGTTTGACATCAACAAAGTCTAAGAACACATCTGAAGCCAAATGAGGAATTTGTTACACATCAAATCGTGAATCCCATTAATTCAGCTGAATTTGAGATGGCAAAGGATTTCTATTTATTGGTTTTCCTACACTAAGCACATCAAAAAGTATATCAGAACAATAGCAAATAGTTTGGAAATGTATTGAAGCCATAAAATGTTTTGATGCTGTTAATTATTTTGACATTTGCTTGGAGAGAGGAAGAAGGGGGGTCCTGGTATTAATAGATAGGCACTTAAAGTGAAAGAGTTCTTTATTTATGTATTTTTTTGTATAGATAGAAGATACTATTTATATAAAACACATATCCTTTGACGTAATTGACAGCATAAAATCTGAAGGAAGAGCTTTCAACATTTTGCCTCCAAATGTATCCAACTGTAGCTACGAAGTAAAATGGTCTCCTATGAGATTATAAATTAAATAGTAAATTGCAATCAATAGTGCTCATTAAAGGGAGATTCCACTGCCCAAATATAAAAAAGAAAAACACTGTTAAGTAGATATACCCCCAATGAAAGCATGTGTGCATTTAGTTATGCTGTATTTAGTAAGGGGGAATATCTAAAAACAGCTTGCAAAAGCTGCAGATCTCTTATCTGCTGCACTTACAAGCCCTCCCCTTTAAATCCCACCTAGACTTTCTGTGATTGTCCAATCACAGATTTCCCAAAGCAGCACAATGAGAGGTCTTTGCAAGGCAGGTGCTCTGGACAATTGCTGCCCCTTGAGTATAATTCCACTGAGCTAAACATATCAGGATGTAACAGGACCGGTTGTCTGACTGAAGTAACAAGGTTAACCCCTTAAGGACAGAGGGCATTCTATGCCGTTCTTTTTTAGGCGGTCCAAAACGCTGCCGTCCTTTGTACTTACCAGGTCCCCGATGTTCCCCCGACGTCGGTTGCAATCCTGGGGTTTGCCTTGGAGCTCAGACTGTCTGCCTCATGCTTGTAAAAAAGTTAGGAAAAATTATTAAACAGTTTTAAATTAAATAAAAAGTACTTAGATTATATATCTATTGTGGCAAACCTAGCCACTTCAGACTATTTCTTTATATATCTAATGGTTGTCCTAGAAAGGCTGTTTAATCTACGTTGTTTTTTTGCTTAAAAAGAGGATAGAGGGCATTCGTATGCTAGTGGCGAGAAAGCCACTAGCATTCATATGGTAGTTTTATAAACAGTGACTTTCAACATTGTTCGTGAAACAAACAAAGTACTGAATGGGAGACCACACACAGGAGGTTGTGTGGCTCCCATTAACAGATTGCAACATTGTATCATTCCCCAGTTAATTGATTCACGGGGTGGCTGCCGTTTGGATTCCGACCACGCGGCGACGGCCATCTTGGATTCACTTTTAGCCCAGCGGTGTTTGGTTGTCAAGTGCCTGGAACTAAAATTGGCTACTCAACGGCACGAACACCGCTGGACTTCCAGACCGTTCGGGAACACCGGTCTTTCGGTACTTTCGCTTAAACTATGTATTCGTGTCTTTTATGGAGAATTCACATTAAAATTTATTTTGGGTGGCGGTCGGCTAATTGTGCTGGGATGTGAGTGGTATATATTCTTATGGATTTGATTTGCAAGCTCATCCTGATGAAAGTCTGTGATACAGACTGAAACGTTGATTTTTATTTTGAGCTAATAAAAGTTTTATTCATTCAACTTGGAAGTCCCTGGAGTGCTATCTTGTACTATCTTGTACTTTTGGCTGTATCTGTTTGCTGATAAGCACCGGGCAAGTACATCAAGGAAGGTGGAGTGCATTACTATTTTTGTTTTGTATGTATATATGTATATGAATATGTATGATCTAAGTACTTTTATATACACATACATCATTAATAAAAATGTATTTTAATATTAATATATATATATATACATATATATATATATATATATATATATAATTATATATAGTAATATTAAAATACACTTAGAATGACGTTAATTATATATATATATATAATTCTAATTATATATATATATATATATATATGTAGATATATATATATATATATATATACACACACAATAAAAATAATCAATAAATACATTTTTAAAAATGAAAGAAATAAAATGAAAAAATAATAAAAATGTATTTAAAAAAATTATATACCAGTTTCAATTTGTTCTAACTGTATTTTGATATTAATATACATATATATTAAATTCAAAATACATTTAGAATGACGTTATAAATACATATCTGTATCTATATATAGCTACATATTTTTTATAGCTATATATAAATAAAAAGGGGGAAAAAATTATATATATGCATATAAATTTCAATTCTACAAATATATTTATATTATATTTTTACATAATCAAGTAATTTTATTAATTACAATCTGAAGAACCTGCCCGACAACCCAGGCAGAAAGTCCAGAGAATTTGGCTCACATGTCCCCTGTTACTTTCCAGGACACCATAAAACCTGTACATGGGGGGTACAGTTTTACTTGGGAGACTTCACTGAACACAAATATTAATGTTTAAAAACAGTAAAACATATCACAACGATGATATCATCAGTAAAAATGCATTTTTTTGCATTTTTCACACACAAACAATACTTTCACTGATGATATAATTGTTGTGATATGTTTTACTATTTTGAAACACTAATATTTGTGTTCGGCGAGGTCTCCCGAGTATAACAGTACCCCCCATGTACAGGTTTTATGGTGATTTCAAAAGTTACTGAGTCAAATATAAGGCATGAATTTCCTTTTTTTCACATTGAAATTTGCCTGAATGGTTATGTTGCCTTTAAAACCCTATGGTAGCCCAGGAATGAGAATAACCCCCATGATGGCATACCATTTGCAAAAGTAGACAAAGCTAACTTTGGCCAGTGTTTGTGACTAAATGGCAACTAGAAAAGACTGCACATATTGCATTTGCAATACCTTGGGTTATCTACTTTTGCAAATGGTATGCCATCACGGGGGTAATTTTCATTCCTGGGCTACCATACGGTCTCAAAGGCAACATAACTGTCTGGCAAATTTCAATGTTTATAAACTGAAAAATGTAATCTGCTATATTTGACCCTGTAACTTTCCAAAACACCATAAAACTTATACATGCGAGGTACTGTTTTACCCATGAGACAATGCTGAATACAAATATGTGTACATTATTGCAGTAACAGCTAACAGTATTATGCTATTCACAGTTAAAATGTAATGCAGAAATAAAATTATAACAACATTTCTTACTCATTTTTTATCTTTTATTCATATTAAATTATGTTTAATATACAAATATTTGATTTGTTTTGAAAGCCCTGTTTCTCCTGAACAAAATTATATATGATAAGTGTGGGTGCACATAATATGAAAGAAATGAATTACGCCTGAACAGACATATAGCGCAAATTCAAGGTTTTGTTTAAGTTTTGTTTTGATTGCAACTTGTACAACTGGCTCAGTCCTTAAAGGGTTAAAGGGAAACTCCAGATCACTAAAGCACTTCAACTTGCTGAATTTTAAATAATGTGTCCTTTCTATTATTTTACAAAAAGTTCAGATTTCAATGTAAAGCACTGAGGAATATGTTGGAACTATAATAATAACGATTATTCACTGTTAAAATAACAATGATCTCTACTTTTGTTATGTGCTTCATGGATTTTTGCAAGTATTACAAATTGCTATTTTAATGTGGAACAATAATAAATGGAATCATGATGCAGGGCTATAGTCAGTAAAATATAATAGTAGTACAGATAAATTCGGGTGTTGCAGTAAATAACTCTATTTTATTAGGGCACGTAAACCCTAAAGAAACAAGTTTCAGTCAAGAAAGGCCTAGCATGACCCTGACCCTTCCCATTAAGGAAATGGATGGTAAATAGTCAGTCATTTTGTGCATGTCTATGTTGTGTGTGTGTGTGTGTGTATGTGTCAGTATGTAAGTGTCAGTATGTAAGTGTGTATGTGTCACACTTAGTGGTGATGAACTAGAGGGTGTAGAGGATGACTGAAAGAATATGGTAAGATACATTGAAGGCAAATAGCATATCTACCTGGGTGCACATGTACTGGAGAGAGATGTGGCTAAGGGCAAATAATTTAATTGCATATCACTTTGAATGATAAATGCCCTGGCGAACTCAATTAAGGAAAGGACATTGCAAAAATATGATGATGGGGAGACAATATTCTAATAATTGCATATTAAAGTGTCACTCTAGATCCCTGAAGCACTTTAGTTTGCTGAAATACTTGATGTGTAGACAGTGTGTCCTCTTTTTTTCATTTCACACAAAGTGCAGGTTTCAATAGAAATTGCCACTTTTATAAATTAACCTGGTTACACCCCCTAGCTGTCAATCATACAAACAGTCATGTTACTTCCTGGTTTACTTAGCTCAGCAGAGCTAAACTCAAGAGGCAGAAATTACTCAGAGCACCTGCCTTGCCTTCTCATTGAGATGCATTGGGGACTCTGTGATTGGACAGCTACAGAAAGTCTGGGCGAGGTTTGAAAGGAAGGACTTGCAAAGGCTATATACAAGACATCTACAGATTTTGAAAGCTGTTTTTAGATATGCGCCAGTGACCAAAATGCATAATTAAATGCTTGCAAGTTTTCATGAGGGGTATATCTATTAAACAGTATGTTTTTAAATTGTATTTATTTAATTATTTAATTGTTTTTCAGTGAAGGAGATAGTCATAATGGAATGCAGATGAATAGAAATTAAATGGGAAGTCGGTGAAAGCCATGTCAATAGAAATAGGATAGCAAAGGAAATCTTGTTTTTATGGCCTAATTGGAATGGAGGCACACTGTGTGGGTTGTGTGCATGTGATTTCAGGGAGCATGGATTTGGTATATGGAGCAGGGGTAGTACTAGGTGTTTCAGCCATACATAAGACCACCTCAATATGCATTTATAAACTGGAAATTTCAAGCATACAGAATTAATCTTCATTCTGACTCTGGCAGAAATTGGCAGTTGTTCGAATTATAATCTAATTGGGTTTTCTTTGTTTTTTTTTGTCTGTTATTGGTCTTTTGTAATTAGAACTTTTGGCTTGTCCTTGTGATTTATAGTGTCTGTAAATATTGCTGACTTTGACCCTAAGTTTATTAAACTGTTGCTACAAGAGGGGTTAAAATGAAAAACAAGCATGGAAAAAAAGTAAATGCAAGAGGTAAAGCTAAAGAAAAGGAGACAGATAATGAAAACCCGACAAGTAGTTTTTTTACTCCTATGACTAAAATCTCTGAGGAGTCAGTTAACATTGGGGACGAAAAAAGAATTAGATCATTCAGATAGTGTAATGACCTCAGCTGAGTCATCTTTAGTAGATGAGACAGTAGAGGTGGATAGTCAGAGAGAGGAACAGCTCACGATAGCTACCATGAAGGAGGTAATGATTGACTTATTGAAAGATTTAAAGAGCTCAAGCTTGCAGGAAATCAGAAGTGAGATTGCTAAAAATTCTAAAGATTTAAATATCTTATCAAAGAAAGTAATAGATTTGGGCATCCAACAAGAGTCCTTAATAAAATCCCAGAATCATTTTAATGCAGAAATACAGAAATTAAGAGAGGAGCTCTCGGGTTTGAAACAGAAATATAGTAAATCGGAGAATTTTTCTAGACAAAATAATATTCGCATAAGAGGGATACCTGAAATAGTGGAGCAGGCGGATCTTCCCAACTGTGTGATAACATTTTTGAATTCTCTGGTTAAATCAGATTTTGAGAGGGCCCATATGATAGATAGAGCTCACAGATTTCCCTTATCACATAATACTTCAAGAGAATTACCTAGAGATGTGATAGTGAAATTACATTTTATTACACTTAAGCAAAAAATATTACAGAAAGCCTATGAATGTAAAATTTTTGATGCTCCTTATGCGCAATTGAATCTTTCCTGATATATCTAGAGAAGTGATTATGGAACATAAAGAATTTAGAATGATAATCAAGGTATTAAGGGATAAAAATGTGTCTTATAGATGGGGTTTTCACACTAAACTACTTATTAAAAAGGGAACCAAGATGAAAGTAATCAACTCTCCCCATGAGGGGGAAAGGTTTCTTAAAGATATAGACTCTCTGGGGAATGCTTAAGATATGGCTAAATGGAGATAATTGGGAGAGGGGATATATCACAGGGTGATAAGGAATATTGAATTTATGGTTGTTTTCCTGGGGGAGGTTTAATTTTTGGCATAAAAGGTGTAATATTTTTGTAATTTAGTTTATAAAGTAAAATATTTTTAATAGAATTAATTTTAAGGTCACTTATTAGGATAGAGATAATTTTATTGGTTATAATGTATTGGAAAATTGCACAAAATGAGATAGCCTTACTGGAGTGATGCTTATTATAATTAAATGGGCCAGTAATGGATAGATTTAATTCACTGAAATCTAAATTAAACACTGGTTAATATGTAAATTCTTCACAAAGTTTGAATTAAGCTCTTATTAAATGGCCTTAAACGGCCTCTATGGATATTAATTTAAAGTCACATATTATTCTAGAGATAATATTATTTGTTATATTGTATTAGAAAATGAAACAAAATAGGATATTATCACGGGATAAATGTTTATAATAATCAAAAGGGGATGTTACAGAAGGTATTTAAGTATAGAAGATATTTTGATAAATTTGTATATTTTTATACACTTAATCGAGATTTTAGTACATTTGGTAAATCTCCAGGAAAGTTAGACAATCATGATGTATGCTCTTTTCTATCTCAATGGGTTTGTTGCTTAATAGTAGTAATCGGGTCTATAAGACTAGCGATAAGATCTTCCATTTTTTATGGAGGGAAAGATGAGGGGGGTTTAGAGAAGAGGTTATGATAGGGGTTACTAACCCATGGGAGTTAATTTTAGGGACTCTTCTCCTTTTTTTAATTCCCCCTCTCCCTCTTGTTTTCGGATGTTTGATTTTATTTCAGTGGGCTGTTTATGTTTCTTTATAGCATTTGTACTGCTAGCTCAGTTAGATTATTTTATTAAACTGATGCGTGATATAAATAAGAAAGGACCTTTAGTCTTAGGCTGCTTTTGATGTGGAATAGAAAGTATACAGGCAGGTTTAATTGGCGACCTCCGCCAAGGTCTCGAACCAAGTTAGTTCGACAAAACTTAGGTTTATCCACCACTGTTAGGGGAGGTAGAGTGAGGAGTGGGGATTTTCTAAGCAGGTAGATCCTTAAAGAAGATGATTGTATCACAGAACTTTTTTAGTGTTTGGATGAATGTGTGTGAATGTGTATGTTATGTTTTCTGGGAGGTTCCGAGACGTGGGGTGGAAGGTGCTGATGGAGGTGGGTTAGAAGGTCCTCAGATTGGTGGCTGGTTTGGTTCTCCATGAATCTGAGGATTATTCATCAAAATGTCCAGAGTTTAAATACAGTGGGCAAAAGGAGCATGGCATTTAAAAATCTGTTTAGGGGTAAACTGGATGTTAAATGTATTCAAGAAACCCATTGGCAGACTAATAACATTCCCTTTTTTGGCAATAGATATTATTCTAATCCCTATAGTGCCACTTATTCGAAAAGTAAATCGAGAGGGGTCTCAATAATATTTAATAAAACTTTACTAATAAAAGAAGAAATTGTCATAAAAGATAAAGAAGGATGGTATCTATTATGGGCAGGCCTGATTAATTCTCAGAAATTTACAATCTTAAATATGTATGCCCCTAATAAAGGGCAAATTAAATTTATTAGCCAGACATTGAAAGTAATGATAAAATTCTTTATGGGAACTCTGGTGGTTTGCGGGGATTTCAATTTACCTATGGATCCAACTGTGGATAGAAATTCGATAGGAGAGATAAAATCGGATCCTCACTTAGTCCAAAATTCTAAAAAGTTTTATAAATTACTACTTAAATATAATTTGTATGACACATGGAGAACCTTGTACCCTTTAGAGAGGGACTATTCATTTTTTCTCACAGACATAAAATGTATAGTAGATTGGATTATATTTTTATGGATGGGCAGAGTATTTCTAAAGTTCAACATGTAGAAATAGGGGTGATTATGTGGTCTGATCATGGGTGGTCTGATCATATCTCCCATCCTGATCTTCTGTTTTTGTTTTTCTTAAGGCTGGTATGACCATGTCATTTTATGTTCATTCTCTTAGACTCTTTGTTAATTGTTTGTTTAGCTAGTGTTACTACTCTCACTGATAATCTAGTAAATTTATGTTCATGGTTTATGACTTTCACCTATTTGATCCTTCCTATCTTTTTATCCCAAATGTTCTCTCCTTTTAGTTTTTCATCTCTAATTAATTACCTCAATAGCCCCATGTCTCCCCACCCATAACAGTGTGTTTTATTTCCTTTTTTTTTCTAACCTCAGACCTTATATTTCAGACTGAGCCCCTTAAAACAGCATTAACACCCAGCACTCCCAAGCAACCAAGTCCTGCTGAATCTTCAGAGCAGAGGTATTATCTCTGGAAGATTGCCCACCCACCCCATGGTCATCAACTCATTTATAGATAGTGCACATCAGCAGATTTCCATAACACACCAATCAAGTCATTAAACCACTCCTCACCTGGATTCATTTAACACACTGCATCCTTACAATGGTTTAAACACTCATTGATATTTGTGTGTTTGTATATATGATCTACATATCTATATAATACACATTTTCTCTAATGTTCTCCCTTCTGTTTTTCACTTTAACACTAACTTCTGTCATTACTAAAATATCCCTATCCTTTCACTCACCTGTCCCTGGCAACACCATCATAATTACTTCCACCTTACTCCCCTCCCCTCTCTATTCATCCCATGCACTCTACACATACCTTTCCAGCCTATCTCCACCAACTCTTTCCAAATCCTCTACATACATACCCTCCTACAAAACTTTCAAATCCTACTCCCACCTTCACTTCCTTTCTATCCTTCTGCTCCTAGCAGCTGGTGATGTCTCTCCAAACCCCGGTCCCCTCTCAACAAACTCAGCACATACTAACCCAAGGATCCACACTAATCTCATACCCATCTCTTGTTCCTCTAAATCCTCCTTCAAAACTGCCCTCTGGAACGCACGCTCTGTTTGCAATATAACTAAATCCACTGCTGTCCATGACTTCTTCATCTCTAGTTCAATAGATTTACTAGCCTTAAAAGAAACCTGGCTCTCCCCCTCTGACACTGCCACCCCTGCATCTTTGTCCTTCGGTGGACTCCAACTTACCCACAACCCAAGAAACTCTGAATGTAAAGGTGGTGGTGTTGGGTTTCTCCTCTCCCCTCACTGCTCTTTTAAACCTCTTCCCACCCCCCCTTCCCTCTCTTTCCCGTCATTTGAAATACACTCAATTCGCCTTTTCAAACCCTTCTCTGCTAACATTGCTGTTATTTACCATCCCCCTGGTTCCCCTCTTCTCTTCCTTGACCACTTTGCTGCCTGGCTACCCTATTTCCTCTCTTCTAACATCCCATCCCTAATTCTCGGGGACTTCAATATTCCTATAAACCCACCTTTGACCTCTGTAGCCAATAAACTACTTTCAATTACTTCCTCCCTCGGGCTATCACAGTGGGCAAATTCTCCCACCCATGTAGCTGGCAATACCCTTGACCTAATCTTCACTTATGCATGTACTGTATCTAATATCTGCAACACTCCATATCCACTCTCTGATCACCACCTCTTATCGTTTGCTCTCACGTACCCCCTCACCCAACAACCTCCGCCTAACCACCCTCAACTCAGGAGGCACCTTAATTCTCTTGATCTCCAACAGTTGTCAGCTGACATTGATTCAAAACTGCTGTCCATCCCTTCCCTCTCCTGTCCTTCACTGGCCATCTCCATATATAACTCTACTCTTACATCTGCCTTGAACACTGCAGCGCCACTCCAAACAAGCACCTCAAGGAGGACCCGCCCCCAACCATGGCATACTAAATCAACGCGCTACCTGCAAAGATGCTCCCGTTGTGCTGAACGCTCCTGGAGGAAGTCTCGCACCCAGTCAGACTTTCTCCACTATAGATTCATATTGTGTTCATACAGTGCAGCCCTTGCCCTTGCCAAACAGTCCTATTTTTCCTCTCTCATTAGTTCATGTTCCCGCAACCCCAGGCGTCTCTTTGACACCTTTAATTCTCTTCTTCGCCCCGCTGTGGCCACCCCCCAAACCAACCTTACTGCTGATAACTTTGCATGTTACTTCACTGACAAAATTGAACAGCTAAGGAAAGAATTCTCCCGTCCTTGCCTTTCTGTTTCTCAATCACACATAGATCATACCTTTCCTACCCTTCAGACATTCTCCCCAGCCACTGACCAAGAGGTGGCTGCTCTTCTTTGCTCCTCTCACCCCACCACTTGCCCCCTCGATCCTGTCCCATCTCACCTTATCAGATCTCTCTCCACTTGTCCCGTGCCTTCTCTAACACACATCTTCAACTGCTCGCTCTCTTCTGGCATCGTCCCTGCTGACCTCAAACATGCCACTGTAGTACCTATACTAAAAAAAAATCCCTCGACCCGTCCACCTCCTCTAACTACTGTCCCATATCCCTGCTCCCTTTTTCCTCAAAGCTTCTGTAAAGACTTGTCTTTACCCATGTGTCTCATTTGCTCAATTCCAACTCTCTCCTTGACCCCTTTCAATCTGGCTTCCGCCCTCTCCACTCTACAGAGACTGCCCTTATCAAAGTTACTAACGACCTAATCGCAGCTAAATCCAAAGGCCACTACTCCATACTAATTCTTCTTGACCTCTCAGCGGCCTTTGACACCGTTGATCATGCTCTCCTTCTTCAAACTCTGCAATCGCTTGGTCTCTGTGACTCTGTCCTCTCATGGTTTTCCTCTTATCTCTCCCAACGCTCATTCAGTGTCTCTTTTTCTAATGATACCTCCTCCCCTCGCCCTGTCTCGGTTGGAGTCCCCCAAGGCTCCGTCCTTGGTCCCCTTCTATTTTCTCTTTATACTGCCTCTCTTGGCAAACTTATTACCTCATTTGGATTCCACTACCACCTGTACGCTGATGACACCCAGCTATATCTCTCCTCCCCAGACCTCTCCCCTGCTGTCCTGCAACGTGTCACTGCTTGCCTTTCTTCCATCTCTGAATGGATGTCCTCCCGCTTTCTGAAACTCAATCTCTCAAAAACTGAGCTCCTTGTCTTTCCTCCTCCTAATACTGATCCTCCTCTTTCGCTCTCCCTTCAAGTTTGTGGTACCAACATCAGCCCATCCTTGCAAGCGCGCTGTCTTGGCGTCATACTTGACTCTGGTCTCACCTTTGAGCCTCACATCCAGCATGTTGCCAAATCCTGTAGATTCCATCTTAAAAACATAGCCCGCATCCGCCCCTTTCTTGCACCAGATACTACCAAGGAGCTTGTCCATGCTCTAATAATTTCCCGCATGGATTATTGTAACCCTCTCCTGCTTGGTCTTCCCAAAAGCCGTACTGCACCCCTACAGTCTGTAATGAACGCTGCTGCTAGACTGATTTTCCTCTCTAGCCGGTTCTCTCACACCTCACCCCTCTGCCAGTCCTTACATTGGCTTCCTGTGTGCTATAGGAGTCAATTCAAGGCACTAACTCACACCTATAAAGCACTGAACAACTCTAGCCCGTCTTATATCTCCTCACAGATCCATAGGTATGTCCCTTCTCAGTCTCTCCGCTCTGCCCGTGACCACCTCCTGTCCGTTGTCTGCACCCGCACTGCCAACTCGCGCTTGCATGACTTCTCGCGGGCGGCTCCCTTCCTATGGAACAGCCTGCCTCCCGCCATCAGACTCTCCCCTAGTCTTGCATCTTTTAAGAAGTGCCTTAAAACCCATCTCTTTAGGAAAGCTTATGGCCTCCAAGACTAACCCCTACCTCACATACCTGTCTCTTGCCCTCTCCTAAAGGGCAGCCCACCTTATTTGATTGCAAATTCCTGTCCTACTGTGTTTTACACCCCACCTCCTATAGAATGTAAGCTCGATTGAGCAGGGTCCTCTTCAACCTTTTGTTCCTGTAAGTTTATTTGTAATTGTCCTATTTATAGTTAAATCCCCTCTCATAATATTGTAAAGCACTACGGAATCTGTTGGCGCTATATAAATGGCAATAATAATAATAATAATGGGTTGGTTGGAGTAAGTTTGGGTTTAGATTCTCCTGTTAAGAATAATATATTATGGAGAATGGACATAGAACTACTAAAGGACCCGGAAATATTAAAAAATCTAAAAAATGAAACGGTTGCATTCTTTTTAAGTAATGATGGTACTGTAAACTCAAAAGAAATAGTGTGGCTTTCTTATAAAGCCTATATAAGAGGGATAATGATAAAATGGCAGTCAATATTAAAGAAGCAGAGAGGTAAATCATTAAGAGACCTACATATAGAATTTATTGTATTAGACAGAGAGGATAAAAAATCCCCTTCTGAGTTAAACATAAATACAGTTCGAGAAATACAATCACAAATAAAAAGAATTCAGCAACTGTTGGTTGATAAATCTTTATGGGCTTTGCAACACCAAAATCGAGCAGGGTGTCACGATTCGGGGAACCCAACACGCTGGCACACACACACACACACACAGAAAAGGGGCCGTACCGGACCTTAGAGTGGCCGGGCTAAGCACACACAGAATAGTCAGGAAACAAGCCGAGTAAGGGGAACCAGAAGACAGAATAACGTGAAACGAGCCGAGGTCAAAGGGTAGGAGAAAGTCACAGAGTCAGATAAACAAGCCAGAGAGTACGTAACCAGAAGAACAAGGTAAATCGCAATACTAGCAAGCAAAGACCACAACAGGGCAGGGAGGAACAGGAAAGGTAAGTATTTAAACCATAAGGTTAATTCTGATTGGATAATTTCCAATCAGAATTAACAATCACACGTGGGAGATATCTAGACCTCCCACTGTGATTGAGGCACTGTGCCTTTAACGCCGGGTCAGGTGACTGACCCCGGCGTGTACTAACTTGGGCGGTCTCCCAGCGTGCAGCGTCATGTATGCTGCCGCTGGGGGACGTGGAGGAAACGGCGGGCGGCATCTGAGGCTGGAAGGATGCCGCTCGCCGAGCCCACGAGGAGGAGGGGACCGCGGACGGCTGGAGGGTGAGTACCGCGAGCGGAGTGCAGCCTCCCCTCGCAGCCGCCCGCGGGATCCCGACACAGGGAAACTGATGGCTAACAAGTTGAAACAAAAATTAAATAATGGCAGAATAAACAATAACTTTTTGTTAAGCCTGTTGATATTGCCGCATGCTTTGAGAAATATTATCATGAACTTTATAATTTGAATTCCCCAAATATAGATAGTAGGTGTAAAAAAAAGAAAATTGTGGAATTTTTGGATAAGATTCATCTCTCTAAAGTTTCTCAAATAGAGTTGGCAAATTTAAATGAAGATATTACCAAACAAGAAATTAAATGGGCAATTTCAAAATTGAAATTGGGCTCAGCCCCTGGTCCCGATGGGCTTATCAATCAATATTACTCACTCTGTCAAGAGGAGATTTCTAGTTACCTGTGCCAAACATTAAATGAAATTAAAAATGCAGGCCGAGCTCATCCAGAGTTGTTGGAAGCACAAATAATCACAATCCCCAAAACAAATAAATTAACCCCTGAATGCAGTGACTTTAGACCTATATCTCTGCTTAATGTGGATATAAAGATTTATGCTAAAATGTTAGTGGAAAGATTGAATCAATATATCCATAAGTTGATCAATTCTTATCAAACGGGTTTTATTCAGGGGAGGTTGAATTACGATAATATCAGAAAACTGTTAAATATAACTTCAGTGGTTAAATATAAAAAAATAGCTGCAGTTTTTGTGGGACTCGTTGCTGAGAAAGCATTTGACAGGGTGGATTGGGACAGGGACTCACCCTGTCAAAATATGGCAGAGGTGATTTTGCCTCTAAGGCGATTGCCGCTTTGTATACATCTCCGAGCGCTAGTGTAATCGGCCAAAATTTTCGGTCAGCAAGGTTTGTCATTTTAAATGGCACTAGGCAAGGTTGCCCTTTATCCCCATTAGTTTTTGCTTTAATTATTGAACCACTGGCGACAGCGATAAGGGAATCTTTAGATATAACAGGAATTGAAGTAAATCAAAAGTCACATGTAATCTCCCTATATGCAGATGATGTAATAATAACATTAGGTAAACCGGAAAAATCTTTAAAAGCTCTTCAAGATATTATAACAGAGTATAGTGAAATATCCAATTATAAATTAATTAGAAATTGGAAGCCGTCACTTTTAATATGGGACAGTCTGAGAAAAACTTCTTAAGTCAATTTTATCCATTCAATTGGCAACACTCAATAACCCATTTAGGAATAAATTTTTTGCCGAAATGAAAAGAACAATGACAGTTAATTTTCAATCAGTTTATTCTAATATAATGCAAGTTTTGGCCACATGGAAAAATCTTAATATATCTTGGTCAGGTAGAATAGCAGCACTTAAGATGACAATATTACCTAAGATTACTTATGTTATGCGCTGCATACCCTGACAGTGTTCCATATATTTGCTTAATAAATTACAGAGGGCGATTGATGTATTTATCCACCAGAATAAAAGAATGAGAATTAAGATACCAATTATGGTTAAAAAATTCTCTAGTGGAGGGATAGCGTATCCCGACATTAAGAAATATCGGGAAGCCTCCCTCCTGACACATATGCTGAGATGGGAGGAAGAGGAAAAAAACTATAATTGGGTATCGATAGAAGCTTTTTTTCTTAAACAAATGTACTTCAACCCAATCCTTTTTCGAGATGATTTATCCAGTGGCATAGTGCATAGTAAAGCCTCGACTATATGGTACAGTCTTAAAAGCTGGTTGAAGTTGAATCATAAATATTCTCTGGTTCCATTTCCTAGCCCAATCACTCCCATCTCATGGCTGCAGGAAAAGATTAATTCCCTCTGCTTGAGATATTATTGAAATTGGGATGCAGACATTTAAGTGATTTATATGTAAGTAATGAATTCCTCTCTTTTGACTATTTACAATCTAACTTTAAAATTCCAACTAGCTTAAGGTATACATTAAGGTGAAGGCTAGGATCTCGACGTCCATGTTTTGTTTAAAGGAGCCGAGAACTGACACCCTGTGAAAAAATAATATGTTCAACAAATAGGATGCACTTGCTATCAAAATGTTTCCGTCTTTTGAGAGATAGGGATTTGGGCACCAAATTTTTAAATATAAGAATTTGGGAAGAAGAAATTAATCAATCCTGGCCCATGGAAATGTGGTCGGGAGCTTTTGCTTCATTGGACAAATTAATTAAACATGTTTCATATAGGGAGATGTATTTAAAAATTTTAAATAGATGGTATATAACGCCACTTAAGCTTTGGAAAATAAAGAAAGATGATACACATAAATTTTGTTGGAGAGGCTGTAATCAAGTTGGCTCAGCAACACATATGTGGTGGTCGTGTCCCTATATTCAAATGTATTGGAAGGAGGTCAAACTTGGGATTGTAGCGTTACTCACCTTATCCAGGGGCCGGCCGCGGTCCTCTCTTCGAGCCGCGCGCGGTCCTGCTGCTGCACGAGCCGCGCGCGGCTCATCCGACGGCTTCACTGGAAAGGCGGGCAGTGACCGCGAGAAGCGGTCACGTGTCCCGCCTGAATCTAAGAGCGCGCCGCGAGTCTCGGGCGCGCTCTTAAAGAGACAGTGGGAGCCTAAATTGTTAAAAGGCTCCCATTGGCCCCTGTCATGCCACACTCCCCATACACTTACCTTTTGGGGGTGTGGATATGACAGGAGCCAATCACATTAGTTTAGAAGCTATATATACTTACCTCTCCCTTTACTCCCTGCCCTATCGTGGTTTCTGTATCAGTTCCCTTTAGCGCTTGTTGTGTTCAGTTGTGTTTCTCCGTTTTGACTTTGGCTTTGTTTCTGACTACGTTTTCTCTTTATCCTTATCTGTTCTGGTTGTCGGCTTGCTGTTTACTGTGTACCAGACCCCGGCTTGTCCTAGTTTACGCTGTCTCTCTGTGCCCTTGACTTCGGATCGTTCCTGACTCTGCCTCCTCTCATATACGTCGAGTCCGGCCATTCTAAGGTCCGGTAGACATATCTCTCCTCTGTGTTGTCTTCTGTTTAGCTGAATCCTGCGTGTTGGGGTATATTCACGTTACAGGGATATCTCGAATTATAAACAAAAAGATCAAATTAACTCCAGAATTGGCTCTGTTTCACTTTGTACCTAGTCACCGCTCAAAAAAATTTAAATCTTTCCTGTTTCATATTTTATCGATAGCGAAATGGTTGCTTGCTATAAATTGGAAAGGAGGAAGGTTGCCAAAGTGGTCAGAGGTGGAAAGGGTAATGCAAAGAAATAGGACACTAGAAAGAGAGGATGGTCAGTTAGGCGCTCATATAGTTCCGAAGTATAGATGGGCTCTCTGGGATGATTATTGTTTGACCCTTGGACATAATTCTTCATAGCTATTTCCCCTTGTCGGCTTACCTCCCCATGGAATCCCGGAACAATATATGTGGTATGTGTGTGGATGTTGTGGTATGGGTATTTTTGAGATCTAAGGGGGTTGCCCTCTTTTTTATAGTTATTCCTCACATGGTTCTTTTTATACCTCCTCTCTCTCTTTTATATGGAGTGTTCCCATCTTTAGTATAGAAGATGGGCATATTTCATATGGTCTCCCCCCTATAACTTGGGGTCAAATGGCGACTAAGGTGAGGGGTTGGTGACTGCAATTAGTATAGGACAAAAGGGGAAATCGGGGTAAGAATTTGGAAGAGGTCAACCTGTGGAGACTGATAAAGGGTATGGGTTATAACCCATACTGGGTCATTATAGATTACTCATACACTGTGAATTGCTGTTTGTGGTATTTGGTGTTTGTTGTCTTTGTATTTTTGTAATATGTGTCAAATTAATATTATTGTAAACAATTTCCTATGTAAATTGAGTTGTATATACTTAAAAAAAAATTAATCTTCATAAACAACTTTAGGCAGTGAGAAATTTGGAAGCAAGGTGTGCACAAGGTTAATGGTTGAACGATAGGACATGGGATTCAAGGATCCATCCTATGGGTTACAGGGTGCATAGGACCCATGTGTAATAGAGCCCTAGAGTTGTAATTCAGGACACAGATAAGATACAGATTAGTATATATAAAGTGCTAAAGTTAAATTTAACATCAGATGTTAAGGTTCCATATGACACCAAGCCAGATGAGGGAGGATACCTGTGCCTTATTGTCACACACTATGTCAATGGCACCCAGCATTTCAAGGCAGCAGAAGATCACAGAAAAGAACCATCAAGTTGTTGTGGCCTGGAGCTTCAGCTCCAATAGGTCCTACATTATTATGGTGCTGATCAAATAGTGGTGGACTTAAACAAGAGCAACCGCTGTAGTGGTAAAAATGTGAGGTGTACATTGGACCCATTCCCTGGTGTTAGGGCAAATCATTTTGGAACAGTTTGCCCTCTTACCAAGATCTCCACTGGGCAGCGAGGTTTCTGTCCTGTGAGGTGCATCCAGAATTTACATTAACCAAATCGGAATTCTTGTACCAGACTGGTTAATGACACCTCAACAACACTGCCAATAGTGGAATTAAACCTCTGACAGCAAAGGGGTTAAACTCAGTATGTGCAGAATTTCATAACAAAACACAGTACGTGCAGACTCCAGGCACCATAGCCCATTCAAATCACTGAAGTGGTTATGGTGCTTGTAGTAACCATTTAATAAGTGACAGAATTGTCTTCTGATATGTAAGACTAGAATTTCTTACACTGGATTCAGTTTCAATAAAATAATAGAAGAAAAGGTATAATTACTGTATTTCTATCACTTAATGACCCTTACTTTGTATTAATTTTTTTAATTTTTAGCATTGATCTCTCTCGATCTCTCTGCTCATTACATGCAGCCATTCTTGATATTAGGAGCAGATTTCTAGTACACATCATTAATACAGTCCATTGATAAGTCTAAGGTTGTCCAGATATTCACATGCCTGAATTATCTGCAAGTTTTCTTAATAGGAAGGCTGGGGAGGGGAAGACGTAAAGTATTTGCAGAAATTAGTTCTGCTGCTAATTTAAGCTAAATCTTTTTCCTACCAACCCACCCACAGTTTTATTTGACATTGTTTTAATAAATCCATTGTTTATATGCCATGCACCTCCAATGATTTATTTGAAAAAAAAAAGGTTACCACAAGTTGAAGGTGATTGTCAATATTTATTCATTTGTGCGTTTTTCAAAAAAAGCAATGGTGTGTCCTTTATATTTTTAAAACGGTTTACTCCTCTCTTATATACCGGAAAAAAACAATGCACTAAACTTGCCTTTACCTCTGCAATGCTATAAGGGAGTTGATCAAACATATAACTATAGATTGACAAGCACAATCAATTGCAGGAGTCACTACAGTATGGCAGATTTCCAGAAAAAAAAAAAAAAAAAAAATGGAACGAAAAGGATTTAACATTAACTATTGTGCTTTCTGCAGCAATTGAAAAGGTATGAATTTAATAAAAAATATTGTTTCAGTCAATAATGAAAAGCTAAAAAAATATTGCTGCAGAAGCGAAAAAGAAAAGAATGAAATTATTTACTATGGTCCTATTGAAAACCGTTCTATAAAATGTTGCGCTTAACTGTGATGTCTGCTTTAAGTTTAATTATAGAGTGGAATTATCCATCTGTGTGTGTGGTAACATTACAATTGAAAGGATGCTATTTTGTGTTGTGAATTCCCTGCCGAGAAAAAGCATTCCTAAAATCTGATGCTTAGTTTTGGCATTCTGAACAGTATCAAGAGATTCTAAACTCCAAAAACAGATTGAACAAAGCCGAGATCCCCTGCAGTACCAAGCCACAATGTTTCATTTGAAACCGTGTCAAAGGGTCTTCTAAAAATTAATCATCTATATTTAAAAACTATATCACAATTTTAAAAAAAGCCTTTCCGTTTATTAAAATATATTCCTCTATAATTGTGTACTGGAAGAAAATACTCGATTACAGCGCGGGGTGATCAAATAACGAATTAATGAACTGAAAGCAAATTTGCTCATATGTTTTGGATTCTTCAGAGAAAAGAAAAACTATGTAGGAATGGTGGAACAGTCCCAGTGATAAGGGAACAATAGATTATATCTGATCTTAATTGCAGCTTCATCTATAAAAAAAATGGATTGTATATAGTTCACTACATGAATATGGGATTGTTAATGTATTGGAAGGATTCTCACTCCATTTTATAGCTTCTACCCAAAACATAAAGGGCTAGATGATCTTAGCAGAGTAAGGGTTTCATCAGCTCACTTGATAGTAATTCCGCCATTGAAGTCTACAGGAAAATGGATATTTAGTAAACAGAGTTAATCCCTTACTCTGCTAACTGAATCCAGTCCATTGGGTTCCCAAGTAGTAGTAATTCTCGATGTATCCTTTATTTTGAATTTGAGCCTATAAAAATCAAACTGAACACCAAATACTATTGTATGAGATTCTAGCATACTTTTTTATTTTTACTGTTACTTGAATAATTTATGTGAATTGCTATTTAATGATCTTTAAGTTATAAACTGTTGCCACATTTTGTAGTATTTCATATAAGGTATATATTATATATAGGTGATACCACACATGAAAAAGAACAGACACATACAGACGAGGTGGGTGAAAGTCTTGATGTGAAACTAATATATACAGTAATGGGTAAAATAAAGTACACCTTCTGAATTCTATGGTTTTACACATCAGGAAATAATAGCAATCATTTGTTCCTTAGCAGATCTTAAAATTAGGTAAATACAACCTCAGATTAACAACAACAAATGACATGTTACACCATATTATGATTTAGTTAACACAAATAAAGCCAAAATAGAGAAGCCATATGTGAAAAACTAAGTACAATCTCACTGCTTCAATAAGAATTAAGAGGGTAGGTAGCAGAGATGTCCTACTAATTAAATGCCCTTGATTAATTGATCCATAAAAGCTGATGTTTTAGTAGTTTGCTGGTCTGGAGAATTCAGGTGTGTGTTAACACAATGCAAAGGAGGAAAAACATCAGCAATGATCTTAGAGAAGCAATAGTTGCTTCCGGGAAGCGTTATAAGGCCATTTCCAAACAATTTAAAGTCCATCATTATACAGTGAGACAGATTCTTAAAATATAGAAAACATTCAAGATTGTTGCCAATCTTCCCAGGAGTGGATGTCTCAGCAAATTCACCCCAATGTCAGAATGTGCAATGCTCAGAGAAATTGCAAAAAAGCCCAAGAGTTACATTTCAGACTCTACAGGCCTTGGTTAGCATGATATATGTTAAAGTTCATGACAGGATAATTAGAAAAATAATTTGTTTGGAAGGGTTGCCATAGAATGGCTCATCTCTCTAAAAAGAACATAGCAGCATGGCTTATGTCTACAAAGTTGCATCTTAACAAACCACTAGACTTCTGGAACAATGTCCTTTGGAAAGACATGACCAAAGTGGAGATGCTTGGCGCTAATGCACAACACCAAGTTTGGCAAAAAAAAACAAACAGAGCATATCAGCACAAACCTTATACCAACTATCAAGCACGGTGGTGGAGGGGTGATGATTTGGGCTTGTTTTACCGCCACAGGACCTGGGAACCTTGCAGTCATTGAGTCGACCATGAAATCCACTATATACCAAAGTAGTCTAGAGTCAACGGTGAGTCCATCTATCTGAAAGCTAAAGCTTGGCCAAAAATGGGTCATGCAACAGGACAATGATCCCAAGCAGACTAGCAAATCTACAATGGAATGGCTGAAAAAGAAAATTATCAAGCCAAGCTCAATAAACTGTAGCAATGTTGTAAAGAGGAGTGGGCCAAAATTCCTCCACAAAGATGTGAGAGACTCATACGGAAAGCATTTACTTCATGTTATTGTTGCTAAAAGTGGTTCTACAAGCTATTGAATCATAAGGTATACTTATTTTTTCACACATGACTTCTCCATTTTGACTTTATTTTTGTTAAATAAATCATGACACAGTGTAGTATGTAATGTGTTGTTGTTCATCTGAGGTTGTATTTACCTAATTTTAGGATCTGCTAAGGAATAGATGATTATTATTATTATGTCCTGATAAGTTCAAAAAGAGTATACTTTCATTGTCCCATGACTGTATGCAGGGAACAACCATAATTCTTTCAACCCCTTCCATTCCAACAAATGCGCTCATGAGTTGATTTTCAATATCATAATCCAGCACATGATGCCCCTAATTATCCTTCATAACATTGCTAGCTTTCACCTTGTTTATAAGGGCTTTATTCTGTATTAAATTTTTTTTTTTTTAAACGTGCAATATATAGTGGCGCTCAAAGCATGCAGCTCGTAATCACTTGTGGAGCCAATCGCGACAATTCCACCAGATATAGATACAACAAAACACAAGATAAAGTGATCAGCGCAAAGTAATAAGATATGTGTGTATAAAATCTATTACACCCACACTAGTGATATATCCTAGTTAAGTCGTGGAAAATAAAAAATAAATAGAGATACCCTAGAAGGATTCTTGCAATGATGTTATTATACATAAAAGGAAGAGAAAAGAGAAAAACTCACAGGGCAACACAATGATTCATATAATTTATATCCAATGAGTATCCTCATGAATTTACACTCACATTTTATTGAGCCTGTTGGGATAACTGGCTCAAGTATATCAGCTTAGTAGTGTAATCGATGAATTTCAATCCAGATGGGATTGATCTTGATCCTCAGAGGGAAATGATATAAAGAAAAGCAACTCTAGTTATAATAAATTCAATAACATTTATTCACGATGTAATAAAAATCCTACATGGAAAGTTACTGGAGTGCCACACAGTCACTCCTCACAAGCACAGCGCATTTCAACCCCAGTTGGGTCTTGCTTAGGTGCAGATATGTGGCTATCTAGTATACATTTCTTTATATAGCTTATTTGGCAATTAAAAAATTAGCCACCCACATGCAGCAGACAAGCAACAAAATCCTCCCATACCCAAATATGCCATCCCCAATATGGCAGTGCATCCGTTTTTTGGACCTATATCTGCCCCTCCCAACATGGTGTAGTTGTGGACTCCTTTGTGCTGATCACTTTATCTTGTGTTTTATTGTATCTTTATCTGGTGGAATTGTCGTGATTAGCTCCACAAGCTATTACTAGCTGCATGCTTTGAGCGCCACTATATATTGCACTTTTTTTGTATTTGTATTCTATATTTCAATCATGTGTGTTATACAGGCTGCTATTATTGTGAATTTATCCATCTTTGAAAGAAGAGAAGGATGGATGGATAGTACAAATTTAATCAAATCATGTTAGAAGATCATGTTGAAATTAAAGAAAGGTACAATTTGGACGTTTTGTGTGGGGAGCTAGAAAAATTATTGAGTAGAGAACAAAAAATTAAATGGGAAGTCTTTACCCTAGAAAAGTATTTGAAGGAGCAAATTACACCTAGAAGGTTAAGATTTAGTAAAATCCCCACTTTCGAAAGAGATGACGAGAATTTAATTACCATCTGGAATAATGCTTTAAAATCTTTCTCAGTTACTGTGATTAAAATAATAGTAGAACAGAGAACACTTACCCTCAAAAAATTGGACATAGCTATTAAAAATATAAAAGGGAAGTTAGATCCTTTCGTAGGGACAAAAGATTTTGAAGATCTCTCTACAGAAATAAATAAAAATTGGATAGGATGGAACAAGACATCCTCAAAATTAGAGATGGAAGATTATAGGAGATGTAATATGAGGAAAATATATCCCAAAACATCATGGCCAACAAGGGTAAACAAGGGTAACATAGAATTAAGAGAAACCCAGAAATGTCCTTCAGAGCCAGAAAGGACTTGAGGGATGACAACAAATAAGAGAGAGAGAAGGAATGAGAATCAATGGACAGAAGTGAAAAGAAAAAAGAGAAATCAAAATACCACCCCTAGGTTTTTTGATAGTACTAGAACAGATTATAGGAAGAGAGATGTTCAACAGAAAATATAAAAAATAGGCCATTAATTAGACCATTCATCTCGAGAAACCGTTATGAACCCTTACGTACAGCGGAGAAAGAAGTTTTTTTTAGGAACTCCGAATACACCCAGTATCCGATTGAGAGCTCCAAGATCACCTCTAAAAAGAAGACAAATCTCAACAGAAGAGGAACCAGAGGAGGAAAGAAGAAGAAGACAGAGAGAATTGTAAGAGATAATGGAAACTCCAATATAAACACAGAACCCATAAAAAATGTTTAATATTTCTAAGTAAATTTTAAATGTAAACCATGAAAAGTTTTAAAAAAAAGGTTTTAACCTTGCTCCCAGTTGCAATCCAAACAAGAATAAATATACAAGAAAATGATGTCTGAAAAAGTATTTTATGAATGTAAAAAACTAATTTTTTCTAGTTCAAGGAGTATTTTTATATTCAGAAAAGAGGCATGGCCATTGGGAACCAAGTTCGTGCCCATCTATGCAAATTTCTTTATGGTGTTTTGGGAAAAATCTTATATATACGCTAACCATGGCTGGGTGGGGAACTTGGTAATGTATAAAAGATATATCGACGATATATTTTTTTTTTGGAAAGGGAACCATGCCTTATTAGATTCTTTTTTAGCCTTTTTAAACTCGAATACATGGGGTGTCAAATTAACATCCGATATCAGTACCCATGAAGTCCACTTCTTAGATTTAAAGATTTTTATCGAAGAAAGATTTATCAAAACCAGTACCTTTTTTAAAGCTGTAGATGTAAACAGTTACATTGACATTAACAGCTGTCATTTTAATTCTTGGCTTATGAATATCCCAAAAGGACAATTTGTTAGATTGAAAAAGAACTGTACAGATGAGGATACTTTTTTAGAACAATCTGCGTTTTTAAAAGAGCAATTTTACCAAAAAGGATATGATAAAAGAGAAATAGAAAAACAGTTCAAAGAAGTTCAAGAAAAAACAAGAAAATATTTACTGGAATATAAAAAAAGAGAAAAAGATTCTCAAGGAGAACAAATTTCTTTTAAATGTGATTTTAACTCTCAAAGTTATATATTTAAAAAAAAAAATACTTAACAGACATTGGCATATCTTAAAACAAGATGAAGAACTTCAGGAATATATAGGAGAAAGACCTAAGATTGTTTATAGGGGAGCTAATCATCTTAGAAAAACCTTAACTAGAAGCTATATCCCAAAAGAAGTAAGACAAGATAAAGACATTTTTGGGAACGACCTATGAGAGTTTTCTTCAACTGTGGTAGTTGTAGAGCTTACAAATCGTCTAGAATAAAATCTAAATCTATTTTCTTATATTTAATATGTGTGAAGAATATTCTGTCTTTAAATAATAAATTCAATAGGTACATTTATATTTACTAAGTACCTACATGGTAATTTCTTAACATTTCTCTTTTTCCCTTTCCTTCTATACTACTACCTATGGACTCTTGCCCCTTCCCAATATGGCATCCATGGATTTGGATGCCTATACTGAATGTTTATGAAACTATCCATTACGCCCTTTTAGTGGGTAGGACAAACTACATATATAGAGGACTCCATTTCGGCGGAAGTACATCACAGGATGTGACACGACGCAGAAATCCGTAAGATACCCACAGATGAGAACATGTCACAGGAAGTGACGCGATGCATGGAGAAGCCCCGATACAGAAGAAGGGGGCAGTCCACAACTACACCATGTTGGGAGGGTCAGATGTAGGTCCGAAAACCAGATGTACTACCATATTGGGGATGGCATATGTTGCATCCAGTTCGGACCGTATTTGGGTATGGGAGGATTTTGTTCTGCTTGTCTGCATGTGGGTGGCTAATTTTTGTATTGCCAAATAAGCTATATAAATAAATGTATACTAGATAGCTACAAATATTCACCTGAGGAAGACCCAACTGGGGTTGAAATACATCGTGCTTGTGAGGCTGTGTGGCACTCCAGTAACTTTCCATGTAAGGATTTTTATTATATCTTGAACAAATGTTATTGATTTTATAATAACTGGAGTTGCTTTTCTTTATATCATTTCCCTCTGAGGATTAAGACCAACCCCATCTGGATTGAAATTCATCCATTACACTACTAAGCTGATATACTTGAGCCAGTTATCCCAACAGGCTCAATAAAATGTGAGTGTAAATTCATGAGGATACCCATTGGATATAAATTATATGAATCGTTGTGTTGCCCTGTGAGTTTTTCTCTTTTTTCTTCCTTTTATGTATAAGAACATCATTGCAAGAATCCCACTTGGGTATATCTATTTATTTTTTAACCTGCAGCATTTAACTAGGATATATAACTAGTGTCGGTGTAATAGGTTTTTTTGATGTTTTGTTGCATCTTTATTCTGTATTCCCTCACTTCTGTATAAGGAAGTGATTTTGGGGAAGAAAGGATGGGGAAGAAGGGGTGGCTTTGAGCACACTATAGTTATTCTTTACAGGCTGTAATAGCAGCCTGCAATTCCCTGTAAAGCACAGATGATTGATGTAACTCTACTATAAGTACAAAACAAAATGAAAGAAAAATACATTTAGATTGGTTATGTGCAAATGGTAGATCTTCAGACGTCGTAAAACTGCAACTGTCATGATGCATTGCCAGCCTTTAGAATATCAAGGCATCATAAATATTGTAGTTGTACAACATCTTGTGTTCTACCGTTTGCCCACCCATGCTTTAAAGTATTTGCGTTTGCAGGATACCCATCTTTTGCTTGAACCTTTCAGGCAATCTAAAACATTTCATTTTGTTCATTGGGGCCTGTACTTATCCCATAAACCTGTGTCAGCAGAAATGTATGGGATATGTATTAAAGTACTTGGCAGCACACAGAACAACTGCTCTCATAACATTTTGTAAGTGTGACTAATAATCAGCCTTTAAAACTATTTCATTGACAAGTCCTCAGAAAGAAAAATAAAAGCAAGCTGTTCTAAAAATTCAAATACATTTAAGGTTAAAACAAAAATAATCTGTTAATCTATTTCCCACTAAAATGATGACTTTTCACAAACGTAAGCTAATAACCGCATCAAAGACACAGGATCTACATTGTTATTTTTGGAACTTAGGCCTGTTTGGATAGTTGTAGTTAACAAAATATTTCCAACTTCCATTTTATACGGAAATAGAAAATATTTATTTATATAAATTTTGGTGACTAACCGTAGCTTCTAAAACCAAAAACCCTACATTTCCAATTAAAGGGAAAGGGATATTTCCAATTATTTTTTAAATGTAAATATGCAAAAAGTGGTACTAAAATAAACATATATAGATTACTTTTATTTTATACTTTTCGATCTGTAAACTAAACATGAATCTGCTTTTATGAAGATTTTAGTTATCTGAATTTTCCTCTAGTGGATTGTGAATTTAGAGAGATAATTTGCTGCTAAGCAAAGTTGCCAGAAAAGAACATTTGAAAGTAGACCAATTCTTCATATTTAAGTCATAGTTAAACAAATACATACTCTTTGAAAGTTCAAACAAAATAATATGCAGTTATATAAGACACATACAAACCACTAAAGATGAGCAAATCTGTAATTACTCCTTGGGAGATACAAACATAATGACAGCAACTCGGAAAATCTTTATGAACGATTGGATTTTTTTTTTTTTTTTTTACCTTTTCTACGGTTTGGAAATAGAATCTTGTAAATAAGGTACGTTCTTTACTTCTAACCACGGTTTATGAATAGCGCTGTTTGCAGTCTGTGGTTTGTGAGTTTGAAGCTTTATAGGGATCTTTTCGAGATTTTTCCAAGACATTTAGGCTTATCCTGCAATCCACTAGCCACATGAGGAGTCTTTGATGCTATTTATAAATGTCCACAAGAGAAATTCGGAAGTTTTATTTTTTTATTTAGTATATTAAATCAGCCATTTTGATCACTCCATGAATCAACCACAAGCTTGTCTCTCCCAAAATTTATGTATTTCTTTTTGTTATGTGTACAATGCGTAATATTGTGTGTTGGTAAAAATTCAGATGACGCAATGTATTATTAAAGAGAAATGATATGTGTGCAGCTTTAGATTAACACTTATTAAAACCACTTGATCTTTGTCAGCGTAGAGAACAAAAAAATATATCTCTATTTTTGTTTGTCACAATCTAAAAGCAGATTAAATATGCTTTTAGGCTAGTTCCTCAACACCAGTTGAGATTTTAAGCACATAAAAGTATAGCATATCTCTCATCGTATTCTTCTTAACTTGTTTAAAACATATAAACAAAGTAAAATCGTTTAAACAGCTCTCTCAGCTACTATTGTAAAATCTGCATTCAGCCTAACACTGCCCTCTACGAGTGCCGCACTACTATAGCCTAGACTAGGGATAGCCAACCTTCGGCACTCCAGATGTTGTGGACTACAACATCTCCCATAATGCTCTTACACCCATAATGCTGGCAAAGCATCATGGGAGGTGTAGTCCAAAACATGTGGAGTGCTGAAGGTTGCCTATGCCTGGCCTAGACGTAATTGGATCTAGAGAAAGTGTGTAATGGGAAATATTTATAGCAGTTTTTTTAGCCAAGAGAAGTGCGTTGAAAAAAAATATTGAAGCAAAACTGTCACATCTATATTATTGAGCAACCTAATAGTAAAGTAAAATTAGCTATAGCATGTGCTATTTTAAAGAATTCAAATTCCAGGTTCTTACTATTGCTTTTTAAAAAAAACATTTACATTGTATCCCTACATTAGTGATGTCGCGAACCGTTCGCAAACTTGCCGCGAACGGTTCGCCGCGGTTCACGGCGAACTCCGGTCAGCTGACACATCCCTGCCAATCTCCGGCAGACCCTTCCTCCCAGACAGCATCCATGTTGAAGCTGCCTTCAACATGGATGCTGTCCAGGAAGTAGGACGGTCTGGGAGGGTGGGTCTGCCGGAGATTGGCAGGAATGTGTCAGCTGACCGGAGTTCGCCGCGAACGGTTCGTGGCGAACCGTTGGCAACATCACTACCCTACATATGCTGGCACAGCCAAAGCATATACCATGCAAATGAATGTAACACCAACAATGCCATGCAGGCAGGTATAACTATGGAATGAATGACCGCGCATTAATACACTTATACTGCGTTTCTGTGGATATGTCTGAGCAAGTATGGGCACATCACAGAGCACTGGCATCACCCCAAGCACTGTAGCATGTTGCAGCAGAGGTAAGTACACCCCTGCAAAAGTCCTCACTTGACTACAAATGTTGACCAATTATTTTGTGATACTGTGAACTGCCTCTGCAACAAAACAGATTAATACAAATAAACTTATGAGAGGGTTCTCTCTTACTTTTATTTTCGGGATATATGCCAGAGCAGAAGTGAGCAGGGCTTCGGATGTATATTAAATATTCATTCTTATTATTATGTGAAGACACACAAAAAAAAAAAAAATGAACAAAAACTAAACCCATGTGCAGAGGATCTGTAATTGGAAGATATGTGATTTCAAATGCGCATTTTAATTAATGATTCCCAAGTCTGTGTTTCACTCATGTGTGCAGTCCATATGGTTACAGTTAGCAGATGAATCATGCATACAGTGAAGTTCTTGTTCCACATCCCTCTTTATTGTCGTTAACAAGTGGAACCTCCCTGTACGAGCATGAGAAGGAAACTGTTACCAATCATGCTCTGGATCGAACATTCCTTCTAATTAAGTAATGTATGGATTGAAATATACATTATGTCTTCAGAATGTATGAACGCTTGATCTTAGCTGGCTTAGAAAATGTGTTTATGTTAAAGCATTTTAATACTTAGTCATAATATCAATATGAAAGCCTTTAACAACTGCAGTCCATTGCTATTTGGGAACAGATTGAAAATAAATAAGGCTCCTGGTGCCCGCCACAAACATTGCCACCCTATTACTGCCTTCCAGGATTAGATGGGTTCACAAAGGTTTACTTTGAGCATTATCAGTGCATTTGCAGACAGTGCAGGCTATGGTACACAGGAAAAGTGCTGTATTTTGTCAAACCGCTCCAAAGAATTTGGCCAGAAAGCCAGAGGATTGCATCCATAACCACCACAATAGTGCTTAGTGTGCCCATTTAACCAGAAAAAGAAAATTTTTCTTCACTGGTTGCCAAGTACGTCCATGGGTCCAGATATTATTACCCAAAATAATGGTCACATGGACCTTGAAAGTGTGAAATGCTGAACTGATTTCCAAAAGATTTAAACCAAATACTGCAGCAGGTTCTATTCTATCCTCTATGCTATATAAAAAGATTGGTAAGGGATCTATTCACTAAACAAGGTGCAGACAACCAGTGCAGTGAATAGACAATCATCCTGACAAAAAAATAGATATGCAAAATAATACAGAGTAAAGGGGACAGGTGTGTTCTTCCATGCTCGTGTGTAAACGATAACTACTAAAAAAGAGACATGGGTATATGTGGAGACATACGCATAACACAGATGCAAGTGGGAAGTAGCTAGAAGAAGGTAAGCTCATCTGCCAATATCAAATTGCAAGCTCTAAATGTCAAGTGTTGCATGAGGAATGCTGAAATAGCATGCATTAAATCAGGCCTGTCCAATCTGCGGCCCCCCAGATGTTGTTGAACTACAACTCCCATGATTCTTTCAATGACACAGATAGCCATGGAATCATGGGAGTTGTGGTTCAGCAACATCTGGGGGGCAGCGTGTTGGACAGCCCTGCATTAAAGAGTGAACCCCCTAAAATGCCACTGCTATGGATAATGTGATGGTTGGGAGGATTTGAGAATTAAGGGAAGGGGATATTTACGATTTGGAGGTACCTGTACTCAAGATTCTCTGGCCTGTAACTCCCATGATCTTCAGTTGAGTAAAGTAATTTTTACAATTTCAAAATGAGAAACAGAGATAAACTGGCACTTCTTCTTTGGAAAAAATAAAACAAACCTGATCGCACATCGTGCAGCTTGTTGTTAATTGTTTACATTTTGAATTGTAATTTTTAGCAGTCCGTTAAGAGGAAATGTGCTCATCAACATTATGCTGGTCCCAAAGGCAAACGTAGATTACCTGGCACCCAGGACAGATATGTATGTTGGCACCCCACCTTTTATTGTATGCCACTCTGCACTGCCCCTAACACCTTTTGTTCAATTGAAATTACAAACACAAACTCATATACTCACAGTTATATGCACAAAAATACCCAAACAATCATGCACACATGCTTACATTTATAAACACACACATATTTATAAATAGACACACATTAACATACACATACTCACATTCATGCACTCACAAACACATATTTGATTTTTTATTAAATTATTATTCATGCTGTCCAGTGGTTTGCTGCTGGGGTCACTCTGTGCTCCCTGCGGCTCTGTACTGACATCAGGGCTGGGGTGATGTTGCATTGAGGCCCCTGCTATCAGTACATGGCTGTGCAGTTAGAGCACAGTGTGATCCTAGCAGTTGTCTTGCCACTTGCTCTGCAATTAAATTGGCAGAGCCGGAACCTGCATTTATTACCTGGAGCAGACGCCCCACTATGCATGATTCTAACACTACGCATGATTAATTTGTATAAAATAATATGTCTCAATTTCATTTCATTTCAATTTGTTACATACCTATTAGATTAAAAGTATATGCAATACTCAGTTTTCTTTACCCGTCAGTAACTGGAGTAACTGGTGACTGTCGGATAACAAAGAAGTGATACATAGATAGCAATTGTGTTGCTCACGCAAGCTGCAAACACATTTTCACTAGCGTTGTGAAATGGTTGTCTATCGTATTGGCCCAGGTTAACTCTTGCACTAAGTCTTTTATGGTCCTAAAAAGTCAACTGCCCACCTGTCACATATTTATTTTAATCATATTCAGGACCTATATGGATCTCTTCAGATGGACTTGAATTTCAGGATATTTACAAGAAATTCAGAGATAGCGCTGTTCAATTTTGAGAATGTTAATAAATTGGGGGGGGGGGGAGGTGATGCCTCTGATTATTATGTTTTTCCAAATTTAGTTCAAAATTCTAAACTTAGTAACGAGAATTTTAACAAGACAGATATTTTTTAATTTATACTAAGTTATGAGGTTGTTAAAGTTAATCTAGAAATGTAGAAGGAATACAATTAATTTCTGTTTAATTATGATAATAAGCATTTCTTAAAGAATTATAAAATGACATGTTATATATAATATTATAAAATAATGATTAAAGAATTATATTCTTATATATGAAATAGTTGTTCCTGCCTTGATTATGATATTTGACTGGATGCATTCAGTCCAGTTTATTTGTGAATAATTAGAATCCTAAACTTTGTATATGATTCAGATGCAAAAACTATACTGGTTTTAATGCGGGCACCGAATGCATCTGGTCGATTGGTGTTGAATGTCAACCAGTATTAACTTTAGTAAATATGAGAATTGTCTTTCTATTCAGAATTCGACCATTTTCACCAGATTTTGTCCATTTGGACAAAAAACAATGTTTATTGAATTACGCTGACAATGTGTGGGGAACATGGAATATAAGACATGACTATTCCATGTCCTGGTCTGGTCAGATGGGAGCAGAAGTCTGCAAAGACTGCAATGGGTAGGGACAAGCCTCTCAGCTATCTCGAGGATGGTCATTATTATCACAGTTTCTGTGAACCAGGCACTCATCAAACCAAAGCTCTCTTATTGCTAGACTACCAATGTAAAGACAGATATATCTGGTTGACTGGGACCCGAACTGATCCCACCAGTGTCCGCCCCCAATCTGATCAGCTGTCATGCACTGTCACTAGTGATGGTCAGTGTAAAATGGCTGTTATCTGTTCTTTGCAAGCTGTATTACCAGCCATTTCCATATACAAATACGGGTAAAAGAAAGGGCTAAGACTTTTATACTCTATACCTGCTTTATCCTTAAATTTTACCATATCTTCCTAAATATATGAAACCAATATAATGTTTGTATATTTATTAGAAAAATATCAAATATACCAGGTGAGTGTAAACCAAACAGGAGCCCAGCGTCCAATTAAATTTTACCATGGGCCATATGAAAAAGTTAGAAAGGGGGGAATTTGTGCATATCAATATAAAGAGGCCAGGTAAAAGATACAATCACATTCTTCATAAATTCCTGCCTTCCAATAACAAGTGGCATAATATGAATAATGAATACTGTAAGATAATTGCATAGAATATATATCATCATCATCATATACAAAACCTACATGCAGTCACCTTACTGACCTGGAAATGGCAAATCCACTATCCATTATTATCATTATTATCATTATTATAGTCACATCTATAATGAGTGCATTGGAATAGTGAAAACCACCTTCCGAGTACCTAATTTAACACAGCCGTGGCAGTGTCGGTAAATGCAAGAAAAAATAAGGGTATTGCTCAACAGAAAGCTGAACAAAAATAAAGTGAAAAAATAAAATGTATAAATACATGCAAATATGTTTCTTTAACTCTTCTCACATAATCGACAATACATCAAATACATACTTTATAATATATCATTATATCACAGTGAATATATTCCACATGCAGAGATAGAGATACTGTATATCACTCAACTATGTAAAAAGGCAGAGGAAATATTTATATGCTTTTAATAATTTGAGTTATTCAGTCATTCAGGTGAACTGCACATTATATTTAATATGCAGAAAATAGAAAACTTTATATTCACCACGTGATTAAAGCTTACATATTAAAAAAATAAACAAAATACTTCCAAATTTGTGACCTTATTTTTTTATCTTGATCTCAGTCACCTATCCCGAATTCAGCAAACATTTCTTATACACAACCCAGCTATACTGGAATAAAAGAGACAAGGAAAGAACATACAGAGTGATTTACTAAAGATAGAATTCAAAGTGAATTTAAAGTGAATTTCACATTTAAATGGACACTATAGACACCAGAACAACAACACTGCCTTTTTCAGAGAAAAGGCAGTATATACATTACAGCCTAGGAACACCTCTAGTATTCACTCCCTAGACGGCTTCTAGAGGTGTTTCCTGGGTCAGTGCTGCATAGTGTGCATTACTGACATTCAGTTTTCAAGTCTGAGGCCAGCACAAAGATCTGAGACACACTCTAGAACCAAGTAACTGCTCATGTGCTTATAAAATACATAAAGGGCTCAAAGCATGCACCACACACCTAAAAATACTTCAGAAAATCCTTTATAGATGGTATCTAGTACCAGAAAAATCCCCACCTTTTGTAATATCTGTTGAATATGCTACTTGAGGTGGGCACTATGGTACGAGTTATGTGGATGTGATCTTTCTGGATAAAGGTGGCCAATTTAATCTTAGCAGTGACAGAGATACAGTTGGAACTGAGAGAGGAAAAAGAGTGCACAGAAGGGCTTGCAGGGGACAGAGCAGCACACACAAGGGCTGGGGTGACAAAGAGACGCAAAGAGGGGCTGGAGTGGGCAAAGAGGCACACAAAAGGGCTGGGTGGGAAAAGAGGGGCTTGGAGTCCAAAGAGACACACAGAGGGCTGGCAGGGCAGAGGCACACAAAAGGGCTGGGGGAACAAAGATGTTTCAAGATGAGCAACCCTTACCGTAATGACTAGTTACCAAATATAACCTCTATTTATAATGCTAAGCACTAACTATAAATAATCCAACCCATAAAACCTCAATACATAACTATGATCTCGATAGCTAATATAACAACCTTAAAGTCTAACTATGACGGACTGCCTGGCACCCCGACCTGGTTCCTCCATCAATCGCTGCTTCTTAGTAATCCTTGAGTACCATAAGTACCTCACCGGACACCATAACCACTGAAAACCCTGCAAACCACCGCAGCTTGGTTGGGGTAATTAGTAATTAGCTGTGTCCACACCCTGGACCCAAGACAAGGATCCAGCATCCAGTGGGTAGATGTCTCCTAGTCTAGAGAGCAAAGCAGGCTGCTCTTACAAGAGCAGTCATTGTGATCCAAGGGAGTATGGTGATTATAGCAATCCCCAGAGTGAATATAGCTCTCCAATCCCCCAAACATGAGTCTAGACTTCATGAAGGGTAAAATGAATCTGTGTAATGGCAGCCACAACTGGCCTTATATGCAGGTCCCCATGCAAGGGGCACTCCCCCCTGGTCCTTAGAGTAGACTATAGTAAAACATACACACAAATACATTGGCTCTCAGGTCCAGGACACTCCCATACAAAATAGGTCAATCCCTCCCCTGTGCCTGGGAGATAATTGAGTCAAGCACTGTATTAAACTCAATTATCTCCAAGCACAAAAAACACACATTTTCCAAACTCCCCAAAAGTACCTTAAAATACATAAAAACCCCACAAATGTTACATCCTCTAACAGTCCCGATCTGGGTTACCAACTTATCCAAAAATCACCCAGATCGGTTCAGGGGTTCAGGATTTTCCTGGAAGTCATAATTTGACCGACCGCACGAATGGCCCATGCCGAAAATAGTTCCATAGAATCGCGGCTTAGTGCCGCTGGGGACCGACCGGGAACCGCAAAGTCTTCATGATGAAAATAGTTATATAGAATCGCGGCTATGTGCCACTGAGGACCGACTGGGAACTGCAAAGTCTTCATGCCGAAAATAGTTCCAGGGCATTCGCAACTAAGTCCTCCTGAAGTCTATTCGTGGTTTTGGTCCCTGCGAATGGCCGCCAGGGAGCTATCATTCGGTTCTATGCACATGAATGGAAAGTGCCGAACCAGGGGAACCAGGGGGAATAACATATGGGTCTTTACAGTCGCTGACTTGGCCAATAGTCAGTGGGCAAGTGTCTGACCAGCAGGCCCCTCCAAGAACACGTGACGAGGCTCAGTTCGTCACACTAACCTCTAATGCAAAGTTTCCTTACCATACAACTAGTTTTGGCCACACCATAATGCTCACATTGAAACACCCAATTTGTGAAGACTGAAAAAAAAAACTAAAGTACAATTACAAAAAAAAAGGATAAATAAATATTTCCTAATGAATTTCTATAATTATCAAAATATATCTGTTTCACAGACAGAGAAATATATTACTCCAAGAGCTCTGTATGCAAGCTAGCAAAATAATGAAAGGTCAGTCATCTTAATGTATACGCAATAGCCTTTAATTAATAAGAATAAACTCTTTTTTTCTGTAGTACAATTTTACTGCAAAGGACGGACTCAGATGGTATTAAATCTGATGTTCATCACAAGTGTTATATTTTCATAACCTTATAACATAATTACACATTATGTAAATCTGAATGTTTCTTACACTTTTGCTGATATTATCCTGCTTTGCGACTGCTCGTTCTAGCATGAATTCTATCTTTCCCACTGAATATCATTAACACATGATTGATTTCTCTTCTTTTTTTTTTACTCTCATTGCTTTGCTTCTCTCCAGTATGCCTTTCCTGGTGTTAGATCTGAGGCTTTATCATCTGCTGTACCAGTCAGAAATATTGGTGTTGTTTTTGTCAATTACACTTTATCTTTAAAGTTGTTCAATGCTCTTTCTGAATTGCAAGTTCACAGTAATTAGCTGTGTCCACAAGTTCACAGATTTTTTACAAGTACTTTTTTTTCTTCTTGTTTTTTTCTTCTTCTGAACATATTTTCGATGCTGGTTTGGTGTAAAAGAGACACTCGGCTAAGACAGTTAATTAATGCAGTCTGTTTTTTGGAAAGAGCTATTTTTTAGTTAATGCAAGTGAACAGCTAAACTCCAGAATTCAATGATGAAAATCGCAAAAGAACTTCCAAACAGAATATTAATTAGGCATAGTTAGCAATGCGCTATCTAACATTCTATTCCGGAATCCAGTTACTTTTCCCATCGTCCCCATGTTTCTCAGAAATTATTCTCTGCTTTTCCCCATGGCTGATTTTCTTTTTTTTTTCTTTTTTTTCTGAAATAAAGTTTTATAAGAGTTCAATAACAATATCAAAATGCAGGATAAGAGGACACGCAGGTCCTTAAAAGTTAAAAATGTCAAATTCTCTAGTAAGAATTATTGATTACAACAATCTTTTGAAAGTCTTAGATAACATTGGAAATGACAAAGAAAGTAATAACTCAATCAGCGTGAGCAGTGTTGCTCTTGGTTTTCTGTGGTACCGTGCATTATTGTGCAATTCTCTGAGCTTATGTCAAAAGGAATAAATCAGCTAAAACCTATACTCCTCTAGTAGTGAAAAGGGGTTGTCTATTGATTAATTATTAACATTAGCATCTCACCGTGCCATCCCCATACAACTACCCCTGTGAACACGGTCTTGTGTCCATTCTCTGAGCACTCCCCCATGGGGGTGACCCAATTGGGAGTAACAGATTTGTTAAAGTAGTGGGGTTTTAACCCCTGTCCTGTCTGGACCAGTGACCCGAGGCTCTCATCTAGATGATTATTTTTTTAAATCTATTCATCAGTTCTTATATAGTACTTGGTATTGCTTAACATTTATCTTGTTTCTGTACATTCCGGCTATTTCTGATTCTATCAATGTATTTGCCAACATTTAGAGGCTTATTCACTAAAGTTAATATTCAAGGTGAATTCAAAGTTGCATAGTTGTCTAGGTTGAAAAAAGACTAAAGTCCATCAAGTTCAACCTTGAGAGTGAATTTCAAATTTAAAGGAACACTATAGGATAGAAACATAGAAACATAGAAACATAGAATGTGACGACAGATAAGAACCATTCGGCCCATCTAGTCTGTCCAATTTTCTAAATACTTTCATTAGTCCCTAGTCTTATCTTATAGTTAGGATAGCCTTATGCCTATCCCACGCATGCTTAAACTCCTTGACTGTGTTAACCTCTACCACTTCAGCTGGAAGGCTATTCCATGCATCCACTACCCTCTCAGTAAAGTAATACTTCCTGATATTATTTTTAAACCTTTGTCCCTCTAATTTAAGACTATGTCCTCTTGTTGTGGTAGTTTTTCTTCTTTTAAATATAGTCTCCTCCTTTACTGTGTTGATTCCCTTTATATATTTAAATATTTCTATCATATCCCCCCTGTCTCGTCTTTCCTCCAAGCTATACATGTTAAGATCCTTTAACCTTTCCTGGTAAGTTTTATCCCGCAATCCATGAACCAGTTTAGTAGCCCTTCTCTGAACCCTCTCTAAGGTATCAATATCCTTCTGAAGATACGGTCTCCAGTACTGTGTACAATACTCCAAGTGAGGTCTCACCAGTGTTCTGTACAATGGCATGAGCACTTCCCTCTTTCTACTGCTAATAACTCTCCCTATACAACCAAGCATTCTGCTAGCATTTCCTGCTGCCCTATTACATTGTCTGCCTACCTTTAAGTCATCAGAAATAATCACCCCTAAATCCCTTTCCTCATATGTTGAGGTTAGAACTCTATCAAATATTCTGTACTCTGCCCTTGGGTTTTTACGTCCAAGATGCATTATCTTGCACTTATCCACATTAAATGTCAGTTGCCACAATTCTGACCATTTTTCTAGTTTACCTAAATCATTTGTCATTTGGCTTATCCCTCCTGGAACATTAACCCTGTTACATATCTTAGTATTATCAGCAAAAAGACATACCTTACCATCAAGACCTTCTGCAATATCACTAATAAAAATATTAAAGAGAATGGGTCCAAGTACAGATCCCTGAGGTACCCCACTGGTGACAAGTCCAAGCTTCGAATATATTCCATTAACTACAACCCTCTGTTGCCTGTCACTCAGCCACTGCCTTACCCATTCAACAATATTTGAATCCAAACTTAAAGATTGTAGTTTATTGATAAGCCTTCTATGTGCAACAGTGTCAAAAGCCTTACTGAAATCTAGGTAAGCAATGTCTACTGCACCACCCTGATCTATAATTTTAGTTACCCAATCAAAAAAATCAATAAGATTAGTTTGGCATGATCTCCCTGAAGTAAACCCATGTTGTCTCTGATCTTGAAATCCATGTGTTTTTAGATGTTCATCAATCCTATCCTTTAACATGGTTTCCATCACTTTCCCCACTACTGAAGTAAGGCTTACTGGCCTATAGTTGCCTGACTCCTCCCTATTACCTTTCTTGTAAATGGGCACAACATTTGCTAACTTCCAATCTTCTGGAACTACTCCTGTTAACAATGATTGGTTAAATAAATCTGTTAATGGTTTTGCTAGTACACCACTAAGCTCTTTTAATAGCTTTGGGTGTATTCCATCAGGTCCCATTGACTTATTTGTCTTTACTTTTGACAGTTGAAATAGAACCTCTTCCTCTGTAAACTCACGTGTAATAAATTACTCATTTATCCTTTTTCTCAACTGAGGTCCCTTTCCTTCATTTTCATCTGTAAATACAGAACAAAAATATTCATTGAGGCAGTCAGCTAGACCTTTATCCTCTTCTACATACCTTCCTTCTTTTGTTTTTAATCTAACTAATCCTTGTTTTACTTTTCTTTTCTCATTTATGCATCTAAAAAATGTTTTATCCCCCTTTTTTACTGACTGTGCTATTTTCTCTTCTTTGTGTGATTTGGAAGCTCTTATAACTTGCTTAGCCTCTTTCTGCCTAATCTTATAAATCATTTTGTCTTCCTCCCTCTGGGTTTTTGTTATAATTCCTAAATGCTAACTTTTTGTTTTTAACTATTTTGGCCACATCTGCGGAGTACCACAGTGGTTTCTTGAATTTTTTGCTTTTACTGACAAGCCTAATGCAATTTTCTGTTGCCTTCAATAGTGCAACTTTTAAATAATCCCATTTTTGTCTTGGACTCCATTTAAATTGCTCCAGTCTGATAATGACTCCTCTACCCATATTCTAATTTTAGAAAAGTCTGCTTTTCTAAAGTCTAAAACTTTTGTTTTTGTGTGGTGTGACTCAGTCACTGTTCTTATATTAAACCACACTGACTGATGATCACTGGATCCTAAACTTTCACCTACAGTAATATCTGATACCAAATCTCCATTTGTTAACACTAAATCTAGTATGGCCTCTTTACGAGTTGGCTCCTCAATAACTTGTTTTAGAGACAATCCCAGTAGGGAGTTTGGAATATGTGTGCTCCTGGCACAAGTAGCCAATTTTGTTTTCCAATTTACATCAGGAAGATTAAAGTCACTCATGATGATAACTTCCCCCTTCATTGTCATTTTAGCTATTTCCTCAACTAGTAGATTATCTAACTCTTCAATTTGTCCTGGGGGCCTATAAATCACACCTACACGAGTTACTGTGTGATTACCAAATTCTAACGTAGCCCAAACAGACTCTATGTTTGCCTCACTAACATTTATTAGGCTAGATTTTATGCTATCCTTCACATACAAGGCCATCCCTCCCCCTTTCTTGCCTTCCCTATCTTTCCTATATAAAGAGTACCCTGGTATTGCTATGTCCCAGTCATTTTTCTTATTGTACCATGTCTCAGTAACAGCGACTAAATCTACACTATCAGTTGCCATTATTGCCACAAGTTCATGGATCTTATTCCCTAAACTGCGAGCATTTGTAGACATGACTCTAAGCTTATCATTTTTTAACACACTTGCTACAAGCACCATCTGTCCTTGTTTTGGGGGACAATTGGATTGATGTTTTATCACCCTTTTGCCCCCCCCCCTCCTAGTTTAACCCCTTAAGGACCAAACTTTTGGAATAAAAGGGAATCATGACATGTCACACATGTCATGTGTCCTTAAGGGGTTAAATACATCCTAGCAAAACCCCTGAACTGGTCACTGAGAACATTTGTTCCCTTTTGAGAAAGATGCAAACCATCTTTTTTGTACAGCTTATCTCCATTCCAAACAGAGCTACCATGAGAAATAAAGCCAAATCCTTGCTCCCGACACCATTCACCAAGCCACAAATTAAAGTCCCTAATACACATCCGCCTGTCGTTCTGAGTGTTATGCACAGGCAGAACTTCAGAGAATGACAGTGTGGAAGCAACCTGCCGTATATCATTGGCAAAAACACTAAAAACGTCCTTAACCTCTGAAACCTCATTGCAAGCCAAGTCATTTGTCCCTAGATGGACAAGTACATCCAATTCCCCTTCCTGTTTTGCTTGCTTAACAATATTACAGATACGTCTCCTGTCTCTGTGAGCAGTAGCTCCGGGAAGACACCTCACAAGACCACCATTGTCCATCTCCACACCTCTTATAATGGAATCCCCCAACAACAACTGCTTTCTATTAGGCCTCACCATATCTCCATCTCTCCACAACACCACTAGTCTTAGTGCCTCTCTCCACAACACCACTAGCCTCAGTGCCTCTCTCACAACACCACTAGCCTCAGTGCCTCTCTCCACAATACCACTAGTCTTAGTGCCTCTCTCCACAACACCACTAGCCTCAGTGCCTCTCTCCACAACTCACTAATGCCTCTCTCCACAACATCACTAGCCTCAGTGCCTCTCTCCACAACACCATTACACTCTGAAAGTGCAGAAAATGAATTATGTAGAGCAACAGACTGTGCAAAATGCCTTTTATCCACAACTCTAAGTCTACCAGATCCTACAGTAATCCATCTGCCATTTCTAGTATGTCTCTGCGGCAGTGGCTTTGCAGCAGTTCCAGTCTGAGTTTGTTCACCAGATAATTTACAAATCTCAGACTTCAAAAATACAATCTCCTGCCGCAAGATAGAGAACTGTCTACAGATTAGACAACAACCAAACCTCCAAAAAGTGGAACGTGAAACAAATGCATAGCAACTATTACACTGAACTAAGTCTGCCATTCCAATGAGGAGAATAATTTAAATCAAACAAATCTTAACTTTGTATTTATCCTCCTGAATACCTCAGATTACCTCCAGTTTCTCTCCAGAATATCTCCAACTACACAATTTGAAACAGCACTTAAATGAAGCAACCAAGCTATATTAGCCAAGCTAATGACAACAACCCTTATATAACTCCTAAAATCACCACACACTAGGAATATTTAACACCTGGGTAGGCCTCTGCTTATTTGCAAACAATAGCTAATTAACCAGCAATCAATAGCAAGTAACTAGCTTAATCCAATCAAATGCCTTATAATTACCAACAGGAATTCAAATCTTGTGCAATCAGTAACCTTTTCCTACAGATGAATCTTACCTGTAACAGTAGAAAAGAAAGCTCTTAGCACAACTCTTAGACAGTTGAAGCTTCTGTAAAACTCTCCAGAATATCTCCAACTACACACTTAGAATCAGCACTTAGAAGTAGCACCAAGCATGTATTTCTGACCCTATTGTGTTAAAACCACCAGCTAGCGCAACGGCAGTGAAATTTGTACATGAAAATGATGTGTGTATTTTCAGCTGGTACATTAGGGCTATGTTATACTTTACTTCTGTTTGTATATGTGATTTTCATCTGCAGTCCAAGCAACCTGCCCAAAGTGGCTTTGCTTCGCAAATTAAGATTTAGTTAACCCTCCCACCCAGAAACATTACCAGTAGTTTTTTTTACTACCACTGGCAAGAGACTTTTTAAAATTTTATTATAACAACAATTGCCCTCCTTAAAGGGAAACTATAGTGTAAGAAATGAAGGGAGGACCCAATTCACATGCTCAGCAAGCACACCAAGTATAGCGAATGCATGAGGACTTCCCATAGGAAAGCATTGAAGTAATGCAGAGCATGAGGACATCCAGTGTCCTTTAGCAGACCTGAAGTCCACTGAGGACCCTAAACACCTCTAGTGGTTGTCTGGTAGACAGCTACTGGAGGTGGAGTTAACCCTGCAATGTAATTATTGTAGTTTCTCAATAATGCAATGAGATTAAGTGGTCTGGGTGCCTATAATGTCCCCTTAAGTGCTTCAAGAACAATTCATTGTTGCCTTTAAATGAGTACTAAACTGCAACATTTGCTTCTCTAATAGTGTGAAAAAGTGACACCATATATGTTTCATAAAACAGCTCCAAAAGTTTGTCTTCTAAACAGCAAGTACTAGCAGCATGAATAGATCTAGTGGCCAAACAGTTGTTCTTGGCTTAGTATATAAGGCTAACCTTCAAATGTCCAATCAAATGTCATTTTGATAATCCTTGTTTTAACACAGACTCGCTGCAAAAGTTTCTCAGCAAAAACATTGAGATGCACATTCAGAAGAACTTTGGCACAAAGACAGAAATGCACTTATCACATTATTTGTAACACATCACATCCATCTGGTGATCTGAAATAATAAGCAGCATATATTATTGTCATTCAGGATGTAGAAAATATTGAAATGCTACTGTAAAGACAAGAACATGGAATACAAGTGCTTATCACGCTTGACTGGACCTGACATCAGATACAGGGACAAATGAAAGTAGCCTATATTTATTGGGACATTTCAGCAGCAACCGAATTATAATTAGAAGCTGGAAAAAGCGGGCCAAAAAAGTGTATGCACAGCAACAAACAGAGACAAATGTGTTAGTCTAAGCAAGAAATAAAACAGCATGCATTCTGAAACTGCAATGTAGAGCATAGAGTTTATAAGTGACCAAATATTCTTCTATAAATAGTATTATTCAAACTTTTCTATATTTTATTTTACAACAGTATATAATAATAACTATGCATGATAATAATGATAAAAAAATAACAAAAAGTCTGAATAATGTTATTTATAGCAGAAAGATTTAGTAATTGTTCCTGATCTTTTTGCTGATTTTGCATATTTGTTTAAACTTGATTGTGGGTGTTTTAACTTTTGTTCAGATGTGTTCTATGGAAGCATTTGCATACATTCAGTTAGCATTCTACAAAAAATATTTTTATTCCCAAGCACTTCAGACCAATGTGAAAACAAATAGGTTTGTCTCTATTATATATGGTCATATTGAAGGGTTAAAATTGCAACATGTGATATAAAAGTTAACACTGATTTTTTTGCAATCTTTTAAAAAAAAAATTATTATTCTTTTATTGGAAAAATTAGTCATGTACAGAAGAGACAGAAGATACGATTACATGTGTTATATTTCTATTACATTACAGTATTGTTGTTCACAGAAAGAATATATTTATATCATATAATGGATGGAACAAGTGGAGATATGCAATGTGGATATAACCTGTATCTACCAGTTCGTGTGATCCAGGTGTGTTCCGTATAAAAATACGGCAAAACATTTCAAATGTGCCATGAAAAGCATTCATGGTTGGCTTTGTAATGGCATGTCTTCAAGTTGGAGTCTTAATACATTCTATTGTGTGTATTCCACTGCTGTCAGGATTTTGTGTGTTCTTTGGATAATGGTCTATGGTTTGTAGTACATGAGCATAGAGGAAAGATATTATCTAACTAGGTAGTGCCGGACATAACCCGGTGAAACGGAACCAATAACAAAAAGAATAAAATAGAGCAAAATGAAATAAAATAGATTTAGATAAAATAAGATAAAAAAGGATATAATAAGTATCTATGTCCTATAGTTCAACCCTGTGCATCACTTAAGAAATGGTATCAGTATCTGTTTAGAGTCCAAGGTAGTGAAGTTGAGGGCCTTGTCATTGCTTAGGTATAGTCAACATTGTGACATAGTGTCAATATATTACCTTTGTGTAGTTACTTGAAGATAGTGTGAAGCCTCTATTCAACAAAGAGATTATACACGCGTAGCTAGTGTTTTTTACAAAAAGCATAAAACCAGTATGCTAATGTTAGCGGTGAAGGGATATATGTCTGTTCAGACTTACGTCGGTGGCTTCACCATATAAGTAATCCATGGTTGACAGATACATTGATATTTGGAGGATTTTCCCAATGAAGACCATCTAAGTCCCTCTAACGTGCAGAAATGTTTTGTATGAGAGCTTGGATAGTTGGAGGTGTGATAGGCATGTGATTATCGTTGTGGCTGTTGTAGATATAAAATAGATAATGGATGCTTTGTAGTTGGATGTCATTTTTGTGGAACAGATATGTAGCAATATTAAATTCCAGGCTACAATGCTCCTGATAAGGGTGCTGATTCCTTCCCAAAATGGTATGACTTCTCTCCAGGTCCACCATATGTGTATTAGTGTCCCCCTACCCATCCCACATCTCCAACAAATGCCAGATTCATTTGGTACATGTCTACTAATATCAGCTGAGGTGATATAACACTTTGCCAATAGTTTGTAATTGGTTCCTAGTAGTTGTATGCTGGAGTGTGAGAGTGTGAGATTCTACAAAAGATTTGGAACCATTCCTCCTCGTGTAGTGGTTTTGCCATATTGTCATTCCACGTAAGTGTGTAGATGGATGGTTCGGGGAATATCATTGGTATGAGTAGTTTGTAGCACGTGGATAAGAGTTTTGGCACTTTCTTTCCCCCTGAGCAAAGTAATTCAAAATTAGTTTTATCACATAAGCCCTGAGGTTGGATTGGTAGTGATTTCAGAAAGTGCTTCAGTCTGGTGTATTGAAAAGTCATAACGTGTTTGTATCATCATTTGTGAGCTTGGTGAGGGGCATCAGTCCCGCTGGATTTGTTATGTGACTTAGTTGAGTGTATGTGTGTATGCCTAGAATGGTCTCATGTATAAAGGGTAAGCTTTATATGATGTCACATAGATGTCATCTTTTTAGAATAAGAGGGAATAGAGGATTATGGGAGACTGGATATTTGGGGGAGATAGATGGCAATAAATCTGGGAGATGTGCAAGTTTTTTTTCTCCAGATGTGTAGGGTTGGTGATACAGTGAGATGTGGGGGTATGCGTGGAGATGGCATCTGATTGATGAGCCAATGAAAGTGTTTGGAGTGGTGTCGAGATGGACCCATGCTCGATTGTTATCCATTGTTTCAGGGATTATTTGGTAGACCAAACAATTATACATCCCAAATGTACAGAGTAGTAAGATTTTTTGCAATCTTTTATGTATGAGTTGCAGGATACTTGATTGACTGAACAACTAAATATTTTGAGAAAGTCTGTGGAAGAGATGAAATACATCAAGAAAAGATAGGGGTTCATTCTAACTACACTTTTTCACCTTTGGTCTACCTGTTTTGTTCCAGCACCTGTGATACTGATTTAAATGACTTTTACTACCCTGTAATAAATGTGTGACACAGGTTTATTTACATAGAAACATAGAAACATAGAATGTGACAGCAGATAAGAACCATTCGGCCCATCTAGTCTGCCCAATTTTCTAAATACTTTCATTACTCCCTAGTCTTATCTTATAGTTAGGATAGCCTTATGCCTATCCCACGCATGCTTAAACTCCTTTACTGTGTTAACCTCTACCACTTCAGCTGGAAGGCTATTCCATGCATCCACTACCCTCTCAGTAAAGTAATACTTCCTGATATTATTTTTAAACCTTTGTCCCTCTAATTTAAGACTATGTCCTCTTGTTGTGGTAGTTTTTCTTCTTTTAAATATAGTCTCCTCCTTTACTGTGTTGATTCCCTTTATATATTTAAATGTTTCTATCATATCCCCCCTGTCTCGTCTTTCCTCCAAGCTATACATGTTAAGATCCTTTAACCTTTCCTGGTAAATTTTATCCCGCAGTCCATGAACCAGTTTAGTAGCCCTTCTCTGAACCCTCTCTAAGGTATCAATATCCTTCTGAAGATACGGTCTCCAGTATTGTTTACAATACTCCAAGTGAGGTCTCACCAGTGTTCTGTACAATGGCATGAGCACTTCCCTCTTTCTACTGCTAATACCTCTCCCTATACAACCAAGCATTCTGCTAGCATTTCCTGCTGCTCTATTACATTGTCTGCCTACCTTTAAGTCATCAGAAATAATCACCCCTAAATCCCTTTCCTCATATGTTGAGGTTAGGACTCTATCAAATATTCTGTACTCTGCCCTTGGGTTTTTACGTCCAAGATGCATTATCTTGCACTTATCCACATTAAATGTCAGTTGCCACAATTCTGACCATTTTTCTAGTTTACCTAAATCATTTGCCATTTGGCTTATCCCTCCTGGAACATCAACCCTGTTACATATCTTAGTATCATCAGCAAAAGACATACCTTACCATCAAGACCTTCTGCAATATCACTAATAAAAATATTAAAGAGAATGGGTCCAAGTACAGATCCCTGAGGTACCCCACTGGTGACAACTCCAAGCTTCGAATATATTCCATTAATTACAACCCTCTGTTGCCTGTCACTCAGCCACTGCCTTACCCATTCAACAATATTTGAATCCAAACTTAAAGATTGCAGTTTATTGATAAGCCTTTACCATGGCTTTCCTGCTTATTTGAGTTGCCCAGTAGAGTGGGGACACAAATCTAACGCTTCATTAAATGGAGACTATAAGCAAGCAGATATATTAATATGTGATAAAAGTAAAGGCCTTATATTTTGGTTGAATGTACGTCTACAGCTTCACACTGTCAGGGTTATTTACTAAAGTGAGAATTCAAACTGAATTCAATGTGAATTTCAAATCTCGAATTTCAAATTTCAAACTTCTAAGGCAACAGTAGCTGAACTGAAAGCATAGCTTCCTTAAAGACTTTTTCCAGTCTGTCCGGGTACAGGAAACGGATGTTCCTGTATGCCGGTCCGGTGCTTGGCCACGCTACACTGAGGGACTGGCAGGAGGGAGCGCTGTGCGCTTCCCTCCTGCTGATCCCTCATATTTTGCGCCCCTGAGCTGGTGCGCCCTCATGGACGCGCTGGCTCGGGCAGTGCTGCAGCCGCCTGAGGCTCTCTATAGAGCGCTTAGCGGCTGCAGCATGAGGGGGGCCGGCGCTTCTGTCAGTGCCCCTTCCTAAGGGGTGCAATAGGCGACTTCCTAAGTCACCTATAGGAAGCGCCAGCCTGGGCCTGTGTTTGAGGCATCTAGGCCCAGATTTCAGACGGCCATAGTGTTTGGTCCTACTGAAATCCAGATGATTGTCTGCAAAATCTGGATATTTCTAAATAAAGCTAATACATTCAAAATGGGCCCCATATGCAATCGGATCGTTTTGCCTTGTTCAGTATAGTAGTGAATAAACCTGTGTGTCTTCTTTCCCTTTTGACTCACACTGTCTGTACTATGTGGATATAATAGTGTTTTGATTAATGGTATGCAGGGTTAATAAAAACAGCTCAAGAACAAAAAGGAAAAAAGGGAGGTTTCACTGTCTATATTTTGTTTTGCATTGTTGATTCAAGGTACAAAACAAAAGAAACATATGAACACACATTGTTGGGATGGAGGGAGTTAAGGGAAATTTTCTTGAACTAGAGTTGATTTTTTTTATAGAGAAATAATTGTTTTGGATAAAGAAATAGTTTGATTCAAAGCAGACCAGTTAAGCCTTTTTTCTTTTTATTAGTTTTTTCCACTCTGTCCCTTACAATACTATATTCAAGCCATATCTCTAAGCCTTCTGGGTAATAGAGCTGGGAAACATACCAGGACGCCGCATTGTGCATGCCCGGTGCTGTCACAGTTGGCCCTGGAGCATCATTGAGGTCAATGATTCCCTATGTAGAAATTGTAGGCGCATGCGATCACTGCGCATGCACCTACACTTCTCAATGCTCCTCTATGAGAAGCATTGGATAGGACGTCTCCAGGATGACGTAACCAGAGGAGGAGGTCGTAGGAGTGCTCAGGGACACTCGGTGCTAGAGAAAAGTTGAATAATTTGTTTACTTTTTTTATGCAACTTTTTTTTTTTTACAGATTGGGGTGGGCTAAATAACAAGGGGCATCAGGACTGTAGCATTAGGTATATACATATATGTATTACTAATGCTACAGTGTTACTTTAAAACATTGAGGGAGAGATGAGGGTAGAAAAGAAACACACAAAATGGACACTGAACACTTCACATGTAAAGTCCAGCCATACAAAGTGCAATGCCCCAATCATTTTAGTCTCAATTGATGCTTAGTCACATTATCAGATGTCAGGACTGCAAAAGTGCCAGTGATGTCCTCCAACCCACATAGTCTCTATTTAGTTGGAGTTAGATGACATGGGAGTGCTGTTCCATGATGCAGCCATACAAAGATGGAAAAGTTTCTGTTACATTCACTATCCCATTTAGTTAACCTAAAATTCTACCTGAAAGAGATCATGATGATGGAGCTCTAACATCAATCTTCAGATATAATAAGTGTATTTAACAGATTTCAACACAAGGTGGAGCTGCAGCAAATGTGTATGGTTAAATAGAATGATTTATCCAACTTGTCTGCATAGCTCTGCAGTTAACCCCTTCACTACCAATCACATTTTGATTAAAAAAAAAACATTTGTATAACATTTATTTGACGCAAGGGATATAAACATATCATAACACAACTTTTTGTATATATTTTGCTTTGCCTACATACATTTAAAAAATGTATATTTACACAATCTAAATTTTTCACTTATTTATTTATCCATTAAAAAAAATATTTGAGAAATATATATACATTTTTAGACAGTATACTATGTTGTTTATCTTGTGATATTGCACATAAGGTCTGAAATGCTAGTATAAAAGCATATGAATAAAAATGGCCATAGGTATTTGTGAGAACCCTGAAGGCATTTCTAGTAATGCAGTGTACAGAAAATTGCAAAAAAAAATGTAAAAAGAATGTCTGCATTTCAATACAATGCACACAGACATTAAATACAGTTATATAATATATTTCTAAAAGTATGGTATTTAAAACTGCTATAGCAATCTTTATCAATCTCTGGACTGCTAAATGTAATGCTCACAGTGAAATGGTAGAGTCTATTCACTCCTCCCCCTTCACTACTCCTATATCCTGACAGTAAGAATTGTTTCACCCAGTGAAACCTCCTGTATCGTTGACAGCAGGTGGTGAACTTACATTTTCAGCAACTTTACATTCATTACATCAGTGACTAGTATCTTTTGGCAGATACATTAATACCTCTTCTGGCTGGTAATCAGAACTAGAGTACAAGTGAGAGCGAATGAGGCTTCATGGAAAAGGGATCATGCAAAATACATGAAAATAAAAACGTTTATACTCGACTCTGGTATTGAATGGGTTAATTGACATTCTCTGGTTCTAACACTCTGTTACAGTTAATATAGTGTTTCCTGTTGCTCTGTTTATAATGCCTGAGTTCTGATTTTGAGTCTTGCTTATGTTATCCCAGCCAGTGTAAATAACAAAGATAGTCTAGGTAAGACAGAGAAGAATAATGGGATATTTCCTCTACATTAATAAAATATCTAAATAACTTCCATTTAGCACTTGAACACTGGCATTTAATCCAATTAGATCACTTTTAACAGTTTAAAAACTGGACTTCTCACTTCCAAGACAATATTAATTATTATTATTTATCGTTTAACATGTTTAGTAGAAGCTATTTAAATGTCCACAATATTTATAGTGTCGCAAAACAGGTGTTTAAGAGAAAACATGCACCTGGTTATGTTTATAAATGTTTTATTGCCATGTGTTTTGGTTTACTTGCAAATGATCATCTCTTTTTTTTAAATTTAAATTTAAGAGTAATTTCCCAGTTGTCAATTTAAGTCATCTAAAGGCATGTGTTTTTTTTTAAACATCTTTCAAGTTCCAACCTTCTGTTTGCTCTTTAAGTTTATATGACTTTAATTCATGTTGTGACACATTTTTATCTGACATTGACCAACTTGTGTCCATTGCCAGTGGTGTCTCTGACTTGCTCAAAGTTACATGGAATCCCCCAGGGTTCAGTTATTGGCCTCTTTTATTCTTGATATTTCTTAATGACCTCCCCACTGTGTGTAAAACAGCATCAGAATACATGTATGTGCATGATAGCGTCATCTAAGCAAGTAAATCAAAAGAATCACAGCTTGAGGCGGCGTTACATGGTGATTTTTCTGTGATTGAAAGCTAAAAAAAAAAATTCTTTAAATACGGACAAAACAGTTTCATCGGTATTTAGAACAAACGTTTAATCTGTATTTAGAGCAAACCCAAATTTAAGCATTATAACAAAACATACTGTAATGTGGCCACAGTCTGTTTGTATCATAATAACTACACTATTGTAGATTATCCTCATATAGCTATAGTATTTATACTATTATAGATTATCCTCATATAGCTATAATATTTATACTATTATAGATTATCTTCATATAGTTATAATTAGTGATGTCGAATTTCGGCAAATGTTCGCGAACCCGCGAACCGGGCGAACCGCCATAGACTTCAATAGGCAGGCGAATTTTAAAACACACAGGGACTCTTTCTGGCCACAAAAGTGATGGAAAAGTTGTTTCAAGGGGACTAACACCTGGACTGTGGCATGCAAACTCCGATCCTAAATACTAAAAAGGGGGGGGACCTAATGTCCTCCCCCCCGGCCCCCACCCCTGAGCGGTGGGTGGGGGCAAATAAATCACAATGGGGGGAGACCTAAGGTCCTCCCCCCTGGCCCCCACCCCTGAGCAGCGGGTGGGGGCCCTAAATACTAAAAAGGGGGGGGACCTAATGTCCTCCCCCCGGCCCCCACCCCTGACTGGCGGGTGGGGACCCTAAATACTAAATACTAAATACGTGCTAAGGTCCTCCCCCCTGGCCCCCACCCCTGAGCGGCAGGTGGGGGCCCTAAAAAAAATGTTGTCCCCCCCAGGTGACTAGGGGTCCCCAAACCCCTAGTCACCCCCTCCCCCCTAAAAAAAAATTAACCCCCTACCTACCCCCCTCACCTTAAAAATAATGAGGGGGGGACCGTTAACTAAGTACCTGTAAAAAAATAATAAAACTTACCATTTGATGTTTTCTTTCTTCTAAATCTTCTTTTTTCAGCCCCAAAAAAGGGCAAATAAAAAAACCATAATAACCGACGCAATAAAAAAATAAAAAAAACGAGCGCAAAAAAAATAATCCATCTTCACCCTGCGAGGGCTCCGCGCAGACTGAGCTCTGCAGGGCGGGGGAAGGCATATAAAGCCTTGCCCCGCCCTGCAATTAGGCTCAGAGCACTCTGATTGGTGGGTTTAAGCCATCCAATCAGAGTGCTCTGACAGGTAAATGAAGAGACTGCAGGGCGGGGCAAGGCTTTATAAGCCTTCCCCCGCCCTGCAGAGCTCAGTCTGCGCGGAGCCCTCACTGGGTGAAGATGGATTATTTTTTTTGGCGCTCGTTTTTTTTTAATTGCGTCGGTTATTATGGTTTTTTATTTGGCCTTTTTTGGGGCTGAAAAAAGAAGATTTAGAAGAAAGAAAACATCGAATGGTAAGTTTTATTTTTTTTTTACAGGTACTTAGTTAAAGGTCCCCCCCTCATTATTTTTAGGGTGAGGGGGTAGGTAGGGGGTTAATTTTTTTTGGGGGGGAGGGGTGACTAGGGGTTTGGGGACCCCTAGTCACCTGGGGGGGGACATTTTTTTTAGGGCCCCCACCTGCCGCTCAGGGGTGGGGGCCGGGGGGAGGACCTTAGGCCCCCCCTTTTTAGTATTTAGGGTCCCCACCCGCCGCTCAGGGGTGGGGGCCGGGGGGAGGACATTAGGTCCCCCCCTTTTTAGTATTTAGGGTCCCCACCCGCTGCTCAGGGGTGGGGGCCAGGGGGGAGTACCTTAGGTCCCCCCCCCATTGTGATTTATTTGCCCCCACCCACCGCTCAGGGGTGGGGGCCGAGGGAGAGGACCTTAGGCCCCCCTTTTTAGTATTTAGGGCCCCCACCCGCCGCTCAGGGGTGGGGGCCAGGGGGGAGGACCTTAGGTCCCCCCCCTTTTTAGTATTTAGGGTCCCCACCCACCGCTCAGGGGTGAGGGCCGGGGGAGGACATTAGGTCCCCCCCATTTTTAGTATTTAGGGCCCCCACCTGCTGCTCAGGGGTGGGGGCCAGGGGGGAGGACCTTAGGTCCCCCTCTTTTTAGTATTTAGGGCCCCCACCCACCGCTCAGGGGTGGGGGCCAGGGGGGAGGACCTTAGGTCCCCCCCCATTGTGATATATTTGCCCCCACCCACCGCTCAGGGGTGGGAGCCGGGGGGGAGGACATTAGGTCCCCCCCTTTTTAGTATTTAGGGCCCCCACCCGCCGCTCAGGGGTGGGGGCCAGGGGGGAGGACCTTAGGTCCCCCCCTTTTTAGTATTTAGGGCCCCGACCCACCGCTGAGGGGTGGGGGCCAGGGGGGAGGACCTTAGGTCCCCCCCTTCTTAGTATTTAGGGCCCCCACCCACCACTCAGGGGTGGGGGCCGGGGGGGGACAGAAGTTCCCCTTCTATTGTTTTTTTTAGGGCCCCCATCCACCGCTCAGGGGTGGGGGCCGGGGGGAGGACAGTAGGTCCCCCCCCATATCATTGAGTAAACTTTGACAACCCCACACTCCCGAGCAGTGGGTGGGGGGTTGTCAAAGTTTACTCAATGATATGGAATAGGGGGTGGACCGAACATCGCATATGTTCGCCCGCCGTGGCGAACGCGAACATGCGATGTTCGCCGGGAACTATTCGCCAGCGAACTGTTTGGGACATCTCTAGTTATAATATCTATACTATTATAGATTATCTTCATATAACTATAATATCTATACCATTATAGACTATCTTCATATACCGTATATACTCGTTTATAAGTCGAGTTTTTCAGCACATTTTTTGTGCTGAAAAACCCCCACTCGACTTATACTCGAGTCAATGTCTGTATTATGGCAACTTACATTGCCATAATACAGACCAGGACCGCAGGGCTCATTACAAGCCCGGCGGTCCTGTTGGGGGCTGGCAGCGAGCTGTTACTTACCTTTCCTGCAGCTCCTGTCAGCTTCCTTCTCTCTCCTCCGGTCCGGTCAGCTCCCCTGTCAGCTCCACTGTAAATTACCATGGCAACGCTCCGCGCGGCAGTCAGACCGTGAGACTTACAGTGGAGGAGAAGGGAGCTGACCGGACCGGAGGAGAGAGAAGGGAGCTGACAGGAGCTGCAGGAAAGGTAAGTAACAGCTCGCTGCCAGCCCCAATCCTACACAGCCCATGCACTGGACCCCCAGGGAATGAGAGCCCCCCCTAACAAGCAGGGAAGGGGGACAAAAAAAATATAAATAAATAAATAATAATATAAATAAAATAAAAAATAATAATAATTTTAAAAAATTCTAAAAATGCCCACCCCCCACCAAGGCTCTGCATCACATACACACACTGCACTCATACACACACACACACACTGCATTCATACACACACACACACTGCACTCATACACACACACTGCATTCATACACACACACACTGCACTCATATACACACACACACACACACTGCACTCATACACACACTGCATTCATACACACACACACACTGCACTCACACACACACACTGCATTCATACACACACACACTGCACTCATACACACACACACCATTCATACACACACACACACTGCACTCATACACACACACTGTACACAATAGGTTTTCCCAGTTTTGTGGGGTAAAATTAGGTGTCTCGGGGGGCGGGCCCTGACCACAGGACTGAGAGGATGCAAGTCTCAGCAACTCCTGCTACTCAAAGCGGAAAAATACGAATAAAGCTACAGAAACTACACTAAAAAGCTAAACAAAGGCCACCAAGTGAAAGGGAAAACTGGGACAAACTCAAAGATACCACATAAGTGACATTTAACCCGGTCCGTACCAGCCACACGGATGAGGCCTAACAGCATGGAAGGCGCAGGAGAGACGGCCTCTTTCTCGCTGCCAAACACGGCCGAAAATCTGACCCAGAGTCTTCGCTCCCCCCCTATGGACTGGCGGGGGATATCCCGGTCCACCCCAACTCAACCCCCCAGCTACACTAGAGCGATACGGCTCTGCAGCCTGGAGGCTGCTAACAAGGCCTACAACGTGGCGGAAGGCTCACTCGCCGCAGCCTAGAGCGACATCAGCAGGGAAACTGAGCGTCACTATAACCGCATCTTCAGCGCACTCTGGGAATGGCTAAAGGGCCCTCATGCAGACCCCCTATTCGGGGACCACACCAGGAGGCACGTTCCAGGGTCCGACAAGTGCAGTTGCGGGGAGTAACATGGCTTGCCCCACACACCTCACTCGTGCGACGGGCAAACACCGGTGCAGACGCCGCCAGCACAGAGTGGCCAAGAACCCAGAGACTCCCATGCCACACCGCCAAAGGCTGGCCCACCATGGCGCAATGGCCCTGCAAAAACCGAAGAGCGGCATAACACACCTGAGAAGACGACTAAGCACAAGGCCCACAATGGCGGCAACGCCAACACAACAGCGACCAGAGCCGCAGCCACTCAGCAAGGGGACGTTACACCCCTCCGCTCCCAAGCAACTGAACAGGCGGCCTTGCAATGGCCAGGACACACCGGACCCCCTGGAGCAGGGCTGGAGGTGGCAAAGGTCGGAGATGGACAAAAGCAATGGGAACTGAAACTCACAGTGGTCCGGTCCATCCTACATACCCCATGGCTCACCTGGACAGAGACTGTTTAAAATGGCCCATTAAAGGCATCGGCTGACTCCCTAACCCTTCATGACTGTCACTCCTTATCTGTTGCCGGAACAAAGACATCTGTCGACCACCCATACCACTCTTAAGGACACTCTCCAGATCCGCAGCCCAGAGAGATCGGTTGTGCCGGGCAGGGGGACTTGCTGTGCCTCACAACTGAGATCCAAAGCTGAAGCTTGCCTATTTTACTATTTTACTATTGTTTTCTTGACCTTATTATTTAGGTAGCTGCCTAGACAATGTTAGTTCTGTCTCCCATGCCCACACGGCCCTCCACCAGGTTACTGCAGCCACAACGAGAGGCCAGCTTCCGTGGTTAACCTAATAAGCTACCTACCATGTTAACTCACCAGCCCAATGCCCACCTACTGACAGAGATAGGCTAAGCATGTTGATAGCTGACTAATACAGTCTAGAACACGCAGCAATATGAGGTATGACCTTTTTTTTCCCAGTGGACTCGGCTATTTAGAAAAATGTTCCCCCCACTCTTCTACCACAACATTAATCTGTCAATGTCCCTTTACTGTATGAAGGCTGCTTTTCGTAAATTCTGTTTGCTGGGGACCTACTTTAGATTCGATTTCCTGATATAACTAGCCACACAACTCTTTGTTAAGGCATACATAATTAGAATGGTCAGTCAGTTATTACACTCACCGAAATTCTAAATCTGTTTCATATGTACAACCATTGTTTAATCTCGCAAACTACACTCATATAGTGAGCAGGAATAATCTGGTCTTTTTATTAATTGATGTGTTGTCACACCACTGGCTATCATCTTGTTTCCTTTGATAACCCTCATACAAAAATGTGCATCGATTTCATATGCCACAACTGTTATACTTTGTCAATTTCAATGCATGTCACTGCTGTTGGGGCATGACATGAATGCTTGTTAAATTAACTCATGCACGAAAAAATAAAGAATAAAAAAAAAAAATTAGGGGTCTCGACTTATATTCAGGTCAACTTATACTCGAGTATATACGGTAGTTATAATATTTATACTATTATAGATTATCTTCATATAGTTGTAATATCTATACTATTATAGATTATCTTCATATAGTTATAATATCTATACTATTATAGATTATCTTCATATAGTTATAATATCTATACTATTATAGATTATCTTCATATAGTTATAATATCTATACTATTATAGATTATCTTCATATAGTTATAATATCTATACTATTATAGATTATCTTCATATAGCTATAATATCTATACTATTATAGATTATCTTCATATAGTTATAATATCTATACTATTATAGATTATCTTCATATAGTTGTAATATCTATACTATTATAGATTATCTTCATATAGTTATAATATCTATACTATTATAGATTATCTTCATATAGTTATAATATCTATACTATTATAGATTATCTTCATATAGCTATAATATCTATACTATTATAGATTATCTTCATATAGCTATAATATCTATAACAGGGGTAGGCAACCTTTTAGCAGCACTGTGCCGATATAGGATTGTGATGTCCCGTAGCGTGCCGATCCTATTTTTTTAAATTGAGGTGTGTATGCTACCGTATTCTGCTTGTGTTATTTTTACTGTAATTGCTTTGTATCGTTTTATTTGTGCGTATATGAGCTATTATATTGTATATGTTCATTAGTAGTTTATGGTATCGTGTATGATACATATGAATGTTGGCTGTGTATAAGAGCTGCTTGTGGAATTGTGTGTGGATGGATATGTCACATTGTGGGTTTGGTAGTGTGTGGGGGCTGTTTGGGGTATTGCATGTGAGTGGCTGCATGTGGGGTTGTGTGCATGTATGTATATTGTTAGTGGTGTTCCGTTTGTGGGGATTGTGTGTTGTGTGTGTGTGTGTGTGTGTGGGGGGGCTGTTCATATTATTTGTATGAGGGGAGGGTTATTCTACATTTCTGTGTATATTTAGCAGTGTGTTTGGGTTCCAGTGGGGACCAGGCTTGCCAGACACAGGTCAAGAACAGGAGCTGCGATAGCTGTTGAAGGCTGCTCTACTACGGTGTGGATTCCCATTCACATGTGCTGGGAGGAAGTGATCTGGGATCACTTCCTCTATGTGCTGCAATGGATAAATTGAGGTTTCTCCTTCACCACCTCTTTGTATTAGCAGATATCTGAAGTTTTACTGGGACTCCTGATAGGCGAGAGGGTGTTTGGCTCTAGCAGCCTTGAGTGCTGTGCAAAGACACCTCAAGTGCCGTGCATGGCATTAGTGCCGTAGGTTGCCTACCCCTGATCTATACTATTATAGATTATCTTCATATAGTTATAATATCTATACTATTATAGATTATCTTCATACAGCTATAATATCTATACTATTATAGATTATATTCATATAGATATAATATCTATACTATTGTAGATTATCTTTATATAGTTATAATATTTATACTATTATAGATTATAGTCATATAGATATAATATCTATACTATTATAGATTATCTTTATATAGTTATAATATTTATACTATTATAGATTATCTTCATATGGCTATGATATCCATACCATTATAGATTATCTTCATATAGTTGTAATATCTATACTATTATAGATTATCTTCATATAGCTATAATATCTATACTATTATAGATTATCTTTATATAGCTATAATATCTACACTATTATAGATTATCTTCATATAGTTATAATATCTATAGTATTATAGATAATCTTCATATAGCTATAATATCTGTACTATCCTTACCTTTTGTGTCATTATACCTCACTCCCTCTAGCATGTAAGCTCATTGAGCAGTGCCCTCAAACCCTCTGTTCCTGTGTGTCCAACTTGTCTGGTTACAACTACATGTCTGTTTGTGCACCCATTGTAAAGCGCTGCAGAATTTGATTGCGCTATATAAATAACATAATAATAATAATACTATTATAGATTATCTTCATATAGCTGTAATATCTATACTAGTATACATTGTCTTAATATAGTTATAATATCTATACTATTATAGATTATCTTCACATAGCTACAATAGCCATACAATTATAGATTACCTTCATATAGTTATATCTATACTATTATAGATTATCTTTATATAGTTATAATATATACACTATCATAGATTATCTTCACATAGTTTTAATATCTATGCTATTATTGATTATATTCATATAGTTATAATATCTATATTATTATAGATTATCTTCATACAGCTATAATATCTATACTATTATAGATTATCTTCATATAGCTATAATATTTATACTATTATACATCATCTTCATATAGTTATAATATCTATACTACTATAGATTATCTTCATATAGTTATAATATCTATACTATTATAGATTATCTTCATATAGCTATAATATTTATACTATTATACATCATCTTCATATAGTTATAATATCTATACTACTATAGATTATCTTCATATATTTATAATAACTATACTATTATAGATTATTTTCATATAGTTATAATATCTATATTATTATGGATTACCTTCATATGGCTATAATATTTATACTATTATACATCATCTTCGTATAGTTCTAATATTTATACTATTATAGATTATCTTCATATAGCTATAATATCTGTACTATTATACATTATCTTCATATAGTTATAATGTTTATAACTTTTTTGACATACATTTTTCTGGATTTTATTTTTTGATATTCTGTCTCTCACTGTTAAAATACACCTACCATTTAAATGATAGACTGATCATTTCTTTGTCAGTGGGCAAACGTTGAAAATCAGCAGGGGATCAAATACCTTTTTCCCTCACTGTATCTAATGAAAAAAACCTTAGGTGCTTATAAATGACATGTTCAAAATAGTATATATAAGGCAAGTGATTATTAGGGATGTTTAATTCCTAAAACATTTTATTTATTTGTTTGGTTGGTTTTGTAGTTGACATTGCAGATGAATCTTCAACCATTAAAGATCTTTGCACGTGAAGAAACCATTCAATGTGCTGCCTTCTAGATTGATTCTGAGCGATCATTGCGTAACTTAAATGTAATTTATTAAAACTTCCCATTATCATTTTACTAGTTAACTGTAACTACAGAATCCAGTTTAAAAGCTGGTTTAAAAAAGATAGGCCATTTACATGTTTCAGATAAATATCTTTGTTTCCATTGGCAATTCCAGAAATAAATTAACTGATGTTTCTTTTACCAGACCTTAGTCTATAAGTCTATACCAGAAAAATTGATTCTTATACAATATATGTACATTTTTTATTCCACAGGAATCAGCTCAGATAGGTCATACAGTTTATACGATATTTTATGTGGTTTGGTAATCTGAGATGCTGATTCCTGCCTTGTTGGGACAATTCTATTTAATATATATAACCATTAAATGGGTATTCCTAACTCTGTAGTGTGCTAGTCACCAATTAGGTCAGGGAATTCCAAATGAGAAAGCACATGACTAAACTAAGATGGATACTCACACTCTTGTGCCTCGTAGAAGGACTGTTTAGGTGTCAGGCTCCCAGAAGGACTTAAACAGTATGTTTACATACTTTTTTGATCACGCTGCATGAACAGCAATCTTTTCACTTGCAGGGTTGAAACTAGAAGAACATGGCGTCCAAACCACTTTATTGAGATGAAGCTGCTTATAGAGACCCTTTAAGTGTGTAAGGGTATATAAGGTTATGTTGTTAAATATGATTAGTTAGTGTCAGCTGTAGGAGAGTAAAAAAAAAATCTAGTTCATTTAACCAGTGCAGAGTTTCTACAGATCTGTAGAAACTCTGCACTGGTTAAATGAACTAGATTTTTTTTCTTGCAGTGGTGCACCCCATTTCAGTTTAGAAGTTATTCTAGTCCCTTTGAGTGGCTCCCTGTTACTTGTTTTTCTTAAATCTAACAATTTTATTTATACACTCACGAGTGAAGAGACACATGTAAGTTTCACTGGAGACACTAGTTCTTGCCAAGTGTTTGCTGGTATCAGCACAGATAATACGTTTGAGACAGATAGGTTCTTGGCATGGTTGATGAGTCAAGTTTCCTGGGGATTGTTGGCTTTTACATCCCTATGTAAGATTAGAATTAGTAGATAAAGACATGTGAACATGGGTCAGAATCTGCCACCATTGTCCAGAAATGTAGTTTTTCGATATACTCTGCATTCAATAGAGCAATCTATAGGCAGCTTCATCTCAATAAAGAGGCGCAACATAAATAGGAGATATTATAAGCAGTGAAGGGTTAAAAGAGGACAATTTAGTGTCTTCTGGAACTCATTAAGCTACAAAGTTCAGAGAATCTAAAAAAGAAGTTTCCATTTTCTAAAATGTAAATCAAAAACATATTCATTAGTATCGCAAAACAAACATGCAAATCTTCACCACTTGAAAAGCCCAGCTAAATATGTACAAACACACAGCCCCGAAAACACATCTGGATCTCAGTCACAAAACTTGCTATTTTGGTTTTATCTGAAGAGTTCCTCTGTCTTGTATGGTTGGCTCCTTGGATTATTGCAATTTATAATAAGCCTTTTAGCTAAAAGGATGAAATAAACAAAGATAAAGTCTCCTCCGTAGACTTAAAGGGTCCAGATGGAACAATTTTTCCATGCGCTTTAGTTCACAAAAATGTCCATTAATCATCACTTGCAGCTCTTTCAGGGTAACAACAGTTCGTTGGAAAGAAGAGGGAATTTAATTTGCAGTTTGTATAGTCAGTGTACACCTTGTTAATACCACATTATTCTCCAAGCCTATTTCTTTTTTTTTTTTTTTTTTCTTCTTTTTCAGACATTACACAGCATCCCTGCCAACTTTTTTTTCTTCTTTTGTTCAGACATTACACAGCATCCCTGCCAACTGATCAAGGGAAGTTTTTGTGCCCAAATTTGGATGCAATATCAGTGAGGTGGAATGTGTTACATCATAACAATGACAATTTGGGCAAAGCTGGCAATTCTTGATTCATTAGTCGAAACATGATTTACTTGGTGTCTGGCAGGCCGCTTTTCAGATGATATTTGTTTCCAATAAACAGTTTTAAAATGAGAGAGTCTGGTGTCAAGATAACGGTTGTATCATCTGTCAAGTCTAAACCTCCGCATGTGTTGCCAAGAAAGTAGAATTCTGTTATCAGTGCCTGTTTTTTTGTGTTATATAGGTTTCTGCAATTTTTTTCCATTCTTGCTTTTAATGTGAATGTAAATAGAGTGTCTGAAAATTATTAAACTTTTTATATACCACTGGACCATGCATTAGTCAGTGGATCCATGTACTAGGGAAAAAATGCACTTTATCTCTACTTTTTTCTTGGATTGTCTGTTTTATTATGTTGGTTTAGTAGTGGATTTTTTTTTATCATTTTCAAATCCATTTATTTATTTTCAAGTGTTAAAATGTATTTTGTTTATGCAATCAGGTATTGTGCAAAAATGACAAGGGTATTTTTTATTTTAAAACAGAATAGCCAACCTGGAAGGTTAGTTAAAGAAACCCTCCAAATGCCTAAAAAACCTTAGCTTGCTGAAGTGCTTTATGTGTGAAGAGTGTGTCCTCAGATTTCAAAGGAAATTGACACTTTTATAAATGAACATTGGTAGACCCCCATGGCTGATACTTTCTTGTTGAGTGGAGCTAAATTCTAGAGGCAGACAATTGCCCAGAGCATCTGCCTTGTAAAGATTTCTCATAGAGCTGGACTGGGGAGTCTGTGATTAGACAGCCACAGAAAGCTGAGGAAAAATGTGAGGGCTTGCAAAGGCTTCAGACAAGAGGTCTGCAGCTTTTGCTAGCTGTCTTAGTCATACCCCAAATTAAACAATGCATAATTAAATGCATGCATGTTTTTAATTAATCAATAATACAAGTTCAGAAATACAAACGTCTATTCCTGACACTATAGTGTTAAAACCACTATTTAGGTGGCCGCCCTTCTTTCGCCACTTAAATAAGTTACAAATGTACCTTTCTTCCAGCACCATGCGGGTCTGCCAGCACTGGTCCTGCCCTCAACCCACCTTCTTGGCTGAGATTGTCAAACTTGATGATCTCAGCCAAGGAGGTGAGGTGAGGCGGATCCAAATGGCCAGCTGGCCAATCAGCATCTCTTCATAGAGGTGCATTGAAGCAATGCATCTCTATGGGGAATGTTCAGCATCTCCAAGCAGAGCATGGAGATGCTAAACATCACTTTATAAATACCAGTAATAAATAAATAGCTGCCCTTTGAGTCTTTACAATTCCCAGTTTAGCAAATAAACCAGAAAACATTTTAAAATCACTTTTTAATAAAGGTATTTTGATATGTAACGCAGCTGTATACCAAAGAGACTTAGACAGCTTTGTACATAGAGATACGGTACAATTGAATAATGTTTCTCAATAATATTTTAATAAAGAATGTTAGTGAAACATAATAAAATATCTAGCCAAGTAAGGCTAATTTATTTAAAAATTGGTTTGCTAGGAAAATGCTTTGCGAGTTCTCAAGCTTGTCCTAGGTTGTACAAACAATACAATGCAACTGCAAGGTTAAATATTTAGTGTATATACAAAACAAATACATAAACAACAGTTATTACAGGAATGGTTAAAAATATTGGGAAAGGTTTTTTCAGTAATTGAAAGCTAATCAAAGAAGTGATATTTAAAAAAAATGGTTTATCCATCATTCATAGAAAGCCACTGCATGATATGGCTGCATGATATGTTTTGTTTTGGGGGAATATTGACATGGCTCTTCATTAATTTGAGAAATCAGAGTAAATGTAAAGTCAATTTCAAATTTAAGGTAAAAATAGCTAAAACCGGAAAACTTTCTCCAGCTGTTAATAAGTAGAACTCTTATAATTCAGTTCAAAAACAGACAAAAAAAACAGACAAATTTAGTTAACATCTCTAAAAATTGGTTTGGTAATTCAGATACTAAAAATGAGTTATGATGATCCAAAGAAAATTTCAAACCAAATGTGGATCATGAGATACCCGTATAGCAGTCCTTAAGGCTTTGTTTTACCAAATCTATCTTTTCCAGCTGGCCTCCTTTTAAACTGCTTTACAATTAATTGAAACGTGTAACCAATTCCAAAGCAAATCTCTTTATTCAAACTACAGGCTTGAGGATAAAGCAAAACAATCAAAGAAATAAAACAGATTTGCTTAAGCACTTTGTATGAATAGATTCATTCATTTCTGTCTGTGTAGATTTAGATGAGTAGATGAGCAAGGTGACTTGCTCAGATTGGAGTCTAGATAGAGATGTCGGTAGCATTGACAGGTGAAAGTTCAAAGCACAAGGTTTAGGGCAATAGGGACAATCTAAAGTGTCCAAGAGGTAGTGGGCATTTGGCAAACAACAGCACTGAATGCTGTCCAACTCCCAGACCCAGTGTCTAAAGTAAATTAAAGATGCTGTTGTAGAAAAAAAAAAGAAAAAACTGATAAACTGTTAACACTACTGACTGGAGCCCAGCAGACAGTATAGGAAGAGTGCCAGAGAATGGGGAAAGTCCAAAGCCACAAAGAACACGGCTAATCAAGATAAAATCGTCATGCAGTCCAAAGGGTCAATAATCCAGGCAGCAAATATTGTAACAGTAAAATGATCTGAGGTCAATAATCCAGGAGGCAGTCAAACAGGAAATGCCAAGACTTCAGGACACTGAAGTCACTGTATTGCGTTTATATCATGCTACTTGGTAGGTATTATAGTTCTGTATATTTCACAGGGCTTTATGCCCTTTCACTCCATTGCACAGATAATTATCTGCCTAATCCGAGCTGTTTCATGTTCACTACATATTAGCTCGGATTTTGTTTACCCATTTCCTAGCAACCACGTCATGGTAATGGCCACGCCCATACGTCGCATGACACGCGTCACATGACGCTTCACTTACACTTCCGGGTTCGGACTAATGGAAACAGGTGTGCACTGTTTGTTTGGTGAGTAACTCCTCCTATGTTGCCTATATATTTGTGTTGTATATGTTTGTATATTGATCTTGAGGAAGACATGAAGAGGTCGAAATGTCGATCAGATGTATGTTACCTGTTATTAAATAATATCGAGTTTTTTTCTACAAAGACCTGAGAGTGCATCTTTCCTTTTTGCTTTATATATATATATATATATATATATATATAATATATTTATAAATACATTTTAAAAATTTAGAAAAATAAAAATAATTTAAAAAATTTACAAATTATATATATATATATATATATATATATTTATATGTAATTTTATTCTAACTATATTTTGATATTAATATATATATAGTGATGTCGCGAACCGTTCAACATGGATGCTGTCCAGGAGGTGGGAGGGTCTGGGAGGGAGGGTCTGCTGGAGATTGGCCGGGATGTGTCAGCTGACCGAAGCTCGCCGCGAACGGTTCGTGGCGAACCGTGGCGAGCCGTACGCGGGAAGTTCGCGAACGGTTTGCGACATCACTACATATATATATATATATATATATATTTATATCAAAATACACTTAGAATGAAATTTTATATATATATATATATATATATATATATATCTACATAAAAATAATACAAAATATAAATATATCCATATACATAATTACATAAATAACTTCATAAATATACACATAGACTTCAAATATATAAATATGTTTATATATTTTAATTCTATGTGCATTTTTATAAAATATTTTTACATAATTAAGTAATTTTATTGACCAACCCAGGCAAAAAATTAAATTTGCTAGCACTATATTTACCCTCTAACTTTCCAAGACACCCTAAAACCTGTAAATTGGGGGTACTGTTTTACTTGACAGACTTCGCTGAACACAAATATTAGTGTTTAAAAAAAAAAGTATCACAATGATGATATTGTCAGTGAAAGTAAAGTTTTTTGCTTTTTTTATACACAAACAGCACTTTCGCTGATGATCATTGTTGTGATGTGTTTTACTGTTTTGAACAAAAATATTTGTGTTCAGCAAAGTCTCCCGAGAATAACAGTAACCCCCCATGTACAGGTTTTATAGTATTTTTGAAAGTTACAGGGTCAAATATAAGGCTTGCTTTTCCTTTTTTCACATTGAAATTTGCCAGATTGGTTATGTTTCCTTTGAGAGCATATGGTAGCCCAGGAATGAGAATTACCCCCCTGATGGCATACGATTTGCAAAAGAATATGTCTTAATAAAAAGAACAAAAAACATAATAGTGCAATATAGTTAGTTAATATATGCAGATAATATTAGCAATGCCAATAGAACACTCACACTTTCTAGAGCCAATGTAGCTCTATTTCTGTAGGCGTAGGACTCCCTGGACATCCAGTATATCCATAATTGGGGATCATTCCACCCAAGCCTGATTATACCAGAGCAGGTCCATGCTCTCGGTTTTGTAAGTAGGATATTTTCCCGTTTTACCTTATGTATAATACCATTGGCGTTCTCTCTGTTTATATCTCCCTGTATATACCCCTACCTAGACCAAGACTCTAGGATCTCACCATTGTATCCCTAGGCAGGGATTATACCATTTATACTGTCTAGAAAGTGTGAGTGTTCCATTGACATTGCTAATATTATCTGCATATATTATCTAACTGTATTGCACTATTATGTTTTTTGTTCTTTTTAGTAAGACATATTGTGCAGAATTTTCTTCCATCAACTGTATGTTATTATATACGTTCTTCATTACCTTTTGTATAACTTCAGCGTGGTCCACCACCACCACCACTGTTTTTCTCTGTTTATATTTCCCAGCTATCCCTATTTAGCCATGAAAGTCCCTATTTTAGCCCCAAACTCCTCTGTCCCTCTTTTCTATCCTAATGTGCCTATTTTCTGGGCGCTCGATGTTGTTGGAGTGCCTGAGTGTATAACAGATCTCCACAACAAAAATACTCACAGTAATGTGTCTTGTAACACAATAAATGTGTTTACAAATCAGTCTGTGTAGGGAAGATACATTGTTTTTGTTTTATATTACATTTTTGTTGTATAAATTCTTATTAGCAAAGCACCTATAAGTTCTCAGAACTTGCCCCCAGCCACACCCCCACTCACACCTCTAAAATTAACATGTCCCTCTTTGTCTATTTGAAATATTGGGAGGTATGAATAAGTATCACAGTGACAGGCACTGTGACATAAATATGTAAAGGTTTTAACAACCATTAATTAATTTATTACATAATCCATCATATTGCACACTATAGCTGTAATTGTGCTTTTACAACATGTGTCATTAAATGTTTTTACCACCTGGATATATTTTAATTTTTATGGTTCTACTGTTCTCATATAAGGATGTTAATTGAATACTTTTATGCTAAAATATCTCATTATTGCAAATCTGCCATTTTAACTTTGTTTTCAAACCATTAAAGACCTGATCTTCCACAAATGTAGCTTCCCAAATGTATCACTCAAATCTTGATGCCTTCTTATTGCAGTTGTTCATTAAGGATCATAATCAGGGTTTTTTGTTTTATTTTTGCATTATCGTAGCAGTTATCTGCTACATATGAGTATTAATGCTTTGTTTTCCGCACACAAATCTGTCTCACATCTTGATGATTGCTCCCACGATTCAACTACCTCTCTCACTTCGCTCTTCCATTGAACTACAGCCGTTCTCATTAAATTAAGTCTTACTCTTGATCTCATTTCTTTTTCAATAATTTATGACTTATATTCTTGGTTTCCCAACCTTGACGTTTTTTAATTATAGACGTTTACAATTTTCTTTTGAAGATCATTATAAGAATAATTTAGATCTATTCTGATCAGGGTTGTCATAACTAATTATAGTGTAAGAGATGTGATAATATTCTGGGTGAAAGTTTCCCAAATGAGAAGGAGCAGATGTGGTGCGTCATAATATTGCCTGCTCCGTGTGTATATGCTTCGAGTATTTCTGTGATGCTTCTAAATGAAAAAGGGGCCTGGCAAATTGAATCTGTAGACATTTAAAAAGCTCTAGAACCATTTGTCTTGCACAGTCATGTATTTAATGTCAATTTTAATGTTTCAATGAAGTTATATATTTATTTTGAAACTAGAGTAAAATTTATTTAATACATCTTTACGTACATTTTCTACACACGAGTCGGTTCCTTTTTGGTTTCTTTGGCTCTCAACAATATGAACAATATACTAAAATGTATAAAAAAAATAAACATGTTTAAATACTTTTATATTGCATAATCATAATAAAGTGTGACAGGGAGTACATTTAGAGTATCTCGCAATTAAGTAAATATCCAAAAAAAAGTGTCTGCTGAAGCTGCAAGAATTTTGACAGCACTTACATCATTGGACATGAAGCTACAGAACATTAAATGTTACTTGATCAAATAAACTATGAGAATTTTAGGTAGGCAGATATATAACATTAGATTTATTGCCCAAGGACATTCACTAGTGAGGTGGTTTCACTAGGAACACTATTAGGTTTGATCCTATCACATGATAGGATAGTAATACTATTTCATTTTATTTTTTGCTCTCCCCTTTGCCTGATTCTACTTTTGTTTATGTTACACTCTCCCCTTTGCTTTGTTCAACCTTTTAAAACTGACAAGAATGTATTACTATTCAGGAGCTCCAAAACACTTTGAAAAAGTATTTTGAGAAGGTGAAGATTGTTAGTGTTTTTGTACATTTTATTATATTTTATTGTTTTATATAAAGTTACAAATAAAACTACTTTTCACTGCTTCTTAATCTCCATTTATCTGTGATCAAACTCCACCACTAACATCCATGGTGAAAACAGTACCTATTTAAGCCTGAATGATTGAGCAATTCCTTTATTGCTCTGTAATATGTAAGTAGGGCTCCCTTTATTTACTTCACATGGTTTCATCTACAGAAAAACACTATTTTATGTCATTAATACTGCTGACATCTAAATTAACAATATCCTACAGTGGGCAGTGTACAACTTTAGGCTGCCTTGTTAGAGCCACATAAGGCTCATGTGAGTGCATATATTGTGAATGTATATAATTAACCAGAACTGTATTACATAGTACACCATATACTGCTTCTATATTCTGCTCGATATTTTATATTCACATCCTGGTCTATTATAAGATGACCCATATACATTCCAAGGCTATTGTGGTTCCACTCTAGAGCTGATCAGAAGCTCTATTAAATGTAAGTGCCTCTTTACACCTGCTTTTATCTCATATACTCAGGTATACCCCACTACTAGACTTTTCTTTAGTTTTTTTGCCTTACATATCAATTAGTTGAAGTGCAACCACCAATACCAACTATAAATAACTATAATCTACTCCAGTCATGAAGAGAGAACATTGGCAGGTTGTTGCTGTTACCCATTTAACAGGACTATTCGAGTGCATCATTTTTGTATGATTGGCAGTCAGCCTGACATGCATTCACGCCAGGGGGACTTTCCAATTCTTCTAACAGTTCGGACCCTTTGGGCAGTGCTAGTTACGTGATGCACGTCAGTGGCCCCTCCGTTTTACCCTGTTCCGCTGTACTGCTTCACTGGAGACTGTTGTTAGTGGTTATGGATTTGCTTGAGAGATGAAAACAATGTATTAGCATAGGGCATGTGTTTTCCTATAGATACATCTTGTGAGATTCCCTCAAGCACCACCTCTATACATGACATTTGAGATGTTTGACTGTTTTAGTGTTTTTTGTCAATAAGATTCTGTAATTTAATCATAATTGTCACCACCAGGCCCTATGGGTCTTAATGTGACTGGTGGGCTTGCTTCTAATGGCCATTGGAGTTACTAAATGACCTCCATTTATTTAAATGTCCATAGGGATTTGGGCTACAGTGCAGGTAACTTCTTTTATTTGTTTTTTATTGTGTGTATTGGGGTTGATGTGTGCTATGGTCGTTGCTGCCGCCCAAAAGTAGGGAGAGTTTGAGTGCAGGACTTATCTTTGTGTATTTGTATTCACTTTTGTATCACATAGTCCATGTTGCAATGCTGCCACCCACCCCACATGTTCCCTATTAAGGGTTAATACGCATGTAGGGGTTTAGAAAAATACCCCTCTCTGTCTCATTAGAGATTTCTTTGCCTGAAGCTGAAGGAAGCAAGGTGAATAGTCAGTGTAGGACCCAACTAAGAGGTCTGCCTTGACGTGGCAGGTGCGCATTCCCTCTCATGGCCATTGGAGTAGCTAAATTACCTCCATTTATTTAAATATACAAGGGATTTGGGATCGTGTGCAGGTAACTTTTTTCTTTGGTTTTTATTGTATTTATTGGGGCTGCTCAGGAGTAGTGGGAGTTTGAGCGCAGGACTTATTTTTGTGTATTTGTCTTAATCCTGCTCCGAGTGTTATCCAATAAACACATTTAGATATTGCCACAGTCACTTCTGTGCCCATTAACGAATAAAAAAAGAATTCCATAAATGATGCAGTTCAATTCAGGGTTAGGCAATAGGAGTGGTAGGAGAGCAGATATTTGGGTTAGGGCTTAAGTCAAGAGGCCAACAATGTAACCTTGGTCTGAAGCCCCTGGCTTTGTTTTGTTTTTTTGCTACATTTTATAGGATATGTCTAGAGATTGCAAGAGATGCAACACTGCTAAACATTAAAAGGGGCAAAGCATTAAACCCTTCCAAGATAAACCATTTCTGGCGGAAGCCATGATATCTGCTCTGTGTCTGGACATTTGCTGGAGAAAACTCTTTGATGAAAATACTTTCTTTAAAAGTAACTTTTGTTAAAATAATTGATACAACAGCTATATTTCAGTGATGATGGTTCTCTCAGATTTAATCACTAAGCGTTTCACTAGCTTCATCATGCAAGGAGCATTTCCTATAAGCCATCCAAATGGCTAGCACCTGCAGTCATACAGTAAAGGGAAAGTGTACAGACACAGAAACTGAAACTACGCAATCATTTCAAATCATTCCAAAATTTTCATCTACATATACCATTAATAAAATAATCAAATTATTGTGGAATTATGTAGTGATATGCGTACTATACGTGATATCACAAACAGAAACTGTCATGGATTCTTGGAATATTAGAAGGACACTCCAGGCACACTCTGGGCACCAGCACAACTTAAGTGCTTTAAGTCAGTTTTTTGGGCTGATGGCATTGGAGCAATGAGATTGGGGTGGTGGTGCCATGATGAATGAACGTGCATTCCTGTCTGTGGTTATTGCATATTGAGCAAAATTCAACGTTAGGTGTTAAAGATTGAACATGCGATGGTAGATTCGCTTAAGGGCTTTGCAACTGAATTGCCATAAGGAAGTTATGCTATTTGTACCTGCTAACAATCCCCAGTCCTGATTTTGAGTGTCTACCGCACTGTTCTGGTGCTCATTGGCAGCCCTCGTAAAAAATTTACATCTGCCTAGTATTGTAGTATGAGCAGCGAAATAACATACCACTTTTTCAGCTGGAAGCATCATCACTCATTCTCATACTTAAATAGCTTCCTACATCTATTTTGCCCGGTATGGAATGCTGGATGAAGATACCACAGATCTAGTAAAAAATGACCAATATCGGTAGAGTATCTAAAATTATTTTAAAAAAATCAAAAACAGGTAAGTCTATTTAAAAGAAATGATCAGGGCTTTTTACTAAATTGAGAATAGTCAGGAATTTGAAGTGAATTAAAAGTGAATTTCAAATTTAAGGACAAAGTAGCCAAATTAGAAGCATTACTGGCTTGAAGAATTTTTACAGTTCAACTATTTTGGCCTTATATTCGATATTAGCTTGGAAACTCCAACAATAACCCTGAATGTGTTAAAAGGACACTGTAGGCACCCAGACCACTTCAGCCCATTGAAAGGGTCTAGGTGCAGTGTGCAAGGTCCCTTAAACCCGCAATGGTATGTTTTGCAATTTTTGATTAACTGCAAAAATTGTCTTGGAAGGTTAACTCCACCTCTAGTGGCTGTCTACCTGACAGCCACTAGAGGGACATCTGGGTCGTTAGGTGACTTTTGGTCACTTAACTGATGCTGGACATCCTCACGCTATGCATGGGGACATCCAGCATCACCCAAACCCTACAGGAAATAATTCTAAAATAAAATGCTTTTCTATGGGGGAATTCCTAATGCGAGCACGGCCATTACTACGCATGCGCATTAGCCCCCCCCATCGACAGAGGATGAATGGAGGAGGAGTCTGAACGAATGGCTAGGGACAAAGGTGCTGGAATCAGGTAAGTGACAAGAGGGGTTTTAAACCCCTTCTGCACAACATGGATTGGTGAGTGCGAGAGAGGGGTGCACTATAAGGAATTATAGTGCCTTGAAAACAACTTTGTATTCCTGGCACTATGGTTTCCCTTTAAATTCCTCCATTTGTTATACAACTGTATACTACCATTTAATTGTGCAACAGAAGGTGTGTTTTTTTTAGCATGGGCTCAACCAGAGGCAAAATCAATTTCTCTCTAAAAGGAGTGAATAAAGCCTTGGAGATTGATCGTAAGTCTTTTGAAACATAACTTAGCAAAGAAGGATGTTATTTACCTAACAGATCTCCTGGGAAAAATCTTTGATGTTACTTGTGTGTTTGACCCAGTAACAGTGGCGGCAGTGTATATAAACAATTTTAATCTCAGTGATGTCTCTAAAGACATTTTTGCAGATAAAATACAATGGTATTTTATTACACCAAACCTTTTACAGTAGCAAACATTTAGGGCTTCTTGTGTAAATAAACAAATCAGATGACAATCAGGGAGAATAACCATTTACCAAGGTCAGGTAAAACATAAATAGGGGTTATATATAATGGGCCGTAATTCACCAAACCTTCTTAAACCTAGCAAGGAGGTATGTCTGGGTAGAAAAGAGACTTCCCTTTAAAACTACAGAGAGCCCAGTGTGGCAATAGTTAAATCTTGCTTGCTCTGTAATACTAGTTAACTAGTATAAAAAGTGGTATACAATGTATAACCTATGTCTTAGATGCAAAAATAAATACTATTAAATATATACTATTAAATAGTGCAATCACACCACCTTACTGCAAATGTGTCTATAGTAATAAATCTGTTACCTGGATGTATTTGTAGACAGATATCCAAATATAGGTACTCCAAAGTATGGTAACAATAGAACAGAAAAAAAAGGAAAGAAAAAAGTTATAGTGTAGTATTTATTACAACAATGTATGTGCAAACATAAAAAAAACACATAAATATTTTGTGCAAAAGAGAGATGCCCTTAGTGGGGCCACTTACCTCCAGAAAGATGCACACTTGGATACTCTGTAAGTCCTGTGGATTCTTAGTGGGTTCTAAGACACCAGATTCACCCTTCTCGTAAATCCAAAATAGGAATAGAAATTCTTTATGGGGAAGCACTCCTTTGATTCAGGATTGTCTAAGAGTCTTTGTGCAAATAATGTTCACTGCACACGTTTTGTCTGTAGAATAGACTTACTATAGACACTTTCACAGTAAGGTGGTGTGATTGCACTATTTAATAGGATTTATTTTTGTGCCTGAGACATGGGTTATACATTGTATACCACTTTTTGCACTTTTAAGTATATTATTCTGGGAGATTTATTCAGAACCTTCAAACCATCTTTATTAAAACATTTAGGTGGACTAATCACCTCAGCATGTACAGTGAGAAAAAAGTATATGATCCCCTGCTGATTTTGAACGTTTGCCACTAACAAAGAAATGATCAGTCTATAATTTTAATGGTAGGTGTATTTTAACAGTGAGAGACAGATTAACAAAAACAAAAATCCAGAACAACGCATGTCAAAAAAGTTATAAATTGATTTGCATGTCAATGAGTGAAATACGTATTTGACCGCTTCGACTTAGTACTTGGTGGCAAAACCCTTGTTGGCAATCACAGAGGCCAGACGTTTCTTGTAGATGGCCACCAGGTTTGCACACATCTCAGGAGGGATTTTATCCCACTCCTCTTTGCAGATCCTCTCCAAGTCATTAAGGTTTCGAGGCTGACGTTTAGCAACTCGAACCTTCAGCTCCCTCCACAGATTTTCTATGGGATTAAGCTCTAGAGACTGACTAGGCCACTACAGGACCTTAATGTGCTTCTTCTTAAGCCACTCCTTTGTTGCCTTGGCTGTGTGTTTTGGGTCATTGTCATGCTGGAATACCCATCCACAACCCATTTTTAATGCCCTGGCTGAGGGAAAGAGGTTCTCAACCAAGATTTGATGGTACTTGGCCCTGTCCATAGTCCCTTTGATGCGGTGTAGTTGTCCTGTCCCCTTAGCAGAAAAACACTCCCAAAGCATAATGTTTCCACATCTGTGTTTGACGGTGGGGATGGTGTTCTTAGGGTCATAGTCATCATTCCTCTTCCTCCAAACACGGCGAGTTGAGTTGATGCCAAAGAGCTTAATTTTGTTCTCATTTGACCATAACACTTTGACCCTGTTCTCCTTTGAATCATTCAGATGTTCATTGGCAATCTCCAGACGAGCCTGTCCTCAGTAAGTAGCAGCAAGTTGGGGAATCCGCTGGGCCCACACACAGGAAGTCGTCCAGAAAGTGTACCACCATCTGACTCCCGGATTCCCGCTTCCCCACCCATTCCAAAAACGAGCTGAACTTTTCAAAGTACGGTCAAGAAATGAAACAACCCATGGGAAGGCAAAGGTCAACAAAGAAACGCCCCTCGAAGAAGCAACCCAGCAGGTGATGGATCGCCGGGTGAACGTGTAACAACTGAAACTCACCTCAATATCCACCTTGGCCATCAATGCCCCCCGCCCAGCCCTCTTAACCAACTCGACCGCCTGGTTAAATGATGCGTAAGAGACCAAGCATAGCTCCCTAGCAATGTCATCGTTGACGGACGCCCCCTTAGGGTGAGATAAGTGATAGATACTTCCCAGCCTCCTTTTTGGGGACCACCCCCAATGGCAACAGCAGGTTGGACAACGGGGCGACCCCAAATGGCCCCGCCACCCTGCCCAGCTGGACCTCCTTACACAGTTTTTCCCGAACTACATTTGGAAAATCCCCCACCAACTTCAGATTACGATAACTATGCATAGCTTCCCTGTCCCAGAATGGGATAACGAAACCCTCCCGAAAGCCCGTGCTCAACAACTCCACGTCCTCCCTATTATCATAGAGGCTTAGACATGGCTGCATCGCGGCTAGACTCACTAGGGTTCTGCTCCGGGGTAGCGGGTGCTGCTCCCAGCAGGACTGACCCCCCTTTATCCTCCCAGCAGGCCAGACCCCCCTTTACCCTTCTGAAAACACCAGTGGATTCTCTGCCCATCCCCACAGCCTCATGATTGTATTTGCAAGGATCCCCCCATTTGCACTGGCCTTCGTTGAAGAGCCAGCAGAAAACTTTCCTGTGGGCAGCTGATGCAGGGGACTGGCCTCCTGCGCCGGTTGCCTGCTGAAAGTGCGACGCTTCCGGAGCCATCATGAGCTTCATCCACAACGGCAGGTCCATTTTGTCCCACCGAAAACCAGGATTAGCCACCAGTCACTGTCGGAATTGCTCATCGTATTTCCACCATGCCATGCCCCCTACGCCCTATACGCCTCCCAGATCCCATCCAGGTTGCAAAACAACGAAGAGCAAATTCCGGGGACCGTTCGCCAATGACACTGGCGAGGATACAAAACGTCTGCAGCCAATTCCCAAAGGACTTTGTTATCTTGCAATACCTTTTCTTTTTCTCCTCCTCCTACTTCTTTGCATCTTTTTTGGCCTCCTTCTTGAGGTCAATATAGTCCTGCAGAGGTAGCAGAGCAAAATACACTCACCCTTCCATATTCACTCCTTAATGTCCTATTTAAGGGGCTTGCAAATGAGACGTAAGTATTCTGCATCCCGGCACCCAGATCTGTCCTGCATTTGACTTAGGAGTACCCCCTTGTCCCCAATAAGGTGTTGTAAAGAGGATTGTAAGCCAAGTGAACGTGCATTGGTAGACTTAGCGACCAAGCCTGCAGCATACCTGATTTAAGTAGCTTTAAAGGGATAGAATAGACATAAAACAACTTTTGTTTAATGAAGCAGTTTTGGTGGATAGAAAATGCCTCTGCAGTCGCACTGTTCAATTCTCTGCCAATTAGAAGTTAAATCACATTTTTTCTGTTTATGCAGCCTTTGCCACACCTCCATTGGCTGTGACTGACAACCTGCATGAAAAATTGGTTTCAATTTCAAACAGAGGTTAACTTGCTTTAGATGTTTTATGTTTCTTGCTCTGTAAATTTGATTTTAATCACATACAGAAGGCTCCTGCAGGGTATAGAAGGCTATTAACAGGATAGTAGATAAGCAATGCTAAATTAGAATATCTAATTTCTTTTTCAGGACATGTTTAGGAAGGCTGTGCAAGTCACCTGCAGGGAGGTGTGACTAGGGCTATACAAACAAAGTGATTTAACTTTTAAATGAGCAGTGAGACTGCAGTGAGACTGCAGTGAGACTGGTTCTACACACTAAAACCACTTCATTAAGCTAAAGTTGTTTTGGTTCTTACAGTGTCCCTTTCATATTCAGTGATACACTGTCACCCTTTTCCAAATTATTATGCAAATTCTATTTAAGTGTCACAAAGATTAAATATTTTGTTTTTCAGTTTAACTCGTGTATGGCATTGTGTCTCAGGGCTCTTTTGATCACTGAAAACAATCTCGGACACCTGTGATAATTAGATTGCCAGGTGAGCCCAATTAAAGGAAAAACCACTAAAGGAGGGTGCTCCACATTATTAAGCAGAGCACCATTTTCATGTAATATGGGGAAGAAAAAGGATCTCTCTGCTGCTGAAAAGAGTGAAATAGTTCAATCCCCCATCGCTCTGTCCTTGGTCCTCTTCTATTTTCTCTTTATACTGCCTCTCTAGGCAAACTTATTACCTCTTTTGGATTCCACTACCACCTGTACGCTGATGACACCCAGTTATATCTCTCCTCCCCGGACCTCTCCCCGGCCGTCCTGCAACGTGTCACTGCTTGCCTTTCTTCCATCTCTGACTGGATGTCCACCCACTTTCTGAAACTCAATCTCTCTAAAACTGAGCTCCTTGTCTTTCCTCCTCCTAATACTGATCTCCCTCTCCTGATTGGTCTTCCCAAAAGCCGTACTGCACCGCTACAGTCCATAATGAACGCTGCTGCCAGACTGATTTTCCTCTCTAGTCGGTTCTCTCACACCTCACCCCTCTGCCAGTCCTTACATTGGTTTCCTGTATGCTATAGCAGTCAATTCAAGGTATTAATTCACACCTATAAAGCACTGAACAACTCTAGCCCCTCTTATATATCCTCACAGATCCATAGGTATGTCCCTTCTCGGTCTCTCCGCTCTGCCCGTGACCACCTCCTGTCCGTTGTCCGCACTCGTACGGCCAACTCACGCATGCGAGACTTCTCTTCCCTTCCTATGGAATAGCCTGCCTACCACCATCAGACTCTCCCCTAGTCTTGCATCTTTTAAGAAGTGCCTTAAAACCCATCTCTTTAGGAAACCTTATGGCCTCCAAGTCTAACCTCTACCTCACATACCTGTCTCTTGCTCTCTCCTAAAGGGAAGTCCACCTTACTTGACTGCAAATTCCTGTCTTAATGTGTTTTACACCCCACCTCCTATAGAATGTAAGCTCGATTGAGCAGGGTCCTCTTCAACCTATTGTTCCCATAAGTTTTTTGTAATTGTCCTATTTATAGTTAAATCCCCCTCTCATAATATTGTAAAGCGCTATTGTAAAGCGCTGTTGGCACTATGTAAATGGCAATAATAATAATAATAATAATAATAATAATGACTTGGACGAGGTATGAAAACATTAGATATTTCACAAAAACGTAAGCGTGATCATCGCACTATTAAGAGATTTGTTGTGGATTCAGAGCACAGACGGGTTTATGCAGATAAAGGCACATTGAGGAAGATTTCTGCCAGATACATGCATCGGATCAAGAGAGCAGCTGCTAAAATACCATTACATAGCAGCAAACAGATATTTGAAGCTGCTGGTGCACCATCAAATGCAACTGTGCATTAACCTTCTATTCGGCCACCACTAACCAATTCTCACAATCAGAAATGGCTGCATTGGGCAGAAAAATACATGAAGACAAATTTTCAAACAGTCCTGTTCACTGATGAGTGCCGTGCAACCCTGGATGGTCCAGATGGATAGAGTAGTGGATGGTTGGTGGACGGCCACCCTGTTCCAACAAGGCTGCGACGTCAGCAAGGCAGTGGTGGAGTCTTGTTTTGGGCCAGAATCATGGGAAGAGAGCTGGTCGGCCCCTTTAGGGTCCCCAAAGGTGTAAAGATGACCTCTGCAAAGTATGTGGAGTTTCTGAATGACCACTTTCTTCCCTGAAAAACAGAAGGAAGAACTATGCTTTCCGTAATAAAATTATCTTCATGCATGACAATGCACCATCTCATGCTGCAAATAATACCTCTGCATCAATGGCTGCTATGGGGATAAAAGGAAAGAAAATAATTGTGTGGCCTCCATCCTCCCCTGACCTCAATCCTATTGAGAACCTTTGGAGCATCCTCAAGTAAAAGATCTATGAGGGTGGGAGGCAGTTTACATCCAAACAGCAGCTCTGGGAGGCCATTCTGACATCTTGCAAACAAATTCAAGCAGAAACTGTCCAAAAACTCACAAGTTCAATGGATGCAAGACTTGTGAAGCTGCTATCAAATAAGGGGTCCTATGTTAAAATGTAACGTGAACTGTTAAAATGTTTAAAAAGTTAAAATGTTGTTATAAGTTTGATTGAAATAGCTTTTGATTTCAGTAAATATTCTGCAAACACAACAAACAACAATTTTCAGTTCTTTATAACCTATAAAGTGTTTTGAAACTTACTGTGCGTAATAATTTGGAACAGTGCATGTTTAAAAAAAATACTGTTATCATTAGGAGGTTTGTTCAATAAAATTTGAATTGTACTCTTAATAGTTGATAACATGAGAATTATGCTGACTGTTATTTACATCAATTATTTAGGTAAATGAGAAAAATATAATTTGCATAAGAATTTGGAACAGGGTGTACGTCTGATCTGAACAAGAACCATAAAGGATACTGATAGGATACCACACAGAGCAGTTCGGGAAAGCATGACTTCCAGTGTTATGAAACCCGCACACAGGGGATCCAAAGAGGTGAAAAAAAAGGAAACATAATATAATCAAAATACATGTATTGACTAACTTAATAGATAGAAAGCTATTTGGTTATTCACTAAAGTGTGAATAGTTTAAAGTGAATTTTAAATTCAAAGACAGATAAGTGTAGAATCCTCTTTCCCATAGCAACGAAAGCATACAAAAAAATTTTTTCTTTAATAATCATAATTAACGTGTTCATTTAATAAATAACAGTTTCTAAGTGTAGTAGCCCCAATCTGCTATTTTAAGCCATAATCAGCTTCATTACAGGTTCCAGTCACTCAAACCTATTAAACACTTTTGCTTTGGTTCTTGCGAAGTGAATTACAAACCAATTCTTTCGTTTTAATAACAAAATGGACCACTGCATCTCTAAAGCACCCAGTACTGTATGGATTTTTCTCAATCTAGGTAATTTACTGTAATGAAATGGGAAGATCGAAAATAAATCCTTGCTCATAGTGCTATTCTTCATCAGATGCATGTAGAAGATTATGAGCGGCGTTCGGAACGGATGTATAAGAGAGTGCTCGTAGGATTTCCTGCACCTTTGTATTTTCTAAGTACCTGACTGCAGTGTTTGTGGCTTCTAGTTCTTACTTAAAGAGATTAAAGTTCTACTTAATCAGCTATGTATGTGGTTAACAATAAGTACCTTTTAGCTGCAAAATTGATCTTTTGGCAAGCTACCAAATTACTTTCAATAGACTGTTTTGACCTAAACTAACATTTAAACTGCCTCTGTCAGGAATGTGTGGAGTAGAATGGTCAGGATCGTAGTGACCCAGGCAGTAATAAAAACGCCTGAAATTCGCCATTCTGCTTGTCAAGGGACACATCTTACAGCAATATGTATCTTTCAGCTGTGCACTAGAAGACAGGTTCAAAACGAAGCTGGAAGGGTTTAAAGTGACATTAAACATTTATTTCGACTTTTATTATTTGACAGTAGCAGAAATTCAAATGTACAGTATGTATCTTTGAAAACACATTTTGTTTTATAACCGTCTGCCACTTGCCGGCTGATCAGAATGAAGGTGGTCCTGCCAAACAGAAGTCTCAGCTGACGAGATGACTGTTGGTCAGATGTTTTATAACTGAGATTTTTTAATTAACCCCTTCACTAACGAGAACTTTCCGTTTGAAGAAATATTAGCATAATGGGAATGCATAGTTAGCATATAAACATATCATGACACTCCAGTTGGGTGTATAGATTCCAAAATTGTAAAAGACCATATTATAGAAGGCTTAAAATAAAAAAAAAAAGAGATATATTAGAGATGCATAAAATGTTTATATCCATAAAACTAAAACTAAAAATGTTTTCTAAAAGCATGTCTCAATTGTCTTTTGTAGAAGTTTTATGAAAGAAAACAGTTTTTTGCTACTTTTTTAAATAATAATACAATTATACAATTTTCTGGTATAAAGAACACGCTCTTAGAGGGTTACTCCAAGCACATGGTCATGTTAGTGTTGTGAAGTGGTAATGGTGCAAGAACCCAGTAATGCAGCATTTCAGAAAGAAACATTATACATACTGAGATATTTTCATTTTGCTTCCGGAAGTTTAACTCCACCTCCATCAGCTTTCATTAGCAAGCTACCAATGAGAACGCTTCGCTAATGCTCTCAGGGAATTAAAGAATGTCAATATCAGCATCCAGCTCTGCAGAAGTCTGATGCGGCTATGTCATCATTCTAAGCCGTTCCATGTCCATTGGGACTCAGGTAAGTGGCAAACCATTGCAGAATTGTTCCAGGGTACTCCTAGCACCACAACCACTAGAAGTTATGGTGCTTGAAGTGTTCCTTTCATGGTCAGGTTCCACCCTCTGCACTGTCTGCTTTCTATTCTGCTCACTTCCATCCAGTATGTCAGGGCAAGATTAACTACAGGAGCGGAAACTCCAGACTCATACTTTAAAAAAGGCCCAAAGCAACCACAATATAAATGATAATTTCTTCACATTTATATCACAGTCCATTTGTTATGTATTTGATTTTTTTTATTTATTAATTGCTTCCCAGTCATTGCACTGTACTGAGATTGTTCTGCACATGATGGCTGTGTTTTCTGTTATATCCACATATATAAAATTGCAATCAGAGGGAAGGGGGGATTTAGAATTCACATGGATCATGCTATATGTAACTAATAAAGGCCATGGTAGCTACCATCACAATTAAGGCATAATACAACTTATCTCACTAAGCACATCAAATGTTCACCTCTAGGACCATGAATCTTTAAATCTAGCATCTAGTTACCTTTAGTAATGATGAGTATCCATGGCAATTCAAATGCTTGTGGACAAAGTGTACACTGTAGACCAGTTCTGGAATTGGAAGAACATTATGGGAATATAGTTCACAACTCTTATTTAGTCCATATAAATGTCTAATCGTGTGTACTTGTGTATGTGAATGCATATGTCATCTGCGAATATGAGCCTGTGGGTAAAGTGTGCATGTCGCAGTTGGTTGATGGTTGTATATGAGTGGGTAGGTCAATGGTGGAAGGTTACTTGGTACGTGACCGGGTCAAAGGTGAAAGGTTACTTGGTACGTAACTGAGTGCATATGAGTTGACGGTGGTATGGGACTGGGTGTTTGCCTAGGTTGGTGAATGCACCTAGTTTGTGTGTATATATGATTAGATGGGTGGAAGTGACTATTTGAGCATATGCCATTGGTAAGCATGACTTGATGAGTATAAGTGACTGAGAAGTGAGCTGATGGGTACAAGTTAATTAGACATAAAAGTAAGAACATTTAAGGTTTGTTTATAATTGTACAAATGCTTTAACTCATCATTCAGGTGAACTGCTGCCGAAACATCTTCGTATGGAGTGACTTGCAGATCCAAGCAATGGCCTCTCCTAAAACAAGATCTGGGACCTCTGTGCACTACTTAGGGAATGTATGAATTCTTGCCAGGTGGAAACCTAGCAAAGCTGCTTTCTAAAATCAGCCATTTGTGGCACACAATCTTCATGTCTGTTCTTAGCAGCCTCATAGACCTGCTCTATCGGTTCGGCTGGTGGTTGTCTTGTGCACTATGGTGCTGGGTGCAGTACAATGTTTAGCTCGCCTCTGTTTAGGATCCCTTCTTTAGTAACTTATTATTTTTCTTATATTTCTAGTATATGACTTATACTTGCTGGAGAACCACACTCTTCCGTATTGCCAACCACCATGGATAAGCGACTTTTGTCTAGAAAGACATGGTGGATCTGCCAAGCCCAAGTGTAAAATATCATTTAAAATGTTAATATATATGAATTAGTATGAGGAGGGTCTAATACTGCAAAGGGAAATCAAACACACACAAATGACAAACTGAACAATTCTTTTTTGCCAAAAAAACAACAGAATTGGAAAAAGATGCAATTTTTTTGTCTGATATTTTAGTCTAAAAATTGCAAAACCATTTGTTAATTCATCACAGTTCCGTATTTATTGAATAGACATCTTTGTGTTTAACAAGAGATATTAAGCACTGACAAAAACTGGACCATTTCCTGTCCCACAGAGCTTATTATCTGTTTATAATTAAGGCGGTATTATCAAATCAACAATCTAATTATAGAAAGACCCACATACATAAGTCCTTCTTTGCTGATTAAAAATAAATGACAAACAATACATACTGGGTGCATTATGGGTATAAAGCCATCTCTCTTGACTCATTCATCATCTTTCTTTGCACTTTCATAACCTAATAAAAGCTTATTGCCTCATGGAATAAACCACAAAATGTTTCCCTTCTACTTAACTGAATTAATCAAAGTTGTAGTTAAATGTAATGAATACCAGTTTCTCCTTGATTTTTTTTTCTGTGTTATTCTCTACGAGTTACAGAGCTTGTATATTTAATTCCAGACACCAGACAAAGGGCAACTTATATAGAATATTATCTGCAAAAGAGTCCTAATGCATCCTCAAATGAGATGAGCTAATCCCAACAATCAGTCCATGGCTGGTGTTTCTGAAACCACCATGTGTACATCTTCATATCGATATGCAGCACATTTAAAGTGCTTCCCTGTAGTAGGTAGAATTTATGCTGCAAGATTCCTCACTAATAAATTAATTTCCTACCCAGAATATTTGAATTCTACATTCTTGTGGTGCAACACCTTTCTTGTGCTGCCCATCAATGTGTATATTATATAACTGTCCAAGAAAATATAGTGGATCTGGAACGAATCCTCATCTCACATTAAAACTATACATAATGTCATTCCTAAGTGCTAGCTAGGCTAGAGTGGTTATAGACTATTTTTGCCCATAGAATGATGCATGGCTGTTAAATGGAAGATTCATTTCCTAGTGTCATATGTTCTGCACATGTAAGTATATGTCATTGCTGGTGAAAATGCTGAGCCCATAAGTGATTGTACAAAACTTCTCCGTAAGTGCCCGGGAATTCATGTGAACACCTAAGGTGCCATGGGACAACTCTGTCACCTCGGAATGCCAAATAGCAGAGAAGGTAAGTGAGTTTTTACTTAGTGTTTTAGCTATGTTTACCCCAGTAAAAACTGTAATTTCATTTTCTGGGATGAAGGAAACAGGCAGGGCCGGCCCGAGAATGAAAAGCAGCCCTGGAAAAAAAATATTTACCAGCCCCATAATGCGTTGCGCCAGCATAGTGTGCAGATACAGATTTAAAAAAGAGAAAAAAAACAAATCTATAGCAAGTGGAATGTGATGAGGAAAACGTGGAAGCTTTATGGGTAAATATCTGCTTGGGGGAAAAGAAGGGAAACCAACTATTGGTTGGGATATGTTATAAACCACCTAATGTTAAACCACCTAATGCATAAACTCTTTAGTGAAAAGAACACTGAGGATAAATGGATCATCTTCCAACAAATATTAGAAAGGTACATTTCTCAGTATGTACCGTTGGGAAATAAATATAAAAGAAACAAATTAAAACCAATGTGGCTTAGTAGAGAAGTAAAACAAGAGATTAAAAATAAGAAAAGAGCATTTAACGCATTTAAATCGGACAAATCGGATGCATCTTATAAAAGATATAAGGAAGCAAATGATGCGTGCAAAAAGGCAATTAGATTTGCTAAACTTCAAAATGAAAAATTGATAGCTAAAGAGATCAAAACCTACCCCAAAGCATTTTTTAAGTACATAAATTCTAAAAAACCCAAACATGAAAGTGTAGGTACACTAAAAACTGAAACGGGGGTGTTAGTTAATGAAGACCAGGAAAAGGCAGGAATTTTAAATAACTATTTCTCCTCCATATATATTAAGGAAGAACCCATGGCAATAGATGTGCAAATGATTGCTACTAAAAACTTGCAGACTAACTGTAATTGGTTAACTCAAGACAAGGTGCTGCAGCAACTAAAGAAAGTTAATATAAACAAAGCTCCAGGGCCTGACGGTATCCATCCACGAGTACTTAATGAACTAAGTGTAGAAATAAGTGAACCTCTGTTTTTAATCTTTCAAGATTCTTTTCTTTCAGGAGGTGTTCTGGATGATTGGAGGAAGGCAGATGTGCTTCCTATATTCAAAAAGGGTTCAAAATCCTTGCCTGGAAATTATAGACCTGTGAGCTTAACTTCTGTGGCTAGGAAAATATTTGAAAGGTTATTAAGGGATAATATTCAAGAATTCCTTGAGAAGAACATGGTTATCAGCAAAAATCAGCACGGTTTTATGCAACACAGGTCATGTCAAACTAACTTGATTGCGTTCTACGAAGAAGTAAGTAGAAGTATAGATCAGGGTGTTGCAGTGGATGTGATCTATTTGGATTTTGCCAAGGCATTTGATACAGTTCCACACAATAGATTAGTGTTCAAACTCAAGGAAATCGGTCTAGATGAAAATGCTTGTTCTTGGGTAGAACATTGGCTTAATGGTAAATTTTCAAGCTGGACAGAGGTGGCAAGTGGTGTCCCTCAGGGGTCTGTTCTGGGACCCCTTCTATTTAACATGTTTATAAATGATCTTGAAGACAGCATTGAAAGCCATGTTTCAGTTATTGCAGATGACACAAAACTCTGTAAAATAATACAATGTGAGCAAGATATTACTTTGCTGCAGAGGGATTTAGATAGACTGGGGGACTGGGCACTCAAATGGCAGATTAAATTTAATGTTGAAAAATGCAAAGTTATGCACTTCGGCGTAAAGAATACACAAGCAACGTATACCCTTAATGGAAGCGAATTAGGGATAACAACACACGAAAAGGACTTGGGAATTGTTATAGACAACAAACTATGTAACAATGTGCAATGTCATTCAGCAGTGGCCAAGGCCAGTAAGGTATTGTCATGCATGAAAAAGGCCATTAATTCTCGGGACAGAATATAATTTTGCCTCTTTAGAAATCACTGGTAAGACCCCATATTGAATATGCTGTGCAATTTTGGGCACCTGTTCTAAAGAAGGATAATATGGCACTATAAAAAGTGCAGAGGTGGGCTACAAAATTAATAAAAGGAATGGAACATATCAGCTATGAAGAAAGGATAACAAATTTAAACCTATTTAGTTTAGAAAAACGTTGCCTGAGAGGGGATATGATAACATTATACAAATATATTCGGGGTCAATACAAACCATTGTGTGGAAATCTATTCACAAACCGGACTTTACATAGGACACGAGGTCATGCATTTAGACTGGAAGAAAGAAGATTTCGTCTAAGGCAAAGGAAAGGTTTTTTTTACTGTAAGAACAATAAGGATGTGGAATTCTCTGCCTGAAGAAGTGGTTTTATCAGAGTCCATACAGATGTTCAAACAGCTACTAGATGCATACTTGCAAAAACAGAATATTCAAGGATATAAACTTTCAATGTAGGTCAATAACTGCTTGATCCACGGATAAATCTGACTGCCATTCTGGGGTCAAGAAGGAATTTTTTTCCTAGCTTGTTGCAAAATTGTGCTTCAAACTGACAACAAAATTGACGTTATCTTGTTTATTTTGAAGTCCTGTGGGTACGCTCTTCACTTTAAATATGTTATTGTGCTGGAGTCTGCATCTAGTAACAAGACTGGGCCAATATCTGCTCATTACATATGGTACATATTAATGACATTTCTCTGTGTATTATGCATATATAAATGTACATTAATATATGTGTAAATATAATAGGCATAATTATATATATATATATATATATATAAAACTAATACACCCCTTAATATACATATCATATACCAGTGGTGGATCCAGAGCCTTATCCCGTGAGGGGCACTTTTAGATTATTTAAAGAAAAAATCCATGCACAATAACCACTACTGCTCTCTGTGGTGGTTATGGTGCAAGGAGTGCCGGGACCCCCTCCCAGAGTAAGTAGTCAAACCATTTAAGAACAGTTTGACAACTTACCTGGGGTCTGCAGGGATATGGGGCTGTAGTAGGGTATAGGAGCAGTGGTGCAATGTTTGAGGGGTGCAGTGTGTGTGAAAGGTTCAGTGTATGTGTGAGGGGGTGTAGTGTGTGAATGTGTAGTGTGTGGGGCAATGTGTGTATGGGGGGGCTGTGTATGTGTGTGTGTGCAGCAATGTGTGTATGGGGGTCTGTGTATGTGTGGGGCAATGTGTGCATGGGGGCAGTGTGTAAATGTGTATGGTGTGTGTGTGGGGCAGTGTGTGTGTGTATGGGGCAATGTGTATGGGGAGTGTGTGAATGTTTATGGTGTGTGTGGGGGCAGTGTGTGTGTGGGGGTGTGTGAAAGTGTATGGTGTGTGTGTGGGGGGCTGTGTATGTGTGTGTGTGCAGCAATGTGTGTATGGGGGTCTGTGTATGTGTGGGGCAATGTGTGCATGGGGGCAGTGTGTAAATGTGTATGGTGTGTGTGTGGGGGCAGTGTGTGTGTATGGGGCAATGTGTGTATGGGGGAAGTGTGTGAATGTGTATGATGTGTGTAGGGGCAGTGTGTGTATAGGGGGCAGTGTGTGAAAGTGTATGGGGTGTGTGTGGATGCAGTGTGTGTATGGGGCTAGAGTTCACTCTCACCCCTGCGACCACCAGGAATCCCTGGTGGTTGCAGGGGTGAGAGTGAACTCTAGCCTGTAGCTAGAGTGAGAGCCGGAGCGTTGCCGTGGTAACCAGCTGCAGGCTGAGCTCCCGGGTCCTCTCTTCCTCCCTCCTCTGCCGGCTGCCCGCAAGGTGCCTGTGGAACAGGGAGGGAGATCGGCTGGCAGGGGAGAGCCTCGTGCGGGTAATTGCCCTGTTGCCCCTCCCCTGGATCCACCAATGATATATACAGCCCCTATGTGTGTCTCTTTATCTCCAGCCCCTCTGTGTGCCTTTTTGTCTCCTCCCAGCCACTCTATATGTTTCTTTCTCCCCCTCACTGCTCCTCTGTGTCCATGTCTCTCTCCTTCCCAATCTCTCTCTTCCCCCCTCTGCCTCTTTCTCCCTCTCCCCTTGTGTGTCTCTCTCCTTTTCCCCTCTGCCTGTTTCTCCCCCTCCCCTTGCGTGTCTCTCTCCTTTCTCCCTCTGTCTCTCTCTTCCCCTCTGTCTCTTTCTCCCTCCTTTCCCTGTGTCTCTCTCTCCTCCACATCTCTATTTACCTCTGTCTCTTTTTCCTCCCTCCACCATCTCTCTATTCCCCCTCTTTCTCCCCCTGTGTCTCACTCTTCCCCCTCTGTCTCTTTCTCCCTCCTTCCCCGTGTCTATTCCCCCTCTGTTTTATTTTCCCCCTTCCCTTGTGTCTCTTTATTCCCTGTCTTCCTCCTCCCATTTAACTGAGAGAAGTCAGAGGGGGGCGGCCGCGTTCCATGCTGGAGCCGCCAGGCCGGGTGGCAGCCTCACCGGTTCGGCGGCACTCCTGTCATTGATGCTGAGGACTGAAGGAGGAGGGAGGAGCATGTCTCTCTACAGTGCTGGGAATTGTGGGAACTGCGAGGGAGTGAGAGAGAGAGATATGTTCCCTCCTCCTTCAGGCCTCAGCATCAGTGACAGGAGTGCTGCCGGACTGGCGAGGCTGCCACCCAGCCTGGCGGCTCCAGCGTGGAATGCGGCCACCTCCTCAGAGTGTGTGCCACCGGACCGGCCACTCGGTGCACCTACATGCTTAGCGCAGCCCCCAGATGCCGCGGCCCACCGGGAAATTTCCCGGTATCCTGGTGGGCCAGTCCGGCCCTGGAAACAGGAAATGTCACTACTCGGAATAGGACAGTTTTACTTCAAAGGACTAGAGATTAGGAAATGCCTAATAGGACAAGATAGGTCATTCTACAAGAATTGATCTGACCTTGTTAATTCCTGTATATTTGAAAGAGTGACAGAGGTCAAGAAGAGGTCACTGGCAGGGTTGGGGTGATCAAGTAAGTTTACAATTATAAACTGTAGAGGTATTGATGGCTTTGTAGCTTAATGGGAATAATTTCATATGGATTGTGAAATGTATGAAAAGTCAATTTAATGATTGGCATATGCGTGCAGTTTAAAAGAAGAGACAGCTAAAAGATAAGCCTGGCAGCTACAACTGATAGTATCACATGACAGTATAGAGCAAGGAATGAGAGACTTGGTTAGCCCAAGGTACATCAGTCACAGCAGGAGATACCTGTATTAAAAGAACTGCTTCTGGTACATAAGTTTTAGGGTCAAGAGTACATTCAATCAGAGAGGTAAAACCTGCTATTCTGGCTCACAACAGAAGACAAAACCCTATTACATACACAACAACATGCATGTGAGATTTCTACTCATGAAATATTCAGTGCAAAATGAAATTTAAGAAGAGATTCTTCCACAAAATTGAATTTACAATATGCTAGGCAGTGTGAACCTAACATGGGAAAAATGTTTGTTTGTTTTTTAGAGTTTAAAAGCATTGCAAACGGTTTGTAAACAGTGTAACCCCTTAAGGTAAAACGGCTCTCAGGTCCTCCAGGCACTATAACAGATTCATAGAATGTCCCTTTAAGTATTTTCACTTGGCTTCATCACTGTGAGTAGATCTTGAGCAAAATATGTAATTTATAATCATAGGTGAAATAGCGCCGTTGATAAGGATCCAGCCGGGTAGTAGCAGATTAAATTTTTAGTGTGATCTACTTTCTTCATTCCAAATTATATAACAACAATGCAAGTTGAGTAATAACATCTAACCCCCCACGATTAGTTAGAAACTACCTTGCATGCACATTTCCTGGTTAAATATTCTCGTATTATTGTTTTACTTTGTATAGCTGGTTTAGGTGACTGATACAGATAATGTTTGCTAATCTATTCATCTGGCAATGAACTGGAAAGTCAAAGGTTGATCAAGTTCAGTCACAATTTACATTTCATGTAGATATAAAGACAGAAGTTGACCTAGCATGAGTTCACGTACTAACAATGCAAACATAACAAATAATCTCAGCAAGAGGAAGTTTGAATATCAGGTATGCCACGCACAGATGTCTAAGTGTCAACCCCAAGAATCTGCGAACAGTATGATTCACACTTTGCATAGAATTCATTAAGTTCCCTTACGTCTTGCTGTTCATCTCACATAATTTATGGTATTTAGCTGTTTTGTTGACAAAATAAATAAATAAAAGTTGTAGTATCACAAAGATAAGAAGAGATCTTGAAATGTAAATTATTCTTTAGCTGGGCTTCTCACGATATTATTTTGTGTTTTAAAGATATACAGTACATTTTCCTATTCTTAAAAATAAAAACATGTGGTAATAAGAATTAATATAGTTTTAACTGTAATCTACACAAAAAGTTACAGTTTATTTATAAAGTTTTTAATTTTAGGGATTCAGGATGTCTCATATTCATATTCTGAGAAAACTCAGGTTTTAGAAACAAGGCTTTCTTAGCATATATCAAAAGTCCTACGAGAATCTACAATGATTCTTAAAGCATACTGTAAGATTATTCTGTACAAAAATGAAGATTAAACTGGTACGGGGTGTGTATAAAAATGATAATATATCATCGAGACATTCTAAGTGAGAATTTACTTATCCTTAAACAAGAAAATTTTGTTTGGCTGAATAAATTGGTCTGAAAACATTTTAGAGTGGCCTTTTATTGTGACCAGCCTAAGGCACACCTGTGCAATAATCATGCTGTCTAATCAGCATCTTGATATGCCACACCTGTGAGGTGGATGGATTATCTCGGCAAAGGAGAAGTGCTCACAAACAGATTTAGACAGATTTGTGAACCATTTTTGAGAGAAATTGGCCTTTTGGGGAAATAGAAAAAGTTTAGATCTTTGAGTTCAGCTCATGAAAAAAGGGGGCAAGAACAATGCATTTATAATTGTGTTCAGTGCATATATAAAACCAAGAGGCTGCACTCACCTGAATATGTATACATTATAGGGTGCTGCTGGGGACAATTCATACATACAACATACAAGATCCTGCGCTCTCACTTATTCACTGTGAGGTGTTTTTAAATAAAATTATCACATTCTTCTACCACCCACCACCCACCCCTAAACACATTGCCCCTCCTAGCTGTTAAGTCCTTCAAATAACAGGGTATCTCTCTTCCTTAGGAAAAATCCACAAAACATCTGCAACAAAGTCACTTCATTTTTACTAAGCAATATCCATTCATCATGGTGCCTTCTAAATGTATAGCATGTTCTTCCAGCTGTTTGGCATCACAGTCAATCACCTCCTCATTCCCTTCACATGTTACCAGTTACTGTTTTTATTATACTATGTATTCTCTCTGCCATCACCTCCAAATTCCCCCTGCTACCTTTTGTCTCATTTACCCATTTTAACCTTTAGTTTTTATTTTCAATTGCTATCCAGCAAATTACTCCGCATGAGATATTCAGGTGATAGATATTTATCTTTTGTATTGGTATGTTTATATTGTACTGTTTTTTCCCATTTTGTAAATGCCAGTAATAAAACCTACTATTATAATCAATTAGTGCAAACAAGTGATTGTTGTTACAAATGAAATCAGGGTATTACTTAATAAGCAATTTTTCACAACTACTGTATTCTGTTTGTATTCACTATCAGAAGTACTGCAAGAAAAGTGATACCATGGAATCTCTATTTTATTATCTCTCATTTATACATGGAATAAACAAATAATAAAACAATATTCTGTATTTGACCAGCCTCAATTTGCATTTGAAGTCACCTTCTTTAAAATTAAGATGACTATAAAACACAAAACAGCAGATAAGACGTATTATTTCTGAGTTTATGTTTATATATTTTCTATAATTACATTTTGAACTATCTTTTTCAGAAATAAAGAAAGAATACATATTAAAAAAAAGTATTATTCATAACATTTATTAGATTTTTTTGTAAACATTTTTGTAATATAAAATAATGCAAATGATGCACATCTTACTATTATAAAGAAAGTTTGGGCACAGAAATAGAAACAAATTTAAATGTCAATGTTTGACATGAATTTAGAATTTTTCTCAATGCAGGATATAGCAAAAATAACAGAGAAATTGCTTCTTTTTTTTTCAGCATTTTTAATGACCACATTTACATCCGTACAGTCTAAAAAACATTAGATCATTTCTTATTTTTCTGAAAATATAAATGTCTCAGATGACCAAAACTCGAGTAGAGTATGTGATAAATTATGCACAGTGAAGAAAGAAAAAAACCATTTAATTTATGCAAGGTTTATTTTATTCTTTAATGTAGAAATGATTTGGAACTCCGCCTGGAGAACGATAAGTTAAATTTTCCTGTACCGGTTGCTTTATGAATTTTCCATTCTTTTCCATTCAATGAGAATGGGATCCATAAATTCAGTACAAAATACACAATATATAAGTCAATGAAAGAAAAAAAAAAGTTAAAAAAAGAAAAAGACACACTATGAGTATATTACAGCACTTACAGAAATTGTAGACATGGTGTTGTTCCCACTGGAATGTTTCCTGCCAATACAAACAAATATTAGAGTTTATGGAAGTCTTAGCAGACCATTTTATCCCTACATATTCAATGGTGAAACAATGTTTTTTGTTGAACAGAGTTACATGTGTAATTGATATTCTTAATTTCTTTTTATTTGGCTCAGATTGAAATAAAACGACTAGCTGCCCTTTTTAATGCGCTAACAGTTAATTGTGAAATATTAATTATAATTTAAAAGGAATCAACTTGCTTTGAACATAATAGAGAGGTAATAATGATTTCACAAACTTTGGAATCAATAATAAAAGGTCGATTCGTGCTTATTGTATTAAACCAACCAATACCTAGTTTGATGGGTTGTTTAAATTCAGATTTTTATTTAAAAAAAATAATATTGAAAGGATTATTCACTAAATTGAGGATTTAATATGAATTTAAAGTGAATTTCAAATTTAACATCAAAATAGCAAAACTGTTGGTTACTCTGTACTCTGTACTTAAAAAGGTTGTTTCCCTATTAATTATAATTAATAACTAATAGCTTTTATTGTTAAAAAGGGCAGCTAGTCATTCTATTTCACTCTCAGTCAAATAGATCAAATTAAAATATCAATAACACCTTTAAATCTTTTCAACAAAAAGCTGTGATTATTTTCAGGGCTTACTTGACACACTCAGATTGAAAGTGATAAGCAAGTATTTAAAGGTAAATAGTGAGGTTAAAAAGAGTCCCTATTTGTGGCAGTATGCCTATAACACATAATATAAATAATGAAACCATCAACACAGTCCCTTATTAGAGTCAATTCCTTAGTGTAGCATTCCATGTATAAGAGAACTCTCAAGGGATTATAAATAAAGAGAATGCAGAGACAGAACTACTGGTATATGTTATATCACAATCTGACCTGTTTCCATTGTGGAGTATAGGAGGGGGTTGTTTGACTTCCTGTGGTAGTATGGGAGAAGTTAGTTTAGCTTAATATTGGGGCAAATTAATTGGACCAACCCCACTGCTGTGTGAAAATGCTGGTTATTAATACACTGTAGAGCATAACTATAGTACATAACAAGACTTAGATCAAGGTTACTGGGGATATTGAAACCTAAGTTAAACCTTGCGTTCTGTAGTCTTTCCAGAGCTATGCAGGGGAGTTTGCCCTTCCGAAGGATACATTAGATGTGTTTGTTGATCTTCCTGAGATTTAATGCATAGGAGAGTTGTACATGCCTGATTACACTGGTTTCCATGGTGATTGTCCTACTTATAGTACTTTGCACCATTTTTCAGAAAACCATTGTGAACCATTGAGAACCCGGGGACAGCACAGCACAAACACATAATTAGACATCATTAGACATGCTCGCACTGTGCAGGGATTACTAGGACCATGCAAGGAGAGCTTTTTGGTCAATGCATGGTCCTCGATGTAGAGGGCTGGCCAGGAGACTGACTATGAGATTGGCTGCTTGACACCAGGCTCACATGCCCCTTCAGTGGATGGACTACTTTAAGGGTGGGCATGCCTATTTAGGGACATCACCAGTGATGCAACTTTTGCCATTGATGAAGCTCCTTTGGAAGACCCTTACCAATTCCAGCTGGGCCAAGGTTGGGAGATGTGTTATTCTATATTTCAGGCCTGGAAAACACAAGTTTGTTAAATATAAGAGATAAGTAAATGTAATATTGAAAATCCTAGCAATTGGCAATTCCAGCTTAAACTCATCTGTGAAAACATTACTTTCAAGCAACTTTTTTTCAAAAGTTGGTTTAAATTGGAATTTAGTGAACAGAGCCCTAAGAAATAGCACAACAGTTAACACATAATATATGGACCGGGTGTCAGTTTATATAGAGAAATATATGAAATCTCTCACAAACTTGTAAACTCACAATAGTGATTCCAATATCCACATATAGTGATACAGAAATTTTAAATAAAAGTGATTATAGTGAGAATGAAAAAATAAAAAATAACTTCCCTTAGCAATATAGGATATGCCCGAAGATTTCCTCCTATCTTCAATTCAACATGTGTATGGGATAGGGCTATACCAGGCTAGGGAAATAAGAAATATTTGGCATAGTGCAATACTGTAGATAAATGAAATGACTGTATAAATAAAAAGTAAAAAAAGCATTTTTTACTCACATCAAAGTAAATAATAGCAGGTATATCAGTCCAACGCGTTTCTTCCCCAGGGACAATCTTTGACAAAAATGCTAATCCAAATGCAATTTTTTGTGAGTAATAAATGCTTTTTTAACTTTTTATTTATACAGTCATTTCATTTATTTTCTGCACCTTGTTTTCTATATGAGATTTACATGCATCAAGCATTGAAGCAAGAAGGCACACCAAGTATATCTTTGAAGGCATTTCTTGGGATGTTAAAGTGTGAGTGAACACTTGGCACTTACCTATATATCCAATTTTATTATCTACAGTATTGCACTATGCCACATATTTCTTATTTCCCTAGCCTGGAATAGCTCTATCCCATACACATGTCAGTTTATATAACTGACTTTAACAAGTAGAATATCAATGATGACTTGGGAAAATTGGCATAGGTTTTCAAAACTGTATGAAACCCATTAATCACCCAGATAAGACACTGTAAGCTCGTCAATGGGATCTCTGCATTTTAGTCATATAAATAATTGCACCTCTGACTCTTAACATGTTAATTATGTGAAATGTAAGGAGGGCTGGTTGGCATGGCATGTAACAGCGAGACTGTAATTACTATCAACATTGAGTCACCGGTTATATTACCATCAATAGTGAGACATCGTTAAAGGATACAGCAGCAGGACTAAACATTCTTAAGATTTTTAACAGTTCACTTTCGACAGGAAAATGATTTTCAATGATCCTCTGATATATTAAAGTTAATAACCATTCTTGGAAATATGGAGTTCATTATGCTTGTTAGGGAACACTGTAAAATGTGGATTGATGCTCAGATTGATGGATCATGAAGGGCTCAGCCCACCACCTCCCCGAGTTACTCAAAGGGTAATATCTCAATTGCACATGTGTATGCATATTCATAGAGAGGACAACTCATTGAAGCTGGTCATGAAAATAATAATAAAAGACATACTGGAAAATTAAAACCAGCTCCATAGATATAGGCAAGATGTAGTTAAACCAACATTTTATGGGGATTGTAAAGTTGGTAAAAATATATATATATATTTAAAAAAATAGGATTTATTGGGATTACTCACTAAACCAGGATTTGAAGAGAGTCAAAAGATTACTAATAATATATGGCAAGATATAGAAAATATCTCAAACTCAACTACTTTCCCATGTCTGATATTTCCCAACATTCCTGGTTTAGTGAATAACCCCAAACTTTTGTTGCAGTCAGCATACTCCGGCACTTTGTTCAAAAGCTTCAATTAATGTTTATTAAAGGAACACTCAAATCACCATAGCCACTACAGTGCACTGAAAGTACCAGGGTTGCCCTGGCAACCCCCTCCCCATTGAAAGGAGTCAAACCATTTTAGAATGGGTTGACATCTTTCCTGGTGTCCACCAGGTGTGCCTCCACATCTCCACTACTTCCTATGGAGATTGGAAGTTCTCTCTCTGTGAAGTGCAGGCTTAAGCTCATTTGCTAAGAGTGATCAGCTGATGCCCTTAGCCAATGAGCTAGCTCTATATTACAGGGCTTGGCTCAGGACAACGTACCGGAAGTCCTGTTTAGAAGCTTCTGACCTACCAAAGGCAGTAGTTGAGGAGCAGAGGAAGAGCCCAGCAGACCACAGGTAAAAGGTTAAACCATTTTAAAATAGTTCAACTATCTTCGATGAGGGAGGGTACCAGGGCACTCCTGGCACCATAAGCACTACAGTAGACCTCAACGGTTATGGTGCTTGGTCGGAAAGGAGAAATTTCTTACTGAATTCCAAATGCTGTTTTTTATTCTATAGAATTGAATGTCTATTATTTGAAGACTCAATATCATTTTAGCATTTAGTTGCTGTTTGTGGGGGTAGAAAAACATGTTATAGATTTTCACAAGATTTTCAAATGGAAATAGTTCAAAAGTTTAAAAGTAATATCTGCCTATGTTATATATAAAAAAATATATCTACATTTAAAAAACGCTTGGTAGTTGAAAAACTACTTTTGCCTTTTTAAGATACAAAGAATTTAGTTTCCTGACCATCTCCGGATGATCATTAGGGAAACAAGCTATTAGCACAAAGTGTTCTCTACTTGTGCCTGCTGTGAGACAATGTGCATTCATTTTTAAAATAACTTTTGAACATTGGGAAAAAAGTCAGTTCATTTTCCAGAATAACTCTGATTTATCAGTTCATAGCTCTGCATACTGATTGGTCAGGAGGTGAAACCATTAATTGCCCTGGCACCTCAGGCATAGTAATTTGGAATCAGAATGATTTGTTATCAGCTCTGCTCGGTCCACATAATGTCATCTCCAGGAGATATGCCTCATCCTTTCTCAAATAACATTTCTAAAGACATAAACAGCATTCAAGATAGTTTTAGAAAAGAGTTTATTGAAAAACAACTAAATAGCTCTAAACCAAAAAAATGTTTCTAGTTATATGTCCTAAATGTATCAGTTTAGTTGTAAATTCTATATAATTAACTGTTTATGTCTTAAAAGCACCATAAGCAGATATGTATCCCCTTTTTGATTTACCTTGCATTTCAAACTTACCTGCCTTGTTTAAATTCTCACCTAAAAAAACTCTAAACTCCCCCTTCTCTTCTTTATGCACCTTGTTTCCAGCTTTTTAATCTAGTCACTTGGAATACACTCCCTTATCACATTTAATCAGCTATCTCAAACTTCTAAAAATCTAACAATTCACAAGTACCTTTATTGACTTCATTAGTTCATCTTATCTATTTTATCCTCATATCCAGTCTGCCTCTCAATTAATCTAGGAGGAGACCAATTATAGCCGGAATGAGAGATCAATGTAGTGAAAAGTTTTACAATTTATTCAGACATCAAAATATATATACACAACAAAATATCTTTGGAGAAAAGGTTTTTAACATAAAGTCCCATTCATACCCTTGACTATTTTTAGATTTGATTGTTAGCTGGTTTTTAGATATAAATGTAACCACAGATTGCACTGATTCTGAGGCAACTTTGCCGGCACAGTTGTGTAAATGTGCAGATTGGCAATAAAGTTATGTTGCGTTCCACGGTGGTCATACGCGCATGCGCGGTACCGACATCCGGACGTCATGCTGTATGACGTTGCATTCGTAGTGGTCCGCACATGCGTGATCATCAATTAGAACGCGAAGACCGGCAAGTTTAAAAGCAGGAAGATGTGGACAGAAGACACAATCTCCTGAGGAAGTCGGATGACCGACGAAATGCGTTGAGCACAGTGACCGACGACCCTGTACTTTTGGTATCAGCAGTTTGATTTTTATATGCATTTGGCACTTTGAGTTTTTCTTGCACTTTGACTCTGCATTTGGGAATCATTTGCTAGTGACTCCTATGATTATCCCTCAGTAATTGACTCATTCCCATCCCCATTTGGGTGATTCGCAGCTATTATCCCAAGTGGATGTTGTGAAGGGATAGTGTATGCTAGTGACTATTCATAGCCATTTATCTTTACTTCCCTTTACTTATTGTTTTTTGCAGTGTGCACTTTATATTGTATTTTTTCAGCTGCTGACCAAAGGGTTTTGAGCCCATTGAGGCTATTTTTATTGGATGGTATTTTGTTGTGTATATATATTTTGATGTCTGAATAAATTGTAAAACTTTTCACTACATTGATCTCTCATTTCGGCTATAATTGTTCTCCTAGATTCATTTGAGACAAGCTGGTAAAGACAAGTGATCGTGGAGCCCTGTGATCTGTTATTTTTTTTGTTGTCATTTAAAGTTGGGAGTGACTTTACGACAGAGGCTTGCATGCACGTTATTTTTTTCTCTGTTACCCATTCACCTGGTCCTTGTTTGCCTCTCAATTAAACCTTGCATTGTTCTACTCTCCATCCCCAATATTAATCTAGTCGGATTCCATCTGAATCTATGGTTAATTGGTATTTTTTTAGACTTGTGCATTTGGTTACAAATGAGTTGTGATTCGCCCACATTTTGGGTGATCGGCAATCTATCAGAATTCTGTAACTCCAAAACTCTATTTGTAGAGTAGAACTCGAAACTGGAAAAACTAAATTTCAACAAATCAATTTGGATGAAATGATGTCGCCGTGCAGAAGTCTAATATTTTTAAGGAAAAGAACGCCACAAATTAGAAACAAAAAAATAACTACATAAAGAAATTAAATACCTTGCTTCCCGAAACCCCTGGTTCACCTAAAAATATTGTACCTTGTAATCTGTTCCACTGACGCAATACTTAATAATTCTCATATCAACTGTTTCCTTTAAACTGTAACAGTTTAACAAAGGAAGTAACTGTGAGAATCACTGGAGAGTAGAATTCAATGCTTACAAGAAAAACTGCTCTTAAAATTGAGCTGGGAGGACATCTGCATAAGTAAGTCTTCCAATATTTGTGTTTAGTTTGAAATGTATTGTTTTTCTTACCGTGCCAATTGGAGCCAGATTCCAATATGCTGACAGCAACAGTAAAGTGGCGTTTTAACAATAATTGGTTGGATAATTCCATCACAAAGACAATAGCTTCTTAGAGGAGTTTAGACATAAATTGAAAACATTCTATTTTTGTTACAAAGATGTAAAAGGTCTCAATAACCACAAAAAAAATATAAAAATGTGCAATTATTTTTTCCAAAATATACTCTGTACAAATGTTAAATAACTTGTAGGTAGGATTCAAATACATCTATAGGTTTATTTGGAAAAAAAAAATTCTGATATTAAAGCTATGGAATTAAAAGAATACAATTACCCTATTTTTCCATGTAGAAGACTATGTTTTTTTCTAAATTGTTTTAGTCTAAAATTGGGGGTTGTCTTATACATGGAATGTCACTGCAGAGGTTAAAAAAACAAACACTTATGTGCGGGGCCTATGCTAAGATGGCGCCTGCCACATTTCAGTGTACCATTGCCCACACACATACCTGGCCTCCTTCCCGTGAATCTTCTTCTGAATGCTGTGGCAAGGAGGAAGAGGTCCCTGTATGCATGGGAGCTGCAGCAGACGTCAGCACTTACCACCAACAGAGCTCCAGAGACATGCCACACCATGAAAGGAGAAGACATATTAAGGCAGGCTCCACCCCAGGTTGGTCTTGATTTCTGATTTATATTTCTGGGGGAGGAAATGGCGATCAGGGAGCAGAGGGAATACTACAGTGATGTCCCAGTATGCCCTCACACCACCCAGAATACACTATAGAGCCATTAACTTCACAGAGTACCGTAGCACAGGGGAGGCATGAGAATCAAAAGTTATTCTATTTGATGTTTAAAATATTGATTTCTTAACTTTGGGCTCAAAAAATAGGTCGTTTTATACATGGGGGCGTCCTATACACAGAAAAATATGGTATTTCAATCCTTGTGAGTTTAATTGTCATTTTGACTAACAAATCCACATCAAACAAAATGTAGCTGATAATTTAGCTGCTTGGGTTTTCTTTGCATGTTTAAGTATCACAGTATATTCTTTGTATTGTTAAAAACAAAAATACAAATGTAAAACAAATCATATCAATGCTATTAACCCCTTAAGGACGGAGCCAAATGTACACGTTGTGAACGAAACAAAATGTAAACAAAACCTGGCATTTGCGCTACATGTCTGTCCAACCGTAATACACCTCTTTCATATTAAATGCACCCACCCTTATTATATATCATTTTATTCAGGGGAAACGGCTTTCATTTAATATCAAATATTTAGCTATGAAACATAATTTAATATGAAACAAATGGGAGAAAATAAGATTTGTTTAGATTTTTTTAGTTCTACATGACATTTTAACTGTCAACATAGGCGTGCGCACGGGGTGTGCCGGGTGTGCCTGGGCACACCCTAATCCCCGTGGCACGCCTATGGTTTGAGTCCTGCAGGAACAGAGTTCCTGCACTTTTTTTTGAGCAGGAACGCTGTTCCTGCAGGCACTCAGCGCCCCACTCACCTCTTGCCCCTGTCATGGGGGGGCAAGAGGTGATGGATTACCCCCTCCCCCCCCGCTCTCCAGCTCAGCCGCGGCGAGGGAGCTCTCTGCTGTCTGCTCTCTGCTCCCTCTCGCGGCGCGCTGATGCCGGGAGCCGGAATATGACGTCATATTCCGGCTCCCAGCTACAGCGGACAGCCCGCGCGGCGAGAGGGAGCAGAGAGCAGACAGCAGAGAGCTCCCTCGCCGCGGCTCAGCTGGAGAGAGGCGCCCGCCCCACTGGACCCCAGGGAAAAGTCCACGCCAGCACTCCAGGTAGGAGGCTGGGTGGACATTGTTTTTTATTAAAATATAATAATTTGTTCTTGTGTGTGTGTGTGTGTGTCTGTGAGTGTGTGTCTGTGTGTTTGTGTGTCTGTGAGTGTGTGTTTGTGTGTCTGTGAGTGTGTGTCTGTGTGTGAGTGTGTCTGTATGTGAGTATGTCTGTGTGTGAGTGTGTGTGTCTGTGTGTTTGTGTGTGAGTGTGTGTGTCTGTGAATGTGTGTTTGTGTGTCTGTGAGTGTGTGTGAGTGTGTCTGTGTGTGAGTGTGTGTGTCTGTGACTTTGTGTCTGTGTGTTTGTGTGTGAGTGTGTGTGTGTGTGTGTGTGTGTGTCTGTGAATGTGTGTCTGTGAATGTGTGTGTGTGTGTGAGTGTGTCTGTGTGTGTGTGTCTCTGTGTGTCTGAGTGTGTGTGTCTGTGAATGTGTGTCTGTGAGTGTGTGTGTGTCTGTCTGTGTGTGTGTGAGTGTGTGAATGTGTGTGTGTGTGTCTGTGAGTGTATGTGTGTGTGTGTCTGTGAGTGTGTGTATGTACGCATATATATATAAATATATATATACACACACACACACAGAGCCGGCGCTATCTGAGTGCCGGCTCTGCTCTAATCCTCCATGGGCCAGCAGGGAGACCAAAGATCTACCTCACCAGCCCACAGCAGCATGGAGGGAGGCAGGAGAGGACCCAGGGAGCTCTAGACAGAAGCTCCGCCAGGTTCCTCTTGCGATATCTGAGCGTTGCTGCGGCAACGCTCAGATCTCGCGAGAGTTAACTCTAGCCCCGCAGGCTAGAGTTCACTCTCCACTGGACCACCAGGGATGGCACATGGCAGCAAGTATTTACTAATCTGCCAAATCCCTCCAAACATACAGCACACACACATACAGCACCTACACACATACAGCTCACACACACACAGTACACTAACTGCACCCTCACAAACACACACAGCAACTTTAAAAAAAACACAACACCCTCACACACAGCACACTAACAGCACCCTCACAAACACACACACAAACAGCACCCTCACAAATACACGACACTCACACAAACAGCACCCTCACAGGACAAAAATACACACACAAACACCCTCACACACAAACAGCACAGTCACAAACACACACACACACACAAAAATATCTTCACATGACACTAACAGTACCCTCACACACACATCACACTAACAGCACACACAGCAGTGTATGTGTTTGTGTGTGTGTGTGTATGTATCTATATAAATACACATATATATATATATATATATATATATATACATACATACACACACACACACACACACACAGCGGGTGTTTGTGCTTTAGGGTGCACACCCTAATGCAATAGGCTGCGCACGCCTATGACTGTCAATGTCATAATACTGTTTGCTTTTACTGCAATAAAATACACATATTTGTATTCAGCAAAGTCTCACGTGTAAAACAGTACCCCCAATGTACAGGTTTTATGGCGTTTTGGGAAGTTACAGGGTCAAATATAGCACGTTACAATTGAAATTGAAATTCGCCAGATTGGTTACGTTGCCTTTGGGACTTTATAGTAGCCCAGGAATGGAATTTACACCCATAATGGCATACCATTTGCAATAGTAGACAACCCAAGGTATTGCAAATGGGGTATGTCCAGTCTTTTTTAGTAGCCATTTGGTCACAAACTCTGGCCAAAGTTAGCTTTAGTATTTGTTTGTGTGTGAAAATGCAAAAAAACGCCAATTTTGGCCAGTGTTTGTGACTAAGTGGCTACTAAAAAAGACTGGACATACCCCATTTGCAATACCTTGGGTTGTCTACTATTGCAAATGGTATGCCATCATAGGGGTAATTTTCGTTCTTGGTCTACCATAGGGTCTCAAAGGCAACGTACCCAATCTGGCAAATTTTAATGTGAAAAAAATGAAACACAAGCCTTATATTTGACGCTGTAACTTTTGAAAACACCATAAAACCTGTACATGAGGGGTACAGTTGTACTCGGGAGACTTCGCTGAACACAAATATTTGTGTTTTCAAAACAGTAAAAAGTATCACAGCAATAATATCGTCCGTGTAAGTGCTGTTTGTGCATGAAAAATGCAAAAAACTGCACTTTTACTGGCGATATCATCGTTGTAATACATTTTAATGTTTTGAAACACTAATATTTGTGTTCAGCGAAGTCTCCCGAGTAGAACAGTACCCCCCATGTACAGGTTTTATGGTGTCTTGGAAAGTTATAGGGTTAAATATAGTGCTAGCAAATTAAATTCCCTTTACTTTCGGCATGGTTTGTCAGGCAGGTCCCGCTAATTGTAATTAATTAAGATACCCAATTATGTAAAAATATTACATAAATATATATGTAGAATTAATATATGTGTGTATATATATATATATATATATATATATATATACGTATGTGAATATATATGAATATATATGTATATATATATATATATAATTTTTTTAAATATTTTTATTTATATATAGGTATATATATATATATCTAGTGATATATACGTATATGTTTATGTATATAGATATATATATTATTTCGTTCTAGGTGTATTTTGATATAAATATATATATATTATCACAATACAGTTAGAACGAAATAACACATCTATATATTTTTTTATTTTTTTTATTATTTTTTTATTGAATTTTTTATGTATTTACATGTTTTTTTTTTATATTATATATAAATATATATATAACAATAATTATATATATATATATTTAATCAGTATCAGTCTACGTGTAATTTGATATTAATATATATACATAATTATATATATATTAATAGTAAAATACAACTATACAGTGTATGTGTGTGTATGTATATGTATATATATATATATACTAGTATATATATATATACTAAGTATATATTATTATTTTTTTACACTTTTAACATTTATTTATTTTATTTTCAGCCAGCAGGGGACCACCTGTCATTACAGGCAGTCCCCCTGCTGGCAATGCAGGAGGCAGCTATGTAAGGAAGGACCTCACTCTCACATGGCCGGGGGGGACCGGAGGAGGAAGATCTGCCGCGGGGGGGCTCCCTGGGAGTCCCCCCAACCAGGGCCGTCTTTAACGCGGGGCAAACGGGGCAGCTGCCCCGGGCCCAGTTGCTCCTGGGGGCCCAAAGCAGCTGCTCTGTGGGCCCTGCGATTTGCGCAGCCCCTATGGACCGGGAGGCTCCCCGGGTGGCCCATGCACTAAGGGCCACCCGGGGAGCATGTGTCAGCAGGGGCCCGGTCGGGCGCTGTGGCGCTTAAACAGCGCGACCGGGCCCCTCTTCCGGTTCTCCAACCGGCTGGGAGGAAGTGACGTCACTGTGACATCACTTCCTCCCACCGGAGATAGCCGCGTGGGAGGAGGAAGGCAGGGAGGAGGGGAGTTCCAGAGGAGAACTCCCATCTGCCTCAGCCTGCCACTGGACCAGGGAAACCACCCTCCAGGAAAAGGTAAGAACCTGGAGGGTGGCTAAATGTATGTCAGTATGCCTGTGTGTGTGTGTGTGTGTGTGTGTGTGTCAGTATGTCTGTGTGTGTGTGTGTCAGTATGTCTGTATGTGTGTATGTGGGTATGTCTGTGTGTGTGTGTGTGTGTGTGTGTGTGTGTGTGTACGTGTGTGTCAGTATGTCTGCCAGGATATATTTGTGTGTCAGTGTATGTGTGTGTCAGTATGTATCTGTGAATGTTTTAATGTATGTCTGTGTGTATGTGCCAGTACGTCTGTCTGTGTGTGTCAGTATGTCTGTGTGTGTCAGTATGTCTGTGTGTATGCCAGTATGTCTGTATGTGTGTATGTAGGTATGTCTCTGTGTGTGTGTGTACATGTGTGTCAGTATGTCTGCCAGGATATATTTGTGTGTCAGTGTATGTGTGTCAGTATGTATCTGTGAATGTTTTAATGTATGTCTGTGTGTATGTGCCAGTACGTCTGTCTGTGTGTATGTCAGTATGTCTGTGTGTGTCAGTATGTCTGTGTGTATGCCAGTATGTCTGTATGTGTGTATGTAGGTATGTCTCTGTGTGTGTGTGTACGTGTGTGTCAGTATGTCTGCCAGGATATATTTGTGTGTCAGTGTATGTGTGTGTCAGTATGTATCTGTGAATGTTTTAATGTATGTCTGTGTGTATGTGCCAGTACGTCTGTCTGTGTGTATGTCAGTATGTCTGTGTGTGTCAGTATGTCTGTGTGTATGCCAGTATGTCTGTATGTAGGTATGTCTCTGTGTGTGTGTGTACGTGTGTGTCAGTATGTCTGCCAGGATATATTTGTGTGTCAGTGTATGTGTGTGTCAGTATGTATCTGTGAATGTTTTAATGTATGTCTGTGTGTATGTGCCAGTACGTCTGTCTGTGTGTATGTCAGTATGTCTGTGTGTGTATGTAAGTATGTCTGTGTGTGTATGTGTGTGTCAGTCAGTATGTTTGTCAGTGTATGTGTCTGTGTGTATGTATGTATGTCTGTGTGTGTGTGTGTGTGTGTGTGTGTGTGTGTCAGTATGTCTGCCAGGATATATTTGTATGTCAGTGTATGTGTGTGTCAGTATATATCTGTGAATGTTTAATGTCTGTCTGTATCAGCCATTACGTCTGTCTGTGTATATGTCAGTATGCCTGTGTGTGTGTGTGTCAATGTGTCTGTCAGTGTATGTGTCTATGTGTTTTAGTATATCTGTCAGTGTATGTGTTTGTGTGTGTGTCAGTATATCTGTTAATGTATGTGTCTGTGTGTGTATGTATGTATGTATGTCTGTGTGTGTGTGTCAGTATGTCTGCCAGTATATACACACAGTACACACAGTATATATTTGTGTGTAGTGACTGTGTGTGTCAGTATGTATCTGTGAATGTTTTAACGTCTTTCTGTGTGTGTATGTGCCAGTACGTCTGTCAGTGTGATTGCGGGTTGGACGTAATTGGGGGGTGAGGCAGTGGCAGGGACAGGGCCCATGGGGCCCAAGAAAATGCATTGCCCAGGGTCCTAATCATATTATAGACGGCCCTGCCCCCAACCGCAATCGCCAGCGTGTGATCACCGGCGACCGGGTAAGTAAAGAAAGACCGGAGGGCGTACATTTAGAGCCGCCTAAAATAGGGCGTAATAGTACGCCCTCCGGTCTTAAGGGGTTAAAATTAACTATTTTATCATAAATTACAACTATTTGTTTTTTCAGCTGCATTGAGATGGTTAATACAGGAATCACCATTTTATTTTATAGTGGCTTGTAGGCTACACTCTCCCCCTCCCCTTCCACTGTGCTTTAGACCTGACCGCAGTGTATAGAACTATTCTAATGTTGTTCAAAGACTCACAACTCTGGGTAGAGGTTCGTCATCGTACTTGTTTAATAATGGCTGCTTGCCCTGGCCTTTCTTTTTCAAATTTATTCTGTTTTATAAATTCAAAAAGTATATGAGAGGACAAAACACATGCTTGGGAGAACAAATTATTGTTCTTAAGTTTTAATTACATTTATCATCACTATTTATGAATTTTTATCTAATATTATTCTACTGTTTGTTGTAGTTAATAATACAAACCAGCATGACCATCCATGTCAATTTGATATATTTGTAACTCTAGGGTTATTTTCCACTTGGGAAAGTGATCTCCAGCAATCCGACCTAGAGCCTGAATAAACATTTACTTTATGTAGTGTCTAAACCTTTATATTGTAAGATTGCAAACAATGTATTTATAATAGTAATTGGGGTGGAACAGCGCTACAGTACTAATCACAGAGGTAGATGGAGCTGCACACCTGAGTGGAAGGGCAACCCTCAAACCCTTCAATAAATCTGGGAGAACAGGAAACAACAAAAATACAGGGTGCGCTAAATGAAATAAATGAGAGATAATATTTACAGAAGAGTCCCTGAAAATACAAGGTGGGCCTTGGGTAGGTCTTTTTTGGTTCTTGATAAGGTCCTCAGTGGTTAATATGAAAAACAAAAGTAAACACAAAGAGAGACCAATAGTGCAAAACCGTTAGGAGATGGTGTCACGGACAACACAGAAATAGAGAAATGCCAACTCACAATCAATAGAGCTATGCCCAGCTCTAGATAAAACAGCATATTTGAAACTCCCCACATGTAGGATATAGCTGGACAATAGGGGATTCTTCAATACTTCTTTCAACGTCTCAAATACGTGTCAGCATATAAAATACATAAGAATAAGGGAAAAAAACCAATGGTGCAATAACGTATGCGGTCACATGACAATGATGTCATTATGGCGCCAACCTTTCAAATTTTAAGCCATTTTTGCTGCCTATAAAATGTAACAAGCCAACTTAGACAGGACAGACACTTAACACCGGCGGATTTCTTTCGATTTCTGCAGATTAAGGACTATGCTAGACAACCCGATATCAAGGCAATAGCCCAGGGACCACTGACGTTCTATGTGCGATACAGGGTGCACGAATCTATGTGCGATACAGGGTGCATACCGAAGGGACTCATAGCACGATTCTACACGCACTTCTGCTCTGTGGCGCGGGGGTGGGGGGAGATGACATATTACACAATGGGAGAGAGACCTGGGGAAGGAACTTGAGGGGGTAGAGTGGTAGGAGATTTGGGAGGCTAGCAGAACAACCTCGGTACGTGTAACATTACAAGAACAATTCTTTAAAATGATGTTCCGGTGGTACGTGACCCCAGTCAAACTATTTAAGATGCATAAAACCACCACGGACGACTGTTGGAGAGAGTGCGGGAACAAGGGGACTTACCTGCATATGTGGTGGGAATGCCCGAGAATTAAGGGATTTTGGGGGCCATAAAGGACCTTCTGATCCAGGTTTTCTCTAGAGCCCCAGATTTAGATCCCTGGGTATATCTCCTCAATAGGTTGGTAGACGGATGGACGAGACGGGAGCAGACACTGCTCCATAAGCTCACTTTGGCAGCTAGGAGAGCGATAGCATACACCTGGTTAAAACCAGAAGCGCCACAAATGGCAAGTGTATACTCACGGATAAAGGAGGTGAGACTGATGGATGACCTAATGGCTAGACTGCGAGGATCCTCGGGAACATTCCGTAAGGTTTGGGAGCCATGGGACGGGAGCCCATTGGGGGCTTAGGTGGCACGGAGGAGCTTTGAGGGGGGGGCGCGTGTCCCGTGGCCTGTCCCTGTCCCTGGCTCCCCCTCCCCACTGCCTTCTACCTGGTGTCTCATTGCCCCGACTTACTTACTTACTCTTTTCTTTCCTCTACTCTATTCTTGTTTCTCAATCTCTCCTTTGGTTCGCCACCTTGGTCCTCTCTCGCAGGTTAAGGTGCTGAACTTAGTATGGTACAGCTTATGGTGCACCTAAAACAGGCGAGGGAGCATCCTACTTATCTCCTGGGATGCGAATTAAAGGAATAGGGTACCTAGGCTATGGATGTTGCACTAACTTTGGTTTGACACAATGCTTCAATGTGCACAGGTATTACGCCTATACAGGGATGTCCCTGTATTATTTTAAAGAAAGGCAACTACTTTGCTTTATACATATCTGCTTATGAAGTTGTAAGAGCCATAATTTGGTTACTCTCATGCTATTCTGTATTATGTACACAAAATGTGCTATATTGACTGCCATACCTGGGAATGCGATGAAAAGCCTGTAATTGCTGTTGTGGCTCTGCATACTAATTTGTTAATGTGCGCACATATAAAATAAAGAATTTAAAAAAAATAAATAAAATGTAACAAGCCAGGATTATCTGTCTACACTTGAAAAAGCCTATTTTGGGCAAAACGTGTTGTGTTTTTATGATCTTGTTATAATAAAAGTATTTTTAGACTACCTATATTTCTATGGTCAGTCCTTTTACTTTTATTTTTGCTATTTTATCCTGGCTGATTTTTATTATTTTAAAAGATCCAGTACTACAAAGAAATCCTTAGGTGGGGATTATTCCACTCACGAGATCAGGAAGGAGGTTCAGCGCTGATTGGAAAACAGAGAATATGACAGCAAGGCAGCACACCTATGGAAAAGGGGAATCCCCTCTAAGCCCCTTGGAATACAATGGAGAGAAAAGCACAAATAAGGGTGCGCCTAAGACAAGTAGAATGAGTGTATAAAAATATGTATCAGAGAGTCCAAGAAGCGATACCTAGAAAGTCCGAATATAAATAATCCACATATGCAGGAGGTAGTCCTAGTGCTACATAAAATGGTATGTGAAGTCCCAGATGTATATCCGCAGCTTCAAAATGGATATGTGAAGAAAACAGAAGACAAGGGAAACTCCAATGGTATAGTATGAACGGTAAAATAATATTGTATATAGAATAGTAGAACTACTCACAATATTCAGAGCTTATATCCAGCTCTGGTGTAAATGGCACGTAGTGGAATAATCCCCACTCAAGGATATACGTTGCTCCTCTTTTGTTCTTTAGCAGAGTACTTTGGTGGAGTAGTCCAGCTCGAGGTAAAAGAATAAAATATAGTGCTCACTGTATAGTTGATAAAATGTAAAAACAGAATAAAATATACTCACGGTATATAGAGCAGACGTACTGCTCGGTGGATGGCGTATGGGTGGTATAATCCCCACCTTAGGATTCTTGGTATTCCAATATGGACAAAAAAGTAGTAGTAGTCAGGTCTGAATAAAATAAACTTGCAAATAGTAAAATAATAAAATTATACTAAAAGAAGGTAATATAATACTAAGGTGGGAAGAGGAATGTGGCAACCAAATGTATAATAGCCAAATATTCCTTTATTAACACTTAGATTATATAAAAAGTTCCTATACGCGTTTCGCCACAATAGGCTTCATCAAGTAGAAACTTATAAAAAGAGAAGAGAAAACTCTCTTCTCTTTTTATAAGTTTCTACTTGATGAAGCCTATTGTGGCGAAACGCGTATAGGAACTTTTATTCTGTTTTTACATTTTATCAACTATACAGTGAGCACTATATTTTATTCTTTTACCTCGAGCTGGACTACTCCACCAAAGTACTCTGCTAAAGAACAAAAGAGGAGCAACGTATATCCTTGAGTGGGGATTATTCCACTACGTGCCATTTACACCAGAGCTGGATATAAGCTCTGAATATTGTGAGTAGTTCTACTATTCTATATACAATATTATTTTACCGTTCATACTATACCATTGGAGTTTCCCTTGTCTTCTGTTTTCTTCACATATCCATTTTGAAGCTGCGGATATACATCTGGGACTTCACATACCATTTTATGTAGCACTAGGACTACCTCCTGCATATGTGGATTATTTATATTCTGACTTTCTAGGTATCGCTGCTTGGACTCTCTGATACATATTTTTATACACTCATTCTACTTGTCTTAGGCGCACCCTTATTTGTGCTTTTCTCTCCATATTATTCCACTCACGCCTGGTTCATAGAGCAGTGTGGCTGCTCCATACATTGTAAGTACGTTTCATTTTACCTTTTAGCACCAATTTTATCTACTGAGAACACCATGGGCTCTCTTTTGTGCTTATGACTTTCATAAATCCTGCATTCCATACATCACCAGAAGGATATCCTACATGTGGAGTGTTTAAATACCACTGTATGCTGTTTTACTCAGAGCTAGTTATAGCTTTTTTTATTGTAAGTTGGCACTCTTAGGACCTCAGTGTTTGTTTGTAGCTGCAGGTGTCATACGTTATTGCACCATTGGGTTTTTTCCCTTATTCTTATGTATTTTATATGCTGGCATGTATTTGAGACGTTGAAAGAAGTATTGAAGAATCACCTATTGTCCAGCTATATCCTACATGTGGGGAGTTTCAAATATGCTGTTTTACCTAGAGCTGGGCATAGCTCTATTGATTGTGAGTTGGCATTTCTCTATTTCTGTGTTGTCCGTGACACCATCTCCTAATGGTTTTGCACTATTGGTCTCTCTTTATGTTTACTTTTGTTTTTCATATTAACCACTGAGGACCTTATCAAGAACCAAAGAAGACCTACCCAAGCCCATCTTGTATTTTCAGAGACTCTTTTGTAAATATTATCTCTCATTTGTTTCATTTAGCGCACAATGTATTTATAATGCAATATATCAACACAGTTTTTGTTGAAACACCATTTATTTTTTGGCACCATATGAAATCAACTAATGGAAAATATATCAAATAACTCAAAGATTGGTGCAGAATTTAATATTGTATGTACCACTTTAAGAAGTGCAATTAGAAAGATAAAACATACTAGATCTGTATGTTTATTAATGTGTTTTAATTACACCTCTTCTGCTTTCTGTAAGCCCACACATTCTGTCTGTACTCCATACTAGGACCACCCTCACCCATCTTATTACCCTTCTCATTTAAATTATGATGCCATTAGGCCCAGGTCAATTTCTTTCTTTAAAGGAATAAAGAAATGTATTCATAAAAATAAGACACCCATTTGCTCATCCTCCTGGCTTCCGGTGCTTGTCCAAAGCTCTGATAAGAAAGCTTTGGGTGCTCTCTGCCTCTCATTAGCTTCCCATAAGCAAATTGATATGAGAAAAGTATGTAGTAGTAAAGCCTAGTCTGAGACTTCCTTAGTGAAGCCTTGGACTATCACCAGGAGGACGAGTAAATGGTTTAACCACTTAACGTCAGCAAGGACATCCTGGCACCATTGAAATTAAGTTGCTATGGTGCCCCTAGGGTTCCTTTATGTTCTGATAAAACTTTTCTGACATTTAATGGCCACTTCTTCCTGATGATTTGCCTGGACCTCTCTGTTGTCTGTGGAACTGTGGATCACAAACAGCTTCTCAGCATGTTTTATATGCCACATCTTCCTCTGGTAATCGCCCAGTTCCCTCTCTCATTAGTATTCCAGATCGGTATTTAGGGATCTATGCTTCTCTCTCTCTTCTCTAGAAATTATTTTCCATTTCCACCCCAATACTAATAATATTCCAGTAGCTGATTCCATTCTGTCATTCTGCCACCTCTCCTTTAACATGTTCCAAACCATTACTTTTCTAAATGTGGATTGATAATTTTCCCTCCTTCCACTTCCTCCAAATTACCCTTTTAGTTAATGATGATATTATGATTTTTTGGTGGACCAAAACCAATGCCTAGGTCTCTATTTTGTCTCTGCCCTCGGTTCCACATATAATATTTACATTTTCTCCCTATACCACCACATTACCATAAACAACATTTCAAACATCATTTTGTTTTTGACTCAAGGACATGCAATACGTCAAAGTCAGTTCCTCATCACCTTGATTACTGCAATATTTTCCTTACTAACCTTCCCACCCAAACAAACTCAACTCGAAGCTACACAAAAAGCTGGCACTCTTGTGACCCTTCACACCCTCATTCCTTTTTCTCTTACTATTTACTTTCCATGTGAAATAATAACATTTCATCTTCTTACCCTGGCTTGCAGAGTCATCTACTCCATTTTACATCTGTTCTTATTACTAAAACATTCTGAAAATAGTCAAATAGTCAAAACTAAAGCTTTTTCTCTATTTTGAAACTGTAACCGGTTAAAAAAAAAAAAAGACATTTTATGTTACGGGCTCAAGTATAAATGAAATATATATTTCTCCTGTACTTAGTGAAGTAAGATGATAAAATAAGTTATGTATAATATAAAAGCATTTCTGTCAAAGGTTAGGCGAGTTTTATATTTAATAAGTGAGCATTGCCTTGAGACAGATAAACTAATTACTTTCATTTTCAGAAAAAGCATGGCCAAGAAAAAATAAATATAGAATATTTATGAACATGGCCTTTGACACATTTCTTCATTATAAATTGGCAAAAAAAAAAAAAAGATGTCAGCCTCAGAATTTAATGCAAAATGTTGTAAATGGGCACACCACAAGCTGACAGCAAAATGTAAAAAGCAGCAATTAAAGCAACAGGAAGTTCAGGAGGATGTAATACTAGCGCAGTCCCAAAGGAATTAGTGTCATGAACATTACAGTTCGCTATATACATATGGAATGTTGGAAATAGCTGATTTTCACCTCCAGCTTACCCGACAACAAGGAAGATTCCGAGTCGTGATGTAAATCTCAGAAGCACAACTGTAGGCGGTGTATTGGTTATGCACCCTGACAAATGCAACCGAGTGCAGAAGCGAAGACTTTGTCTTAAAGGCAACTAATATTAAAGCTCAAGGACAACTCAATAACTCAAAAGTGGGAATCCAGCAAAGGAATTCTATTCAGCCCTTATTGGAAATATAAAGAATAGCTTCAGCACCAGTGGGGAAAGTAGATATATTGTTGTAATTAATAGTTTTTTCTTTTCAAATTGTATTAAAAAAAAATCTAAGAAATCCAGTCAGTTTTTTAAAGCTAAGTGAAACGATGCATAAAAAGCATGGGATGCCTGGCATTCCATTCCTTTCACATGTTCCAGGACTCTGAGGATGGAATAACTAAAGGTGGACTTATGATCGTGCTAATCTTATTGAATTGTTTAGATTCTCCTATCTAGAATACGGCTCAATGGATTTCTAATACGTTCATTTAATCAAGTAATCACTAACATTCTGCATTGCTGGTAAAACAGATGAATCAAAATATATATACATGCCCAGCTCTTAGAAATTTCATTCATAAAGGATATATGAAAACTGTGATACCCTGTACAGGCATATCTTAATTAGAAAGGTGACTATTACTAATAACGCATACATTAATATCCAAATAAACAGTAGGAAAACAACTTGAAAAAAAAACAATAAAATATATATAGAAAACAAATGAAAACTAAGCAAAAGGAATTTCTTGAGATGCAAAGTTAAATGTAGCCAAGGCACATATCATAAAAAAAGAAAAGGAAAAATAATAAAATGACATTTTGCAAAATATTATGAATACTATAAAGACTATACTTGGAGTCCATATGTGCAGCGTTTCACTTTGCTGGTGGCAGAAGACCAATGGCGGAAGAGGCATAACTAGAATCCACAGGGCCCCGGTGTGAAAAGTGCTCTGGGCCCCCCCATGCATTTCCACCTGCCCCGCCGCCTTTCTATTTGTATAACACATTCAGATACATACATGCTAATACACAGACACACAGAACGACACACATTTAGATACGCAGAATGACAATTCTATAGATACAAACACTCACACACATACAGATACACAGACACACTGACACACATGCGAATACATATGCAGACAAACAGATACACATACAGACACACATGCAGACACAGATACACATAGAGACATACAGATACACATACAGACACATATGCAGACAAACAGATACAAATGCAGACACAAAGACACATACAGACACACAGACACATACAGAGAGATACACATATAGACATGTATGCAGATACGCAGACACACTTAATGACAAACATTCAGATACACAGAATGCCACGTATACAGATATAAACAGTGACACACATACAGATACATAGGAGCACATGCTGACACACATGCAAACAGATACACATACAGACAAACAGATAGCCATGCAGATAAAGAGATTTACAGATACAGACCCACATGCAGACAAATAGATACACAGACAAAGATATACACATACACACATGCAGAAACGTACACGGGACATGCAGATACACACATACAGACACACACACACACAGACACACACACACACATACAGATATACGGATGCAGACATTCTCTCACAGGCACATGCAAACTATAAAAAAATGTAGTCACTTTCCTGTTTCCTACCTTTTAGGTGCAAAAGGGTTACTTCCCTGGGGTCCAGTGGTTGTCTCATGCTGATGGGAGTCAGAGCTCCCACTCTGACTCCCTCCTCTCCTCCCCGGCGGTATCCTCCTGCGCTGGGCTCTACTAGCTGGGAGGATGTGACAGCTTCCTTCCAGCTCTGACATCATCACTGGGGCCCCCAGCGCTAACTGGCATCATCATTCAGGAGTAACACTGGTCTAATGTGAGGTCTGTAAGGAGGAATGGGGAAGAAGTCTGGCACATTCTATTAGACTGTGCCAGCCACTTCTATAGCTCTGGGTAGCTGATTGACAGCCAGGGGGTGTTTCATAACTTAATCACAATAATGCTGATAACTCATAGAAATTCACACTTTTCATAAACTGCTTTTTATAAAATTCAATTTGGCTCTAAAGTGTTCTATGGGTGTGGAGTGGTCCTTTAAGACATACATTTGGCCACTGTGTTTTCCTTAGAATGGTACATTATTTTATTAATATAGCAAGACCGTGTAGCAGACTGACATTAGAATTGGAATACTGGGACTGAGCAGACTCTGTTAGTACTCTACAGTTAGATTCCAGGAGGCTGTGAGTGAGGACAGACATATAAGAGAAGGAAGACAATATATAGACAAAAGGACTCAAACAGGGCCGGACTGGGACAAAAATTCAGCCCATGAATTGAAAGGCAGGGCAGTCCTCGGAGGGGTGTGGCTCAAGAGGGTGCATGCTGTGTCATCACCAATGACATTCATACCTCTAGGCACATTTGTTTAATACCCCTCAGGGCAGTCTACGTGTAGCGTGGGGCTGATAGGCAATGTGTGTGTGAGGGGGAGATAATAGGGGATGTTATGTGAGGGTGGAATAAGAGATTTAGAGTGTGAGGGCGGAATAAGAGATTTACGCCTGACCATAAGATAACCCCACCACCACCATGGGCCACTGGATCCACAACATTGACATCAAACCGCTCATTCACACGATCACCTCATGTTGCAGTATGATAATGCATTGCCCCATGTTGCAAGGATCTGTACACAATTCCTGGAAGCTGAAAACATTCCAGTTCTTGCATGGCCAGCGTACTCACCTGACATGTCACCCATTGAGCATGTTTGGGATGCTCTGGATCGGCGTATACGACAGCATGTTCCAGGTCCTGCCAATATCCAGCAACTTCGCACAGCCATTGAAGTGGAGTGGACCAACATTCCACAGGCCACAATCAACAACCTGATCAACTCTATGCGAAGGAGATGTTTTGCACTGCATAAGGCAAATGGTGGTCACACCAGGTACTGACTGGTTTTTGGACTCCCCCCCCCTGGGTCCACCCAAGACAGTAAAACTGCACATTTTAGAGTGGCCTTTTGGCCAGCCTAAGGCACACCTGTGCAATAATCATGCTGTCTAATCAGCATCTTGATATGCCACACCTGTGAAGTGGATGGAAGTGCTCACAGATTTAGACAGATTTGTGAACAATATTTGAGAGAAATAGGCCTTTTGTGTACTTAGAAAAAGTCTTAGATCTTTGAGTTCAGCTCATGAAAACTGGGGCAAAACAAAAGTGTTGCGTTTATAATTTTGTTCAGTGTATATTTATATACTCACACACATATAAACTCACATACATATATACATGTTTTATAACTGCCCCCCTACTTTTGTCCCTTGCCCCTGATGTGCCCCCCCCCCCCAAAATATGAATCCTGGACATGCCACTTGAAAGGGGTATATGTATGCCGCTCTGGATTATATATTCTTGTCCATCTAAAAAAAAAAACTGGGTTCTGGACCTACCCCTGCTAAACCTTAGTCAGCACTGTATAAATATATTATCTCTATCTATTGATCGATCTATGTCTGTCTGTCTAGCTATCTAATAGGAAAGGGCTATCAGCACACATATAGTAGCAATTCATAAAATACATATATATTACATATATACGGATTCCGAAATAATATACTGAAGACATATGTTACAATTATAAGTCGTATATTATCACCAGTGAGATCTGCCTTTCTATCTAGTGTGTATCATGTTACTAAAGAAGATTGGATCACTGAGCTTGTTCTGAAATGTGAGAATGAGTTACAAAACTAATTTCATGAACATAAAGTTGGTCCTGTCAAAAACAGCTGAGCAACTCCAGGCTCTGACAAAGGAACACACCATATTGTTGTTTGTTTCTTTTTTATTTATTTTTTTTTTGGTTTTCCAGACCTGCAAAAAAAAAGAAAAAAAAAGTAATTTTTTTTTTTTTTCTCAGTTTCTTAGACATTCTTTACCATTACACCGATGAGCAGTAAAACCTCAACCCAGAGTGTTTCTTTCAATACAGTTTTCAAAGTCAACGTGATCAAGTCCATTACAAACATACAGGGAAATCTGTTCTCTGTTATATACCTCCCAATTATCCCATATTATTCTTGGCTATCTAAGAATATTAAGAAGCCCATTAGTTAAATGCATGCCTGGAACATTAGAAACATTTAATTTAAGGGGGAAAATAGGTACTTATATCACACAGTTAGGTTCATTTCATTAAAACAAAAAAAGATTAGAAAACTATAACATCATTTATAAAATAGGAAATAGCATAATGTAAAAATCTCATATGATTTACACTGGATAATAGATTATTTGGCTGGAGAATTGTAACAGTGCTACAGTTATTGTGCTTGTGTTTAAATATATAAAGCCAAATAAAAACATAGAATTGCACAAATTGATTTAGGGTCCATTGACTAAACAGTGTCGTTTATCTAATAAACAGCCAGTTGTGCGGAAATAGAAAACAGCTTGAAAACTGTAGGCAAAAATTTGTAAAACTTTTAAAAAATGATCCAGTTCAGCTAAATTGAATATCTGCTATGTTTTAAAAATTGAAAGTTGTCTCTAAATCCTCAAGAACCTGTTATTTAGTGAACACACCCCATTTGGATACAGTGAGTTGACCAGTGACCTTCAAGTGTCACGTAAAATAAAAATAGAGTTTGCATAAATCCCCAACTCAACCAGGTTGGAGAAACGTAGCAAATTAATTGTCACCTTGCTGTTTAAGAAAAAATAAATCTTGAGAGAGACAAAAAAGCAGAAGATATTATTTTGGTGAAAGAGGCTATGGTATGTTTAATAATTTTGCCCTTTCTTAAAACAACTGCCATGTTTTATTTTAACAGATGGTCCTACTGAAGAAACCATTCTATTTGCAAACATTTTACATGTTTTCGTTTTAATAATTGCAGTTCTTCATGATCCAAATTACATTCTACGTTTCCCAATCATCGAGTGGTTTTTGGAGTAATAATGACATTAAACAACTTTATTAGGGTTTTAAATATAGCAAACAGATTCCTATATCTGGCTGGAAATTGAACTGGAGATTGGACTTGATTGTTCCATACAGTCTTTCTATAGTTCTTGTTTCTTGGGGGAAACAGGGGCCTCCACTGTTCCATGAAATCAAAGGTTTTTTTGGTTTTTCCAAATCTACAATTGAATCCAAAATACAATATATTGAATGAGGCTCTTGAGACAGAACAGGAGACTTGCAAGTTATTGAATCGTCTCCACGATAGCCTCACCTTCCTCTCCTTTGGATGACAGACAGGATGGAAAATTCTCATTGGCAGCTAATAATCATAAATGTGTAATTTGCTCATAAAACACGTTTCCCTTTTAGATATTCCAGAACAATTTATTCTTTACCTGCAGTGCTGTAAAATGTTATAAAGGGATTTCAATACATATAACGCTCAAGTACATTTTTCTTAGATGTGATTTTTTTTCTATATCATTAATATTTACAGATGTTATTTGTTTCACATAAAATATATTTGTTATTTCATTATAGGACCTCTTGTAAACAAGATTAAAGGGTACACTACAATCTGTAAACACGTTTACAGCTGCCGATGATCCATTAATATAAAATCAACTACAAATCCCGTGGTTTCAGTAGTTTTTGACAGCACTGTTATTTTCAGTTTGGAGCACAAAGCACCACTATACCTTTAACAGACATGATTCAGAGGTAACAAGAGAGATTGACTCATTAAAGGAAGTGGAACCTTTGGGTACTTATGTAATTCGACAGCAAATGCTGTTCCAGGCTGCCACATGTCAATTCTGTGCATATTGACAGTGTGGTCGGCACTCAGAGCATCTGCAAGGGGTCACTATAACCTCCCACTTACCCACTGTATACCCTCCCACTGTGTGCTCCCTCCCTCATTCATCCATTCAATCATAGATTTAAAAACAAAATACCCCTCCCCACTCCCTTCCCTTGTCAGCTATAATTGTCTTTTAGTACCCCTTTAATAACACAAAGATGATGACATGTGCAAGCAATGTCAACTAACTAGTTACACAATAAAAAGACAATAAAAACAGAGGACAAATAAGCAATAATATATCAAATTTGATAACATAACAGATACATGTGTACACATTATCCGATTTGAACATACATGCATATCAATGCCAATTTGGAGCACAACAGGTTAATGACACACAGGCCACCTATTATCACCATTGTTATAAAAGAGTAATCATATAAGAAAGAAATCATGATTCCTCCAAATAAATCCCAACAAACAATATTTTATTAACTAGCTGGGTGTCATGAATATTTCTGCTTTAAGCCTCCACGCATACATTGCTAAGTTTGATGGTTGGACAATTGGAGAAACAAACAGATACATTCTCTAACGGTTACAAAGTCTAGTTAAAAAATTCATTTGGAACCATTTATTCTGATGCAAAAAAAAAAAAAAAAAGACGACTATCATATCAGTTGGAAACTGTATACACAGAGGTTTTCTAATACTAATGGAATGTATCAACAACTGAAAGCCCTCATTGCTTTCTACCAAGAAACAAATATAATTTAATTTAGAATATTTGGGTATAGTTTTTCATATGCTTTCTTTAATATAGTAAATGTATATTATTTAATAGATTTGCAGAATTTTTAGCATATGGATTTTGTCTGCTGACACTGAGTCCACAGATAACACCATTTGCACAATTTAAAGGACTACAGCCACAACCATTTTTTTATATAATAACCCTTCCGTCTAGTTTTGAGAAAAAAAATTATTATTTGTTTGTTTTTTTATTAAAGTGGATGTAAAACAAATTGAAAAACTTATCTCTACCTTTAGTATATAACAGAATCCTTCAACCATATATATATACATTGGGTCAGACAGTGTTTGAAAACTGTGAGTTAGTCTCTATGGTATTCCTTGCTTCACTACATGCACAGAAGCAGGGTAGACCATAGCGACTAAAATTATTAAAGGTGCATGTATTTGGCTGAAGGATATTGTTATATACTAAAGGGGAGTTTTTCTAAACTATACAGGGGTTTTTCTCGTTTTACACAAAAATCTATTTCCTTTCAAAACTTGATGAAAGGATTATTATGTTTTTAAAAAAAAAAAAAGGTTTTGAGGTAAAAGTTGTGTTTTAACCAAACAGCATACCATTATTCAATGTATATTCTCTTATCCAAAAAAAAAAAAAAAATCTATTTATTTCTACTTATATGTCTTTCCCTGGACAATGACATTTGGAAAATTGTATTATACAGTTGTATGTAAAATATATAGAATATTGTATTGCACCGTCGCCACTATTTCCATGTCTCCTATTTTAGAAGGGACAGTCTCTCTTTTTGACCTAAATCCCTTATTCTTATTTTAGCGATGTCAGAGTAATTGATCTGTAAATGTGCATGAGTGTATAAGGACTCCAAAAAATTAGTAAAAGTGTTTTTAAACTGTAATAAATATTACAGAAAATAGTTTAGTTCTATCTAAACTAACTAGTTGTCTATCATCCAACCACAGCCCGTACACATACTTACCAAATGACATGTTGAAAAGTCTGAAACCTATCTATCTATTTGACTGTCTGACTGTCTCTTTATCTATCCTTCCTTTATCTATCCATCCATCCTTCCATCTCTCTAATCACACCTTCTCTCTCTATCCAGCTAGCAATCTGCAAGGAAACTGAAAGGAAACACTAACACATCAGAGATAAAACAACAAAAGGAGTAAAGGAGGTAAGTCTCTCCGCTCTACTGGGACATTCTCCTGTCTGCTGCTTGCACCCTTACTGCAAATTCACGCCTGCAAGACTTCTCACAAGTGGCTCCTTTCCTTCGAAACAACCTGCCTACCCCTGTCAGACTCTGCCCTAGTCTTCAATCCGTTAAGAAGTCACTCAAAACCCATCTTTTCAGGATTGATTATGGCCTCCAAGAGTAACTTCTATCTCTCAAACCTTCCCCTTGCTCTCTCCTACAGGACCACACTCCCCGCTCACCTCCAGTTCTCCTATTTTCCCACCAGGTCTATTTGCTGTCTCCCTTAATACCCTTCCTATTGTGTTTTTATGCCCCACCTCCTCTAGATTGTAAGCTCGATTGAGCAGGGTCCACAACTACCTATTGTTCCTGTTACATTGTGTTCTTGCTTCATTTGGTAAATTTCACTCTTACTGTAAAGCCCTGGGGAAGCTGGCACTATATAAATACAAATAACAATAATAATAATAGGAAAAAGGGTAGAAATGCAACTCTAGTTCTCATGGAAAGGGTGACGTTAAGAAAAATCAAAAAAATCTTTAACCCCTTAAGGACACAGCTTCAGAAATAAAAGGGAATCATGACGGAAATATTTCCGTCATGTGTCCTTAAGGGGTTAAGATGTATGATGGTCCTCCACTGTTTCTGGGTGGAGGGCGTTCTAGAGCTGTGCACCATGAACTGATGCCTTCTTTAATCTGTTAACTAGGAAACGTACTGTTGTTGCAGAATTAAGGTGATAATCTGACATTACGTACACTTAATATAAATAATAAACAACCAGAAATAATAAAAAGGGCTCCCCAGTATGGTTATTTGTTAAACTGAGAACTGTATGGAATTTAATAGAGAATTGCAAAATCTCACCAACTCAGTTACTTTTCCAGTTAAGCTCTTTTTACTTAAAATTTAGTTTTCCCTGATTAATTTTTGACAATTCAGAGTTTAGTGAACATGAGTATTAGTTATACTCACCAAAAAAAAAAAAAAGGAAAAATATTGGAATGTAGCTAAATGCCATAATTGAACATCAATGACTTCAAAATATATGTTTAGTATTAAATATGTACAGCACATTTATGTCTCCAAAACTCACTTTGCTCCCATTGAATTGCTCTATAAAATTAATATGACTCTTACAAGTATCAGCATAACTCCCAAAAATATGTGTGAGAACTAACAGATAATTTGTGGCTGCCTAATTCTCGGTGTGAGGCACAAATATGATTAATAATGAGTACCACGTGAAATGTTTCAAGGAGACTTAATAAAAAACAGCAGGCTCTACACAGACGGACTAAATTTAATACGTACATAAAATACAGAACAAACACAAATAAGCTCTAAAAAATATTTCAGATTCTGCAATAAACTATTTTCAGATCTGATTGGTGCAAGTAAACAGATATGTTTTACGAACTGATAATGAAAAATAATTTAGGATCAGAATTCAATTTTATGTTCAGCCTGGATCTAGAACACATGGCAATTTGGGTTGGAACTGGAGTGATTGGCAAAAAGCCTAGAACATTGACACCCACTTCCCGAAATAGGACCTCAGAGGGAGCTTAGTAGTGTTATCAGCACACCAAGTGCCCTTTACCCTCATCTTCCACCCATGTAGGTATGCTTCGTGAAATTATTATAAAGGCTTGCTGAATTGCCATATTTTACGTGTTTGGGAGTAAAAACTGTTTTATTTTGGTATCTATGCGGTTCATATTGATTAAACTGTTCTAAAAATTGTCTAAAATTTTTCAGCTCTTCAATACTCAAATTCAGCCATTTTTTGCTAAAATATTCATGTCAGAAAGTTGCTTAATTTAGAGTGGCAGATAATTCAGAAGTGAGATGGAACGCATTTCTGTTGAAAACAGTAATAGGAAGATTGATAAGTAAACTCAAAAATACACTGGGGAAAAAAAAACACTAGAAAGCCAACCTGTCTGTGACAATTTGATGAATCTCCTCCAAAATGTACAATAGTAAATACATAGTGGAAGAAATATACAAAACAAGTGGAGCACAAACACTGATTTGTTTGGTTTATGTTATGGTATGTGGGTACAACACAAAGTGTGATGCTGTGGATATTAATTTTTTTTCTTTGACTATTAGAGTGGTAATTTTTTATTTGAAAGTAGAATCTATTCTTTTGGTAGTATTTGCTCTTTTGGATTTGTAGCAGACAGACAGACAGAAACAGACAGATAGATAGATAGACAGACAGACAGAAACAGACAAACTGACAGAAACAGACAGATAGATAGACAGACAGACAGAAACAGACAGACAGATAGATAGATAGATAGATAGATAGATAGATAGATAGATAGATAGATAGACAAACAGACAGATAGATAGATAGATAGATAGATAGATAGATAGATAGATAGATAGATAGATGGATAGATAGATAGATATATAGAATCTGTGAAGAAGGGACATAGTGCATCCCTGCCTTGTGATTTCCACATTCCGATTCCCCATAAATTGACGTTCCTCCTCTATGATAGACATTTGTGTTTAATCTTCTGTGCGTTGGATCTAATAACAAGCTCCTCTGGCACTGAATAAATTGAATTGCTTTTTTTACTTTTTGTCTTTCATTGGGGAATAAAACATTATTGGGATCCCATTTACAAAGAATATTTCCACATAGCAAACAGATGGATATGGATTTTCTACCATGGTATAGTTACAAAGTCAGATACATTTGACAATTCAACCACATTGCTACCATTGCTGTTACTTCATATGCAAATTGTTAATCAATAATTATTACAAGCTAAATGAGTTGAACCATTAGTGTAAGGAACATCTGTTCTCCTTGAACACATGAATTTATCACTTTAACATATCAGTTTTCCACACGGGAGAGAAAAGTAAACCATGTGCACAAATATAATTTGTTATTTTCAAAATGAATTTACTTTTCTTAAGTGTAACTGGTGCCCTTGTCTAAACTGTCCATTAAGTCTAGACTGTGGTTTTGGTTGTGAGGGCACATTCTGTCGTTGATGGTCCACCTCAAGACTTCAATCCTTTGATATTGGATATCTGACAATTACTGAAAATGTAGATGGACAATTATCTTGGTGTGGGCACTAGGATGATAGACAACAAAGAACAATAGAAACTATGATGAATCAGGCAACTGTTTTACTGCACAGGATTCCAAAGGGATATCACAGAAATGAGAATAGAACTTCCACATGGAATGCCAACAGATAATACAAATAGCATTGAAGAGCAAATTATATTAAAGTTTCAAACGAGAATGCTTTTTCCTGGTGTACAATAGGAATGAATCAATATGTTATTTTGGGTGATTCCCCATCCTGTGTGAGATGATAAAAGAAAAGCTTCCATGGCTGGGCTCCAAAGCAAGGACACGGGACACCTAAAATATGGAGTGGATACTCTTAAATTGATTATATTACTAAATTGTTCTAGTCTGACCCTGTCTACTGGACAGACATTGTGTACATAGTATTTCAGATGAAGGAAACAAGTGGAGGAGGGAGCGGAGAGAAGAGGAGGACTGGTAGTGGCATGGCTTATAAATGGCACCCTATTTAAAACCTGAACATTGCTTAGTTGTCTGTTTCCCTATACGTGCACTTGTTGTCATACTGTTGCATTCAATGGGAGTTTTAACCCTTTGATCTGTTTCTTATCTATGAACCTTAGCTGCCTGAATTTAGACCGTTGTCTGTTGGATTATGCTTACCTGAATTTTTTACCCTTGTCTGATTTGCTGCCTCTAAATTTATGTTGCCACCTTAATACCCTCTCAGGTAATATATGCACCAAGGGCATCAGTTACCATAAAACATCATAAATAGACTTGGAGATCCATTTTATTACAAACTGCAATTCAGCCAAATTTGGAACGATCGGACGATTATTTGAATTCCTGGATTCCAAGCAATAATGTATCTGAATTTTTACCGCTTCCCATTTTTCCCTCTATAAGTTATGCTTTATCACGTAATCTCTGCGTTAAATGGTGGGAAATGTGCCTTCCAGTGTACTGTGAAATGTTTATAATATGTATAGATTTTACAGTACAATTATTGGCCCATTTTCACTCATTTTGGTTAGTTTGAGCACTTTTAATGGATTTTTTTAATTGACAAAATTCAGCAGAGCCATGGTATGGCCGAAATTGATCCACTGCAGAGGAATTTATATTTTTGGAAGAAGTGATTTGGCCCAAAATGTTTGTACCACCGTGCAAGTCTAGTAAATTATTTATTAACGTTAGTAAATTAATGAATGTCCAGATTATTCGACTGAGATGTTTCATCTTTCTTCTTCCAATATTCCCGCAGCATATTGCTTTCTGGTTGGATGATTGGAGTCCATGAAGTTGTCTTGACTCTTCTTTTTTTTTTTACTTCAGACCAGACTTGGTATCAATGACACTGACTACTATGAAGAAGTTGGCTTGGACGTAGGAGTTCTACAGGTTAGAGTGATAGCATGAACACAAAAGTTTTAGTTTGTTGTAAAATATCTGACAAACATTACAGGAGCCTACCCTAGGCTCCACCCTTCATATAGTTATGGATATGTACTTAAGGTAATGCTAGACATTAATTTGTTTTTTAAATAAGTTGAAGTAATTTCAATAATATAATATATATTATAAAGTAATTATAAATGACGCTCTAACAGGTTGACCCCTAGATCTCATGATGTTCCAGAACATCAGAAGAAGCTTCACATTGAGATTATGGACTAGCCTTGATTTTTTTGAGTGGAACAATGACCTTTGAGGTCTCTGTATAACACATGTCAAAGGAAAAAGCACAATAGTAAAATTCATGTGTAGCATTCGTTCATATAAATACATAAGATATGTGTGACCTTATGATGTCCATACGCCTTCTTGAGAGCAAGGCCTATGTCATTGTTTATGTTTTAAAAGGAAGAAGCATAATTGATTAACTAAAAGAGTACTTCCAGAGGGACAGATGAATATCACATATTATTTAAACAATAGAAAGATGGAATTTCAAACCATCGACAATTAAATCTATTAGATTATTTATTAAAGGCAAATCCGTACACAGTCTAGTGTGCTACCATAAAGAAGCCACATGTATCATTTTGCCAAATAAATAAAAACAAATTAAAATAATTGTGGTTCTAAATAAACATAACTAAACATATAGGCAAGTATTTGGATGAGAGAGAGAAAATATTTATGCAAAAGTTTAAAACACCAAATATACACAAAAAGAATACTGTTGTAGCCTCAAATGAGAACTAATACCACAGTTTTGATAAAAACATAGTATATCTGGTTGTGAAAATATTTATTGGAGTTCAATAAATGTGGATCTGTGAAATGCCAAATAATACGGTTACAAATCCTTTTCAAGCCAATGTCACCATAGAAAAATTGTATGGGTGTTAGTCCAATATCATAGAGAGAAAGTACTGAGGTACCGATCAGTGGAATGCTGCAGTTGGTTAATTCAAGGTACAATATAGATAAGGTACGCTTGATGTCAGACATCTGACCTGAACAGAAATAAAACAAACATAAATGGTACAGAAGACAGGAAATGCAGTAATTAAACAGAAATAAACTATTTTTAACAAGTTGAAAAAATGTTTTCTCAGTATTACATAGAATAATTTCTACACACCAAGTGCAAACTAACTCAAAATAGATTCACTAATTAGTCTTGATTGTTGAAATGCTCAATATGTCTTATATTTCAGTTAATTCTTAGAAGTTATAAAAAAACTGCAAGGAGTAAATTGCGGTTTTAAAGCTATGTCACAATAGCCTAATATCCAACACACAGAACGTATTTTAACTGAATATAATACAAACCAGAAATCCTAAAACGTATTACTGAACCTTAGAATAGCCAGATTTAATCTTAGTATTGAAAAGTACAGGACAGGTCAGGGAAATAAAAGGTACGTAAACATTAGACAAGTGAAAGATCAAGGGATATAGAAGTCAGAGTAGTCAAAGTACAAGCCAAAGTAAAAATACACAAGAATCAATAAAATAACATGGTCTCGGATAACAAAACAGGAAACCACGACAGGGCACTGAGAATAATTCAAAATTAGTTTAAATACTCGGGTTCTGATTTGCCAATCATAGCCAAGTAATGTGAGAACATTTGTGTGCAACATTAACGTGATGATGCATGCACATTTGCGAGCGGAATAGTGAGCAAAATTATTTTACATACCGTATATACTCGAGTATAAGTCGAGTTTTTCAGCACATTTTTTGGGCTGAAAAACCCCCACTCGACTTATACTCTAGTTAATGTCTGTATTATGGCAACTTACATTGCCATAATACAGACAAGGACCGCCGGGCTGTCCTGTTGGGGGCTGGCAGAGAGCTGTTACTTACCTTTCCTGCAGCTCCTGTCAGCTCCCTTCTCTCTCCTCCTTTCCGGTCAGCTCCCCTGTCAGCTCCACTATAAACCATGCGAGAGCCGCAGGGAATGCTCCGCGCGGCCGAGAGACTTGCAGTGGGAGCTGACAGGGGAGCTGACCAGACCGGAGGAGAGAGAAGGGAGCTGACAGGAGCTGCAGGAAAGGTAAGTTACAGCTCTCTGCCAGCCCCCCTCCTGCACAGCCCATCCACTGGACAACCAGGGAATGAGAGCCCCCCTCCCTGCCATGTATCAAGCAGGGAGGGGGGACGAAAATAAATATAAATAAAAAATTAAATAATAATATAATAAAAAAAATATTAATAATATATATTAAAAAAATAATAATAATAATTTAAAAAAAATGCCCACCCCCCCCCCCACCAAGGCTCTGTATCACATACACACACTGCACTCATACACACACACACTGCATTCATACTCACACACACACTGCACTCATACACACATACACACACACACACACTGTATTCATACACACACACACACACTGCACTCATACACACACACACTGCACTCATACACACACACTGTATTCATACACACACTGCATTCATACAAACACACTGCATTATACACACACACACACACAGCATTCATTATATACACACACTGTAAATAAATATTCAATTAATATAATTTTGGGGGGATCTAATTTTATTTAGAAATTTACCAGTAGCTGCTGCATTTCCCACCTTAGTCTTATACTTGAGTCAATAAGTTTTACCAATTTTTTGGGGTAAAATTAGGGGTCTCGACTTATATTCAGGTCGACTTATACTCGAATATATACGGTATGTACTGATCACTATCTTGACCTGAGGACATCTACAAGGTGTCACGATTCGGGGAACCAAACACGCCAACACACACACACACAAAGTGCCGTACCGGACCTTAGAGTGGCCGGGCTAAGCACACAAAGAATAGTCAGGAAACAAGCCGAGTAAGGGGAACCAGAAGACAGAATAACGATAGACAAGCCGAGGTCAAAGGGTAGGAGAAAGTCACAAAGTCGGATAACAAGCCAGAGAGTACGTAACCAGAAGCACAAGTTCAGAATCAATACTAACAAGCAAAGACCACAACAGGGCGAAGAGGAACAGGAAAGGTAAGTATATAAATCCAAAGGTTAATTCTGATTGGATAATTTCCAATCAGAATTAACAATCACACGTGGGAGATATCTAAACCTCCCACTGTGATTGAGGCACTGTGCCTTTAACGCCGGGTCAGGTGACTGACCCCGGCGTTGGTTAAAGTGGGCGGTCTCCCAGCGTGCAGCGTCATGCATGCTGCCGCTGGGAGACACAGAGGAAGAGGCGGACGGCACCCGTGGGAGAGAGGGTGCCGCCCGCCGAGCACACGGCTGAAGGGGGACCGCGGACGGCTGGAGGGTGAGTGCCCCCTCGAAGACAGCCCGGAGGGCGGGAAGCAGAAGGCTTCAAAGGAAACCGGGCATGAAAGGAGCGGACTAAAGAGGGGGCGTGCAAATCAGAGCTCGAAACCCAAGACCGCTCCTCAGGGCCGTAACCCTTCCAATCCACCAGGTATTGCAGCCGACCCCTAGAAACACGAGAGTCGAGAAGGGCAGCTACTTCGAACACGTCACTAGAGACAGTACGAGGGGAAACGGGCCGTCTGAGAGGACGAGAGAACCGGTTACACAGCAAGGGCTTCAAAAGCGAAACGTGAAACGTGTGCGCAATACGCATGGAAGGAGGCAAGTCCAGGGAGTAGGAAACGGGGTTAATCCTACGTAACACTTTGTAGGGACCAAGAAACCTGGGAGCAAACTTCATGGAGGGGACCCTGAGACGGAGGTTCTTGGAGGACAACCACACCCTATCACCCGGAGCATAAGAAGGGGTCGCACCCCTATGGCGATCAGCGAACTTCTTCTGAGCAGCTGCTGAACGAGACAGCGCAATATGGACCTGATCCCATGTCTTCCGTAAAGAGGCGAGGTGCTGGTCCAAGGCGGGCATTCCCTTGTCAGAGAACGCTCCGGGAAGGACAGAAGGCCGGAACCCATAAGCAACCTCAAAAGGACTTAAGCCAGTAGACCAATGAGACACTGCATTCCTGGCAAATTCAGCCCACGGAAGAAGGCGAGACCAGTCGTCCTGGTGCGCATTAGTGAAGCAGCGCAAATACAATTCCACAGACTGATTAGCACGTTCGGCTGCACCATTAGATTGCGGGTGATAGGAGGAAGTGAACGACAAGGAGACCCCCATCTCAGCACAAAAGCCCCTCCAAAACCAAGAGACAAATTGCGGCCCCCTGTCAGAAACAATATCCTGAGGTACCCCATGCAAGCGGAACACTTCCTTGGCAAACACCTGGGCAAGCTGAATCGCAGAGGGTAGTTTCTTAAGTGGAATAAAGTGGGCCATCTTAGAGAACCTATCCGTCACAGTTAATATCACCGTCTGACCATCAGAAGGAGGAAGGTCTACAATAAAATCCATGGACAAGTGGGTCCATGGTTTCTTGGGTACAGATAGAGGCATAAGTAGGCCTTGGGGTCTCATATTAGGAGACTTACACTGCGCACAGACCCGACAAGCCTGAACAAAATTCACTACGTCTCGTTTGAGTGAAGGCCACCAGAACTGTTGAAGGAGGCTCTTATAAGTCTTGGTAACCCCCGGATGACCAGCAGTTTTGGCGGTGTGAAATAATGTTAACAACTTTTTTCTATCACTTACTTTCACGTATAGTTTACCAACAGGTGTCTCCTGAGGCGCTTGGGTTTGGTATGTCTTAATATTCTCAAGGAAGGGAGATGAAACAACCAAACGGGTAGCAGCTATGATCTGAGAAGCTGGTACAATAGGTTCAGGGGTTGGGTTAACAAATTCTAAAGGTTCATACTGTCGAGAGATAGCGTCAGCTTTGGCATTACGGCAACCAGGTCTATAGGTAATAATGTATTGGAATTGCGAAAGGAATAGAGACCATCTAGCCTGTTGGGCGGACAACCTTCTAGCATCGGCTATATAGGAGAGGTTCTTATGATCTGTTAGAACCATAATTTTGTGTCTAAAACCCTCTAATAAGTACCTCCATTCCTTAAAAGCTAACACAATAGCTAATAGTTCTCTGTTCCCAACATCGTAATTCTTTTCTGGATCAGACAACCTTTTAGAAAAGAAACAACAGGGATGGAGGGGTTCGTCATACGATAACCTTTGTGATAGTACTGCTCCCACCCCCGATTCAGAAGCATCTACTTCCATAACAAAGGGAAGAGAAGGATTAGGGTGGTGTAGTACTGGAGCAGAGGCAAATGCTTTCTTGAGAGTTTCAAAGGCTTTAAGGGCTTCAGGAGTCCAAACCCTAGGGTGTAGACCTTTTTTAGTCAGCTTTGTGATAGGAGAGATAAGTGGTGAGAAGTTTTTATAAATTTTCTATAATAGTTAGCAAAACCTATAAAACGCTGGATAGCCTTAAGTCCTTGGGGAAGTGGCCAGGACAGTATAGCTTCCAATTTAGCAGGATCCATACTAAAACCCTGTTCAGAAATTATATATCCCAGGAATTGCACAGAGGTCTGATCGAACAGACATTTTTCTAACTTACAATAAAGTCCGTTCTGTAATAATTTTTTAAGCACCATCCTAACATGTTTATGATGTGACTTCAAATCAGGAGAATATACAAGTATGTCGTCAAGGTACACCACGGCACAGACATGCAATAGATCCCTAAGGACATCGTTTATGAGATCCTGAAACACAGCAGGAGCATTACACAGTCCAAAAGGCATGACCAGGTATTCATAATGCCCACTACGCGTATTGAACGCTGTCTTCCACTCATCATTCTCCTTTATACGGATAAGGTTATAAGCTCCCCTGAGGTCTAGTTTAGTAAAGTACTTAGAACCTTTAACGCGGTCAAACAACTCAGTGATGAGGGGGATGGGGTAGGCGTTTTTAACTGTTATATTGTTCAGACCCCTGTAGTCTATACACGGCCTCAAATCGCCCTCCTTCTTTGCCACAAAAAAGAAACCAGCACCAGCAGGAGAGGAGGACCTTCTAATAAAACCTTTCCTTAAGGATTCTCGTATGTACTCCTCCATGACCTGGTTTTCTTTCTCAGAAAGAGGGTAGACCTTACCCCTAGGGGGCATAGTGCCCGGTAAAAGGTTTATGGCACAGTCATAGTCACGATGTGGAGGTAGCTTATCTGCCTCCTTCTTTTCAAAAACCAATGCAAGATCAGCATATACAGAAGGGACAGAAACAGAGAGTGGTTTAGCCGTGGGCACGTTGAGTAAACAAACAGGACGTACCTGAGCCATACAGTCTCGTTGACAGGATTCCCCCCAGGATAGTATATCCAAGCAACCCCAATCGAGAACAGGGTTGTGTTTCACTAACCAGGGAAAACCCAGAACAATGGAAGCAGTAGGGGAGTCAATTATTTGGAAGGTTAACCTTTCCTTATGCAAAACACCTACAGACATCACTATTTCTTGGGTCTCATGGGTCACCAGAGGTTTCTCAAGTGGTCTACCATCTATGGCCTCAACGACCAAGGGTGTGGCCTTTTGGATCAAAGTTAAGGCTGCGGTTTTAGCAAAGTTCTCATCCATAAGGTTATCTGCCGCACCTGAATCGATCAAGGCTTTGGTGGTTATGGTGGTTTTATTGACCAAAAGAGAAACCGTAATAAACGGTCTGGAGATGGACACATGAGGGGACAAAGTCATAACACCCGAGGCCGACCCCTCTCTAGGCCTTAGGTGCTGTAGTTTCCCTGTAACTTAGGGCAAGCATTACAGTGGTGCCCCCTCTTTCCACAATAAAGGCATAACCCCTCCCTTCTACGATATGCTCTTTCAGCCTCAGTTAGCCCCGTAGCACCCAATTGCATGGGTTCGGGGGTTGGTTGACTAGGAGCGGGTAGTGCTAGTAAAGCAGTAGAGGGGGGGGCAGGTAATGCCCGTGTATCCATCCGTCTTTGACTACGCCTCTCTCTAATACGGTTATCAATAAGAATGACATAATCTATGACATCATCTAGAAGAACAGGCAATTCCCTGGATGCTATTTCATCCAGTATGTAGGCGGCCAAACCCTCCTGAAAGGCTTTTACGAGGGCGTCATTATTCCAAACCACTTCAGCTGCTAGCGTGCGGAATTCGATAGTATAATCCGCTACAGATCTATTACCCTGTCGTACCCTAAGCAGAGCTTTGCCAGCAGAGGCAACCCTACCGGGTTGATCAAACATACGTTTGAAAGCTGTCAAGAACTCTACAAAGGACATAGGAGATGTATTCTCCCACATGGGGTTAGCCCATGCTAAAGCTTTCCCGGACAGGTGGTTAATCAAAAAGGCAATTTTGGATCTGTCAGTGGGATAGGAACGTGGATTCATCACCAAATGGATGTCAATTTGGTTAAGGAAACCACGACACAATGCTGGGTCAACGCTGTAGCGTTGTGGCGGTGTCATGTGAACAACATGAGCAGGAACGGGTACCGGAGTGGGAATGGGTTCGGGCACAGCAGCAGCAGCCTCCTGGACGGCAGGTTGCAAGTGTGCAGTACGAGCCAGTATGGTTTGTAAAGCTTGGGCAAACTTGTCCATACGGTGGTCCAAGCCATCCATTCTAGCCTCCTGATTAACTAGGAGCTGTGGGATGTCAGCAGGTTCCATTATGGCCCTGTTGTAATGTCACGATTCGGGGAACCAAACACGCCAACACACACACACACACACAAAGTGCCGTACCGGACCTTAGAGTGGCGGGGCTAAGCACACAAAGAATAGTCAGGAACAAGCCGAGTAAGGGGAACCAGAAGACAGAGTAACGTGAAACAAGCCGAGGTCAAAGGGTAGGAGAAAGTCACAGAGTCGGATAACAAGCCAGAGAGTACGTAACCAGAAGCACAAGTTCAGAATCAATACTAACAAGCAAAGACCACAACAGGGCGAAGAGGAACAGGAAAGGTAAGTATATAAATCCAAAGGTTAATTCTGATTGGATCATTTCCAATCAGAATTAACAATCACACGTGGGAGATATCTAAACCTCCCACTGTGATTGAGACACTGTGCCTTTAATGCCGGGTCAGGTGACTGACCCCGGCGTTGGTTAAAGTGGGCGGTCTCCCAGCGTGCAGCGTCATGCATGCTGCCGCTGGGAGACACAGAGGAAGAGGCGGACGGCACCCGTGGGAGAGAGGGTGCCGCCCGCCGAGCACACGGCTGAAGGGGGACTGCGGACGGCTGGAGGGTGAGTGCCGCGAGCGGACTGCAACCTCCCCTCGCAGCCGCCCGCGGGACCCTGACAACATGTTTATTATCAGTGTATAGATACTCAGTATTATTATACAGAGCGACATGTTTATCAGCGTATAAATACTCAGTATTATTATACAGAGCGACATGTTTATTATCAGCATATAGATACTCAGTATTATTATACAGAGCGACATGTTTATTATCAGTGTATAGATACTCAGTATTATTATACAGAGAAACATGTTTATTATCAGTGTATACATACTCAGTATTATTATACAGAGCGACATGTTTATTATCAGCGTATAGATACTCCGTATTATTATACAGACCGACATGTTTATTATCAGCGTATAGATACTCAGTATTATTATACAGAGCGACATGTTTATTATCAGCGTATAGATACTCAGTATTATTATACAGAGCGACATGTTTATTATCAGCGTATAGATACTCAGTATTATTATACAGTGTGACATGTTTATTATCAGTGTATAGATATTCAGTATCATTATACAGAGCGACATGTTTATTATCAGCGTATAGATACTCGGTATTATTATACAGAGCGCTGTGTTCATTATCAGTGTATAGATACTCAGTATTATTATACAGAGCGACATGTTTATTATCAGCGTATAGATACTCGGTATTATTATACAGAGCGACATGTTTATTATCAGCGTATAGATACTCAGTATTATTATACAGTGTGACATGTTTATTATCAGCGTATAGATACTCAGTATCATTATACAGAGCGACATGTTTATTATCAGCGTATAGATACACAGTATTATTATACAGGGCGACATGTTTATTATCAGCACATAGATACTCAGTATTATTATACAGAGCGACATGTTTATTATCAGCGTATAGATACTCAGAATTATTATACAGACTAGTGACTACATTATTTTGTGGATACTGTGGTGTATACCAGCAGTCCCCTCTTGGGGAGCTTTGCACAATGCACAATTTATCCCTACCCAGCTCCCGTAGGAAGTGTGCAAGGCATGCTGGGAATGATACACTCCCTAGATTTGCTCTCTCTTCCCAGTGTGTGTATGGAGTTCGGCCATGTTGGGTGTATGTTACAGCAGGAATGTGTATATCAACAAAGGGATCGAACATAATATGTGACTTGTGATCAATAAATCCTGGCTGATTAATAGACGGTATGTTATTGTAAGTCAGCTATCATCAAACATAACAGGTACTGGGCATCATTATACAGAGCGACATGTTTATTATCAGCGTATAGATACTCGGTATTATTATACAGAGCGACATGTTTATTATCAGCGTATAGATACTCAGTATTATTATACAGAGCGACATGTTTATTATCAGCGTATAGATACTCAGTATTAATATACAGAGCAACATGTTTATTATCAGTGTATAGATACTCAGGATTATTATACAGAGCGACATGTTTATTATCAGCGTATAGATACTCAGTATTATTATACAGAGCGACATGTTTATTATCAGTGTATAGATATTCAGTATTATTATACAGAGCAAAATGTTTATTATCAGCGTATAGATACTCAGTATTATTATACAGAGCGACATGTTTATTATCAGAGTATAGATACTCAGTATTATTATACAGAGCGACATGTTTATTATCAGTGTATAGATACTCAGTATTATTATACAGCAACATTTTTATTATCTGTGTATTGATTCTCAGAGCAGCATGTTTATTATCAGTGTATAAATAATCATTATTATTATTATTATACAGAGCGACATGTTTATTATCAGTGTATAGATACTCGGTATTATTATACAGAGCGACATGTTTATTATCAACGTATAGATACTCAGTATTATTATACAGAGCGACATGTTTATTATCAGTGTATAGATACTCAGTATTATTATACAGAGCGACATGTTTATTATCAGCTTATAGATACTCGGTATTATTATACAGAGCGACATGTTTATTATCAGCGTATAGATACTCAGTATTATTATACAGAGCGACATATTTATCAGTGTATAGATACTCAGTATTATTATTCAGAGGGACATGTTTATTATCAGCGTATAGATACTCGGTATTATTATACAGAGCGACATGTTTATTATCAGCGTATAGATACTCAGTATTATTATACAGAGCGACATGTTTATTATCAGCGTATAGATACTCAGTATTATTATACAGAGCGACATGTTTATTATCAGTGTATAGATACTCGGTATTATTATACAGAGCGACATGTTTATTATCAGTGTATAGATACTCGGTATTATTATACAGAGCGACATGTTTATTATCAGCGTATAGATACTCAGTATTATTATACAGAGCGACATGTTTATTATCAGCGTATAGATACTCGGTATCATTATACAGAGCAACATGTTTATTATCAGCGTATAGATACTCGGTATTATTATACAGAGCGACATGTTTATTATCAGCGTATAGATACTCATTATTATTATACAGAGCGACATGTTTATTATCAGCGTATAGATTTTCAGTATTAGTATACAGAGCGACATGTTTATTATCAGCGTATAGATACTCAGTATTATTATACAGAGCGACATGTTTATTATCAGTGTGTAGATACTCAGTATTATTATACAGAGCGACATGTTTATTATCAGCGTATAGATACTCAGTATTATTATACAGAGCCACATGTTTATTATCAGCGTATAGATACTCAGTATTATTATACAGAGCAACATGTTTACTATCAGTGTTTAGATACTGAGTATTATACAGAGCGACATGTTTATTATCAGTGTATAGATACTCAGTATTATTATACAGAGCGACATGTTTATTATCAGCGTATAGATACTCACTATTATTATACAGAGCAACATGTTTATTATCAGCGTATAGATACTCAGTATTATTATACAGAGCGACATGTTTATAATCAGTGTGTAGATACTCATTATTATTATACAGAGCGACATGTTTATTGTCAGCGTATCGATACTCAGTATTATTATACAGTGCGACATGTTTATTATCAGCGTATAGATACTCAGTATTATTATACAGAGCGACATGTTTATTATCAGTGTGTAGATACTCAGTATTATTATACAGAGCGACATGTTTATTATCAGCGTATCGATACTCAGTATTATTATACAGTGCGACATGTTTATTATCAGCGTATAGATACTCAGTATTATTATACAGAACGACATGTTTATTATCAGCGTATAGATACTCAGTATTATTATACAGAGCGACATGTTTATTATCAGCGTATAGATACTCAGTATTATTATACAGAGCGACATGTTTATTATCAGCTTATAGATACTCAGCATTATTATATAGAGCGACATGTTTATTATCCGCGTATAGATACTCAGTATTATTATACAGAGCGACATGTTTATTATCAGCGTATAGATACTCAGTATTATTATACAGAGCGACATGTTTATTATCAGCGTATAGATACTCAGTATTATTATACAGAGCGACATGTTTATTATCAGTGTGTAGATACTCAGTATTATTATACAGAGCGACATGTTTATTATCAGCGTATAGATACTCAGTATTATTATACAGAGCCACATGTTTATTATCAGCGTATAGATACTCAGTATTATTATACAGAGCAACATGTTTACTATCAGTGTTTAGATACTGAGTATTATACAGAGCGACATGTTTATTATCAGTGTATAGATACTCAGCATTATTATACAGAGCGACATGTTTTTTTTATCAGTGTGTAGATACTCACTATTATTATACAGAGCAACATGTTTATTATCAGCGTATAGATACTCAGTATTATTATACAGAGCGACATGTTTATCAGCGTATAAATACTCAGTATTATTATACAGAGCGACATGTTTATTATCAGCGTATAGATACTCAGTATTATTATACAGAGAGACATGTTTATTATCGGTGTATAGATACTCAATATTATTATACAGAGCGACATGTTTATTATCAGCGTATAGATACTCAGTATTAGTATACAGAGCGACATGTTTATTATCAGCGTATAGATACTCAGTATTATTATACAGAGCGACATGTTTATCAGCGTATAAATACTCAGTATTATTATACAGAGCGACATGTTTATTATCAGCATATAGATACTCAGTATTATTATACAGAGCGACATGTTTATTATCAGTGTATAGATATTCAGTATTATTATACAGAGCAAAATGTTTATTATCAGCGTATAGATACTCAGTATTATTATACAGAGCGACATGTTTATTATCAGAGTATAGATACTCAGTATTATTATACAGAGCGACATGTTTATTATCAGTGTATAGATACTCAGTATTATTATACAGAGCGACATGTTTATTATCAGCGTATAGATACTCGGTATTATTATACAGAGCGACATGTGTCACGATTCGGGGAACCAAACACGCCAACACACACACACACACAAAGTGCCGTACCGGACCTTAGAGTGGCCGGGCTAAGCACACAAAGAATAGTCAGAAAACAAGCCGAGTAAGGGGAACCAGAAGACAGAATAACGTGAAACAAGCCGAGGTCAAAGGGTAGGAGAAAGTCACAGAGTCGGATAACAAGCCAGAGAGTACGTAACCAGAAGCACAAGTTCAGAATCAATACTAACAAGCAAAGACCACAACAGGGCGAAGAGGAACAGGAAAGGTAAGTATATAAATCCAAAGGTTAATTCTGATTGGATAATTTCCAATCAGAATTAACAATCACACGTGGGAGATATCTAAACCTCCCACTGTGATTGAGGCACTGTGCCTTTAACGCCGGGTCAGGTGACTGACCCCGGCGTTGGTTAAAGTGGGCGGTCTCCCAGCGTGCAGCGCCATGCATGCTGCCGCTGGGAGACACAGAGGAAGAGGCGGACGGCACCCGTGGGAGAGAGGGTGCCGCCCGCCGAGCACACGGCTGAAGGGGGACCGCGGACGGCTGGAGGGTGAGTGCCGCGAGCGGACTGCAGCCTCCCCTCGCAGCCGCCCGCGGGACCCTGACAGTACCCCCCCCTCGAAGACCGCCCGGAGGGCGGGAAGCAGAAGGCTTCAAAGGAAACCGGGCATGAAAGGAGCGGACTAAAGAGGGGGCGTGCAAATCAGAGCTCGAAACCCAAGACCGCTCCTCAGGGCCGTAACCCTTCCAATCCACCAGGTATTGCAGCCGACCCCTAGAAACACGAGAGTCGAGAAGGGCAGCTACCTCGAACACGTCACTAGAGACAGCACGAGGGGAAACGGGCCGTCCGAGAGGACGAGAGAACCGGTTACACAGCAAGGGCTTCAAAAGTGAAACGTGAAACGTGTGCGGAATACGCATGGAAGGAGGCAAGTCCAGGGAGTAGGAAACGGGGTTGACCCTACGTAACACTTTGTAGGGACCAAGAAACCTGGGAGCAAATTTCATGGAGGGGACCCTGAGACGGAGGTTCTTGGAGGACAACCACACCCTATCACCCGGAGCATAAAAAGGGGTCGCTCCCCTATGGCGATCAGCGAACTTCTTCTGAGCAGCTGCTGAACGAGACAGCGCAATATGGACCTGATCCCACGTCTTCCGTAAAGAGGCGAGGTGCTGGTCCAAGGCGGGCATTCCCTTGTCAGAGAACGCTCCGGGAAGGACAGAAGGCCGAAACCCATAAGCAACCTCAAAAGGACTTAAGCCAGTAGACGAATGAGACACCGCATTCCTGGCAAATTCAGCCCACGGAAGAAGGCGAGACCAGTCGTCCTGGTGCGCATTAGTGAAGCAGCGCAAATACAATTCCACAGACTGATTAGCACGTTCGGCTGCACCATTAGATTGCGGGTGATAGGAGGAAGTGAACGACAAGGAGACCCCCATCTCAGCACAAAGGCCCCTCCAAAACCGAGAGACAAATTGCGGGCCCCTGTCAGAAACAATATCCTGAGGTACCCCATGCAATCGGAACACTTCCTTGGCAAACACCTGGGCAAGCTGAATCGCAGAGGGTAGTTTCTTAAGTGGAATAAAGTGGGCCATTTTAGAGAACCTATCCGTCACAGTTAATATCACCGTCTGACCATCAGAAGGAGGAAGGTCTACAATAAAATCCATGGACAAGTGGGTCCATGGTTTCTTGGGTATAGATAGAGGCATCAGTAGGCCTTGGGGTCTCATATTAGGAGACTTACACTGCGTACAGACCCGACAAGCCTGAACAAAATCCACTACGTCTCGCCTGAGTGAAGGCCACCAGAACTGTTGAAGGAGGCTCTTATAAGTCTTGGTAACCCCCGGATGACCAGCAGTTTTGGCGGTGTGAAATAATGTTAATAACTTTTTTCTGTCACTTACTTTCACGTATAGTTTACCAACAGGCTTCTCCTGAGGCGCTTGGGTTTGGTATGTCTTAATATTCTCAAGGAAGGGAGATGAAACAACCAAACGGGTAGCAGCTATGATCTGAGAAGCTGGTACAATAGGTTCAGGGGTTGGGTTAACAAATTCTAAAGGTTCATACTGTCGAGAGATAGCGTCAGCTTTGGCATTACGGCAACCAGGTCTATAGGTAATAATGTATTGGAATCGCGAAAGGAATAGAGACCATCTAGCCTGTCGGGCGGACAACCTTCTAGCATCGGTTATATAGGAGAGGTTCTTATGATCTGTCAGAACCATAATTTTGTGTCTAGAACCCTCTAATAAGTACCTCCATTCCTTAAAAGCTAACACAATAGCTAATAGTTCTCTGTTCCCAACATCGTAATTCTTTTCTGGATCAGACAACCTTTTAGAAAAGAAACAACAGGGATGGAGGGGTTCGTCATACGATAACCTTTGTGATAGTACTGCTCCCACCCCCGATTCAGAAGCATCTACTTCCATAACAAAGGGAAGAGAAGGATTAGGGTGGTGTAGTACTGGAGCAGAGGCAAATGCTTTCTTGAGAGTTTCAAAGGCTTTAAGGGCTTCAGGAGTCCAAACCCTAGGGTGTAGACCTTTTTTAGTCAGCTTTGTGATAGGAGAGATAAGTGGTGAGAAGTTTTTTATAAATTTTCTATAATAGTTAGCAAAACCTATAAAACGCTGGATAGCCTTAAGTCCTTGGGGAAGTGGCCAGGACAGTATAGCTTCCAATTTAGCAGGATCCATACTAAAACCCTGTTCAGAAATTATATATCCCAGGAATTGCACAGAGGTCTGATCGAACAGACATTTTTCTAACTTACAATAAAGTCCGTTCTGTAATAATTTTTTAAGCACCATCCTAACATGTTTATGATGTGACTTCAAATCAGGAGAATATACAAGTATGTCGTCAAGGTACACCACGGCACAGACATGCAATAGATCCCTAAGGACATCGTTTATGAGATCCTGAAACACAGCAGGAGCATTACACAGTCCAAAAGGCATGACCAGGTATTCATAATGCCCACTACGCGTATTGAACGCTGTCTTCCACTCATCATTCTCCTTTATACGGATAAGGTTATAAGCTCCCCTGAGGTCTAGTTTAGTAAAGTACTTAGAACCTTTAACGCGGTCAAACAACTGTGATGAGGGGGATAGGGTAGGCGTTTTTAACCGTTATATTGTTCAGACCCCTGTAGTCTATACACGGCCTCAAATCGCCCTCCTTCTTTGCCACAAAAAAGAAACCAGCACCAGCAGGAGAGGAGGACCTTCTAATAAAACCTTTCCTTAAGGATTCTCGTATGTACTCCTCCATGACCTGGTTTTCTTTCTCAGAAAGAGGGTAGACCTTACCCCTAGGGGGCATAGTGCCCGGTAAAAGGTTTATGGCACAGTCATAGTCACGATGTGGAGGTAGCTTATCTGCCTCCCTCTTTTCAAAAACCAATGCAAGATCAGCATATACAGAAGGGACAGAAACAGAGAGTGGTTTAGCCGTGGGCACGTTGAGTAAACAAACAGGACGTACCTGAGCCATACAGTCTCGTTGACAGGATTCCCCCCAGGATAGTATATCCAAGCAACCCCAATCGAGAACAGGGTTGTGTTTCACTAACCAGGGAAAACCCAGAACGATGGAAGCAGTAGGGGAGTCAATTATTTGGAAGGTTAACCTTTCCTTATGCAAAACACCTACAGACATCACTATTTCTTGGGTCTCATGGGTCACCAGAGGTTTCTCAAGTGGTCTACCATCTATGGCCTCAACGACCAAGGGTGTGGCCTTTTGGATCAAAGTTAAGGCTGCGGTTTTAGCAAAGTTCTCATCCATAAGGTTGTCTGCCGCACCTGAATCGATCAAGGCTTTGGTTGTTATAGTGGTTTTATTGACCAAAAGAGAAACCGTAATAAACGGTCTGGAGATGGACACATGAGGGGACAAAGTCATAACACCCGAGGCCGACCCCTCTCTAGGCCTTGGGTGCTGTAGTTTCCCTGTAACTTAGGGCAGGCATTACAGTGGTGCCCCCTCTTTCCACAATAAAGGCATAACCCCTCCCTTCTACGATATGCTCTTTCAGCCTCAGTTAGCCCCGTAGCACCCAATTGCATGGGTTCGGGGGTTGGTTGACTAGGAGCGGGTAGTGCTAGTAAAGCAGTAGAGGGGGAGCAGGTAATGCCCGTGTATCCATCCGTCTTTGACTACGCCTCTCTCTTATACGGTTATCAATAAGAATGACATAATCTATGACATCATCTAGAAGAACAGGCAATTCCCTGGATGCTATTTCATCCAGTATGTAGGCGGCCAAACCCTCCTGAAAGGCTGTTACGAGGGCATCATTATTCCAAACCACTTCAGCTGCTAGCGTGCGGAATTCGATAGTATAATCCGCTACAGATCTATTACCCTGTCGTACCCTAAGCAGAGCTTTGCCAGCAGAGGCAACCCTACCGGGTTGATCAAACGTACGTTTGAAAGCTGTCAAGAACTCTACAAAGGACATAGGAGATGTATTCTCCCACATGGGGTTAGCCCATGCTAAAGCTTTCCCGGACAGGTGATTAATCAAAAAGGCAATTTTGGATCTGTCAGTGGGATAGGAACGTGGATTCATCACCAAATGGATGTCAATTTGGTTAAGGAAACCACGACACAATGCTGGGTCACCGCTGTAGCGTTGTGGCGGTGTCATGTGAACAACATGAGCAGGAACGGGTACCGGAGTGGGAATGGGTTCGGGCACAGCAGCAGCAGCCTCCTGGACGGCAGGTTGCAAGTGTGCAGTACGAGCCAGTATGGTTTGTAAAGCTTGGGCAAACTGGTCCATACGGTGGTCCAAGCCATCCATTCTAGCCTCCTGATTAACTAGGAGCTGTGGGATGTCAGCAGGTTCCATTATGGCCCTGTTGTAATGTCACGATTCGGGGAACCAAACACGCCAACACACACACACACACAAAGTGCCGTACCGGACCTTAGAGTGGCCGGGCTAAGCACACAAAGAATAGTCAGAAAACAAGCCGAGTAAGGGGAACCAGAAGACAGAATAACGTGAAACAAGCCGAGGTCAAAGGGTAGGAGAAAGTCACAGAGTCGGATAACAAGCCAGAGAGTACGTAACCAGAAGCACAAGTTCAGAATCAATACTAACAAGCAAAGACCACAACAGGGCGAAGAGGAACAGGAAAGGTAAGTATATAAATCCAAAGGTTAATTCTGATTGGATAATTTCCAATCAGAATTAACAATCACACGTGGGAGATATCTAAACCTCCCACTGTGATTGAGGCACTGTGCCTTTAACGCCGGGTCAGGTGACTGACCCCGGCGTTGGTTAAAGTGGGCGGTCTCCCAGCGTGCAGCGTCATGCATGCTGCCGCTGGGAGACACAGAGGAAGAGGCGGACGGCACCCGTGGGAGAGAGGGTGCCGCCCGCCGAGCACACGGCTGAAGGGGGACCGCGGACGGCTGGAGGGTGAGTGCCGCGAGCGGACTGCAACCTCCCCTCGCAGCCGCCCGCGGGACCCTGACAGGATCATTCTGCCCAGGCTCATAAGTTGGAGCTGCATTGAAGCTCCATAAAAGTGTAAATGCACATTTTTATCTTATTTATACCAACAATAGTTTTAATATATTACACTATTAGTTTCTTCTGTTTTTTTTTTCTTGTCTCTGCTTATACCCAATTAAGGACTATTTGGGTGCTGCACCTACCTCCTGTTGTATACCTCCAAAATGTCTTGTATTTGATGTAAGTGGTGTTGGAGGGACAC
>OW240915.1:303778308-303792021 GCA_933207985.1 Pelobates cultripes | reverse complement strand
CATTTGGCTCTAGAGCAAAGCTGATAAGATTCAAAATTAATGCTGACAAGTATTATATAAATAATTTCTATGACAACTTGTAGAAGTCTATGGACCCATATCATCTGAATCACCCCCCGCTCCTCAGTGCTGATGGGTACACCTTTATCACTGACAAGAATAAGATTCTTAAAAGGTGAGCTGAATACTTTGATAGCATTCAGAATCATCCTTTGTCCATCCATGATGAAGCCATTGATCATCTTCCTCAAGTGCTCATTAATAGAGCACTGGATGATCCATTTACTTTGTTAGACTCAGTAAGCGATCCATCTCCTCTCCAGTGGCAATGCTCCTGGCTTGGATTCAATCCCAGTTGCGGTCTACAAGGAAGGTGGCTCTGCCCTGACTGAGAGGCTCCATTAGCTTTTCCAATTCATGTGGCAACAGGAGATGATTCCCCAGGAGTTCAAAGATACCTCTATCATATATTTGTACAAGAGCAAAGGGAACTGTTAGACCTGTGATAAATATAGAGGTATATACTTACTCTCTATTGCAGGTAAGATATTTTTCAGGATCTTGCTGAATCTACCTTGATTAGGGACTTCTGCCAGAGAGCCAGTGTGGATTCTGGAAAGAGGGTGGGACCATGAGAAAACTACAGAGAAGTATCATGAGCAAAACCTATTCTCCACCTATGTCGGCTTTCAATTAGTGTGTAGAGAGGCAATAAACAAAAAAGGATTTCTAGCGCTTCTGACAGTGTTGATAGGCAACCCAAGCCAGAGTCTCTACTAATATATAGTATAAGATGATAAAAAGTTTCAGTGCCTTGTAGATGTCCTCAGGTCCAGATAGTGATCAGTACATACCGTATATACTTGAGTATAAGTCGACCTGAATATAAGTCGAGACCCCTAATTTTACCCCAAAAATCTGGTAAAACGTATTAACTCGAGTATAAGACTAAGGTGGGAAATGCAGCAGCTACTGGTAAATTCCTAAATAAAATTAGATCCTCCAAAAATTATATTAATTGAATATTTATTTACAGTGTGTGTAAATAATGAATGCAGTGTGTGTGTATATAATGCAGTGTGTTTGTATGAATGCAGTTTGTGTATGAATACAGTGTGTGCGTGTGTATGAGTGCAGTGTGTGTGTGTATGAGTGCAGTGTGTGTGTGTGTATGAATGCAGTGTGTGTGTGTATGAGTGCAGTGTGTGTATGTGATGCAGAGCGTTGGTGGGGGGGTGGGCATTTTTATTATTTTTTTTAATTATTATTATTTTTTTAATATATATTATTAATATATTTTTATTATATTATTATTTAATTTTTTATTTATATTTATTTTCGTCCACCCTTCCTGCTTAATACATGGCAGGGAGGGGGGCTCTCATTCCCTGGTGGTCCAGTCGATGGGCTGTGCAGGAAGGGGGCTGGCAGAGAGCTGTAACTTACCTTTCCTGCAGCTCCTGTCAGCTCCCTTCTCTCTCCTCCGGTCTGGTCAGCTCCCCTGTCAGCTCCCACTGCAAGTCTCTCGGCCGCGCGGAGCATTCCCCGCGGCTCTCGCAAGGTTTATAGTGGAGCTGACAGGGGAGCTGACCGGAACGGAGGAGAGAGAATGGAGCTGACAGGAGCTGCAGGAAAGGTAAGTAACAGCTCTCTGCCAGCCCCCAACAGGACCGCCAGGCTTGTAATGAGCCCGGCGGTCCTTGTCTGTATTATGGCAATGTAAGTTGCCATAATACAGACATTAACTCGAGTATAAGTCGAGTGGGGGTTTTTCAGCACAAAAAATGTGCTGAAAAACTCGACTTATACTCGAGTATATACGGTATGTAAAATTATTTTGCTCACTATTCCGCTCGCAAATGTGCATGCATCATCACGTTAATGTTGCACACAAATGTTCTCACATTACTTGGCTACGATTGGCAAATCAGAACCCGGGTATTTAAACTAATTTTGAATTATTCTCAGTGCCCTGTCGTGGTTTCCTGTTTTGTTATCCGAGACCATGTTATTTTATTGATTCTTGTGTATTTTTACTTTGGCTTGTACTTTGACTACTCTGACTTCTATATCCCTTGATCTTTCACTTGTCTAATGTTTACGTACCTTTTATTTCCCTGACCTGTCCTGTACTTTTCAATACTAAGATTAAATCTGGCTATTCTAAGGTTCAGTAATACGTTTTAGGATTTCTGGTTTGTATTATATTCAGTTAAAATACGTTCTGTGTGTTGGATATTAGGCTATTGTGACATAGCTTTAAAACCGCAATTTACTCCTTGCAGTTTTTTTATAACTTCTAAGAATTAACTGAAATATAAGACATATTGAGCATTTCAACAATCAAGACTAATTAGTGAATCTATTTTGAGTTAGTTTGCACTTGGTGTGTAGAAATTATTCTATGTAATACTGAGAAAACATTTTTTCAACTTGTTAAAAATAGTTTATTTCTGTTTAATTACTGCGTTTCCTGTCTTCTGTACCATTTATGTTTGTTTTATTTCTGTTCAGGTCAGATGTCTGACATCAAGCGTACCTTATCTATATTGTACCTTGAATTAACCAACTGCAGCATTTCACTGATCGGTACCTCAGTACTTTCTCTCTATGATATTGGACTAACACCCATACAATTTTTCTATGGTGACATTGGCTTGAAAAGGATTTGTAACCGTATTATTTGGCATTTCACAGATCCACATTTATTGAACTCCAATAAATATTTTCACAACCAGATATACCATGTTTTTATCAAAACTGTGGTATTAGTTCTCATTTGAGGCTACAACAGTATTCTTTTTGTGTATATTTGGTGTTTTAAACTTTTGCATAAATATTTTCTCTCTCTCATCCAAATACTTGCCTATATGTTTAGTTATGTTTATTTAGAACCACAATTATTTTAATTTGTTTTTATTTATTTGGCAAAATGATACATGTGGCTTCTTTATGGTAGCACACTAGACTGTGTACGGATTTGCCTTTAATAAATAATCTAATAGATTTAATTGTCGATGGTTTGAAATTCCATCTTTCTATTGTTTAAATAATATGTGATATTCATCTGTCCCTCTGGAAGTACTCTTTTAGTTAATCAATTATGCTTCTTCCTTTTAAAACATAAACAATGACATAGGCCTTGCTCTCAAGAAGGCGTATGGACATCATAAGGTCACACATATCTTATGTATTTATATGAACGAATGCTACACATGAATTTTACTATTGTGCTTTTTCCTTTGACATGTGTTATACAGAGACCTCAAAGGTCATTGTTCCACTCAAAAAAATCAAGGCTAGTCCATAATCTCAATGTGAAGCTTCTTCTGATGTTCTGGAACATCATGAGATCTAGGGGTCAACCTGTTAGAGCGTCATTTATAATTACTTTATAATATATATTATATTATTGAAATTACTTCAACTTATTTAAAAAACAAATTAATGTCTAGCATTACCTTAAGTACATATCCATAACTATATGAAGGGTGGAGCCTAGGGTAGGCTCCTGTAATGTTTGTCAGATATTTTACAACAAACTAAAACTTTTGTGTTCATGCTATCACTCTAACCTGTAGAACTCCTACGTCCAAGCCAACTTCTTCATAGTAGTCAGTGTCATTGATACCAAGTCTGGTCTGAAGTAAAAAAAAAAAGAAGAGTCAAGACAACTTCATGGACTCCAATCATCCAACCAGAAAGCAATATGCTGCGGGAATATTGGAAGAAGAAAGATGAAACATCTCAGTCGAATAATCTGGACATTCATTAATTTACTAACGTTAATAAATAATTTACTAGACTTGCACGGTGGTACAAACATTTTGGGCCAAATCACTTCTTCCAAAAATATAAATTCCTCTGCAGTGGATCAATTTCGGCCATACCATGGCTCTGCTGAATTTTGTCAATTAAAAAAATCCATTAAAAGTGCTCAAACTAACCAAAATGAGTGAAAATGGGCCAATAATTGTACTGTAAAATCTATACATATTATAAACATTTCACAGTACACTGGAAGGCACATTTCCCACCATTTAACGCAGAGATTACGTGATAAAGCATAACTTATAGAGGGAAAAATGGGAAGCGGTAAAAATTCAGATACATTATTGCTTGGAATCCAGGAATTCAAATAATCGTCCGATCGTTCCAAATTTGGCTGAATTGCAGTTTGTAATAAAATGGATCTCCAAGTCTATTTATGATGTTTTATGGTAACTGATGCCCTTGGTGCATATATTACCTGAGAGGGTATTAAGGTGGCAACATAAATTTAGAGGCAGCAAATCAGACAAGGGTAAAAAATTCAGGTAAGCATAATCCAACAGACAACGGTCTAAATTCAGGCAGCTAAGGTTCATAGATAAGAAACAGATCAAAGGGTTAAAACTCCCATTGAATGCAACAGTATGACAACAAGTGCACGTATAGGGAAACAGACAACTAAGCAATGTTCAGGTTTTAAATAGGGTGCCATTTATAAGCCATGCCACTACCAGTCCTCCTCTTCTCTCCGCTCCCTCCTCCACTTGTTTCCTTCATCTGAAATACTATGTACACAATGTCTGTCCAGTAGACAGGGTCAGACTAGAACAATTTAGTAATATAATCAATTTAAGAGTATCCACTCCATATTTTAGGTGTCCCGTGTCCTTGCTTTGGAGCCCAGCCATGGAAGCTTTTCTTTTATCATCTCACACAGGATGGAGAATCACCCAAAATAACATATTGATTCATTCCTATTGTACACCAGGAAAAAGCATTCTCGTTTGAAACTTTAATACAATGCTATTTGTATTATCTGTTGGCATTCCATGTGGAAGTTCTATTCTCATTTCTGTGATATCCCTTTGGAATCCTGTGCAGTAAAACAGTTGCCTGATTCATCATAGTTTCTATTGTTCTTTGTTGTCTATCATCCTAGTGCCCACACCAAGATAATTGTCCATCTACATTTTCAGTAATTGTCAGATATCCAATATCAAAGGATTCAAGTCTTGAGGTGGACCATCAACGACAGAATGTGCCCTCACAACCAAAACCACAGTCTAGACTTAATGGACAGTTTAGACAAGGGCACCAGTTACACTTAAGAAAAGTAAATTCATTTTGAAAATAACAAATTATATTTGTGCACATGGTTTACTTTTCTCTCCCGTGTGGAAAACTGATATGTTAAAGTGATAAATTCATGTATTCAAGGAGAACAGATGTTCCTCACACTAACGGTTCAACTCATTTAGCTTGTAAAAATTATTGATTAACAATTTGCATATGAAGTAACAGCAATGGTAGCAATGTGGTTGAATTGTCAAATGTCTCTGACTTTGTAACTATACCATGGTAGAAAATCCATATCCATCTGTTTGCTATGTGGAAATATTCTTTGTAAATGGGATCCCAATAATGTTTTATTCCCCAATAAAAAACAAAAAGTAAAAAAAGCAATTCAATTTATTCAGTGCCAGAGGAGCTAGTTATTAGATCCAACGCACAGAAGATTAAACACAAATGTTTATCATAGAGGAGGAACGTCAGTTTATGGGGAATCGGAGTGTGGAAATCACAAGGCAGGGATGCACTATGTCCCTTCTTCACAGATTCTATCTATCTATCTATCTATCTATCTATCTGGTTGGTCTGCTAGGAGAATACATGAGGCTTGTACAAGTTTATGCATATCGATTTTTTAATTTGCACTTCGTGTTTTCTTTAATTTTGTACTTGTGTAGACTTAATATATAATTACATTTTTTTGTTTGTGGTGTTGCACACATTTGCACATATTACTGTGCTTACATTTGCACATATTACTGTGCTTACATTTGCACATATGAACATGATCGTTGTGATTGCATTCTGAATTTTTATTCACACGATTATGTGCTCACATTTGCACTGTTGTGCTCACATTGCAGTTATGCACATGGTCGATGTGGTCATGTTTCTGCACTTTTATGCACATGACTGTGTGTTCTCATTTTGCGCTTAATATGTATTATGTATTTTGCCCATGATGAATGTGTCCACATTTTTGTATTTACACATTTTGCATTTTTTGCATGTGCTTTCATTTTGCACTTACCATATGTGCTCTTTTTGGCACTTATACATGTGGCCTTGGGCTCACATTAAGCACTTGTATTTCACATGATTAAGAAATACTGTTAAGGAGTGGGTATTTATTTGCACTAGGTGGTTGGTACACTTATTGCACAGGTATCGTGGTTTTATAGAATATAATTTTTTTGTGTTATGGGTTGTGTGTTGAATTATTATATGGTGGCACTATTTTTATATGGTGGCACTATTTTTATATGGTGGCACTATTCAGGCAGGATATTAGTAACACAGAAGGATTGTATTCTCAAGTATTAGGGAATTGTGGTATTAAGTATAGATTGGAAAGCTTACACAGGAAGTACATTTTTAAATAGTATTTTATTTATAAATTATGCTGTATTTTCTGTTCAGATGATAACTGTGTTTCATTGCCCTTGCCACATGATACGGTAACAATAAAGTTGAATCAATTTATCTCTGTCTCTCTGTCTATCTATCTATCTATCTATCTATCTATCTATCTATCTATCTATCTATCTTTCTATCTCTCTCTCTATCTCTCTCTCTCTATCTCTCTATCTATCTATCTATCTATCTATCTATATCTATCTGTCTGTCTATCTATCTATCTCTCTATCTATCTATCTATCTATCTATCTATCTATCTATCTATCTATCTATATCTATCTGTCTGTCTATCTATCTATCTCTCTATCTCTCTGTTTGTCTGTTTGTCTGTCTCTCTCTCTATCTATCTCTCTCTCTCTCTATCTATCTATCTATCTATCTATCTATCTATCTCTCTCTCTATCTATCTTTCTGCCTATCTATCTATCTATCTATCTATCTATCTATCTATCTATCTATCTATCTATCTATCTATCTATCTATCTGTCTGTCTGTCTGTCTGTCTGTCTGTCTGTCTGTCTGTCTGTCTGTCTATCTATCTATCTATCTGTCTATCTGTCTGTCTGTCTGTCTGTCTGTCTGTCTGTCTATCTATCTATCTATCTATCTATCTATCTACCTATCTATCTATCTGTCTGTCTGTCTGTCTGTCTGTCTGTCTGTCTATCTATCTATCTGTTTCTGTCTGTCTGTTTGTCTGTTTCTGTCTGTCTGTCTATCTGTCTGTCTGTCTGTCTGTCTGTCTGTCTATCTATCTATCTATCTATCTATCTGCCTGTCTATCTATCTATCTATCTATCTATCTATCTATCTATCTATCTGTTTCTGTCTGTCTGTTTGTCTGTTTCTGTCTGTCTGTCTGTCTGCTACAAATCTAATAGAGCAAATACTACCAAAAAAAACATTCTACTTTCAAATAAAAAATTACCACTCTAATATTCAAAGAAAAAAAAAAAATATCCCACATACCATAACATAAACCAAACAAATCAATGTTTGCGCTCCACTTGTTTTGTATATTTATTCCACTATGTATTTACTATTGTACATTTTGGAGGAGATTCATCAAATTGTCACAGACAGGTTGGCTTTCTAGTGTTTTTTTTCCCCAGTGTATTTTTGAGTTTACTTATCAATCTTCCTATTACTGTTTTCAACAGAAATGCGTTCCATCTCACTTCTGAATTATCTGCCACTCTAAATTAAGCAACTTTCTGACATGAATATTTTAGCAAAAAATGGCTGAATTTGAGTATTGAAAAGCTGAAAATTTTAAGACAATTTTTAGAACAGTTTAATCAATATGAACCGCATAGATACCAAAATAAAACAGTTTTTGCTCCCAAACACGTAAAATATGGCAATTCAGCAAGCCTTTATAATAATTTCACGAAGCATACTTACATGGGTGGAAGATGAGGGTAAAGGGCACTTGGTGTGCTGATAACGCTACTAAGCTCCCTCTGAGGTCCTATTTCGGGAAGAGGGTGTCAATGTTCTAGGCTTTTTGCCAATCACTCCAGTTCCAACCCAAATTGCCATGTGTTCTAGATCCAGGCTGAACATAAAATTGAATTCTGATCCTAAATTATTTTTCATTATCAGTTCGTAAAACATATCTGTTTACTTGCACCAATCAGATCTGAAAATAGTTTATTGCAGAATCTGAAATATTTTTTAGAGCTTATTTGTGTTTGTTCTGTATTTTATGTACGTATTAAATTTAGTCCGTCTGTGTAGAGCCTGCTGTTTTTTATTAAGTCTCCTTGAAACATTTCACGTGGTACTCATTATTAATCATATTTGTGCCTCACACCGAGAATTAGGCAGCCACAAATTATCTGTTAGTTCTCACACATATTTTTGGGAGTTATGCTGATACTTGTAAGAGTCATATTAATTTTATAGAGCAATTCAATGGGAGCAAAGTGAGTTTTGGAGACATAAATGTGCTGTACATATTTAATACTAAACATATATTTTGAAGTCATTGATGTTCAATTATGGCATTTAGCTACATTCCAATATTTTTCCTTTTTTTTTTTTTTTGGTGAGTATAACTAATACTCATAGGATTATTCACTAAACTCTGAATTGTCAGAAATTAATCAGGGAAAACTAAATTTTAAGTAAAAAGAGCTTAACTGGAAAAGTAACTGAGTTGGTGAGATTTTGCAATTCTCTATTAAATTCCATACAGTTCTCAGTTTAACAAATAACCATACTGGGGAGCCCTTTTTATTATTTCTGGTTGTTTATTATTTATATTAAGTGTACGTAATGTCAGATTATCACCTTAATCCTGCAACAACAGTACGTTTCCTAGTTAACAGATTAAAGAAGGCATCAGTTCATGGTGCACAGCTCTAGAACGCCCTCCACCCAGAAACAGTGGAGGACCATCATACATCTTAACCCCTTAAGGACACATGACGGAAATATTTCCGTCATGATTCCCTTTTATTTCTGAAGCTGTGTCCTTAAGGGGTTAAAGATTTTTTTGATTTTTCTTAACGTCACCCTTTCCATGAGAACTAGAGTTGCATTTCTACCCTTTTTCCTATTATTATTATTGTTATTTGTATTTATATAGTGCCAGCTTCCCCAGCGCTTTACAGTAAGAGTGAAATTTACCAAATGAGGCAAGAACACAATGTAACAGGAACAATAGGTAGTTGCGGACCCTGCTCAATCGAGCTTACAATCTAGAGGAGGTGGGGCATAAAAACACAATAGGAAGGGTATTAAGGGAGACAGCAAATAGACCTGGTGGGAAAATAGGAGAACTGGAGGTGAGCGGGGAGTGTGGTCCTGTAGGAGAGAGCAAGGGGAAGGTTTGAGAGATAGAAGTTACTCTTGGAGGCCATAATCAATCCTGAAAAGATGGGTTTTGAGTGACTTCTTAACGGATTGAAGACTAGGGCAGAGTCTGACAGGGGTAGGCAGGTTGTTTCGAAGGAAAGGAGCCACTTGTGAGAAGTCTTGCAGGCGTGAATTTGCAGTAAGGGTGCAAGCAGCAGACAGGAGAATGTCCCAGTAGAGCGGAGAGACTTACCTCCTTTACTCCTTTTGTTGTTTTATCTCTGATGTGTTAGTGTTTCCTTTCAGTTTCCTTGCAGATTGCTAGCTGGATAGAGAGAGAAGGTGTGATTAGAGAGATGGAAGGATGGATGGATAGATAAAGGAAGGATAGATAAAGAGACAGTCAGACAGTCAAATAGATAGATAGGTTTCAGACTTTTCAACATGTCATTTGGTAAGTATGTGTACGGGCTGTGGTTGGATGATAGACAACTAGTTAGTTTAGATAGAACTAAACTATTTTCTGTAATATTTATTACAGTTTAAAAACACTTTTACTAATTTTTTGGAGTCCTTATACACTCATGCACATTTACAGATCAATTACTCTGACATCGCTAAAATAAGGATAAGGGATTTAGGTCAAAAAGAGAGACTGTCCCTTCTAAAATAGGAGACATGGAAATAGTGGCGATGGTGCAATACAATATTCTATATATTTTATATATAACTGTATAATACAATTTTCCAAATGTCATTGTCCAGGGAAAGACATATAAGTAGAAATAAATGGATTATATATTTTTTTGGATAAGAGAATATACATTGAATAATGGTATGCTGTTTGGTTAAAACACAACTTTTACCTCAAAACCTTTTTTTTTTTTTAAACATAATAATCCTTTCATCAAGTTTTGAAAGGACATAGATTTTTGTGTAAAACGAGAAAAACCCCTGTATAGTTTAGAAAAACTCCCCTTTAGTATATAACAATATCCTTCAGCTATATACATGCACCTTTAATAATACAGTGTTTGAAAACTGTGAGTTAGTCTCTATGGTCTACCCTGCTTCTGTGCATGTAGTGACGCAAGGAATACCATAGAGACTAACTCACAGTTTTCAAACACTGTCTGACCCAATGTAAATATATATGTATATATATATATGGTTGAAGGATTCTGTTATATACTAAAGGTAGAGATAAGTTTTTCAATTTGTTTTACATCCACTTTAATAAAAAAACAAACAATTTTTTTTCTCACAACTAGACGGAAGGGTTATTATATAAAAAAATGGTTGTGGCTGTAGTCCTTTAAATTGTGCATATGGTGTTATCTGTGGACTCAGTGTCAGCAGACAAAATCCATATGCTAAAAATTCTGGAAATCTATTAAATAATATACATTTACTATATTAAAGAAAGCATATGAAAAACTATACCCAAATATTCTAAATTAAATTATATTTGTTTCTTGGTAGAAAGCAATGAGGGCTTTCAGTTGTTGATACATTCCATTAGTATTAGGAAACCTCTGTGTATACAGTTTCCAACTGATATGATAGTCGTCTTTTTATTTTTTTTTTTGCATCAGAATAAATGGTTCCAAATGAATTTTTTAACTAGACTTTGTAACCGTTAGAGAATGTATGTGTTTGTTTCTCCAATTGTCCAACCATCAAACTTAGCAATGTATGCGTGGAGGCTTAAAGCAGAAATATTCATGACACCCAGCTAGTTAATAAAATATTGTTTGTTGGGATTTATTTGGAGGAATCATGATTTCTTTCTTATATGATTAATCTTTTATAACAATGGTGATAATAGGTGGCCTGTGTGTCATTAACCTGTTGTGCTCCAAATTGGCATTGATATGCATGTATGTTCAAATCGGATAATGTGTACACATGTATCTGTTATGTTATCAAATTTGATATATTATTGCTTATTTGTCCTCTGTTTTTATTGTCTTTTTATTGTGTAACAAGTTAGTTGACATTGCTTGCACATGTCATCATCTTTGTGTTATTAAAGGGGTACTAAAAGACAATTATAGCTGACAAGGGAAGGGAGTGGGGAGGGGTATTTTGTTTTTAAATCTATGATTGAATGGATGAATGAGGGAGGGAGCACACAGTGGGAGGGTATACAGTGGGTCAGTGGGAGGTTATAGTGACCCCTTGCAGATGCTCTGAGTGCCGACCACAGATGCAAGATATGCACAGAATTGACATGTGGCAGCCTGGAACAGCATTTGCTGTCGAATTACATAAGTACCCAAAGGTTCCACTTCCTTTAATGAGTCAATCTCTCTTGTTACCTCTGAATCATGTCTGTTAAAGGTATAGTGGTGCTTTGTGCTCCAAACTGAAAATAACAGTGCTGTCAAAAACTACTGAAACCACGGGATTTGTAGCTGATTTTATATTAATGGATCATCGGCAGCTGTAAACGTGTTTACAGATTGTAGTGTACCCTTTAATCTTGTTTACAAGAGGTCCTATAATGAAATAACAAATATATTTTATGTGAAACAAATAAACATCTGTAAATATTTAACGATATAGAAAAAAAAAATCACATCTAAGAAAAATGTACTTGAGCGTTATATGTATTGAAATCCCTTTATAACATTTTACAGCACTGCAGGTAAAGAATAAATTGTTCTGGAATATCTAAAAGGGAAACGTGTTTTATGAGCAAATTACACATTTATGATTATTAGCTGCCAATGAGAATTTTCCATCCTGTCTGTCATCCAAAGGAGAGGAAGGTGAGGCTATCGTGGAGACGATTCAATAACTTGCAAGTCTCCTGTTCTGTCTCAAGAGCCTCATTCAATATATTGTATTTTGGATTCAATTGTAGATTTGGAAAAACCAAAAAAACCTTTGATTTCATGGAACAGTGGAGGCCCCTGTTTCCCCCAAGAAACAAGAACTATAGAAAGACTGTATGGAACAATCAAGTCCAATCTCCAGTTCAATTTCCAGCCAGATATAGGAATCTGTTTGCTATATTTAAAACCCTAATAAAGTTGTTTAATGTCATTATTACTCCAAAAACCACTCGATGATTGGGAAACGTAGAATGTAATTTGGATCATGAAGAACTGCAATTATTAAAACGAAAACATGTAAAATGTTTGCAAATAGAATGGTTTCTTCAGTAGGACCATCTGTTAAAATAAAACATGGCAGTTGTTTTAAGAAAGGGCAAAATTATTAAACATACCATAGCCTCTTTCACCAAAATAATATCTTCTGCTTTTTTGTCTCTCTCAAGATTTATTTTTTCTTAAACAGCAAGGTGACAATTAATTTGCTACGTTTCTCCAACCTGGTTGAGTTGGGGATTTATGCAAACTCTATTTTTATTTTACGTGACACTTGAAGGTCACTGGTCAACTCACTGTATCCAAATGGGGTGTGTTCACTAAATAACAGGTTCTTGAGGATTTAGAGACAACTTTCAATTTTTAAAACATAGCAGATATTCAATTTAGCTGAACTGGATCATTTTTTAAAAGTTTTACAAATTTTTGCCTACAGTTTTCAAGCTGTTTTCTATTTCCGCACAACTGGCTGTTTATTAGATAAACGACACTGTTTAGTCAATGGACCCTAAATCAATTTGTGCAATTCTATGTTTTTATTTGGCTTTATATATTTAAACACAAGCACAATAACTGTAGCACTGTTACAATTCTCCAGCCAAATAATCTATTATCCAGTGTAAATCATATGAGATTTTTACATTATGCTATTTCCTATTTTATAAATGATGTTATAGTTTTCTAATCTTTTTTTGTTTTAATGAAATGAACCTAACTGTGTGATATAAGTACCTATTTTCCCCCTTAAATTAAATGTTTCTAATGTTCCAGGCATGCATTTAACTAATGGGCTTCTTAATATTCTTAGATAGCCAAGAATAATATGGGATAATTGGGAGGTATATAACAGAGAACAGATTTCCCTGTATGTTTGTAATGGACTTGATCACGTTGACTTTGAAAACTGTATTGAAAGAAACACTCTGGGTTGAGGTTTTACTGCTCATCGGTGTAATGGTAAAGAATGTCTAAGAAACTGAGAAAAAAAAAAAAAATTACTTTTTTTTTCTTTTTTTTTGCAGGTCTGGAAAACCAAAAAAAAAATAAATAAAAAAGAAACAAACAACAATATGGTGTGTTCCTTTGTCAGAGCCTGGAGTTGCTCAGCTGTTTTTGACAGGACCAACTTTATGTTCATGAAATTAGTTTTGTAACTCATTCTCACATTTCAGAACAAGCTCAGTGATCCAATCTTCTTTAGTAACATGATACACACTAGATAGAAAGGCAGATCTCACTGGTGATAATATACGACTTATAATTGTAACATATGTCTTCAGTATATTATTTCGGAATCCGTATATATGTAATATATATG
>OW240915.1:303563457-303778208 GCA_933207985.1 Pelobates cultripes | reverse complement strand
CCTGAGGACTCCAAGCACTCTGGCAGACACCACAATCACGAACCGGAGAAACAAATAAATTCTCCCAAGCATATGAATGCTGTAGACAGTTGAATAGGAACCATACGAATAGGTTTACTCTCCTAGCAGTCAAACTGGAACAGCATACAATAAATCCTTCCCCCAATAATGAGACGACACTTCACTTTGAGGGTTAAAACAGGAACTCTCTGTAATGGCCACACACTGGCTTTTATGCAAGTCCCCATGCAAGGGGACATCCCACACGGTGGGACACAGTACAACCAATCGTTACAGGGGAACCATAAAACACACCCACATTTACATCACAATCCCTCCTCTCTGTCCAGGAGATAACTGAAGTAATCCAATTATCTCCCAGGACAGAGGCAATACAATAAAAGACATAAAATTACATACAGTTACATTTATTCCATAAAACATAGACATTCTACATATCCCCAGATAGCTTAGATCTGAGTGCACATTACTACCGAATGGCGCTCAGATCACATAAATACAGTTCAATCGCCATGGAGCCAAAGCCTTTCATACAGTCTTTCAGTATATGGCTGGGCTCCATGGCATAGCTATCTGGGGTAGCATGGCTTTAACAGTCTACAGAAAGGCATGAATATGCTTTTCAGGGAAAATAAAAGGTTTTAACTGCCGGGCCATAATCTAAAGGGAGCAGGCGAGCAACCAGGCTCCTCCAGTGGACAGTGGCGAGGCTGGTTTCGCCACATTTCTTCCCTTTACCATCCAGACTAACAGGGTATCTGACCTCCTGTCGGTCAGTGCCCTGGTTAGTCCAGCAACCCACCCACGAAGCACAAACAGCAGTACCTCCCACCCACAATAAATGTTTACCCCACCTGGATAAAGTAGCAGCTTGTCCAGGTCCAGGTTCCTCACCACGGCTGTGCGGGGAGCTGGTAGACTGCCTTGGTGGGTTGCTGAGTGGGCAGAGACCAGCGGTACTCTGCCCTGGTGCCAGCGCTACCACTGAAGTAGCCTGGTTGGAGCCTGGTTGTGGGAGGGGGAGACCGACCGTCTCCCCTCTGGGTACACAGCTCTGGGGCTGGGGGACAGGACCGACCCTCCCTACCTCTTGTGCTGCAAGTGCAAAGACTACGGTCCCATCTGCACTGTTGGGGGTGTAACATCTCCCCTTGGTGGGTTAGGCTGCCGCTGGAGAGAGGGTGTAACAAGCTCCTCTCTCTGAACTGTAACCTGCCGCTGGGGAGAGGGGGTAGCAGGCTCCTCTCCGTGACACTCTCTCTGCTGGTGGTGAGGGGGACCAGCTGTCTCCCCTTTCAATATTTTGTCCTGCTGCTGGGGTGCGAGACTGACGGTCTCTGCTCCCTGCAGGACACTCTGCCGCTGGGGAGGAAGGACGACACCTTCAGCTCCCTGGGATACAATCTGCAGCTGGGGAGGAAGGATGACACCTTCAGCTCCCTGGGACTCACTTGACCGCTGGGGAGAGGGACCAACTGTCTCCTCTCCTAAGAACACACACTGCCGCTGGGGAGGAAGGACGACACCTTCAGTTCCCTGGGATACACACTGCCGCTGGGGAGGAAGGACTGCACCTTCAGCTCCCTGGGATACACACTGCCGCTGGGGAGGAAGGACTGCACCTTCAGCTCCCTGGGATACACACTGCCGCTGGGGAGGAAGGACTGCACCTTCAGCTCCCTGGGATACACACTGCCGCTGGGGAGGAAGGACTGCACCTTCAGCTCCCTGGGATACACACTGCCGCTGGGGAGGAAGGACTGCACCTTCAGCTCCCTGGGACTTACTCTGCCGCTGGGGAGGAAGGACGACACCTTCAGCTCCCTGGGGTACACCTTTGAGTCCCCGTAACGCACTCTGCCACCGGATAGGGCGGCCGATACCTTTGGCTGGATCTGCCATGAACTGCAGGTACTCGTCTACCTGGCTCCTTACGAGCTGCACGTATTTCTCCGGGGGGTTGGGTCCAAAGAAAGCCAGCCGCATGGTAAACTCTCTGTCATACTGCTCCTGAGTGTAGCTGGGTGCCATGCTTGCGCTGCTGAAGTTGGTTCTTTTGTAGATAGGGTTGCTGTACGGGTACTGGCGTTGCCCTCAATTTGTAATCTAGGAACTGGTGTTGTATTATAGCTGTCCTTCTGGGCTGTGGAAATGATCCCGTCGCTTGCCACCAATGTAACGGATCACCTGGCACCCCGACTGGGTACCTCCGTTGAAGGATGCTCCTAGCGCTTCCTGAGGACTCCAAGCCCTCTGGCAGACACCACAATCACCGAACCGGAGAAACAAATAAATTCTCCCAAGCATTTGAATGCTGTAGACAGTTGAATAGGAACCATACGAATAGGTTTACTCTCCTAGCAGTCAAACTGGAACAGCATACAATAAATCCTTTCCCCAATAATGAGACGACACTTCACTTTGAGGGTTAAAACAGGAACTCTCTGTAATGGCCACACACTGGCTTTTATGCAAGTCCCCATGCAAGGGGACATCCCACAGGGTGGGACACAGTACAACCAATCGTTACAGGGGAACCATAAAACACACCCACATTTACATCACAATCCCTCCTCTCTGTCCAGGAGATAACTGTGAAGTAATCCAATTATCTCCCAGGACAGAGGCAAGACTCCATTAACCACATGGCAGTAACAATACAATAAAAGACATAAAATTACATACAGTTACATTTATTCCATAAAACATAGACATTCTACATATCCCCAGATAGCTTAGATCTGAGTGCACATTACTACCGAATGGCGCTCAGATCACATAAATACAGTTCAATCGCCATGGAGCCAAAGTCTTTCATACAGTCTTTCAGTATACGGCTGGGCTCCATGGCATAGCTATCTGGGGTAGCATGGCTTTAACAGTCTACAGAAAGGCATGAATACGCTTTGCAGGGAAAATAAAAGGTTTTAACTGCCGGGCCATAGTCTAAAGGGAGCAGGCGAGCAACCAGGCTCCTCCAGTGGACAGTGGCGAGGCTGGTTTCGCCACAATATGGTTATTTTATTTATCTATTTTTAATTGATACTCACTGTTGTAAAACATGCATATTTAAGGAGTGGTAGGCAGAGGTTGAGCTTGGGTACTAGGAGAGTCTCCGTGTTTGTCAAACAGTGTAACAGAAAATGGGAGTACAGAACCCCAAAACCCCATGCACCATAATCACCAAAATTAGGTGTATTGGTTCTGGTGCATATAGTGCATATCATTTAATGTCATGGCATATCTGACTTGGCATTGATCCTTAAAAATGTTAAAAAATATGATAGTTTTTAACATTGCCATAATTTACTAATAGATTTATTATTTCTATATATTCTTGTTAATTCTTTCATATTGTTATAAGATAAATTAAAGTCCTGGCTTTAATAACCTTCTAATGTTTTAGCCTCCATCTTCAGGGGTAGTTTCATCTTCAATATTTTATTGCCAATATGGACAATTAACTTGCCAGCAGTGCTTATTAAACCCACCTGTTCAAAACATGTGGATACCAATGTCCAACATGGTTAGAGTGATAAATTATTTTTTTCATTATGAAGTTGTTTTTATAACATGCAATCATCATATCATCAGAAATTACATTGCCCAATTTGTGCGGTTACATATATGTTTTTTGTTTGTAGGGTCATGCATATGTGGGAGGTGTGAATGTCTGCTTTTAGAAAAAAGTGGACTGATTTATGGAAAGTTCTGTGAATGTGACGATAGAGAATGTATTGATGACGAAACGGATGAGATCTGTGGAGGTAAGTACACAATTCTAATGAATGTCTCAATTAATGTTTTGCCTTTTTGATGTCTTGTTTGTGTGTGTAATGTTTCTGTCATTCAGTAATTTAGAATACTGATGCATTCATCCATACATCACCATTGAAAACATTATAAATTTAAAATGTATATCTAGGTTTCAAATGTAATATTAGATTTTTAAAAAATCAGTCTTGCTATCACAATTAAAGGGACCAAATAAGCACTGAAACAATGTTAGGATCAAAGGGACACTACAGTATACGCACTATACTATACTATACTGAACTCTGACTGGTCAATTCTCTACCATTTAGGAGTTAAATCACTTTGTTTATACAGACCTGGTCACACCTCCCTGTATTAAACTCACAAATCCTTCCTAAACACTTCCTGTAAAGTAAGATCTAATGATTAACTTCCTTTATTAGACGTTCTGTTTAATTTAGAATTCCTTATATCCTGCTCTGCTATTATTATTATTGCCGTTTAAATAGTGCCAACAGATTCCGTAGAGCTTTACAATATCATGAGAGGGAGGATTTAACTATAAATAGGACAATTACAAGAAAACTTACAGGAATGATAGTTTGAAGAGGACCCTGCTCAAACGAGCTTACAGTCTGTAGGAAGTGGGGTATAAAACACATTAGGACAGGAAATAGCAATAACATAAAGTGGGAGTGAAGCAGAGCTGAAGGAGAGAGTAGAGTGCTGCCCTTTAGGAGAGAGCAAGAGACAGGTATGTAAGGTAGAGGTTACTCTGGGAGGCCATACGCTTTCCTAAAGAGATGGGTTTTAAGGCACTTCTTAAACAATTGTAGACTAGGGGAGAGTCTGACGGCGGTAATCAGGCTATTCCATAGGAAGGGAGCCACCCGCGAGACGTCCTGCAAGCGTGAGTTGGCCGTACGGGTGCGAGCAGCAGACAGGAGAAGGTCACGGGCAGAGCGGAGAGACCGAGAAGGGACATACCTATGGATTTGTGAAGAGATATAAGAGGGACTAGAATTATTCAGTGCTTTATAGGTATGGGTTAGCACTTTGAATTGACTCCTATAGGATACAGAAAGCCAATGTAATGACTGACAGAGGGGTGAGGTGTTAGAGGACCGATTAGAAAGGAAAATCAGTCTGGCGGCAGCATTCATTACAGACTGTAACGGGGCAATTAGGGAAGACCAATTAGGAGAGGGTCACAATAATCCATGCGGGAAATTACTAGAGCATGGACAAGCTCCTTGGTAGCATCTTGTGTAAGAAAGGGACGGATGCTGGCTATGTTTTTAAGATGGAATCTTCAGGATTTGGCAACATACTGGATGTGAGGCTCAAAGGTGAGGCCAGAGTCAAGTATGATGCCAAGACAGCGCACTTGCAAGGATGGACTCATGTGAATACCACTAACTTGAAGGGAGAGTGAAAGAGGAGGATCAGTATGAGGAGGAGGAAAGACAAGGAGCTCAGTTTTAGAGAGATAGAGTTTCAGAAAGCGGGAGGACATCCAGTCAGAGATGGAAGAAAGGCAAGCAGTGACACATTGCAGGACGGCAGTGGAGTGGTCCGGGGAGGAGAGATATATCTGGGTGTCATCAACGTACAGGTGTTATTGAATTCCAAAAGAGGTAATATGTTTGCCAAGAGAGGCAGTATAAAGGGAAAATAGAAAGGGAGCAAGGACAGAGCCTAGGGGGACTCCAACCGAGACAGGACAAGGGGAGGAGGTATCATTAGAAAAGGAGACGCTGAATGAGCGTTGGGAGAGATAGGAGGAAAACCATGAGAGGACAGAGTCACAGAAACCGAGTGATTGAAGAATTTGAATAAGGAGAGCATGATCAATGGTGTCAAAGACAGCAGAGAGGTCAAGAAGAGTTAGTATGGAGTAGTGGACTTTGGATTTAGCTGTGATTAGGTTGTTAGTAACTTTGATAAGAGCAGTCTCAGTAGAGTGGAGAGGGCGGAAGCCAGAGGGAAGAGGGTCGAGGAGAGAGTTGGAATTGAGGAAGTGAGACATACTGGTAAAGACAAGTCTTTCCAGAAGCTTTGAGGAGAAAGGGAGCAGGGATTTGGGACGATAGTTAGAGGGGGAGGACGGGTCAAGAAATGTTTTTTTCAGGATAGGTACTACAGTGGCATGTTTAAGTTCTGCAGGGACAAAGCCAGAAGAGAGAGAGAGCAGTTGAAGATGTTTGTTAAGGAAGACGCAAGACAAGGGGAGGGAGATCTGATACGGTGATATGGGATAGGATCGAGCGGGCAAGTGGTGGGGCGAGAGGAAAGGAGAAGCACAGACACCTCTTGTTCAGTAGCCAGGGAGAAAGTCTGAAGGGTAGGAAAGGCATGATCTACGTGTGGTTGAGAAAGAGAAAGGCAGGGTGGGGAGAATTCTTTCCTTAGCTGTTCAATCTTGTCTGTAAAATAACATGCAAAGCTATCGGGTATAAGGTTAGATTAGGGGGTGGCCACAGCAGGGTGAATAAGAGATTTAAAGGTGTCAAAGAGATGCCTGGGATTGCGGGACCATGAACTAATGAGAGAGGGAAAGTATGACTATTTGGCGGTGGCAAGGGCTGCGTTTTATGAACACAATATGAATCTAAAATGGAGAAAGTCTGACTGGGTGCGAGACTTCCTCCAGGAGAATTCAGCACAACGGGAGCATCTTTGCAGGTAGCGTGTTGATGTAGTATGCTTTTTAGTAATAGCTTTCTAGACCCTCATGTGTGATTAAAGTTCAATTTACAGAGCAGATGATAAAAACTTCTAAAGTAGGTTAACATCTGATTGAAAAATTAACCATTTTGCTTTAATGCAGGCTCTGTCAATCATAGCCAGAGGAGGTGTGGCTAGGGCTGCATAAACAGAAACAAAAGTGATTTAACTCCTAAATGCCAGTGAATTGAACTGTGAAACTTCAGAGGCATGATCTTTATACTAAAACTGCTTCATCAAGATAAAGTTGGTTTGGTGACTATACTGTCCCTTTAACAGCTTGATTCACTACATTTTAAGGATAGAAATATATTTATACGATTGATAAAATTAAATTTGAAATCCGCATGCTATTTGAGGGTATATTTACTAGACATTTGGCTGTACACAGATAGCAGTGGGCTTGCTGACTGAGGTCAGAATAACTTAGGGGAGTTGCAGATTTTTATCAACTTTTTCACAGGTTTGCAAATTTGTTGAGTGGTCGTCACAACTCACAGCTAAGTGTGATAAATACCATAGGGTGGATTGAAAACTGTTTATCTCTAATTTTCCAACACTGTTGGAAAACCGGTGAGCTCCTAGTTCCCTATTCTTTTGAGTCCTAGCATAATCTCTGTCTTAACACACATGTGCTTTACCCAGCCCATATACTCCAACTCGTATTGTGTGATGGAATGTTAAAATTTATATCAAATGCTGGTCTCTCAACACACACTGAATTTCAAAAATACTGTGGCATCTTGCTTAGCCACTACTAGCAGCCAGTGAGCTGCAGGCAACTTATTTAAAAGAAAAAAAAAAGGATGACAGGCTTTTTATAACTGCATTTACGCTGCTGGCTAGGAAGTCACGGCACATTAAGCAGAAATACTGTTTCCCAAGAAGAAAGATATTAGACAGTAAAGAGGATGCATTTGTTCAAGAACTGATATTGTGGTTTCAAACTTGTTTTAAGAACTCCTCATTTTATTACACCCCTTAATTCACAAACAGGTAAGACAATAGGCAAATATATTATGGCCACAAGAGGGAACAAAAAATTTATAAAAATAAAAATATAAACCGCTATTATATCTCCAAAACTGAGTGACTCAACACCATATAAACAAATAAACAAACTAAAAATAACGGAGTAGCACTGTAGAAATTGTAAGTGTCTGAGAAATTGTCTCCAGTTTTACAAATCATTTTTTGTACCCGAGAAACATCACTCTAAAAATGTACTTATAAATGCATTTATTTTGTAAAAATGAAGTATGTATACAAATATATGTAGTTTGTTTTTTTCTCACTGTATAAAATTTGTTTTGGGTGCAGGCCACGGGAAGTGTTACTGTGGAAACTGTTACTGTGAGGCTGGTTGGCATGGAGATAAATGTGAATTCCAGTGTGATATCACCCCATGGGAGATCAAGAAAAGATGCACATCGCCAGATGGCAAAATCTGCAGCAACAGAGGTGTGTCATTACTAATGAACCTCACATCTGTATGTCTTTCAATTAGTCTTACACAGTAATTGTGCCAGGTTCTAATTTATTTGCCCAGTTTATTAATAACGTCCAGAATAATGTGAGAAGCACAGATACAAGCTCATAAAACATTCAAGCAGCTAATGCATTGTCTGTCACTTTCAGATATAAGATTTTTGAATGCAAATATCATGGCCGTATTTATTGCGGATTAGATCATATATGGTTTGTATTTATGAAAGTCTGCTATTAATTTCTTGTTGCTCTGTAGCCCTCTCTCCCATGTTTTGCCACTTCCTGCCCACTCTGTCTTTGCTGCTCCATGTTAGCCACCTGTTCCCATTCTCTCGTATGATTGCATACAGTACATTTTCGACTTTGATGTGAAAATGAGTCATGATGTTGCTGCCATTAACCCCTTAAGGACACAGCTTCAGAAGCTTGTCTTACGCTTAATGACACAAGCAATTTTTGCATTTTCTTGCTGTATGCGTTCAACTGCAATTTGCATCTCTCTCGTTTATTGCACCGACACATATTATATACTGTTTTTAAAGGACATAAAGGGCTTTAATTTGATGTAACATATATATATATAAATGCTTATTTATTATTTAAAAAATACAGAAAAATGCAAAAAAAAGAAAAATTTTGTGTTTTTTGTACAGTTTTTGCAATAATAATGTGTGCCTAATTAGTGCAGGTTAAAGAAAGTAATTAAAAATAAATTTATTTAGTTGTTCTGATTTACAAAATATATAATGTGTCTGGGATTTAAAGTTTTTTTTGGTAGTTACAGGTCATAAAGCACAAGGAGTAAAATAAACTTTTAATGTAGAGCGATTTTAGAATTTTGTATGTTTGTCTTGTAAGCTTAATAGCCATAAAAGAAAACAAAATTGCCACACAAAAGTATATATTTATATAAAGTAGACATCACAGGCTATTGTCCTAAGGTTTATTTGACACTTTCTAAGTAGCCATTTCACCGCCAATCTCTGCTAAATATTGGAGTAAAATTTAGTTTTTTGGAGTTTTTGGCACACAAACTTATAACAAAGAACTTCCCATGTATATTTTGTAAAGTTGGTGTGTGCTATTCCTGTACAAAGTTTTATTTTGTGTTCAGTTACTTCTGCTGAGTACAACGATACCCCCATTGTATGTCTTTGGCACTATTTCGTGAAGCTACAGTGCCATATAGGAGACCTGTCCGTTTCAACATTTACAGTAGAATTTTGAGAGGCGGATTTAATGGGCCTATGCTTCAATTTGGGGTATTATAGCAGTTTGACTGTTCAAAAAAAACCCACAAAGGCCTACCATTTATAAAAGTAGACACTCCAGGGTATCTCATATGGTGCATATTGTGCCTTAACATGCCCCCATTTTTTCACCAATATATGCCAAAGTATGTGGTAAAAAATAATTTTGGGCATTTTTTACATACGGATTACATTTTTGCTGGGCATTTTGTACATTTCATATGTGCCACTAAGTTCAAACCCCCAAATTATGCTCAGCTAAGTCTTCTGAGTAAAACAATATGCCCAATGTATGACCTAGACACTATTTTGTGAAGTTACACTGCTATAAAAGAGACGTAACAAGTTAAGGTTTTTAAGTGTGAATTTTCATGGAGGGTTTTGATGCGTCCGTGCCCACTTTGGAGCACTTGAGCAGGCTACATATTACAACTACACCATAAAGGCATACCATTTCTTAAAGAACACATCCCAGGGTATTTCAAAAGGCATATTTTGAACCTTAGCGTGGGATAATTTTTCCGCTAGCTTGTACCAAGTGTAATGGTAATAAGCGTTTTTTTGCCTTTTTGACACACAAAGTAAATTTGCGCAGTACATTTTGCAAATCTTATGTGTGCTACGACTGTATAATACTTCATATGTTGCTCAGCTATGTCGGCTGAGTACATCAATACCCCCGTATGTACCTTTGCCAGGTATATGTGGACATCGGAGGGGCACATTTGGGACACAGCCATTCCAGTTCATTTCAAACTTTAAATTTTTACACTGTTCCCATGTCCCATTTTAGAGTATTTTACCAGGCTATATAATCCAAATACCCCATAAAGCCATACCATTTCTTAAAGAAGACATCCCGGGGTAATTCAAAAGGCATATTTTGAACCTTAGCGTGGGATAATTTTTCCGCTAGCTTGTACCAAGTGTAGTGGTAATAAGCATTTTTTCTGCCTTTTTGACACACAAAGTGAGTTTGCGCAGTATATTTTGCAAACCTTATGTGTACTACGACTGTATACTACTTCATATGTTGTTCAGCTATGTCGCTGAGTACAGCAATACCCCCGTATGTACCTTTGCCAGGTATATGTGGACATTGAAGGGGCACATTTGAGACACAGCCATTCCAGTTTTTTCCAAACTTTGAATTTTTACGCTGTGTCCATGTCCCATTTTAGAGTATTTTACAAGGCTATATCATCCAATTACACCATAAAGGCATATCATTTCTTAAAGAAGACATCCCAGGGTAATTCAAAAGGCATATTTTGAACCTTAGCGTGGGATAATATTTCCGCTAGCTTGTACCAAGTGTAGTGGTAATGAGCATTTTTAATTTTTTTACTTTGTAAAACTTTTTTTACTTTGTAAAACCCATTTTTAAACTTTTTTTTTTACTTATTAAATGTTTTACACTATCTTAACTTTTTTTACACTTTTAATTTTTTTTCTAAACTTTTCTTTTACCGTTAACCCCTAACTAGCAGTAAGCAGCACTAACCGTAAATTCCCCATTTTCCCATAACTCCCACCCACCCCAGCTAGCAAAATATTTAATTATAAAATATTTAAATTAATTAATTAAATAAATGGAACCCCTGAGGGTTAAAAAAAATAAATAAAAGTTAATCCTCAGGGGTTAAAAAAATTAGATCACAGTATAATACTGTGATCTGTATTTTGATCACTGTAGGCAGTGATCAGCTGGCAGGGAAGGGGTTAATTTTTATTTAGACTGGGTAAAGGGGGTGGTATTTTTTTTTTTTTTACTTAAACGTTACTAAAACATTTAAAAAATTTTTTTTTTTACCTTTTTAAAGCTTATTTTAAAACTTTTTTTAACGTTAACCCCTAGTTAGCCTAACACCAAATTCCCCAATTCCCCACTAACTTCCACCCATCCCAGCTAGCTAAATATATAATTTTTAATATTTAAATTAATTAATAAAATAAATTTAACCCCTGAGGGTTAAAAAAAAAAATAATTAACCCTCAGGGGTTAAAAAAAAAAATCAGATGACATTAAAATGTATACCCTGCCAATTGATCACTGTAGTCAGTGATCAATTGGCAGGGAAGGGGTTAATTTTATTAAAACAGGGGCAGGGGGGCTGGGATTTAACTTTAATTTTTTTTTTTTTTTACACAGGGAAGCAGATCAGCACTGATCCGTCTCCCTGCACACAGAACCAGGAAGTGCAGGGAGGCGGAAGGTGAGTATGTGGAGCACATGTGCTCGCTGTCAGCCTGTCAGAGCGAGCACCGGTGCTGGGGCAGCCCGATCGGGTGCTCCCGGTCTGCCTCTAATGCAGAGGCAGACCGGAGCACCGTTAACCCCGCGATTGCCGCGATCGCGGCGATCTGGGATTAATTTAAGAAAATGACGGAAATTTTCCGTCAACGGTCCTTAACTGAAGGACAAGGTTGACGGAAAATTTCCGTCCACGGTCGGGAAGGGGTTAATAAAACAAGTCAGTCCTTTCAGTGCAGGACTGTCTTTCCAATGCCAATACTGAGAGACTGACAGCAGCTAAACAATAGCTCCTACCCACCTGTGGAAGAAAGTGTATACCTGTTTTTCTTTGTGGCAGAGAGAATCCATAAACTATTGGTAAAAAAAAAAAACAAGCTAAGGAAAACTCTCTAGCTAGAACAAGCTGGAGATTTTTATTTTCCAACTCACCCAAGAAGGATAAAAATGTCCATTCCCACAGAGCAGGGTAAGCCAGGAGATGCACCGAAAGGCGTGATTAACTCATGCATTGCAATATGTCACACAACAAGGTTAAAAAATGTTTTTCCAGTTTTGATTTAAAAATGTGCACACACTATACACAGACAGGGTGCATTTACCATTCTTGCTGCCTCAAAGCAAGTTTCCTTAAAAGGAACACTCCAGTGTCCAAATACAAGCAAAAAAAAAAAAAGAATCCCTGTGTAGTAGAAGTGCGTTTTTTCATTGGTGTTATATCTAAAAACAGCTTCCAAAAGCTGCAGATCTATTGCTTGCAGCATTTGTAAGCCCTCCCCCTTCTAACCCCTTTAAGCCTTGTGTGGCTACCCAATCACAGACTTACCAGTTCAGCTCAGTGAGAAGTCTTTGCAAGGCAGGTGCTCTGACAAACTGCTGCCTCTTGAATTTAGTTTCACTGATTTAACCAAACCAGGAAGAAACATGAACAGTTGTCCAATTAACAGCCAGGAGGCTTTAATAAGGTTAATTTACAAAAGTGCAATTTTCCTTTTTGTAAAATGAGAAAAAGTGGACACACTCTTCACCCATAAAGCACTACAGCAAGCTGAAGAAAGTCTAGAATGTCCCTTTTAATATATATATATTTGGTGTATGTGACTGGATGGGTAAATGCGGCTAGTTTGTAGTATGATTGGAAGGTTAATTTGACTAAGTGGGTGACTGGATGATAAGTGGGACAGGGCTGAGAGAGGATGGTATGGTATGTGTGTGTGTAAGAAACCTTGTGTTAATGCATGTGTGGGTGCTTTAGGGTGTGTTTGAGAGGGATAGGGGATGCGGGATAAGCATTGAGGTGGACTCAGGGGCGGACTGAGAGCCTTTGGGGCCCCCGGGCAAAATTAGATCCCAGGCCCTCTGAAGGCCAAATATATGTGCATTAAATAAATGTTAAATATAATTCATAATACGGCATTCCTTTGGATGTGTGTATTGTGAAGACCTGTGTATCAATGCATGTTTGTATTTGAGTCCGTGTGAATGCACTTGTGCATGTCTGGATGACTAAATGTGCTTTTTTGTATATAGGGTCAGTGTGAATGCATATGACAAGTGACAGAGTGTGTGAGGGAGAAGGTGACAGGTGGAAGAGTGTGGGAGGTTGTGACAGGTGGCAGAGTGAGGGAGGGGTTGAGTGGTGGCAGAGTGAGGGGGAAACAGTGAGTGGGTGTGACTGGTGACAGAGTGAGGGAGTGGGTGACTAGTGACAGAGGGAGGGAGATAGGGGTGACTAGTGACAGAGTGAGGGAATGGGTGACTAGTGGCAGAGTGAGGGAGGGAAGAGATGACTAGTGGCAAAGTGAGGGAGGGAAGGGGTGACTAGTGACAGAGTGAGGGGGGGTGACTGTCACTAGTCACCCCATCCCTCTCTCTGTCACTAGTCACTCCCTCCCTAACTCTGTCACTGTGTCACCCGCTCCCTCTCTCTGTCACTAGTCACCCCATCCCTCTCTCTGTCACTAGTCACCCCATCCCTCTCTCTGTCACTAGTCACCCCATCCCTCTCTCTGTCACTGTGAAGGAAGGAAGGGGTGACTGGTGACAGAGTGAGGGAAGGGATGACTAGTGGCAGAGTGAGGGAAGAAAGGGATGACTGGTGACAGAGTGAGAGAGGGGGTGACTAGTGACAGAGTGAAAGAGGGGGTGACTGTCACTAGTCACCCCATCCCTCACTCTGTCACTAGTCACCCCCTCTCTCACTCTGTCACTAGTCACCCCCTCTCTCACTCTGTCACTAGTCACCCCCTTCCCTCTCTCTGTCACTCCCTCACTCTGTCACTAAGGACAGAGGGGGTGTTTAGTGACAGAGTTAGGAGGGAGTGACTGGTGACAGAGAGAGGGATGGGGTGACTAGTGACAGTCACCCCCTCCCTCACTCTGTCACTAGTCACCCCCTCTCTCACTCTGTCACTAGTCACCCCCTTCCCTCTCTCTGTCACTCCCTCACTCTGTCACTAGAGTGAGGGAAGGGGTGACTAGTGGCAGAGTGAGGGAAGGAAGGGGTGACTAGTGACAAAGTGAGGGTGGTGGTGACTGTCACTAGTCACCACCTCCCTCACTCTGTCACTAGTCACCACCTCCCTCTGTCACTACTCCCTCCCTCCTTCTGTCACTAGTCACCCCCTCCCTCACTCTGTCACCTGTCACCCCCTCACTCTGTCACTAGTCACCCCCTTACTCTGTCACTAGTCACCCCCTCACTCTAGTGACAGAGTGAGGGACAGGGTGACTAGTGACAGAGTGAGAGAGAGGGTGACTAGTGACAGAGTGAGGAAGGGGGTGACACAGTGACAGAGTGAGGGAGGGGGTGGTGACTGTCACTAGTCACACTCTTCCCTCCCTCACTCTGTCACTAGTCACCACCTCCCTCTGTCACTACTCCCTCCCTCCTTCTGTCACAAGTCACCCCCTCCCTCACTGTGTCACTAGTAACCCCCTCACTCTGTCACTAGTCACCCCCTCACTCTAGTGACAGAGTGAGGGACGGGGTGACTAGAGACAGAGTGAGAGAGAGGGTGACTAGTGACAGAGTGAGGAAGGGGGTGACACAGTGACAGAGTGAGTGACTAGTGACAGAGTGAAGGAGGTGGTGACTGTCACTAGTCACCCCCTTCCCTCCCTCACTCTGTCACTAGTCACCCCTTCCTCACTTTGTCACTAGTCACCCCTTCCCTCCCTAACTCTGTCACTAGTCACCACTTCCCTCCCTCACTCTGTCACTAGTCACCCCCTCCCTCATTGTCACTAGAGTGAGGGGGTGACTAGTGACAGAGTGAGGGAGGTGGTGACTGTCACTAGTCATTACCTCCCTCCCTCTGTCACTAGTCACCACCTCCCTCTGTCACTACTCAATCCCTTACTCTGTCACTAGTCACCCCCTAACTCACTCTGTCACTAGTCATCCCCCTCTCTCACTCTGTCACCAGTCATCTGCTCACTCTGTCACCAGTCACCCCTTCCTTCCCTCACTCTGCCACTAGTCACCCCTTCCCTCACTCTGTCACCAGTCATCCCCTCACTCTAGTGACGGAGTGAGGGAGGGTGTGAGTAGTGACAGAGTGAGGGAGAGGGTGACTAGTGACAGAGTGAGGGGATGATTAGTGACAGAGTGAGGGAGGGAATGGGTGACCAGTGACAGAGTGAGGGGGGGTGACAGTGAGGATGGGTGACTAGTGACAGTGGGGGGACTAGTGACAGTGAGGGGGGTGACTGGTGACAGTGAGGGGGGGTGACTGGTGACAGTGAGGGGTGGGTGACTGGTGACAGTGAGGGGGGGAGGGGGTGATTGGTGCCTACCTGTCTCTCTGCTTCCTCGGCTCTCTCCCAGGCTGCAACTCCTTCCCCATGCTGGGCTCTGTGTGAAAGGAGTAAACAGGAAGTGAGGTCACTTCCTGGCCCCGCCTCTCCCATCACACAGAGCCGCATGGGAGAGGAAGCCGGAGACCTGGCAGAGAGCAGGTGAAGCTGCCAGGTCTCATGGGGGGGGTGGTGGGTGACTAGCAGAGCGGTAGGTTGTGGGGGCCCCGTGCTGCATCAGGGGCCCCCCAACCTATCGATTAAATAGTTTTATTTTATTATTTTGCCGTTCCAGTTGGAGAGATCTCTGATCTCTCCAGCTGGAACAAGGCTGTGCTGCCGGGCCCCTGACTGCCTCGGGCCCTCGGTCCATGACCGATATGCCCGAGTGGTCAGTCCGCCCCTGGCCCTGTGTCTGTTGTAGGATTTTATATTATCAAATCATCTGAGCCAGGGGTAGACAACCTATGGCATGTGTGCCATGCATGGTACTCGAGGTGTCTTTGCACGGCACTCAAGCCTGCTAGAGCCAAATAGACTCTGGCCTATCAAGAGTCCCAGTGAAACTTTAGATATCTGCCAATACGAAAAGGTGGTGAAGGACAATCCTCAAATTATGCATCTCAGATCACTTCATTCTAGCACTTGTGAATGAGAATCCACACTGGAGTAGAGCAGCCCAAAGCTGCTGTTGCAGCTCCTGTTCTTGACCTGAACCTATCCTGCTTTGTCCCCAGTGGACTCCAGGGAAGTCACCCACACTGCTAGATATACACAGAAATGCAGAATAGACTTCATACAAATAATACAAACAGCACACACTTAAACACACAAACACACAATATGCACAATTGTAACACTAACAATCCACATACATGCACACAAACCCGCATTCAGTCTCTTACATGCAATACCCCAAACAGCCCCCACACATACACACACTACTAAACACACAATGTGACATATCCATCCACACACAATTCCACAAGCAGCTCCCATACACAGGTATCATACACAATACCACAAACTACTTATGAACATATACAATTTAAAACCTCATATATACACAAATACAATGATACAAAGCAACTGCAGTATAAATAACACAAGCAGGATACGGCAGCATACAAACCTCAATTTAAAAAAATGGACCGTCATGCTATGGGATCATCACAATCCTATTTTGGCGCAGTGCTGCTAAAAGGTTGCCTACTCCTGATCTAAGCAATAATGTTTCAAACAATGGGGGAGGGATGGGGGAGGGAGAGAGTCTTTATCAAGGCTTAGTAAGCATCCAGGAGGATTGAAACATTGGCACGCTGTTGATCTGGCAAAGTAAGTACACCTAGGATCCTACCTTTATTGGAATAAGTGGTTGGGGATGTGGAGTCCCAGCTCTGTATTGTCAGGTTCAGAATCGAATACAATTGTGAGCATTTCACAATATCATATAATGAAGTCATCAGTTAGCTATAGATCTATGTCTTTCAGACAGTGTTTTTTTTTTAAATCTTTTTTGATAAGCGTGCATTACATGTGCTTGATAATCCATTCTTCAGGAGTAAAATTAATTCAGCGATCCATTCAAGTATAGTATAATTTATATTAAAATATATTTTGCAAAACACTTTAATTAGGTATCCACTGTTGGAAGGGGATATCAATTACTTGGGGAGGCTATTCTATAAAAGTAAACAATTTATTGTGAGTAGCTACTGGCAGGGCCGTCTTTAATAACGAATGGACCCTGGGCAAGTGTTTGCTTGGGCCCCTTGTGCCCTGCAGCTCTCGCCCCCCACTCCCTGGTATGCAATCACGGCATCCATCCCAACGCAGTGGCGGTACTAAAGTAGAATTAATTTTATTGGGACCCCCAATTGCAAGGTTGGACTAAAGGTAGAACCCCATCTGTCGTGCAACTCCAACAATGCTTTGACAGCTGGGACTCTACCAATTTCCCATGCTTGCAGGGTTGTATTTAGCACTGAGCCATGTTAGTATGTTTGAATGTAAGCATGTGTTTGTATGGAGTATGTTTGTGTGAATGTGTTTGTATGTGGTACTGGAGTTTGAATGCAAGTGTGCATTTATGTGTAGTGTTTGTTTTTGAATGTAGGAGTGTGCTTGTATGTAGTGTTGACGTTTCAATGCAGGAGTGTGTTTTATATGTAGTGTTGAAGTTTGAATGGAGGGGTGTATTTGTATTTAAAGTTGCGGCTCAGATGCACAGGTACACACTCTGACGCACAAGCAGATACACAGATACATACACTGACTACATACAGATAAACAGGCACATACACTGACAGACACACTGACACAGGTACATATATTGACACACACACAGACACATACACTGGTAGACGTACTGACAGACATACTGACACAGGCACATATACAGACATACTGACACACAGACACATATACCGACATACTGACACACACACACACAGACACAAACACTGATCAACATATTGACACACATACACTGACAGAAATACTGACACCCACATACACTGAGAAATACTGACACACACACACAGGCACATACACTGGCACACACAGACTGATATACTGACACACACACACACAGACATACTGGCACACAGACAGATATACTGACACATGCATACACATGCACTAACAGACATACTGACACACAGACAGACATACTGACACACACACACACAGACAGACAGACAGACATACTGACACACACACACAGACATACTGATACACTAACACACACACACTAACACACATTTACACTAACACACATATACACTAACACACATACACACTAACACACATACATACACTAACACACATACACACTAACACACATACATACACTAACACACATACATACACTAACACACAAACACTAATACACACACAAACACACATTTTTTTTTTAAATGTAATCCCCCCAGCCTCCTTACCTTTTGGAGTGCTGGGGGGATTCTGGGGTCCAGTGGTGCTCTGAAGCGGCGGCGGCTGGGCGGCCCGGCTGTAACGATGAGCAGGAAGCGAGCGCGAAGCACTCAAATTACTTCCTCTTCAACTCCCTCGCGCCAGCGTAGAAATGCGGCGCGGAAAGGCCGGCGCGTCATCTTCGGCTCCGGCTCGTCTTGTCTTGAGAGCTGAAAGCACTAAATTTCGCGCCCGCCTCCTACCAGCTCCCCTGGTGCGAGCCGCAGAGCGGTACCTCAGGCCCCAAGAGAAACTGGGCCCGGGGCAGCTGCCCCGTTTGCCCCGCGTTAAAGACGGCCCTGGCTACTGGGAGCATGTGAAATATGTTGTGTCTTTCCTAACACCTGGGGACCAACTGAAATAGCATGGGGATCCAATTATTGGTCCTGACCTGCAAGTTAAAGGGTTACACCAAGCACTATGACCACTTCAGGGATTAAAATGTGGTCAATGTGCCTTGAGTCCGTATGTGCAGCATTTAACTTTAATTTGCTGCTGGAGGTGTAATTCCTAAGTAATAAAAATCACATTCATTGGCTTAGAGCGCTTATCTGATTCTCTGAGCCAGTGAATGGCAACAGGATTGGCGTTCGGCTTCTACAACTCTGAAGAAGCCAGATATATGTCAACAGAGTGGGAAGGACCCAGGAAGGAGGTCACACCATTGCAAAACGTTTTTCCAAATTACCAGGAAACAGGGCATCAAAACGGCTACAGCAGGCACTAAGAGTTACGATGATTCAAGTAACCATTTCAGAACACCTGCTCTAAGTAATTTATTCCTGAATATCACTTATAATTAAAAATTATCTGATTTAGCACTAATGCACCAACACTCAAAATCAGCTTTCATTTAAGAGTTTAACATAGGCTAATTCAGATCTCTATCTGTGTCAGAAGTGAAGAAATCTATATATGCAAACAGGCAGTCCATATAAATGTCATGTTTTTTTTTTTTTTAAACTCTCCAAATTGTAGGCTCTCTATTGGTCTGCATCAACCTGTGAAAAGTAATACCATGAAGTCGCCATCTGGTGATAAAAATAAGAAAGTGCAATTGTATCATAATTCCTTAAAGGGGCAGTCTTAGCACTATAATCATTATTATTATTATTATGATTGGCATTTACATGATGGTAACTTATTCTGTAGCACTTATTACAGCGTGAAGTAGTGGTTAAGGCACCAGAAGGTTCTTGTTGCCATTTCATGGTAAATAGTGATACTGTTTTTAAATAATTTGAGACACACCTAAGTCGTTTGGGATCCAGCAATCTCAACATTCATTTAATATAGTTAAATTATAATGGAATTAATATGAAAGTAGAGATTTTTACTTTACTGATATCTGAAAATGGGGTTTCACCCCAGGAACCCTTAGGACCCAGGTAATAGTCAATTTATTTAAAAATTATTTGAGATCTTACTATGGGTTGGTGCCAAGACATTCATGGTACCATAGCCACTATAGTGCAATGTAGTGCTTATGGTGCTTAGAGTGCCGCTTAAATATATAAATAAATGTGTTCACTTTCTAAAATCTTTCGGTTTCCAGTGTCATAAAAAAAAATCTCAAGGTCATCATAAACTCTAAACTCAATGCAACACCCAAATGATCAATTATAAGAAAACAAACTGACGTACAACTGACATACAACATTACAATATATTAAGTGCTTTGCCCATACAATAACGGGATCTATGTTTCATTTGGATTAAAAATGATTTATTTAATCTAAAGGATGCACTAGTAGCTCACCCTTTGAATATTACATTTCAGTATGACATTCTAGTAATTACATATTAATAGCAAAATATTCAAAACCGACTATTCAGAATATTCACGGTCACTTATGTATCTTTCGTGATTACGTTAGCACGAAATGTATCCACATTTCAGAGAATATAACATAATCTTTATAAAAATAAAGAGATTCAAATGAGACATTATTATGTCAAGAATGCATGTCTAGTGACCCATTTTATTTTGCCTGATATAATAAGGATTAAAAAATAAAAGCACAATGCACCCAAATCAGTTATTCTTTAATAAAACTGTATACACAAGCTTTCTGAGTGCTGTCGGTGTTTTGATCATTAAATCACTCTGGAGTCTTAGTTACAGTATTGAATGTTCTGGAAAGGTGTGCATAGATTACTGTATAATGTGATAGACGTATATCCTTTAGCTTTCGATGTACTAGGGGGAAATAACTCATGTTTAGCATTGCTGGGAGCTCATTACAAAGGATTTAGAAAATCATTACAATATTGATTCCAGTTTCTTTATACAACATCAGATGATAATAAAATTTAAACCAGATTTATAACCTTGCAGGATTACATTCCAGTGCCCAACTTTATAAGAGTTTATGAGATATTTGGAAGGTTTAAACTGAATTTTAGATGTCCCCTATGAAGATTACTGTAATCGCTGTGTAGAGACCAATATTATAAAACAGCGTTAGGTTCATAATTAAGGAATTTGCGCAAATATCTTTTTTCATATTTGGAGATTGTGACTCATTTTAATTAGTTGCATGATGTTACATTGGCTGTATAAAAACAAGTGAAAGTATTGCAGCGAATAGCAAATAAAGTTTAAAAAGTCAGTGATAAATAACAGAAAAGTAGAAAAGATAGTTAAAAAGAATAAGCATAAATATTAATTTATATAATATTAATACAGTTACCTCGAAGGGTAAACCAATAAACCAATATTACACTCCTTTCTAACCAATTATATCATATTTATTTAATTAGACTTTATATATATATATATATATATATATATATTGGATAGCACAGTGGTAATGTCACCGACTTTGAACTGGGAACCACAGTATGAGCACTGCACCAGTAAGTGTCTCTGGGCAAGACACCTAATGATATATACCCTGCCCACCTCATTAATATGAGACCAACATGAACCAAGAGAGTCATGCCGGCTCGAAAGTCACCTGGATTAATAAGGTCCGCGTCAGATGCTAGGGAACCAGTGCATTCTGACTCAGGTGGGCTACTGGAACAAATCATTCCTGGACAAGGAGAGAGAACTTAGACCTGCTTGATTGCTATTACAACACCAGACCCAATGAGAGAGGCTACATGAAATGTATGTGGGAGCTATGGATGAATAAGAGACCACCATCTACCCTAACACCCAAACAGCTGGTTACACAACATTTGAACATCTTCAAAATAAATCTAGTGTAACAACTGGAAATAAATGGACTACAGAAGAAATCAACCATACACCATGAGGAGGAAGAAATTCCCATACCCACATTCTTACCTGCAGAGAATTGTCAGCCTGAATCCATACCCCAAGATGGCATAACAACAGATATAAGGGAAATGATCCTAGAAAAACTAGCAGTCGTTAACCTGCTACCGAAGATCACTGGAAAGCAACCACCGGACAGCATACTAACTGCAGTTAATAAAACATTGTCCACAATCCCATCCTGCACCATCACAAAAATGACAGGCTCATATATGCCACAGCATTAGTGGTTCTCCAGTTACCTGACTACAAGATCAGGCTCAAAGAGAAGCAATACCCACCATGGAGACTATGACCGGAATCCAAGATAAAGACAGCACGGAAGGAGGTTAGTAAGCTGGATCAATTTAACAGAGCCACACCTCCTCGCAAGACCCACCCAGAGCTGAGACTGAACAGTACTGGAAGAATATCTGGGAGCAAGAAGCATCTCATATTACCGAGGCCTAGTGGCTACTGGAAATGAAAGCAGACCACTGCATGCTGCCATAACAGTTACCAGTCATCATCACAAATATGAATTGCTAAGGGAATGCCTGGGGAATTCCACAGATCAAGGATGCAGAAAAAGAGGAGGTACCTTGGCAAGACAAACCTCTCCATGAGGTGTACCACTGGCAGATAGTGGATGTGGCTCACATGACAAAATCCTACCAGTGGTTGGAAAAGGCAGAATTGAAAGACAGCACTGAGGCACTAATCCTAGCAGCACAGGAGCAGGCACTCAGCACCAGATCAATAGAAGCTGGAGTCTACCACACCAGACAAGACACAAGGAGCAGACTGTGCAAAGAGGCCTCTGAGACAGTCCAGCACCTAGTAGTCAGATGCAAGATGTTAGCAGGAACAGCATACATGGAGAGACACAACCAAGTTGCTGGGATTGTGTACCGAAACATCTGCACAGAATATGGATTGGACCTGCCTAAGTCCAGATGGGAGATACCACCAAGGGTAGTTGAGAATGACAGGGCTAAGATCCTGTAGGACTTCAAGATCCAGACAGACAAGCAAGTGCTGGCCAGCCAACCAGACATCGTGGTGGTAGACAAGGAACAAAAGATGGTGGATGTGACTATAACATCAGGAAGAAGGAACATGAGAAGGTGGACAAATGCCAAGGACTGAAAGAAGAACTAGAAAGGATGCGGAAAGTGAAGGCACTAGTTTCTGTGCATTGCATTTAAATGTAAAACATGACAATGGGTGTACAGGCACATGTCTGTTTTCGTTGGACTATATGTGCAAATATATGAATATAGTGTACCAATGAATGAGAGTGTTATGCTAGTGAATGAATATAGTTTGTGGATACATATAAGTAGTGGGGAAAAGGAATTAGTTTCTGTTTACATTTAACAGTTTTTAAAGTGTGTGCAGTCAAGTATTCTGTTTGTAGGGGGTGGACGCAAATGTGGAGTGCTCCTGGGGGGATCCACACACACAGTCCGTTGGTTAGCTTTTTGAATTACAAAGGTAAAGGTGTTTATTTGTTTTGAACTTGGAAGTGAAACACACTCATGCTTGTCCTTCTTGTTATCCATTCCAGCTCTGTATTTTACTGAAAATGGTTAGACAACAGATGATATTACCAAATGCAAAGACATATGATATAAACAATATTAAGTAAAGTAATAGTAGAAGTAATAAATAATTATAGGTGGTATGCAAAAGTAAATTGTCTTGGGTCTATTACTATATCTGCATATTAGAATAATTGCATAAGTTTAATGCCTTTGATCTTGAGTCCTTGATGTTGCATGACCTATGATCATTTTGCTCTGTGGTGGTCTCTGTGGGGGGCTCCAGACCAGGGGATCATCTATGAAACTCAGCCCTGGATGCAGAGCCATCTTCAGATGTGGTAATATTGCTTTTGAAATGAATGCATTGTATCAGTGCATAAAATGTAGTTTGTGAATGTATGGATATAGTCTTATAGTAAATGTGTGTAGTGTGAATGAATGTGCAGCTTGTGAAAGCATGTGCAGCGTGTGAATGAATGTGCATACTTATGCAATATCTTAGGCAGCTCACGCTTTTTTACATGCACTACAATGCGACCATTCACCTCCCCAGACCATATATATTTGGATGCCCAGGAGAGGAACTCTTCCTGTCTTGCTCCTGTTTTGACATTGATGAGTGGGTTTACAGCAGCTTCTCTGTAATCTTGGCAGATCCCCGTGCCACATAGCCTGTGCTAAGAACATCAGCTGTTTTTATGAGTATCTCTTCAAAGAGGATTGTGTCTTTTACACGGTGGATTCATAATTTCATTGTTGCATTGCGGAAGAACAGGTGGCTCTTACCACCAACTTTACAATCTTTACAGCAGTTAATTTATAACTCGACAGCATTTTTTCTCTCTCAAGCACACATTGATAAATATTATTATAATTATAAATGAAAGGTGGAAAATGCAGAAAATTGAGTTGTAGTGGTTATGCTGCCAGAAGTAACCTGATGCCCCCTCCCCCCATTGTACACAGTCAAAAGAACTGTTTGACTTCTAACTGAGTATTGCTTTTCCGCCTCCTTTCACCACTCAGGAGAATCTGAAACTAGGTACTCCCAAGGTAAGGAGTCAAACAGTTCTAAAATGGTTAGACTTTTTACACTGTGGAGGTGCCAGTACACTCTTAACACCATGACCACTACAGCACACAGTATTTTAACCAGCTAAGCTATCAGACCAGCTTAATAAAATAGGTTTGGAGCCAGATAATTTTTAGATAGCTCAACAATATGATACATGGTCACATTGCATTCATCTAAATGTTTTGGAAAGAAAACTGCAGCTTTAATAAAGTTGACTCTAGGTTATTCTTTGTTATACAGCATTATATAACAGCACAATGTAACCTTTAACTGGGCTCCGAGACCCACATTTTTTGATGTCTGGATGTTGAACACAACAAAGTAAACAAGAGTAAGGCATTTACATCATACGTGTCAAGCAAGCGTGAGATTACTAGGGCCCCAGGCTCCACACAGTTCTGTCAGTCTTTCTAACCCCTCTCTCTGCCCACTCACTCCTAGCAGCGAGAGCACACACCAAGCTCAACTAAACAGTAATTCATTTTTACTAGATTCTCTTTTAGTTAACTTCATGTTTTCTATCCTTCTTGGAACCGCTACCTCATCTCACTAATTAAAAGTCTGCTCTACATTTTTTTTTGTTTAAGATTCTGATTCGCCCAAGAACAAAAATGATTCATATTGACTGGTTGAAGATTTAAGTACTTTTATATAGTAGTTCATGCGTAAGGCATGGCTTACAGACATGATAAGACGTCTCGTGCTGAGCTGCTGAACAGATCACCTTAAAGGCTATGAGGAAGCAGAGTGTGCCTGCGAGATTTCGTTTGCTTTTGTTTTAATGTAACCTCCAGCTGCCGATGTACAAAGATCATTCAATTTCCCACTGTCTTTCAGCTACTGAGTGCATCAGACGTTAAGCTCATTATTTCTACTACCCGAAGCTGACTTCTTTTAAATTATTATTGAAAAAAACCAAAAAACTACAAACTCCTTCATAGAATGACTATGCCAAGTATCACCTATAATGAATTAAACAGGAGAACAGACACTGTTCGTGTGATTTAACAAACGCCATAAAAGTCCTCATACATTTTTAAAGAAATATTAATTTTGTTTAAATATAAATCTCTACAAGTTTCTTTTATTTTTTATTATTATTATTTCACGTTCTCTCCCTTTATAAACATCTGCAACATTGCTTTCTCTATGGAAAATAAAAAACAGATACATTTTTGAATGCTTTTTTTTCTTCTATTTTGATGACGGGAGCTTTGCCACCAGTAGGTTCAGGTTCTTATTAACTTTGTAAAAAACCACCAAATGATACCGCACTCAAGAAAGAAAGTGTATATGAATATAAATTTATTGCCACAACTTAATAACATTGGAAATAGTACTCATCTATCCTGTGTAAAGACATCATAGGTATAAGGATAGTTCTATTTAATGGTTTGCCCACCACTATAAAAGTGTAGAGACTGAGTATAAAACACTTAATGTGAGATCACCAAAAAATGTTGTCTACCTATACACTGTGCAAGTACAAGAAAGAAGGTACAGTGCTTGATATACCTATACAATCAGTCTAAAGTGCAGCACAGAACAAATATATACAACATCTATACAAAATATACAATACTGCCTGACAATTATCTTCTGATAAGAATAGGATACTCTGAGACAAAAAAGGGGTATATAGATAATAAAATGGGAGGAAAAACCTCGTAGGATCGTCTTGTAATCTATAGGAATATCCTTATCCTGAGTATAAAGATGTAATTCCCATGAGAAAATATATTGAAATCTCCCCCAAAAAAAGCAAAATATGTAAAAAGAAAAAAAGAAAAAAAATACAAATGAAAAAAATTATCTATATAAGAAAAATTAAATTCTGGGATAAAGTCATGGTTTAATCTCACCACAAGGTAGTCTGGGAGGCCCCCTCCACCCCCCCCCACCCCTTTTAGTACGCCACTGCCAAATTATTCTGTAGCGCTTTACAGTATTATAAAAGGGAAAAATTTAACAATAAATTAGACAATTTCAAAGTGTTGTAGGAACAATAGGTTCTGCCTCCTGAAAATGCAATATTTACGTTAAAATATCTGCATGGGACTGACTATACTCACCAGAACAACTACAATAAACTGTAGTTCTTCTGGAGACTGTAGTGTCCCTTTAACTCCAGAAACCATGCTAATATTTTCTTTATTTAATCAAGACTTACTTTCCTCCCCGTGACATAAACTTGTATAAATGTGACCTACAAAAGTGCTTTATTTTGAAATTTTAGCATGCTGCTGGTTTTGCTAGTCAATCTATCTGTAACTGTTTCTTTAAACAAATAAATCATTATCCACTATTCGCCTGATGAATTTAGTTGTAAACGTTGTACCTAAAAATGTGCTTTTGAGACAAAAAAAAAAAAGAAACTGCAGTGTAGCAAGAGGTACATATGGAAATTGTTCTTTACCCCTAATTGTTTTCATAATGAACATAAATGACTTCAGCTGTATAATATAGCTGCAGAGAGATTTCATGAGAAAACCTCTGTTAATAATTCTCTCTTCTGTGAGCCCTACATCAAATGTGATAATTTTGATTTTGGTTGAGAAAAATATGAATTATTCATCTGCAGATAATACATTTGTGAAAATCAAACATATATTTTATGTTTGACTATCTTTAATTTACAAGCAGTGTAGAGATTTTTTTTCAGTAATGATAATATATGCCCTGTTACCTGAGAGCTGAATTGCATTATAAAATATTATTATTTATATAGCTCTAGCAAATTCCATAGTGCTGTACAATGGGTGGACTAACAGACACCTAATTTTAACCAGACAAGTTGGACGAACAAAAACAGAGAGGTTGAGGGCCCTGCTTACATGATAGAGGGAGTGGGGTATAGTGACACAAAGAGTAAAAGTAGGGGTAAAGAAGTAGGGTATTTTTGACAGCTGTAGGAGAGGAGTCAGGGTGTGGGGCTAAAAAGCAGTTAACAGTCTAATTGATATGCTTTCCTGAAAAAGTGAGTTTTCAATGATTTTTGAAGAAATGGAGACTGGGTGAAAATCTATCGGAGAGCGGGGAAGGGAAAAGGTGCAGCCCTGGAGAAGTCTTGAATGCGAGCATCAGATGTGGGAGTATGGGCAGAGGATAGACATAGGTCTTTGACAGAGTGCAGGGGCCTTGACGGGACATACTTGTGTATTAGGGAGGATATGTAGGGACTTGTAAGCAAGCACCAGTATCTTAAAGTGAGTCCTGTATCTGACTAGAAACCAATGCAGGAACTGGCAGAGAGGGGAGGCATTAGAGGTGTGGGTGGACAAAAAACTGGGAACACATTAGACCACTGAGAAGGGAATTGCAGTAATCAAAGTGAGAGAGAATAATGGCAGGGACCAGCACCTTAGCCGTGTCCAACATTAAATAGGGGTGGATGCGCACTGTGTTTTTGAGATGGAAGCATCAGGATTTGGCGATTGACTGGATATGAGGGGTAAAGAAAAGATTGACATCAAAGAGAACACCTAGAAAGCGAGCCTGCGAGGTAGAGCTGATGGTAGCACCGTAGACTTGGAGATTCAGATGGATTCAGATAACAAGACTTTCCGGGTTTTGCTGGAAAAAAGTGGGCTGCATCTTCCTTTAAAAGCCTGAGTGATAGCTAAGAAAGATGTTATCATGAACCTTCATGGATTCAATATTCATGGCTTCTAAAATGTATATCTTAGATCTTTTAGACTTTGAACTGAAAGAAAATGTCTTATTTTGAGAAGATTACCATTAATGATTATTTTTCTTTTTACAAATTAGGGACAATGATGAGCTCAAATGATGACCTAATGTGATAATAATATGCAATTTTAATTAAGAAAGATTGATCGATCACTATTGAGCAAATCAAACTATTATAGATAGTCAAGATGGCGCTGGTACACAGTACTGAAAATGTAAATAACCACAAAACACAGCACCAGGATGACTCATGCATAGCTTCATGAGAATATTATGAGAACGTAGCTAGATTTTAGATAAGAGATTATTAAAGGGACACTCCAGTGCCAGGAAAACAATCTGTTTTCCTGGCACTGCAGGTCCCCTCTCCGTCCCACCTCCCATCCCCGGTTGCTGAAGGGGTGAAAACCCCTTCAGTCACTTACCAAAGGCAGCAACGATGTCCCTTGTTGCAGCTTCTTCCTCCGCCGCCGCTCCTCCCCTTCATTACGTCAGTTGGCGGGGGAGACTGATACACGCACATGCATTAGACCTCTCCATAGGAAAGCATTGAAAATGCTTTTCAATGCTTTCCTATGGGGATTTTAGCGATGCTGGAGGTCCTCACACAGCGTGAGGACATCCAGCAACGCTATAGCACCTGTGCTATGGACCAGGAAGTGCCCTCTAGTGGTTGTCTAGTAGACAGCCACTAGGGGAGGACTTAACCCTGCAAAGTAATTATTGCAGTTCATGAAAGATGCAATAATTACACTTGCAGGGTTAAGGGTAGTGGGAGTTGGCACCCAGACCACTCCAATGGGCAGAAGTGGTCTGGGTGCCTGGAGTGTCCCTTTAACCGCACAGATCTGACATGGCATTGTTGGTGGGGACTGGAAAGCCTGGCCAGCTGCAGGTCCAATCCAACACTTTTGCAAGGTGTTTGCTGGGCTTCATTGATAAGAAGATTTGGTGGAAAAGTACAGACTATTCACCCCTTTGATTAATAAGTTTCTTATAAAAGACGAGAAACCTTGGCACTCGTTTGGAGTACTACCCACCTGTAATACGGACAATGGTTCTTGCTGGTATTGCTGGTTCTGCTGATTTCCCAGTAAGAGAGGGTCCCCTTCAAGCCTGACTGCCAGAAGTTGTTTCAGTCGAGTGCAGCAAGTCTCTCTTATGGTGATGTATACTTGAGATGTTTCTTTAAGCTGTTTTTATTAGGCTGTTTCTTTGAGCTGAATTTTAAGCTGAATAATTATTAATTAAGTCTTTGTTAGTCAATAAAGTTTGAATTGATTATTTACAATTACTTAATGTCAGTGTCTTTCCCTTTCTCAAATACTCAATTCACTCATCCCGAATAGGGTTTTGGTCCCCACAAATATCTTTAAAAACCTTAAGGTAATTGATTATTGCTTTTTGATATTGGCGCTTCATAATTTAATGATTAGGCACATCACCTAACAAAGCCAAGACCTATATGAACAAACTGTATATGCACAAGAGGTTTATGCACATCTGCTGTTTACACATAGCAAAAATTTGAAAAACAATATAATTGTATTTTTATAGATTGTGATGGTGTCTGTAGCTAGACACTTTTGGGAAGCCCTTCAATGAGTAAACCTACTCCACTTTTATGAGTTCATTGCCCCAAAAGGAAATGGATTTAGACAGAGAATTCTTAAACAAAAATATATAAAATATGTGGATAAGCACCTTTAAAACATTAAATCCAAATGATCTGAATGAAGACTATGCGTGTATAGCTTGGAGGAAAGACGAGACAGGCGGGATATGATAGAAACATTTAAATACATAAAGGGAATCAATACAGTAAAGGAGGAGACTATATTTAAAAGTAGAAAAACTACCACAACCAGAGGACATAGTCTTGAATTACAGGGGACAAGATTTACAAATATTTTCAGGAAGTATTACTTTACTGAGAGGGTAGTGGATGCATGGAATAGTCTTTCAGTTGACGTGGTAAAGGTTAACAAAGTAAGAGAGTGTAGGCATGCATGGGATAGGCATGAGACCATCCTAAAAATAAGATAAGGACAGGGAACTAATTGAAGTATTGAGAAAATTGGGCAGACTAGATGGGCTAAATGGTTCTTATATGCAGTTAAAATCTATGTCTCTATGCATTGAATCAATTCTTTTAATAGCTGACATTCTTGTTTAAGGACCCTCTCTCCTCTGATACAATTTCTTTGAATGCATTATGTGAGAATTGACTCTACGATGATATTTTTGTCTTTCCCTCTCATCTATATTATAGTTCCAGCATTGTGGACACATGAAGCTACATTAATAAATATGATCTCTATATATAACTGCACACTACATTCCTATTTTACTGTTGTAGATATACAGTATCTCACAAAAGTGAGTACACCCTTCACATTTTTGTAAACATTTTATTATATCTTTTCATGTGACAACTCTGAAGAAATGACACTCTGCTACAATGTAAAGTACTAAGTGTACAGCCTGTATAACAGTGTAAATTTGCTGTCCCCTTAAAATAACTCAACACACTGCCATTAATGTCTAAACCATTGGCACCAAAAGTGAGTACACCCCTAAGTGGAAATGTCCAAATTGAGCCCAATTAGCCATTTTACCTCCTGTGTTATGTGACTCGTTAGTATTAAAAGTTCTCAGGTGTGAATGGGGAGCAGGTGTGTTAAATGTGGTGTTATTGCTCTCACACTCTCTCATACTGGTCACTGGAAGTTCAACATAGCACCTCATGGTAAAGAACTCTCTGGGGATCTGAAAAAAAGAATTGTTGCTCTACATAAAGATGTCTTATGCTATAAGAAGATTGCCAAGAACCTGAAACTGAGCTGCAGCACGGTGGGCAAGACCGTACAGCAGTTTCACAGGGCAGGATCCACTCAGAATAGGCCTCATCATACTGGATCAAAGAAGTTGAGTGCACGTGCTCAGCGTCATATCCAGAGGTTGTTGGAAATATATGTATGCGTGCTGCCAGCATTGCTGCAGAGGTTGAAGAGTTGGGGGGTCAGCCTGTCAGCGCTCAGACCATACGTCGCACACTGCATCAAATTGGTCTGCATGGCTGTCGGCCCAGAAGGAAGCCTCTTCTAAAGATAATGCACAAGAAAGCCCGCAAACAGTTTGCTGAAGACATGCAGACTAAGGACATGGATTACTGGAACCATGTCCTGTGGTCCGATAAGACCAAGATAAACTTATTTGGTTCAGATGGTGTCAAGTGTGTGTGGCGGCAACCAGGTGAGGAGTACAAAGACAAGTGTGTCTTGCCTACAGTAAAGCATGGTGGTGGGAGTGTCATGGTCTGGGCCTGCATGAGTGCTGCCGGCACTGGAGATCTACAGTTCATTGAGGAAACCATGAATGCCAACATGTACTGTGACATAGTGAAGCAGAGCATGATCCCCTCCCTTCGGAGACTGGGCTGCAGGGACGTATTTCAACATGATAACGACCCCAAACACCTCCAAGACGACCACTGCCTTGCTAAAGAAGCTAAAGGTAACGGTAAGTGACTGGCCAAGCATGCCTCCAAACCTTAAATTAATGAAGCTTCCTCACACAATTATCTCTCAGGCACAGAGGGCCATGAGAGGGATTACCTTGTAACTTTGTGTTGGAAACCCCTTGTGGAGGTCTTTGCATAAGAAGGCCATGTGCGGCCCTGAATAAAGACAGTCTACTCCCAGCATTAGGTCTCGGCTAATGTGTGGGGGGAACAGCTATACTGCTCTATTTACTTGCTATACCTGCTATACTCTCTGAAAGAGAGCTCTAACCACTGGGAACTGGATCCAGGGCTTGAGTCCAGTGTGGGAAGTGGAGGCGAGACCCCAGCCAAGTTGCGGAGGCTAGGGCCTGGAAGTGCTTATGGTGTACCAGCAAAGTGCTTTTGGTACTCGCTGATAACTAGTAAACATACTTGGTGGAGGTACTCAGTCGGGGTACCAGGCAGTCCACCACACACCCCTTGCCTCCAGTTATAAAGGTGTTTTACTTACCTGTTTTCCAATGCCGCTCTAATCTCATTGCAGCTGGTCGTGCCACCGCTCCGCCTCCTTGGACGTTGTGCAACATTGACCCAGGAATTAGTAGTGACTGCCACTAGAGGTATTCCTATGAAGTAATGTAAACACTGTTTTTTTTTTTTTTAAAGGCAATGTTAACATTAAAAAGCCTATAGAGACATACTATACACACCAGAATAATCACATTAAGCTGTAGTTCTGGTGACTCTTGTGTCTCTTTAACCCCTTAAGGACACATGACATGTGTGACATGTCAAGATTCCCTTTTATTCCTGAAATTTGGTCCTTAATGGGTTAAAGCCAAAATGGGATGCACTGCATATTTTGCATTTTCAGATCTTTACTGTTTTGAACCTGTTAAATACATTTTTTATATTGGCTCTTTAAGTTTGGTTACGGTGGAATTATTCTATTATTTGTCTTTAAGGGGTTAAATAAAATAGTGCTGTCAGCGTTACTCTCTAGAATACAGCTTGTTCCATTAATTTCTTGTTTAAAGTAACAAGAATTATATTGTTAATGATATAGTAATGGTGAAGAAATCAGAAATTGCTTATTTGTAGCTCATTTCAGGTTTGAAGAAAGCTCATTTAATTCCACTTACTTTAACCAATTACAGTTTAGGAGCCTTGTAGCATTCTTTGTGATGAAACACATTAATTTGTAGAACAAAGCTTACACATGCACCACATTAATCATAACTGAAAACAAATCTCTATAAAGCATTAAGTAGGAATACATTATGTAACTTGTTGACTACTAGAGAATTAAGCCACACACGTGGCCCTCAAATCTCCTAATATACTGGATAATGTCTTGACTGGATTTTAAAAGTACACTCCAGGCACCATAATAACTTCAACAGATTGAAATTGTTAAGGTTCCAGGAGGTCCCTGGCGCAAGCTTGCCTTTGGGAACTAAGCCATTAATGAATGGTTAATCCCTAAGTTTTGAATCCAGTGGCTTGATAATCTTACATATTTATCTCACAACATTATAAATAAGATGCTACTGATTGGCTTCCTCTCTCGTACAATCAATGGCACACCTCCTGAGGCTTCCTTTTTCAAGAATCTGAGAGAAGCGGAAGGGCAAGGCAAGAGCTAAACAGTGCTGGATTTAACAATTTGGGGTTTAACTGTTCATGAGCAGTTTCACCCATAAAGGTAAGCCAGCACCAGTCACCTCCTGGGACCATAACAATTTAGTTATGATGAAGTTGTTGCCCAATGTGTTCCATTAAATTAAATAGGAACAAATGCATCCATGTGAGGTGCAAGGGTTACCATGTGACGTTGGCCATCTATTGCTAGCCAACTGCCATATAAAACAAAGGAAAACAAAAAAACAGCTTATGGATTCACTATAACCCCCTTTATTAGTTAAGTGAGGTTATAATCTTCCCTTATGCCCAAACCTACCATGCTGCAGATGTGATGCATGTCTACTTAACAGTGATAATCCAGCAGCTGCTGACTTTAAATTAATATGACTGGGCAGCTATTGTTGTTCCTGCCCAGTTGCTAAGAAATGGTCTCCTGATGCCCCCCACCTGTGGGTCACAGGTTGAGCTGAACTTCAAGGGGTCACAGTCCACCTTCATGCCTCCTCCAGCGATCAAGCTGGTTAGGTGCTCTATAAAACAAAAACATGTGGGGACGGGACTTGCTAATGTATCCACCCACATCCACACATTAGCGGTGGCCCCACACATTTATTCAGACTTGTATATTAGATTCATAAATTCCATATAAGACATTTTAAAAATTATGATTCATATATCCTTTAACATAATTCATATGGGCATCAAGGTTTAATGTCCCATTGTAGAGCGTTATGGAATTTGCTGGTGCTATATAAATACGGTAATAAAATAATAATAATAATAATGTGTGTATTATCTTTGTTTATGTATCAATGCTAAATGTATAGTTCTAGAATTATAATAATCTTGACCTAATCATTATTACATATTTTGTGCCTTGTAATTAGCAGTGTTATCTAAATAAAATATCTTGACATTAGCATTATATTGCTTGGTTGTTTTATTGTAATAATTTATTCCTGGTGTTATGTTCCTTAATGTAGGATTTCCTATTTTGACATTTACCTTGTGACCTTGATTTTGAATCTTCTCTGGTACTGGCTGTCAAAAGTTATGATCGCCTTGGCCTTGTTTATGGATTACCTTTTCAACTTTCAACATCTGCGTGTGATGAAATTTTATAGCTAGTGTTCTGCCTTTCTTAGGCCTTTGATCTAGACTTGCCTTGCTAAACTCCTTCATAGCTACACATCTATTTTCTTATCTTACTATCTACTCTCCAATGTAACCTCATATTGTTATCATAATAACTTTGTAATACACTAGCACTAGCTGATAAGGAAACTGAATGATGAATGGTTGCCATGTCCAAAATATTAAAATTGTGATCATATTTCCGGAATCATAACATTGTCTGTCTGTGTCTCTGTCTGTCTGTCTGTGTCTTTCTATGTCTGTCTGTCTGTGTCTCTGTCTGTCTGTGTCTCTGTCTGTGTGTGTCTCTGTCTGTGTGTGTCTCTGTCTGTCTGTCTATGTCTCTCTGTCTGTCTGTGTCGCTCTGTCTGCCTAGCAATCTCTCACATTAAATTTTTAATTAAATTATTATACATAATTAATATATATACACACACATAATGATTGCTCTGCATTTAGAAACAGTTTGATGGCAATTTCAGTTAAATATTTTTATATTGATGGTATTATTAATATTCTTCAAATGTAGTTAACAAAGCAATATTGATTGAACAAACTTGGAAAAAAAAATTCTGAAATAACATATACCTAAGTCATCTGTGAATTAACTTTACTTCTTAAGATTTATTTTACTGAATTACAGCTATTTCATCAATCTCTATTATTAACATAATTTGCTTCCTAAATAAGGCCATTGGGTGAGCCACTTATCCAATTTAACAATATATTCTTCAACTGCCAACAAAATCAAACCTTTAAAATTAAGTCTTTTTTTTTTTTAGGAGATTGATTGAAAGTAATTCCGATTTTTGGGACAAAATCAGTTTTCCTGTCATTATTGTCTTAAATTACAGACATCTGTTTTAGCTGTTTAATTCACTGAAAAGCATGGACTTGCCTGAAAGACAGAGAAAGAGAAAGGCACGATTCATTCAAATTTAAACACCATTTATATTTAGTTCCATTATTTTGCCTTATCAGTGTATGTTTCTGCTGAATTACTTAAAACATTAATAACAAATGAGCCTCATGCTCATCCCACACTCATTTAATAGATAGAAGTATAGATTTTTTGATTCTAAGCCATCATCACAATGCATTTTTTTCTTTTTTATCAACGTTTATTATAATTACACTTGTAATGTAATATTTGTGGTTTTATTTACATATTCCCTAAGTTTAGGCCACAATAGTCAAGTTGGTAATCTAGATCTAAAGGAACTATCCTCACTAAACTCAATGTATACTTTTCATTGCATTTATAGATGGCGCACTACAAATTTGAAAAAAAACACAATAAGCTGAAAAATAATAAAACATAAAATGTTTTCACCCCAAAGTCCAGTAGCCAGTGCCATTCATCTCTATCTCCTGTCCTTTCATTTCTCTGATTCTTCAACGAGGGAGCCTTGCACAGCCTTTAACAGGGACCGAGATGACTGGCTAAGAGCATCATCTGACGCTCTAAGCCAAACAGTAGTTCCCCATTCATAAAAATGGTGCAAGAAAAATATGTACATTTCTTAAGCTGTTTTGTGAATGGAAAGCTTCTGATTGACTTAGAACAGGGGTCCTCAAACTCTGGACCCCCAGATGTTGCTGAACTACAACTCCCATGATTCTCTGGCTATGTAGTTCAAAGAATCATGGGAGTTGTAGTTAAGCAACATCTGGAGGGCCACAGTTTGAGGACCCCTGACTTAGAATGTCAGGCTGTGGTAGACTTCCTCTTTCAAGAATCTGAGAGCAGTGGGCAGAGCTGAATTGTGCTAAGTACTGGGATTATACAATTTGTGAAGCCAGCATCATGGACCTCCTGGAACCATAACAATTTATTTCTGATGAAGTTGTTATGTTCCATTAAGAATGTTGAAATTTAAAGAGCACACTTTGTCAATGTAGTATAAGGACTTTTATGTTTTGTATCTTTTGCTTTAGTTAGTATTACTAACAGCATCTTACATACAAATAATAATCTACATTAGGCAGACTTAACAAGTTTGAGAAATCTTTTGACGTACTGCAAAGTTGCTTGACTAACACCAGCTCTTTCCCCCCCTTCCCCCTTCTCCAATGCTGCCTGAGGAAAATTGAATTTTTACTGGGTATCTATTGTCTCGATAAATGGAAAATATATTATGTATACATACATACAAACACATTCTGCCAACTATTGACAAAAATAACAAACAACAAAACAAAAAAACTATTTCAGCATTCTAGACATGTGTTGTTGATACTGCTGTTGTTTTTAAATAATTTATAGTACTTCTGTAAAGAATACAGAGTAAGTGTCACAATCATGTGTCAGTCAAGCATGTTTTATATAAGAGCCAATTAGTCCATTCAAATTGCTGTTAGCTGTTCAGTATAGAAAGAGGTACTGTGTTCCTTTTGGCTCCATTTACCGCTGTCCAGTCAATTGAGCCAACTTTTCCCTCGTTTCAAATCGTTAAACCTGGTTGTGTTTATGTATATTTTTATATTAGTGTTTTGAATGACAATATTTGTTATTCAGCACAAACACAGCTCTAGATTGCCTGTTTGCTTAACACTACACAGTATCATGGTTGTCTAGTGCCATGCTGCCAATCAAATGGCAATATGTCCTTGGGAATGTTTTTGCAATGTTAGAAAATATTCATTCACCCTTAGGATTGATAGGTAGCCTGGTGTGATGTATTCTTTTATGAAGCAGAATCCTTTGTGGAGCAGATTAGGAGCCATAAATCTCCTAACAGCAGTATTTCATATAGCGGACAAAAGAAATTAACCCCTTAAGGACACATGACGGAAATATTCCGTCATGATTCCCTCTTATTCCAGAAGTTGTGTCCTTAAGGGGTTAAACACAAATTATTTTAGTTGGAATCTAAAGGAGATTCTGAAATCTTGTTTATGGTAAAATAATATAGCTTTCAAAAACTCACTTGACCTTAAAACATAGACAACTCGAGCATTAGATTCTTGAAAAGAGCAGCACTGTTTTTTAAATCTTAACTTTCTGTTGCCTAGTGGATATAATCATCTTAACCGTAAGTTATTGTGATAATTGTTCTTGACCCAGTTTCTACACTGCATGCTAGGTAGATGCGAAAATTGCATTTATCAGAGGAAATTGTAGGGAATCTGTATATGATGTATCTCTGCCAGCTCTACATGATGTGTGAAATATAGGTTTTTTCTTTTGAGGGTACTGATTTTGGAGTATTGACCGATAAAATGGCTAGCCATCAACTGTGTTATCCCAGGATAATGGTGTAGTTTGGGCCATGGACGTTGAAGGACTTGCCATTTGGACTAGCACCAAAATGATTTCATATGAATACAGCAAATGCCTTAGTAGAGCAAATTAGAAAAGGGAACACATTCACCTTGTCTGTTCCAATTCTGGAGAATGTAAAGATAAAGAAGTCCTCACTTGCTTCCAACTCCCCATAAATGTTAAACTTTTAATCTCAATGTAAAATAAAACATCTCTTGAACCTGCTTCTCCATCTGATATCCCATTTCCCTACTACGTTCATCTCACAACATCTAGAATGGCTTGCACTCAACTGTCTGACTAAGGTTCTCAATTCCAACTCTCACATTGACCCTCGTCAATCTAATTTTTGCTCCCTGGGGTCTGCAAAAATGGTCCTAACCAAAGTGACTAATGATTTGTCCACTATTGGAACACAAACATCCATTTTGGCTTTCCTAGCTAAATCTTAAAGGAACAAAAACATGTATTCCAAATGCAATCGTTTTTTAAAAAAAAAACATGTCTCGAACTCTCCCTCTGTGTGAGAGTTTGAAAGGTGAGAGTTCCTTACTTTTCAGCCCTCGCCATGCCGGTTTCAGTCTTGACACTCTGCCTTTTTAGATAAAAATACATAACTGGGTCAGCGCTTAGTAACAGAGCGTGATAGACAACAAGGCAGCAACCCTAAGAAAGGGGTCCATCTCAACCCTTCAAAGTAACACAAGAAAAAGGATAGAAATAGAGAAGGGCTGTGCCACATAAAATTGAACAAATAGTACTGGAAACCTTGTCCCAAGAGAGAAAATTGTCACATATAAAGGTGTCTCTTATCAAGAAGTACCTGACGCGCATTTCGGTGCAGTATATATGCACTTTCTTCAGAGGCAAAAGATCTACTGAACGTGGACTCTCTTATATCAGAGTACTGCATCCAAAGGTAATTATCAACAGCCAATCGGTTCCCTGGACATCTTGATGGGGTGTGACCATCAGATGACTGATGTCATACCTGAATTATACCTTATCTATTATTATATATTATTATATATAATAGATGCCCATCACAGGGCTGTGAAATAAAAAACTTTTCTGTCCTTTGTCCCAGTGCCGGAATTTGACAAGTTCAGCTGGACAAGGGACATACACCTATTCGCAAGGAAGCTTGCTTTGCACAAGTTTCACTGCCTGAAGGATGAGAAACATGCAAAAAACCTTGGTCTTGAATTGCCTTCCTTTTATTTGTCAATATCCTGAACCAGAATAACATTAATTTGAAACTCACATCTGAGATAGGAGGACAGGCACTTCCTTGATATCACCATTTATATGAATCAGGAAAATAGGTTAACTACCACCCTCTTCCGTAAACCTACTGCCACCAAATAGCTTCTTGGACTGGAGTAGTTACCACCCTGCGGCCCTGAAGAAAGGAATACTGGTAGGGCAATACCTACGTTTAAGATGCAATTATACATCAACGGAAGACTTCAAGACTAAGGCTAAGGTTCTGCAATCCCAGTTCAAAAGCAAAGGCTATCCGAACAGATGCCTTAAAATGGCGTACAAAAGTGTATTTCTGTTGGAAAGGTCGGACCTTCTAAAGGAACCTCTGCCTACCATACCAACTAGAGAATCGATCAGATGTATAGGGAACTTTAATGCAGGATGGTATGCAGTCAAAGGCATACTTGAACGCTTTTGACCCTTACTCCATCATGATCAACATGTCCATCAGGTCATCCCTGCACACGTCTCCATGACAGCGAGATGGGGCATAATCTTAAGGACATTTTGGTCCTGAGTCAGCTTAAGACTCCCTCAATGGACCCTACTTGGCTTAGATCTCCCGCTAGGGGTACCTACCAGTGCGGGAAGTGTAAGGCAATTAGGTACATACAGATACACTCTGCAAACTTTTCCAACTCTAAGCAGACAGAGAGCTTCATAACTCACTCCTTTTTCAACTACCAAACGAAGGGATTGATTTACCTTCTCAAGTGCAGCTGTCAAAAATAAATATGTGGGTAAGACACTCCATGCAATTAAACTGAGGATTTTGGAGCATGTAAACTCCACTAATTAATCCCGACATGTTGATACCCCCATTTCCAAGCACCTAAAACTCTACCACGAGGAAGTCTGGACTGCGTTTCAGTGGCATAGAGAAAGTTACTCTGGGGCCAAGGAAGGGTGATTTGGACAGGAATCTCCTACAAAGGGAGAGATTCTGAATTTATAAATTAAAAACCCTGTCACCATTGGGGCTTAATGAAGGCTTCTTGTACACCTCATTCATCTCGGATTAGATGCCTTCTTTTGAGGACTGACACTGTATATATGGGCACCATGAACTAATTTATCATTGCTTTGGATAATATCCATGTATCCATTTAGCTTCCCTAGATCCTCGGAATTAGTTTTCCGCTGTAATATTGATCTGTAACTTTGTATAATTATGTACAGTCTGTTTTTTACCCACTGATCTATTAACATTTATCTACTCTATTATCCTTTTTTTGCACCTTAGGCCTCTTGACCATGTTTGATGTATTTGATGGCACTGCCTCTTTATGGTTCTTAGGATCCTAATTCTATATACATAAGGACTGTCCTGCTCAGCTATATGATAGATGTACTGTAATACATTACTTGTACTTGCATCTACCTGGCCTTTTATATGTAGCCATAATGGGGCACTTTGAAACTTACTTGGAAATATGGATGTACTTTGGCTCAGTGTAATCTGATTTAAATTTTTGTTGCCATTGAACCCTATACCATATACTTCTTGCCACTACTCGGGTATTCTCTACTGGGTCATTGAGAATCACTGCTCACAGCTTGGTGTGTTAGCCTTCTTATTAGGGCATTTTAAGTCTAGGTTTACTATGGGGACCATTGACTATTATTTATTTTTTTGTTTATGCCCATTGTTCATAGGTGGGGTGATATTTACATTTAGTTTACCATATACCATGCAAGGTTAATTAAGACATCAAGTGCACCCTTGGCTCCATGTATTGGTAGGCTAGATAAAATGCTGCATAGCCGGAATGGTTCAATTATGTTGCTTGGCAGATGTGGAAACTGTTTTGTTTATTTATATTGACACTATCCTAGGTTTTCTTGAGGAATTGTTTGCAGTTGAAGTTGACGGTGGCTATATTTATCAGTGTTAGAGATTTTCTAACATTCAATGATTTGCACTGCATGACTAGGTGGGACGAACTGCTGCACCTAAACCACTTCAGTGAGATGAACTGTTCTTGGTGGTTATAGTGTCCATCTAAAGATTAACCTGACCAAAGACAATCATTGAAACCTTTATGCAACTTCTGTAACTCTTAATAACAGGCTATACAAGGATGAATACGTTAAAAAACAATAAGTAAGAATAACATATTGAATAAATAACAATATAAAAATTAACTAAAACAGTTTTTTATTTGACAGCCACCCCCACACAGCCCCTACCCCCCCTCCCCAGGAAACCGATTGGCTGTTGTTAATTACCTTTGGGTGCAGTACACTGATATAAAGGAGTCCACGTTCAGTAGATATTTTGCCTCTGATGAAGGTGCATATATACCGAACCGCGAGTCAGGTTCTTTCCTATGGGTCAATTTTAACTTGTACACACATGGGCAATGGGCACTTCACTGCACTGTGTGATACAAGTTTTTGTTGTGATTTACGTTTTTCCTTTCAATTTTTTCTTCTATGCCTATTTAGTAAGTTTGACAAGGAGAGAGGATTTCTTTACTTTACTTTACTTTACCTGTCCTACTTTTGATTATTAGCGCTGCTGATCCTTTAGACAGTAACCTTTCTCCCTCTAGCATTTTCATCGGTGCTCGGGAATTAAGGGGACATCTACTAACACCATATGCATTAAAAGGCCAGGACTAATTAAGCCTATATGTATATTGCAGATTTAGGTGTTTAGCACTGCATCTCCTCACTTTTTTCTTCTATGCCTATCTAGTAAGTCTCACAAGGAGAGAGGCTTTCTTTATTTCACTTTACTTTATCTGTCTGTCTACTTTTGATTATTAGGGATGCCAATCTTTTAGACAGTGACCTTTCTCCCTTTAGCACTTTTTCTGGTTCTTAGGTACTAAGTGGAGATTTACTAACACCCTATGCATTAAAGGGACAGGACTAATAAAGCCTATATGGATATTGCAGGTGTTTAGTAACTTTATCTCCTCACTTATTTAAGCATGGGAGTAGCCTTCTAAGGCTAGTTCGGTATTTCTTATTATTTAGAATCAGTTTATTTTTGTGTTGATACTTTCTGTTACTTCATATATTTAGTGGTCTCCCTCTGGTTACATTGTTCCATGCCACTGGAAGCTTCAGTGCCTATGTCTTTATTTCCAGTCAGCATTATTAATTTTTGCTTCTTTGTTTCTGTTGCTAGTATCTAGGGTTAAGCCCTTGGGCATTCCTGTAGTGCCCTCCTGGTGCATGAGATCAGTGTGGAGGTGGTGTTTATTCCCTTTTACACCAATTTTCCCACGGATCCCATTTCTTTCTATTTTTTCTGGTTAACTCAGCTATAGGGGCAGAAGCAATAGAGATAGCCAATATAGGCATATTAACTCTTTAATGTAATTATTGCCATTCCTGCAGAACAGCAATATTTTTAGTTCTAGCGTTCATGGCACCCAGGGATATGGCACAGGGACATGGCACCCAGACCACTCCATTAAGATGAGTTGTCTGGGTGCCTATAGGGTCCCTTTAAAATTCCCCTTGAATTCAGTTTGAAATGCCAGCAATTAACACTTTAATGAATAACCATGTAAGTGTTATATTTGGTCATAAAATGTCTTTAGTCTGATCTCTTTGTATTTTACTTTAACAACTTTTATAGTTGGGCTGTCAGGTAATGCCCCATTTCACCACTGGGGGAGCCTGTGATGACTTCCAGTAATGTGTTATGGTCACGTATTTGAGAGCTCATGTGTTCTGGGCAAGGATGGCTACTGTATAGTCAATTTACTGGTGTTTTCATGATGTAACATTTTTAGGTCATTTAGCTGAACTCAATCCCTGGTCTAGAAACAGAAATTTGGAAGCTTGCTTCTGTTCAGACTCTTTCCTGTTCAGTCCGGAGATGCTGAAAATCATATTTGCTATCCGTTTCTGACACTGTGATTTTGCCTGCAGCTTGCTCAGCAGAACAAAAAGCCCTGTGCTAAATATAAACTAAATTATTTATAAAATTTACTGCTAACAAGCTCAAGAAGTTCCAACAATTATATTTCCATTTAAGGCTAAAGAGGTACAATAAAAGATTCTAAAACCAAATTTCTGACATTAAAATGGGATGTTTGTTAAAATATCAAGATTTTTTTTGTTTAACTGCCTGTGGTTTTTGCTTGCATAAGTTTTATTAAAAAATAAAAACATCATTATTTATTTTTCTTCTGGATCAAAATTAAAATATTAAATAAAAAAAAAAAGAATCATAATTCTCTAAATAAGAGTAGGAACAGACTGGACCTGGACACATGAAAATTTATATTTGTTTAACTTATTAAACGATAATATATATATATTTTTTGCAAAGTACTCTGTCAAAACACATCTCATTTAATAACATCAGTTACCTTGGAGGAATACTAGTCCGATATGTTCCATTTGTAGCAGAAAATAATCATCTTCTGATAACTCCACATAAAACCTGATATCTAAGAAATTAACGGGTGAGTTAGTTTAGTTAGTGCACTAACTGCGGAATCTCCGTATAACCTTCAAGCTTATGATGGTTACATTGCTGGCAGTTTCCCACCAGAGTTCATCCTTAAAAGGTGAATGAAATGAGTACACTCTATGCACCATAACAACTTTATCTCTGTGAGTATAGCGGCTGTATTCCCCTAGCACCCTAACCTCCATTCAGTATAAAACAGTTTTTGAACAGTTTAACCCTGAATAATGTTTCCTGGTAGAATGATGATGGGCCCATATGCTACCTCATTACTCTTGCAGTGACAGATAGCAGCAATAGACTGAGAGCATCAGCTGACTGCCCCTCAGCCTATTACAGTGGCCCTTAGGAAAAAGGCGTGTTTTCCCAGAACTAGAATATTAGATATAGCGCTAAAACATAACTTTAATTAGTCATTTAAAAACGTATCAAAATCAAAATAGGAATAATAAATAAATACTTGAACTGTCCCCTTTACAAGCCTCAATCACCTTCATTTATACTCTACAAAGGATTATGAACCTGTAAAGGAACACATTTTATTGCTAGAAGTCACTGGTCACTGTTTTAATGCCTGTAAGTGTGATGACAATTTCCCCTACTGCTAAAGAGTAAAGTATGTTTCAATGAATCATATCATTCCAACAGTCAGGAAGGGAATCAAATCTAGGGGGAGGAGTGAATCGAATTAGCATTACATTAGCATTTCAGAGATTGATAAACATTGATATAGCAGTTTTAAATACCTTCACTTTAGAAATACATGATTTTATACATCCCAACATGATGCAACCTGTGTCTCAGGAAACACCCACAATGGACAGTATCCTGGCTAGCCCCCAACATACATGATCATGCTCAGAGCACTGCTGAAGTATATTCTGCATGGTCCTAGTGCCTACCACACAGCACAAGTGTGTTCAATGATGAGTTTTCACTGTTCTGCCTTGGGTCAGTTCCTTGAAATCAGATGAAGGATATCTTGCCAAAAGCTGGTCAATTGGGAGGCCTGTGATTACTGTATTTACTGTATGTTGTCATAATGACCAAATACAGACATTTTTTACATTCTGTTCTTTTTAATAAATGGTATCACTATTAATGCATTCAGTGTTTTTACAAATACCTGTAAGCAAGATATTTTACTATTTTTCTGACATTTACTGAATTTTGCTTTTTATACTAACATTAAAGATAAATCACACTGGATTCTGTCAAAGCTTTTTTTCCCCCAAAATCATTTATAAAGGCTGAAGGAATAAGTGAAAAATAAAAATTGTGTAAAATGTACATCATTTAAATACATAATTTAATTGCCTGAAAAGCAATCTACACACAAAATTGTTTTTATATTTTTATGTGCTAGCTATGCACCCATTTCTTCATTTAAATGTATGCTAATATTTTTCAATCAAAATGTGCTCGGTAGTGAAAGTGTGAATGAAATGAAGTGTTTATAGTGCCTTCAATATGTTTATGTAAGAGCGTACTTGCAACTCAGATGCCGTGTAAAAAACAAGATAGCTCAGCTCGGTTATTGGTAGTAACTAGCAGCTTACCAAAGCAATGAGATGAAAATAAACTATATTATAATATTATTATTTTATTATTGTCTAACTAGTTCAATTGTAGAAATACAAAAATGTGTTAACTGTTGTAAATGTTAAGAGCCAACATAGATCCTAAAACATTTGGTCATATATGGTCTATACGATTTGATACGGTTTCACACAATAGGTTAGTGTTCAAAATAAAAGAAATTGGTCTAGATAAAAAAAATTTGTTCTTGTATAGAACACTGCCTAAAAGATAGAGCACAGAGAGATGAGATTAATGGTAAATTTTCAAACTGGACAAAAGTGGTAAGTGGTTCTCCTCAAGCTTCTGTTGTGGGACTGCTTATATTTAAAATTTTCATAAATAATTTTGTTTCAGTGTTTAATGTAGAAAAATGTAAAGTTATGCACTTCGTGGTAAAGAATGCACAAACAATTTACACCCTAAACTGTAGTGAATTAGGGGTAATAACACACGAGAAGGATTTGGAAATTGTTATAAACAACAAACTAGGCAACAATGTCCAATGTCAATCAGCGGCTTCTAAGGCCAGTAAGGTATAGAAAGGGACATTAGGTCTTAGGATGAAAATATAATTTTGCCTCTTCATAAATCACTGGTTAGACGACACATTGTATATGCTGTGCAATTTAGGGCACCTGTTCAAAAGAAGTACATTATGGCACTAGAAAAATTGTAAAGGCGGGCTACAAAATTAATAAAAGGAATAGAACATTTTAGCTATGAACAAAGGTTAAATTTAAATCTGTTTAGTTTAGAAAAACAGTGCCTCAGAGGTGATATGATTACATTATACTAATATATTTGAGGCAAATACAAAACATTATCTGGAAATATATCTCTTAACATGATACATTTAGAGTGGAAGAAAGAAGATTTAGTCTAAGGCAAAGGAAATAGTTTTTTTTTGTTACAGTAAGAACAATAAGGACGTGAAATACTCTGCCTGAAGTGGTGGTTTTATCATAGTTTGTAGAGATCTTTAAACAGCAACTGGATGAATGCTTGCAAAAACATAATATTCAGGGAAATATTTTTTTAATTTGTAGTGTAACACCTTCTTGATCCAAGGAGATATCTGACTTTTATTCTGGGGTCAAGAAGGAATTTTTTCCTAGGTTTTTTAAAAATTGGAAATCACTTAAAAAAAACCTTAAGGACACATGACATGTGTGACATGTCATGGTTCCCTTTTATTCCAGAAGTTTGGTCCTTAAGGGGTTAAACTGTTTTTTGGTTTTTTTTGCCTTCTTTAGGATCACCAGCAAAAACAGATGAGAGAAAGGCTGAACGGGATGGACACGTCTCCTTTAAGCTTTGTCACTATGTAACGATATAACACATAATAGGTCATGAAATATATTGTGTACTGTTTCATGGAATAGAACGAGGTGCAGCGTCACCTATGAAAATAGTTTAAAATCAAATTGAATATCCAGAACCTAATATATATTTTTGAGATCAGATCTAAGACCTCATTTTAATACTTATTGATGAGCCTTTTTTTTGAATAAGCTTTTCATTTTTTCTCCAAAATATTAAAATATCAAAGAGTATATCAATATATCCAAATAAATAAATAAATACAAATATTGAAATATTAAAATATTTAGCAAAATATTAAATTGTTTGAAAAAGCTTATCAAAAAATATTAAATGGATGACTAAATTGGGCTGAGAATGTCCCACATCCTGGCAGTCTAGGGCAATGCCAATGCCCACTTGCTGTGCCAAGAAGCTTATATTGCAGCAGAGGTTTATCTTCATGTTAAAGTGACATACAGAATGTTAGCAAAGGTTTTAACACCTGTGTTTGTGAACATGTGAAAAACAAAGGTTCTGACTTCACACCTTTGCGGTCTGGGAGCAGGTGCTATCTATTTTACAACATTGCTTGTTTGGCAACAGGTAGCAAAGTAAAAGGTAGATCATATTATTATTATTATTGGCAATTTATATAGCGCCAACTTATTCCACAGCGCGTTACAATATTACTATGTACTACACTGAGAGACAAAAAGTCAGACTTTTAAAGGTTTTTCAAATCTAAAAACGTAAGACAGTAAATTATGATGAGTTGACGAAATTAGGAAAATTAAAGGATCACTATAGAGTCAGGAATACAAACATGTATCCCTGACCCTATAGTGCTAAACCCACCATATAGGTGGCTTGCCCCTCCTTAGCCCCCCTATAAAAGTTTAAAACTCACCTTATTTCCAACGTTGTGTGGGTGCGCCGGCACTGGCTCCGCCCCGTTTGTGACATCATCAAAATGGCCGCTTCTTAGCCAATCCAATGCTTTCTCATAGGGAAAGCATTGGTTTGGCTAAAATTGTCATGGGGCGGGCCAAATGCCATTTTGGCCAATCAGGACCTCCTCATAGAGATGCATTGAATCAATGCATCTCTATGAGGAAAATTCAGCATCTCCATGCAGAGCATGGGGACGCTAAATGGCTGGGCTGCCTACAGTGCAGCCCTGAGCCAGGAAGCCCCTCCAGTGGCCATCTAAGGAGTGGCCACTTGGAGGTGTCCCTAGGGGCGGCAATGTAAACACTGCCTTTTCTCTGAAAAGGCAGTGTTTGCATGAAAATGCCTGAAGGGAGCTATTATACTCACTAGAACAACTTCATTAAGCTGTAGTTGTTCTGGCAACTATTGTGTCCCTTTAAATACAAAATAACCGAATTTCAAAAACAAACTATTAGGTAATACACACTGCATGTGAAAGAAAAATAATACTTTCATTGTGATCACTGTATACACTGACTCGATTCATTCTCTTCTGTTTGAATTATATTTTAAATAGATCAATCAGAGAATTTGATTTTGCCACATACCACTTATCCTGAGTTGAAGTAATGTATATATAAGATTTCTGTGCCATTTCAAGCAATGAACGGGTGATCCAAAAACAATAGCTATATTCAACCTCTGTAGCCCTTCTCAAATTAAAGAAATATTTGTATTCTTAGAGACTAATAGTTTTAATATTGCAAGAGATATGGTAATGTACAACATCCCTCCCAAAAAAAAACAAAGGAGTACTTGTCAAGGTTTTTTTCTAAATCACATGTTAATGATATTTCATGCTTTTGTTGAGTCTGTGTAGAGCAGCTACTGGACCTAAAAGGGAAATGACTTCCATACCAGTCTACGTGAGCCAAAACATTTCAAACTTGGAATATCTGGATGAAATCCATATTTATATTTCGGGGAGAAGTGTAAAAGAAGATTTCAAGACACCGTACAGGCAGCCAAATCTTTTGTCCAAAAGTTTAAGTTTAAGTGCCTACTGAAGGAGTTGGCAAGCTGTGTAAAAAGTAATTAATTCTTTATTTATCTTTTTTTTTTTTTTTAGTTTTAAATAGAATGTCCACTGAGTTACAATAATTTCATAACAGCATTAAGAAAAATAGTGGTAGTAATGTTTTTTTTTTCTCACGTCTCTAATATAGTTGACGTGAACAAGGTTATGATGGTTTTAAATCCATCGTATGAGTCACCCTTTTCTTTTAAATCTAACGTGACAGATTTTTTATTCTGTTTTCCAGACTTACTTTAACGCTGCACATTTGATCATTCCATTGTCAAAAAAGCAAAAAGCTTTAGTGACTTTATAGACGTAGAAAACAGTATGTGGATCATACAACTTTAAATTTCTCTTTCTATTTTCAAGGGTGAATGTGTTCTAAGAGTTCTGCCTTCCAGCTACACCCACTTACATTTCTTTTTGGTACATTTTTAATGGTGTTGGTTACTGAAAAAATACTGCCTGCCCATCTCCCATGTTATTGATGTTTAATGGAAATACCATGCCCATGTAACATTTTTTCCGCCATTACTCAATATAGTAAAACTAGATTTCACCGGCTTTCATTTAAAAGGTTGCTGCCAGTCCAAGACTTGTAAGATTCAATTTAGTTCTCTTATAGGTTATCCAAATAATAAAATAGGTGCTAATTCCAAAGCTCAGTCCATGAAATGGAAAATGGCACAAAAATAAGCTGGTGTGAGATGAGGATACCTGAAAGTATTGTAATTTTCAAGGAGTCAGAAAATATTGCCATGAGTTGGTAATTTATTTACCTTTATTACTGCAAAGTTATTTAAAGTGTTTTTTATTGAGTCACAAATGCAAACAGGACTCATGTCAACATGTTTCGCATTATAAAGAAGACTAGCAGGTCTCAGCACTAGATAATGACAAGGTAATTACGCAGGGCTCGTCAAAACAAGATGCAATATAATGCAGTCAATGACACATAGCTTAGCATTAGTAATATGAAATACAACTTTAAATGTTTCATGGAATGAGGAGGTGTATAGTACCTCAGAAGATGGTATTATAGGTAAGAAAGGATAAGTAAGATAAAAGGAGGGTAGAGAGGTGTGATTCTGTTGCAGTACACAGTGCAGGAGCACCATGCTGGTGTTAGTATCGGTATGAAACATGGAATGATAAGGCCATTCTTGGACAGTAGTATTGTATCATTAATATTGTTAACCTATTTTATTCTAAATCAAAGCATTAGTGAGTCACCAATGCAAACTCATGTCAACATGTTTTGCAATATGAATAAGACTCGCAGGTCTTAGTACTAGACAATTGCAACATAGTCACACAGGGCTCGGCAAATAATATGCAGTATAATTCAGACATTGTCACATAGTTGAGCTGTAGAGATTGGTAATAAAACATTAAATGTTTAATGGGAGGAGGAGGTATATGATACCTCAGGGGATGTTATTGTAGGCAGGAGGGGGAAAACACAATAATAGAGGGATATAGTGGCATATGTCCATTGCAATTCACATTGCAGAAGCACCACACTGGTGCTAGTATCGTTCTGAGGAAAGTGATGTGAGGCCATTCTTAGACAGTAGTAATGTATCATAAGTGTGAACGATGCTGTGATGTGTTATGTTACTGTACAATTAGTCCGTTGGTGGTGCATTTGAGGCTCTCACCATCTGGCAGAGCTGCATTCGCCAATTGCATCGGGAGCAACTTGGATATTGGGGTATCCGCGTTTATGCAGTTGGGATATATGGTAGTTCAAATAGAGGAGGGAGAGCCAGGTTAGGGAGATGTGGACAGCATGGATCACCCCCCCCACTAAAAGGACCCACCCGCACCGCGCCGCATTGCATCTACCCTGTCCAACCACTGCTGCACTGTGGGAGTCTTGGCTTTTCTCCAAAGGGCAGGCACCAGTGATTTAGCTGCGTTCAGGAGATATCGATATATGGATTTCTTGTAAGTAGCGATCGTGGTCGGGGTTGAATGTATTAAGACATTTTTCATCGGGAAGGGTGGAGTTTCACCAAAGATTTCCGTGGACTGAGTCTTTTGTCCCATTGTGCATCCAAGAATGTTAAGCCAAGGATGGTTTTTCACATGGCCTTGGAGTAATGATTGTTCTCGATGTGCCCAGTTAGCAAGTGTTTATATAGGGTGGAGATAGGTTTGTCGAGTTGTGTTTTTAAGTTTGTGGTGTAACTACAGTTTGTTAGGAAGTGTGTTATAGAAGTGTTGCAGTTGGGAATATCGGAACCGCTGCATGGATGTGGGAGGTGTGCCTGATAGCAGTTCCAGTAATGGTTTTAAACCCATGTTCTGCAGGGCTTTGAATAGAGGTTCATGTGCCCCATCACTCAGGAAATTGAATTATGCGGCAGCCCTCCCCCAGAAGGGGGTTGTTCGTCACTGGTATCAATGGACTCGGTTTGGAAGAGACGCGTGGGGTATCCCAAATTCGGTTCCAAATTTTTAGAGTCTGAACTGCTGGACATGTTGGGTCGTGCCTCTCTGGCAATGTATGTGTGGAGTTCTATATTGATGCGATCAGCGAGTATTCCATGCTACCTTTATCCACGACACCCATTGCTTCCATTTGAGGTGTAAGTGCCATTCCACTACTTTCTGTAGGGCAGCAGCCTGGTGATATTTACAGAAAGCTGGTAAGGCTAACCCGCCGTATTGCCTAGGGAGGCACAGTATTGCATGTTGAAGCCGTGATTGTACCCCTCACCAGATGTATTGGATGGTCGCAAAGAAGTGATGCAAAGAAAGTCATAGGTAATGCCATTGGGATTGATTGAAAGAGATACAGAAGCTGAGGGAAGCTGAGGGAGGACATTCATTTTTATGACAGCTATTCGACCTTGCCATGAAATGTGAGGGTAGTTCCACATCTTGAGACCTAATTGTATTTTCTGGAGCAGGGGTATGAAATTTGTCTGGTAAAGCATTGTCTGGTCTGTCATCACCCAGATTCTGAGATACTTTATGTGGGACGCACACCAGTGAAAAGGGAACCTAGGTCAGATGTTGGAGAGAGATACATTAGGTAGTTCGCATTTAGATAGATTAAGTTTGAATCCAGCTAGAGCTTCGTATGATTCAAACATAGGCATCAGGCAGGGCAAGGTTGTTCGTGGTTGAGTTAGGAAGAATAATAGGTAGTTGTTTTACTATATATCACTTTAAGGGGCAGACAGCATAATAAAATCTACAACAAGAAAATACACATCATGGTGCAGTATGCTTGTAAGGTGTGAATGGAGTGGAAGAAGATGTATGTCCAACTCACATGGTAAAGAGCCTGGAGATTGGCTCAAATCACAACAGCTGAGGTATGTTTGGTAATACCAGACCTTCTCCAGATGTACAACTCACAACATATGTGGATAAAAAAGGACAAAAATCCTAGTGCAAATATGTTTAAAATAAACAAGTGGTCACATATAACAGTGCATGAATGTGCTCACCTGGAATAGAGCCAATTGTACTAGGCTCTATGTATAAGCGTGTGGTGCCTTTAAGGGAGGCACTACCCTTCTTTAGAAAATGCAGGAAGCAGTTGAAGATCCACTACCAGATGTATAAGGTAAAAGTAACAATTTATTAAAAAAAAAAAAAACAATTAAGCAAAGTAAAACTGTATATACAGGTACCAAAAAGTAAAAGTCTCTGGGGTGGTCTTCCTTGGAGTTCCGAGACGCGTTTTCGCCGTGGGGCTTTCTCAATCGATTGAGAAAGCCCCACGGCGAAAACGCGTCTCGGAACTCCAAGGAAGACCACCCCAGAGACTTTTACTTTTTGGTATCTGTATATACAGTTTTACTTTGCTTAATTGTTTTTTTTTTAATAAATTGTTACTTTTACCTTATACATCTGGTAGTGGATCTTCAACTGCTTCCTGCATTTTCTAAAGAAGGGTAGTGCCTCCCTTAAAGACACCACACGCTTATACATAGAGCCTAGTACAATTGGCTCTATTCCAGGTGAGCACATTCATGCACTGTTATATGTGACCACTTGTTTATTTTAAACATATTTGCACTAGGATTTTTGTCCTTTTTTATCCACATATGTTGTGAGCTGTACATCTGGAGAAGGTCTGGTATTACCAAACATACCTCAGCTGTTGTGATTTGAGCCAATCTCCAGGCTCTTTACCATGTGAGTTGGACATACATCTTCTTCCACTCCATTCACACCTTACAAGCATACTGCACTATGATGTGTATTTTCTTGTTGTAGATTTTATTATGCTGTCTGCCCCTTAAAGTGATATATACGTTATTCCAATAGGGGTAAGAATTTGATATTTAGCGCTCCACTGAGTGATCTTTTGGTGGTAGCACGATCCACTAAGTTCACTTTTTTCTTTCACATTGTGTTTGTGTAGGATTGGGATACCTGCATGCGTGTTTGAGCTGCTGTTCTATTTATATATTATTGTTAAGCGCCTAATTGCACAGAGCACCTTTTTCTTGTACTAGTTGTTTTACTATGCTGCAACCTTATGCAAGATGTTTTTCCAGGTGAAACACATTATGTAACCGCTTCGTCTTATAGCCTTCAAAAATGATTCCACCGCCAGTGCAAATAGGAGCGGCAACAGCGGACACCCCTGTCTGGTGCCATTATGAATCTGGAAGGTATCTGTCAAGGCACCGTTAACCCTGACAGTAGTGTTCGAGGAGCTATATATGGCTCTGATCCAGTCCAATCAGTTGGCTCCAAAGCCCATGCGTCGCACGGTGGCCATAAGGAATGGCCAGTCCACGAGGTCAAATGCCTTTTCATGTCAGTGGATAGGAGTAGCAGGGGAGTCTTGTTTTTCCAAGCCATGTTGAATTAAGAGCACTCGAAGAGTGTTGGCTCTCACTTCCCTACCAGGGACGAACTCAGTCGGATCCAGGTGGACGAGGCCAGGTAGCTGTGATCCCAGTCTGGAGGCCAATATTTTGGTGAAGAATTTAGCATCAACGTTGAGCAGCAAGATTGGCCTGTAGCTGCCGGATAGCTTCAGATCCTTCCCTGGTTTAGGTGGGATTGTTGTAATGGCCAACAACGATTTGTGATGAAATCTGCCTCTTATGTTAGCACATTTAGTGCCTTAGTCAGTTTGGGCACCAGGTGGGTCTGGAATTTTTTATAATACTCCAGGGTAAAGCTGTCTGGTCCTGGTGCAGGGCCCGTTTTAGACATTTTGATAGCTGCTTATACTTCCTCCTCCGTAACTGGTACGTCCAACGCCTCAACTTCTTCCCGAGATAGGACTGACTTGATGTTATACATGAGGAATTGTCTTGTTTGATCCTCCCAGTGGTCCGCTGGACCTACCCCTCTGGGCCATCCTATGTTAAACAGTGCGGAATAATAGGTTCGAAATTCTGCAGCGATTTCCTCTGGGACTTGGGTGGATCCTTCGGCCGCAGTTTTGATCTTGTGCACTTGCGCGTGTGTCTGACGCTCCTTCTGAGCCAGAAGTTCCCCCCTTGTTGGCAAGTGTATATAAGAACCTTTTGAAACATTGCACGTTCCTGAAGTGCCTACTTTTTAGAAGTGCGAGTAGTTTCCCTCGAGCATCCAATATATCACTATAGACGGCCTCTTCTTGGGAATGCTTATGCTGGGATTCAAGGATGCCAACAGTGTCCAACAGATCAGTGATCAGTTGTTGAGCTTCTTTTTTTTTTGTGTCACGATTTGGATTAGCAATCCTCTGATAATGCTCTTGTGAGTTTCCCAAATCGTGACAGATTTTGGGATTTAGGAGAAAGTGCAGGTAACTTTTTGTCTTTGGTTTTTACTGTATGAATTGGGGCTGATGTATACTATGGTCATTGCTGCCGCCCAGGAGTGATGGGAGTTTAAGCACAGGACTTATTTTTCTTTATTTGTATTCACTTTTTGTATCACACAGCTATGTTACGGTGCTGCCGCTCATCCCATGTGTTCCCTTTTAAGGGTTAACAAGTATATAGGGTGTAACGGATCGCCTGGCACCCCGACTGGGTACCTCCGTTAAAGGATGCTCCTAGCGCTTCCTGAGGACTCCAAGCACTGCAGCAGACACCACAATCACCGAACCAGAGAAGCGTATACCTTCTCTCAAGCATATGAATGCTGTAGACAGTTGAATAGGAACCATACAAATAGGTTTACTCTCCTAGCAGTCAAACTGGAACAGCATACAATGAATCCTTCCCCCAATAATGAGACGACACTTCACTTTGAGGGTTAAAACAGGAACTCTCTGTACTGTCACATACAGTCTCTTTTATTCCCAATCCACAAACATAGTAAAGCCCACAGGGCGTTACAAAACCACCAATCACATCACAGTTACATCCCACATATTCCCTCCCCTTATCCTGAGAGGAAACTCAATTATACATACAGTTAAAACATACTTTCTACCCAACTTTCATAACTCCAAAACCATACATCACATTCACATAAAATTACATATTCACAATCAATCCATTCAGGGGAACAACATATTCAAAATGGCACAAATCAGACAAGGGGTTCAAAAGTTAGTAAAAAGTCCTTTGTGACTAAATGAAGCATGGCTTTTTGGCCCAAACCAGTTTCAGAGTCTTCTATCCTGGAGATAAGTAATTCAATTATCTCCCAGGACAGACACAAGACTCCATTAAGCACATAGTTGCAAAAAGACACAAAACACTTTAAAATACATAAAGTCACATTTACACATAACACACAGACATTTCACATATCCCCAGATAGCTGGGATCTGAGTGCACATTATTAGATGAATGGCACTAAGATCACACAAATAAGCCTTTCTGCAGGGGAAATAAACAGTTTAACCTGCAGGGCCATAGTCCAAAGGGAGCAGGCGAGCAACCAGGCTTCTCCAGTTCACAGTGGCGAGGTTGGTTTCGCCACATAGGGTGTATATAAAAAATATCCCTCTGTCTCATTAGAGATATCTTTGCCAGAAGCTCAAGGAAGCAAGGTGAAAGGTCAGTGTAGGACCCACCTGAGAGGTTTGCCTTTACGTGGCAGGTGGGCATTCCCTCCAATGGCCATTGAAGTAACTAAATAACCTCCATTTGTTAAAATATATACAGGGATTTAGGAGAGAGCTCGGGTAACTTTTTTTCTTTAGGATCTAAAGTGATCACCGGTCTTTCAGTGAGAGAGGGGAGGGGGAGTGGACGGAACACACAGGTGGTTATGGTAGGGTGTGGAACTGCACTCTATCCCTTTAAGCAGTATGTAGCTGGGTGCAACTCGGACAGTCTCAGTACCAGAGATGCTGAATAACAAATAGAAGAAAGGTCCAAGCACTCCAAGGTACAAGCAAGGCAATTTTATTGAACCCACTCCATCAGCTTGACAAAGACCGTGTAGGTCGAAACGTTGTGATGGAGTGGGTTCAATAAAATTGCCTTGCTTGTACCTTGGAACACACGGGTGGGTCTGCTGGTCTCACGGGGGTGCCGAGAGGATGAGGGTCACTGGGGGAGGGAGTGATGCCCAGGGCACTACCCAAAGTGTCCCTTGGTATTTCAGTAGTACCTGATGGTATAGCAGGGAAAGTCAGCAGTGTCACAGCAATACGTGACAACATGGCTTCCCCATCCACTGTGGGCCTGCAAGATGGCAAATCAGCCTGGGCAACTCAGAGACAAGGCCCCAGCACAGGCAGCAACCGGCAATCAGTCCTCCTGCATCCCCGGATTAGGATTCTGCCAACGCGGTGGGTCTCCTGTGGATTCCCCCCCTCACGTCTGCAGCGAGGTAGTCACTGAGGCAAGGGTACCCCCTCAAGGGGTCCCAGAATCCAATCAGGAACTTTGATGTGGGGTCCATCAAGTCCAGGCACTGTAGGAACCGCGGAATCTCACCGGGCCATCCGGCAGGGACCCACTCATTACCAGACCTCACCAGCAAGCAGAAGGGAATCCCCACTTGTAGGGGATGTTCCTCTCATGGAGACCCAGTGTAGCTGGTCGTAGGGCTCAGCAGGCCTCCAAGTTCAGCAGTGAGAGGTTGTTGTACAGGGACACCGCCACCTCTCTGAAGTGCCAGGTCCAGGGGGGAGGACATTAGGTCCCCCCTTATTAGTATTTAGTATTTAGGGCTCCCACCCACCGCTCAGGGGTGGGGGCCAAGGCGAAGAACGTTAGGTCCCCCCCTTATTTTACTGTAGGGCCCCCACCCACAACTCAGGGGTGGTGTTGAGGGGGAGGACATTAGGTCCCCCCCTTATTCCAAATTAGGGCCCCCATGCACCGCTCAGGGGTGGGGGCCACGGGGGAGGACATTAGGTCCCCCCTTATTAGTATTTAGGGCCCCCACGCACCACTCAGGGGTGGGGGCCAGGGGGAGGATGTTAGGTCCCCCTTATTTTACTGTAGGGCCCCCACCCACAGCTCAGGGGTGGGGCCAGGGGGAGGACATTAGGTCCCCCCCTTATTTGTATTTAAAGCCCCCACTCACCACTCAGGAGTGGGGGCCCGGGGGGAGGACAATAGCCCCCCATTATTTTACATTAGGTCCCCACCCGCTGCTCAGGAGTGGGGGTGGGGGGGCAATAGGTCCTTTTTTTTTTTTAGGACATGCCCCTACTCGCGATATAGCATAATTACTAATACAAAGTCATCTTTACTTAGTATTAGTAAATTTGTCTGAAAGACCAATTTAGGTCTTTCAGCCTTTTAGTAGATAGCTCCCTAATACCGTGGGAATTAGGGAGTTATCTACGTATTCATTCCTGTTATTACATTGACAGGCTAAGTAACTTACATTTTATATGAATGTGTGTTACTTGATTGTTGTAAGTGTTGCAAATGCCTACAGCTGAATCTTGGCTATGTTTGTATACTTTTTATTTAAAATTGTATACAATGTAACATTCTTCTTCTTTCCCTGAACTTCTGCACTTCGGAACTTCTGCACTTCGGCACTTCAACACTTCGGCGCTTCGGAAATTCTGTAATTTTGAAACTTCGGGACCTCGGCAATTCGACACTTCGGCAATTCGGACATTCAGAAGTACCCAAATGAACGAATTGCCTGAAATTCGTCCGAATTCATATTCGGACCGAAACAAATTGCACATGTCTAGCCTCAACGTCAAATAGAAAGTGCAACCGCAATAAAATATACGGCATGTAAGTAAAATAGGCTGCTAAAATGTAAAACACTCCCTAAAGTGTTTTAGATTATATAAAACATATGAAATGTTAGCACTTAGGAGATAAAGCCCAGACTAACAGCAATTATAAGGGGAATATGTATATATATATATATATATATATATATCTGTATATATATATAGTGCATTATTCAGTCTTATCTAATGGGGTTATTCACTAAACACTGCCTTTAGTCCGGGTAGTCCTATGAAAATGACTGAATTCTAATTGCATTCCCAATTCGCATATTTACTAAAACCAAATGCGTTGGAATTTGGTTGCCCAAGTGAATCTACAGCAATCACAGGATAGATTCAGTGTTTGAATTAAAATTGGTACTTTCACATCCAAATCCTATACAAAGGATAAAGTATAGGATTTAGAAGAGTTACAAAAGCACCGGTTTAATTAAAATTTGGGACCGAATGTATCCGGTAGGATGCATGTTTGCAAATTATTGTTAAATTGCCTTCATGCAGTGGTAGCTCTATTTATTTAACAAAAAGGTCTTTGAACATGCTATTTGCAGCGCACTCAGACTACAAAAAAATGTGGGGGACAAATTAAATAGTACTAGTGTCAAAAATAAAGTGTATTAAATTAAATGCTTGTAAGAGCAAAGTGAGTATACAAAAATAAAGTGATGAAAGCAATTAAAAACAGTGTTAAAACTAAACAATTAAAGTGTTAGTGCTAGAATGAATATACTCACTATTGCAGATGATATCTGTGTTGAATGGAGAAAATAATAAAAGTGACCTGACTATTGAAAACTCCCCCTATATATACACACACCTGTGACCACCTCTAATGGGGCCTCTGAAGCTGGGGGGCCTGGGCGGGGTGCTTAACCCCAAAGGAATCTGGTCTGAATTCCAAATATACTGTGTACAGAGAAAGGATATGGGGCACAACCAAGAGCTGCATTTTGCATGAAAGGTGCTGCCGCAGTGACCAAACTTCATACATGAAAAAAATACATTAATTTAATACACTTTATTTTTGACACTAGTACTATTTAATTGGGGTACTTTGAAAGCAGTGGTGGGCTATTTTTTGTAGTCTGACTGCGCCGCAACAATTTTTTTCATGTATGAAGTTTGGTCACTGCGGCAGCACCTTTCATGTAAAATGCAGGTCTCGGGTATGCCCACAATCCTTTCTCTGTACTTTGAACATGCTATTGTCACCCCCTTAAATAGTCATATGTCCCACCACCCCAGATGGCTAGTGGTGCCCAATCCCCTAGACACCCCTGATAAAAAATAAAAAAAAAACTACCTTACGAACACCCCTCACTCTAATAATAGTGAGGGAGGGGGCAATAAATCTAAAATGTGTAAAAAGAAAATTTATACTTACCCATCTAATGTTTTCTTTGTACTCATTGTTCTGTTTTTCAGCTACATTTGTAATAAAAATAACAAAAAACGATTTGCTAATATAAGGGCAAATTTTTTTTCAAATGCGCCAATAAAAAGAACCCATGTTTACCAATTGAGAGCTCCACACAGACTGAATATTGATTGCAGGGAAAGTCCTTATAAAGGCTTTCCTATTCTATGTCAGCTATTGCATAGCATTTCCCACACTATGAGCTAGTAAGCCAACCAATCAGAGCTCTTTGACAGCCAAGGATCAAGAGAAGTGATTCTTCTCTCAAGACTTACCTGTCAGAGTGCTCTAATGTATAATGCACCTTGGAATTCTGGAATTCTGCTGAATGCCTCTCACAATACTACAGTTACAAACTTACAAGCTAAAAACTCACAAAAAGGCACAATGTGGACTTAGCAGACAGATGCATGTGCAGCAGGCTGTTGCCTCTGCCAGGCTGAAGCTCCCAGATCCAGATAGACTAAGGCTCAGGCAACCACTAATATCCCCACATGTACAAGTACAAATTGCATCAACGCATTTAACTTTGTCTGGGTTTACTCAAGATGGACAAATGGGACAAAGCTTGGAGATTCCGGTCAATGTCTATTTATAGATTAAAGGTATATTACTATGGAAATACACCTCATATTGAACCCATGAACTCAGATCAGTTGCATGAAAATTACTAAATAAAAAATAATATAATATTGAAGGAACACTATAGGGTCAGGAACACAAGAAACATTTGCGATTTACAATTTAGAATTTTGCCAATCAAATCCAAACAGCCAGACTATTAATTAATATGTGTAACTGCAGGTACAGAATACTACAGTAGTACACTATTGATAACAATGATAACATTATTATAAGAAAGTAATAATCTAGTGGCAGATTATTACTTTCTTATAATAATATCTATCTATCTATCTATCTATCTATCTATCTATCTATCTATCTATCTATCTATCTATCTATCTATCTATCCAGGCCAGAACTGGCCATTGGGCATACAGGGAAAATGCCTGATGCCACCTCTAAGGTAATATGTGCCTTTCCTCTTTCTTAGATTTTCACACTGGGGACTCTGTACATTTCTAAAACCAAAATCCAAAATAGTTGATAGGGTTACCAAAACAGTGTAAATGTAAATGGAAAATTAAGGAGGTCCAAGAATAGTGCAGTGGGGAACAGAAACTGTGATGGGCATTGGGAAGGAGGTGGCACCAGGTAAGTATACATTAAATAAGAATTCGGAAAGATAGGATGAAAACCATAAAAGTACAGAGTCACAGACTGCGAGGTGGTGAAGGAAATTATGAAGAGAGTGGTCAAGTTTATGAAAATAAGTAATATTGAGAATTAAGAGAGAATAATGTCCTTTAGATTTAGCAGGTATTATAAGTAATTATTCACTCTGGTAAGAGGGAATTAGTTTTTAGAAAGTTAGACTTTATGCCCTGAACTATCATTCTATCCTTGTAGCAAAATTATCAGCTTTTGTATATTCCAGGGCTCCGCATAACCAAGCAGAAGAAAGTTATTTTTGGTAATTATAATTATTTACTATAACTAATCATATAATTCTGCTATGCACATTAACACCCATTGCTAGTTTGAAATATAGCCACAGTTATTAGTATATTTAATTTGATGAGATAAAATACTCTTTATTAAAAAAAAAAGGCATTATAGTTAACAAGGACAATTAACACAAATGAAGTTCCACATATAAAAAAAAAAACTACATTTGCTAATGAGTCACTGCTTAGATTAATTTATTATGAAAGAGGCTATACTTACAAAGACAAATTCCAGTCTAATTTAGATAGTTGGTTTAAAAGCTGGCACTGTATGAGTCCTGGCCAGCCTCTCTTCAACATCATACATTGTTTAAAGACATGCAATGACCTTGTAATTGAAGAGCAAAATAATGTTTCTTGATGTACCTTTAATCAATTCATTAAAGCTAATTAACCGCATAGTGTGACTTCATAACAGAAGCATATAAATGAATTTCTATTTTTGTTTTAATTTGTTTTGTTAAGAGCTATTTTTTATATATAATTATAATGCCAGCATGGCTTCTAAAATCACAAGCAAGCCATTTTATATTACCAAGGAATGTTGTTTACTGATTTATGTCTACTTCTCTCTCTCTCTCTCTCTCTCTCTCTATATATATATATACACATATTAACACTCATTGCTAATAGCGAAGCAGATATACCAAAGAAGCAGACGCTAAGATAATAAATTCTCTGTTTAACAAATAAATAAATAAACCTACCTACACCTGAGAAATGAGCATAACATGAAGGCCCAGTGGCATCTAGACTTGAAAATGGACCACTGCATGCTCCTAGCACAGGAACCCAACAATGAGTAGCCCAAACGAATAATTGGTCAGCACCAAGAGCTGACATAATCCAGACCTACTGGCACAAATAAACCAGCTACTAGCAACAAGCTTCCAACCTGACACAAGGCATTACAACACTGGTCATGAAGGACTCTCGCAGTGGAACAACACAATTTAACTACCAACCAAACACCTGCCTCCTGACAACATGGAAGGTCCTGTCATGTATTCTAGCCTCCAAGATCAATGGGCATATAAATCAACACATGAGCAATTGGAAACAACACCAGGGACTCAAAACACCAGGTGCTGGTAGACTAAGGAGTGACACAAGATTTTAAGAACAGACAGACCAATCTATGGACAGCCTAGATTGGACTATAAGAAAGCTTATGACACATTGCCATACCCATGCATACTGGAATGCTTAGCTTATTTTTAGCTTAAGAGCCTTTATCAAGAACTCAATGGGCAAATGGTGAGCAACACTAGAATCTGATTCCAGGACAATTACATCAAATGTGGTATATACCAGGGTGATTTTCCAAACCCAATACTGCATATGCCTCAAACCCTTCAGCTGGATCATCATGAAAAGTGGCTACTGATACAGATTTAAGATTGGAGCCAGCAGCCACCTCCTCTACATTGATGACATCAAGCTTCATGCCAAGAATGAGCAGGACATCAACTGACTGATCTACCTAACTAGAATATACAGCAGATAAGTGTGGGTGGAAGATAATAAAAAAAACAAAGATGATCAGGACTGAATGAAGTGTAAAAAAAACATGATGATTACTTGGGCATAGAACATAGAAACATAGAATGTGACGGCAGATAAGAACCATTCAGCCCATCTAGTCTGCCCTATTTTTTAAATACTTTCATTATTCCCTGGCCTTAGCTTATAGTTAGGATAGCCTTATGCATATCCCATGCATGCTTAAACTCTTTTACTGTGTTAACCTCTACCACTTCAGCTGGAAGGCTCGTCCATGCATCCACTATCTTCTCAGTAAAGTAATACTTCCTGATATTATTTTTAAACCTTTGCCCCTCTGATTTAAGACTATGTCCTCTTGTTGTGGTAGTTTTTTTTCTTTTAACCCCTTAAAAACCGCAGGGCGTTCTATGCCATCCCTACATGGCCGCTGCAGATCGCGGTCGGGAGGCCTGTGGCTGCTCACTGTTAAAAAACAAAAAACAAACATTCCCCCCGAGTGGTGGGTGGTGGCCCTAAATAACAATAGGGACCTATTGTCCTACCCCCAGCCCCTACCCATGAGTGATGGGTGGGGGCAATAAATAAAAATTGGGGGGGACCTAATGTCCTCCCCCCTCCCCCACCCCTGAGCGGTGGGTGGGGGCCCTAAATAAAAATTGGCGGAACCTAATGTCCTCCCCCTGGCCACCACCCCTGAGCGGCGGGTGGGGGTCATAAATAAAAATTGGGGGGATCTAATGTCCTGCCCCCGGCCCCCACCCCTGAGCAGCGGATGGGGGCCCTAAATAACAATAAGGGGGGACCTAAGTAAGGTCCTCCCCTTCGCCCCCAACTCTGCGCGGCGGGTGGGGGCCATAAATAAAAATCCCCCCCCAAGGTGACTAGGGGTCCCCAAACCCCTAGTCACCCCCACCCCCTCAAAAAATTACCCCTACCTCGTCCTAAAAATAATGAGGGGGGACCCTTGTCTAAATACCTGTATAAAAAACTAAACTTACCATTTGATGTCTTCTTTCTTCTAAAATCTTATTTTTTCAGCCTCATAAAAGGCCAAATAAAAATCCAGAATAACCAACGCAATTTAAAAAAAAAAAAAAAAAACGAGCGCAAAATAATATAATCCTTGCCCCGCCCTGCAATTAGGCTCAGAGCACTCTGATTGGTGGGTTTAAGCCATCCAATCAGAGTGCTCTTACAGGTAAATGAAGAGACTGACAGGTAAGTCTCTACACTTACATGTCACCGCACTCTGATTGGTTGGCTTAAAAGCCACCAATCAGAGTGCTCTGTGTTATTTTACACAGCGTGGGAAAGTTCTTTGGAATTTTCCCACGCTGTGTAAAATGACACAGAGCACTCTGATTGGTGGATTAAGTAACCAATCAGAGTGCTCTATGTCATTTTACACAGTGTGGGAAAATTCTTTGAATTTTCCCACGCTGTGTAAAAGGACACAAAGCACTCTGATTGGTTAGCTTGAAATCCAGCCAATCAGAGTGCTCTGTGTCATTTTACACAGCGTGGGAAAGTTCTTTGGAATTATATTATTGAATATTCTGTTTTTCCAATTATGCATCTAGTTTCTGTTTAAACATCTGTAGGGACTCTGATAAAACCACTTCTTCAGGCAGAGAATTCCATATCCTGGTTCTTACTGTAAAGAAAACCTTGCCTTTGCCTTAGACTAAATCTTCTTTCTTCCAGTTCAAACACATGACCTTGTGTCCTTTGTAAAGTCCTGTTTGTGAATAGATTTCGACACAATGGTTCGTATTGGACTTGGATATATTTGTATAATGTTATCATATCCCCTCTGAGGCGACATTTTTCTAAACGAAAGAGGTTTAAATTTATTAACCTTTCTTCATAGCTAAAATGTTCCATTATATAAATGTTGTAGCCAGCCCCTGCACTCTTTCTAGTGCCATAATATCCTTCTTAAGAACAGGTGCCCCAAATTCCACAGCATATTCAATATGTGGTCTTACCAGTGATTTATAAAGAGGCAAAATTATATTTTCATCCTGAGAATTAATGCTCTTTTTTATGCATGATAATACCTTACTGGCCTTAGTAACTGCTGATTGACATTGTACAGTGTTGCATAGTTTGTTGTCTATAACAATTCCCAAGTCCTTCTCGTATGTTGTTATCCCTAATTCGCTTTCATTAAGGGTATAAGTTGCTTGTGCATAACTTTACATTTTTCTACATTGAATTTTGTCTGCCATTTGTATGCCCAGTCCCCCAGTCTATCTAAATTCCTCTGCAGCAAAGTGATATCTTGCTCACATTGTATTACTTTACAGTGTTTTTTTGTCATCTGCAAACACTAAAACATGGCTTTCGGTGCTTTTTTCAAGATAATTTATAAACATGGTAAATAGAACCCTGAGGGACACCACTTGCTGTCACTGTCCATTTTGAAACTTTACCATTAATGACAACTCTTTGTGCTCTATTTTTAAGCCAATGTTCTACCCAAGAACAAGAATTTTCATCTAGATCGATTTCTTTGAATTTGAAAACCAATCTATTGTGTGGAACTGTATCAAATGCCTGTATCAAATGCCTTGGCAAAATCCAAATAGATCACATCCACTGCAACACCCTGATCTATACTTCTACTTACTTCTTAGTAGAATGCAATTAGGTTAGTTTGACGTGACCTGTGCTTCAAAAAAAAACATGCAGATTTTTGCTGATAACCATGTTCTTCTCAAGGAATTCTTGAATATTATCCCTTAATAACCTTTCAAATATTTTCCCAGTCACAGAAGTTCCCAGTCACAGAAGGTCCATCATTTCCAGGCAAGGATTTTGAATCCTTTTTGTATATAGGAACCACATTTGTCTTCCTCCAATCCTCCGGAACACTTCCTGAAAGAAAATATTGAAAGATTAAAAACAGAGGTTCACTTATTTCCACACTTAGTTCCTTAAGTACTCGCGGATGCTTTAGTTACTGCAGCACCTTCTCTTGAGTTAGCCAATTACAAGTTTTTTGCAGCAGTCATTTGCATATCTATTGCCATAGGTCCTTCCTTAATATATAGGGAGGAGAAATGCATGATCTTATAGAATAATATAAGAATTTGTAAGAGAAAATGTGTATGTCACATATTCAGGAATGTTATTAATTTACAACACAGTTTTCTTTTGTGTAACAATATTATTGATCAATTATTATTTAACTGTTTTTCTGTCCAATCAAAAATGTTTTTGCTTTTTGCTTTTTGTTTTACCTTCCATTACACAATGTACTACTTAAGCATATTGAAAACATTGATTTTTAAGACACTCAAAATACTTGAATTCTGGCTGTGTTATTTTCCAGCAAACTGCTTGGCATTGAAGGGGTTAATTACAGGGAGTAATTGAACAGATGATATCACCATCTGTGCAATTGTGAGATTCTAGCACATTTTCTGCCTGTTGAAATAAGTACAGATCATGTGATTTATTTATTTTTAAATCTTCCTATAACAATCCTGCTCTCTCATGTATCTCATGTGTCTTCATGATATCGGTCCAATACTTTCTCTGATCTGCATCACTGCTGAAGAATTATGCTCATAATCATTGAGTGGTTGGCCAAAGCATATCGTGGTGCTCCTGTCTAGATATAAACTCACATTATGGAATTCAATCTTGAGAAAACATCTGTCTGATTTTGCACAAATTCCGCATAAGACATTTGTCAAGGTTATTGAAAAAATATTTGCACTATATTTTTCATTGGTTAAATAATGACTTCCTTTAATAAAAACAAAACCTTAATGCTTTTGTATAAAGATTAAAAAAAAATTACACACACACACACACACACACACACACACACACTCTCTCTCACTCTCTCACTAAACTCTTGCTACAAATTCTATGATAAGAATTCATCAATACATCCCTCACTTACAATATTACATTAATGACCATTCGTTTTTCATATTCCCATGTTAATCCTACTCATATAACAGGGCAATTGTTAGAAGTCTGCTTACAGATGAAGTTTCAAGCATGAACTTGATACATAACAGAACATATGTTTGTTTATGGCAAAGCATAAAACAAGGCAATATTTCGATTGACTTTTTTCCTCTGTTAGATAATTAAGAAAATGTATATATATATATTTTTGTCCAGTAATTAGAGGTGGTATGCATTTAAATAAAACATTGAAACACAACTATGCTCAGTATAGTAAAGCAAGTATACATTTATTCTGTAACTGTGTGTTAGCATGTTATAGGTCTCTATGACATACAGAAATATGTATTCAGTATATCTGGTGCATAATACTTTTTTACATTCATTGCTATTTATTTTGCTAACAAGTTACATGTCTTCTTTCGCTCAATGTTCTATTGTTTTGGATCATGCTGTTTGCTATCTGTCCTCCCTCAATGTCACTGTCTCTTTGCTTGGCCAGTCTGTTTTTGGGGGGCATTGCTTATGTTTTGGTTTGTGTAAAGCCCAATGAGGGTTGAAATGTTGTTATATTGTAAATGTTATATTTTATCCATTGTGAATAAACTCTCTATTTGAAAAGCAATCTGATTGGTTGGTCATGTTACCTTTTGCTTCCTATGAGATGGCCACTCTGACCAAGAAACAGTGATTGCAGACCATTCCAACTTGTCTATCTGGATCCTAATACCCAACTCTATTAATTTTGTCATTTTGCTGCACTATACCATGTCTATGCCATTATCATAAAGCATATTTCAATGTTTATTCTTTGTCCATTCTGGCTGTACATAACACTCTATATTACCTAGGGCACTCAAGTTGCAACACAAAAACAGCATACAGTACAGTATGAAAAGACCAGGGAGTCACCTTAAACTGATAGTTCTTCACTGAAACAAAACACAAAGGTTGATTAATTAAGATAATATATTTGAAGTGATAACAAAGAGGGGAAGATGCTCAACTACAAATATCCGATAATGAAAACGTTAAAATAAATCTTCTTATTATGTAGTTTTAGAATTCCCTCACAAAATAAAAGTGGGCATCACAATATGTTTAGTCGGTAGAGAGAGCCAGGCTTTAGATGCCAGATTGTCTTGCATTGTCCTGATTCAAGTTATGAAGAGCTGTTTGGTTGCTCTGTAGTATGTGGGAAATACTGGAGATCTAATACATGGCTTGAAGAATAAGAAAAAATATTAGGGCATCCAGTATATACATGCATTTGGATTTTATTGCTATCGGGATCTTTTTCTTATCTGGAAGGTGAATCAGCAGAGGATACAAGTTCAATTGCCATGACAGTCATCTTAACAGGGTTCTGTTATCTTGTACAGTTGCACTCCATTGGATGAAATTATTACATTTGGATACAATAGCATTTGAGCCATAAGTTTATATTTTTCACTTATTCTCATTTTTTTGTGGGATATCATAAATTTTGAAGAAAATAAATAATGTTCTATGTATTATTTTTTTAAGATTTTTGGCACTTTTAGCAATTCTTTGTTTTGTAAATTATTGGATAACAATTCTGAATTCTAGCTATTTTCTGCTGTTATAGACATAGACACCACCTTGTGTGAAAACTAAGTTTAGATAATAATCCCCTTGTACTCATATATAATGGGAAAAAATTAACATAACGTCTAAAAGGCTCTTGATTTGTGAGCATTAATTTCTCTAATTTTCAGAGTGTAAATTAGTGTCTATAACAATATTGCACTATCACGTATTTCTCCGTTTATTTCCCCCCCCGTTATATATGAGCAACGCCCTACATTGTAAGGGTAAGCCTTCTGTCTAGCGCTGCACTATTCCACTGTGTGTAAATTAAGGGGATTATTATCTAAACTTAGTTTTCACACAAAGTGGTGTCTATGTAAATATCTGTTTTTCTGGGTTAATAGGAGGACCCTAAGAGTGCTACAGCTGCTGATAATTAAATTGATATCACATCCCAATTATTAAGCGCCTCAATTCACACGTATAAGAAAAACTGTGTTTTTTTCTTTTCTTTGTTTTATTTTCTGCTGTTACCAATTAATTTTTAATAAATTTTGTTCCTAATGACGTAATTGCTACTAGCAATTAAAATATATTGTCTAAAACTATAATTATTAAAAATATTATTTCCTAAAGAATGTTTTGCTTTGTTACGTTTTATGAATTTTACGTGTTATGAATATCCCATTAATGTTTGTATTCCATGTATAGCATCTTGTGAATGCATTGCTGATTTATTGTACACTTATGTTTGCTATGTTTACCTTTATTTTATATTTTATTATCCGAGTGACAATTTATACAGTTTACATTTTATTAGAAAGCTAATAAACATATTATGGATTTTTTTCATATTTTTTCTTGTTCATTTGGGTACCAATTGATAATGAAACACTAAAAACAACGATGTATCAAGATGCTATTTATTAACTGGCACAACTTTTCTACAATGGAAATTAGGTCTGGGTGGAATGACAATTTAAAAAAATCATAGAAAACACCATATATGTTTACTAAGGTTAAAGGACCACTCTAGGCACCCAGACCACCTCAGCTTAATGAAGTGGTCTGGGTGCCAGGTCCTTCTAGGGTTAACCCATTTTTTCATAATTATAGCAGTTTCAGAGAAACTGCTATAATTATGAATGGGTTAAGCCTTCCCCCTAATCCTCTAGTGGCTGTCTCATTGACAGCCACTAGAGGCGCTTGCGTGCTTCTCACTGTGAAAATCACAGTGAGAACGCCAGCGTCATAGGAAAGCATTGTAAATGCTTTCCTATGAGACCGCTGAATGCGCGCAGCTCTTGCCGCGCAGCGCATTCAGCCGGCGGGGCGTAACGGAGGCGGAGAGGAGGAGGAGAGCTCTCCGCCCAGCGCTGGAAAAAGGTAATTTTTTACCCCTTTCCCCCTTCCAGAGCCGGGCGGGAGGGGGTCCCTTAGGGTGGGGGCACCCTCAGGGCACTATAGTGCCAGGAAAACGAGTATGTTTTCCTGGCACTATAGTGGTCTTTTAATCTCTGTAGTTAAATGCTAGCTTCTCTCAGACCTAAACATGTATCTTATTTGTTTACATTGTTCCATGGTATGTTCCATGATATATCAAACAACTAATGCCAGTTAATCTCCTGGTGTCATACAAAGCTTGCGTTTTTGCTGGGAAAATGACAAACAATTACCAAGCTGATGATGATCACATAGCTTGCAAGTCATGTAGGTAGGTATCAGAAATCATTTAACTGAGTTCAGGAAGATTCTCATTTAATCATCTATGGCTCTTTTACCACTATCTAGTGAACTGACCTTTTAATGTTTAGCTGATTACACATACGTAAATACTATTCTTTACCAGTAGGTTTCTATACAGCATTCCAAAAGTATCTAAGCAAAATATATCACTTCCTGGTTTTCTTGCAAGACATATTTCCATTTCCACTGTACATCTCCAGCATTCCTCATATGCTACAAAGTAATTAAATATCATGAAACTTTATTTTATTTTTTATATTTATATAAATATATTTATTTTTATTCCTTGAAAAGTTATTTCCAGTAGTATCATAATTTGGCTTTTTTTTTAATTTTTATTATGCTTTTTTTTCTTTAACAGGCCAACAAAACATTGTTTTTCTTATTACGCTTTTCAGATTATTAAAAGAGAATGTAGGCACTAATATCAAAGATAGTTTATATGTCAAACTGTCAGTGCACAAATAATACAATGGAAAGGTGGAGACGGAAAAATGAACACAAGATTAAAGGCTGGCAGTATGTCTTATGTAAGCTCTTAAATCACATCTTCCAATAAAAAAAAGACCAAAGTTTAATGTAAGACAAGTGAAGCGGACACAGGTGGAGAAATGTCAGTCGGCCTCGCTAAAGGTGCTTCAGTCACATCTGAAATGTTCTTGTGAGGTTTTTTTTAATTTCTTTTTGGTAGACTTTGAACTTTTAACTTTATACTCAAACTTATTATAGTTGAAGGAAAAAATTGCATTACGCTATCACCAAACCACTCTAGATTATAATAGGCTGTTGTGTTTTGCTCATAAATTGTACCAACTCAACAGCATATATATATATATTAAATGCATATTACCATTTTGTTCTTCTCCTGGTATTCAACAAATATTTGTTTTACTGTTCACCTCCTATATGGTGCAGAACAGAAAGCCCTGGGCTCCAATTAGTGAGATACTAACACACACAATTAAACCCTGCTGTCAAACTGCCACTACTTTTGTGTGGCAGCAATGGCTATAGTATTCATCAGCCAAATTAGGACAAAAGCAAAAATTTAAGTTACCTGCAAACTATCCCAAATCCCCAAGCACATTTAAATAACAGAACAATTTTAGTGTGCTGCGAACTTTTTAGAACTTTTTCTCAGTATGCATACCATAGCGTGCCGTCCAAGAGTATTTGGAATTAGCGCACAGTACTTACTTTTATGTGTTTGTTTCTGCATTACACAGCCATGTTACAGTGCTGCTGCCAACTCCAAATGTTCCCTATGATGGGTGTATAAGTCTATAGGGGTTCATAGAAATACCCCTTTCTTTCTCATTAGAGATTTTGCCTTTTAGCTGAAAGCAACAAGGTGAATTGTTAGTGTAGGATTCGTCTTGATGGGTCAAGTGAGCTTGCACTAGGTTTCTGGTTACAGTCATCAAGCAACTGAAGGATATTTTGTCCTACTTTGTCCTACACAATAACAGGAGGCCTGTATGGAGCTTTAGAAACAGTGCTTTTCTATGAAAAGCATTGGATTTGCAATATGGTCACTTCCATACATTTACCATGTATCCTCAATAAGAAGCATTTGATTGGACAAAAATTGTCAAGACTGGTTACTCCACCAGAGGAGGAGCGGGTTGCAGTGATATTTTCCCAGCCCTTGAAAAAAAGTTTGATGGTGATTTTAAAGGGACTCTCCCTTTTCCTGGCACTGCAGGCTCCTGCAGTGCCCCTCTCCCTCCCACCCCCCATCCCGTGTTGCTGAAGGGGTTAAAACCCCTTCAGTGACTTACCTGAATCCAGCACCTATGTCCCTTGGCGCTGCTTCAGGCTCTGCCCATTATTGAATGCTTTCCTTTGGGGATTCCGGCGATGCTGGAGGTCCTCATGCATAGCGTGAGAACGTCCAGCATCTTTTAAAACACTTTTCGTGTTTTAAGAAAACAAAAGTCCCTAGAGCGGCTGTCTGATATACAGCCACTAGAGGAGGACTTAACCCTGCAAGGTAATTATTGCAGTTTATTAAAATTGCAATAATTACACTTGTAGGGTTAAGGGTGATGGGCAGACGTGGTCTGGGTACCTGGAGTGTCCCTTTAATACATTTTTAAATTAGAATATTCCTCTAATAATGTGTTTGAGTTTTCAATTCTAACACCATGAACACAAAGAGTCCAGCTATTAAAAAGCAATTTATTGTAGTTGATTATTTGGTTTTGATTGAAGAAGTTTAGTTAATTGTCAAAGCAGATTTAAGACATAAAGCAGGAAAAGATAAAGTATATTGAGCAATCAATAGAAAATGTTATGCTTTACAATCACAAATTGAGTGTTATACGCTACTATAGAGCTGGATCATTAGAATAACTGCAAATAAAGCTGTGTGAATGATCTACGTATTATAAAGTGGGTTACCAAAACTGCTTTAACCCTTGCAGTTCTCACAACTAATTTATTAAAGTGTTTCCACCAGTGCCTAGATATTTTATAACTAATTTCTTTTCTCTATATGTTTGTGGTGAAGCACCCTGAGATTTATTTACTAAATTCTGATTTGGAAATACGTTAATGTACATCAATGACTCTTATGACCTACGCAATATGAATGGTCAACTCCAGCAAGTTTCTCCTGTATCTGTTGTAGGGACAGCTTTGAATGATGCTTATTAATAAAGTGAGATGAGATAAGTCATTTCTGCATAACTCTCATATATCTCACTGTGTATTGAATAAACCGCACTGCAGAAAATAGTCAGGGTGTATTGAGGCGGCTGGAAATTTCACCTAAAAATTAAGAAATTAGCTAACTTAACTAAATGTGAATTTAAAAGCAGCTTTAATGGTGCAACAGCTGTTAAGACCATATGGTTTTTAAAGCAAAATGAAAGAAAACCCATATTTCAATACACTGTCACTTCTACAAGGAGATGCAAAATAATGTCAATGGAAATAGAAATATATAGTATACCGTAATAATGTATAATTTCTGTATCATTTGTTTATATAATTAATTGTCTGTGTTTTGTTCTGTTTTGTCTTTTTTTTCTTTTTTACGAGAAACGTGTTACTTAAATACACACAAAGAAAGAGGTTTGGTAGCTTAAACATGGCACGAAAAAATATATAACCTCTACTTTCTTTCTTTTTTTAATTTAAAAAAAGCCAAATACTACTCTATTAAAAAAAAATACTATACCTCCTACACAAATAGAAAAATATTGCAGCATTGCACAGATGAATCAATCTCCCCATAGAGAATGAATTTCTTTACCAGTACTTAACTGTGGGGTTTGATAATAAACCCACAGAAGATACTATTTTGTTAAAAATAAATAAATCCACTTAAAGGGACACTATAGCCACCAGAACAACTACAGCTTATTGCATTTGTTCTGGTGAGTAGAATCATTACCTTCAGGCTTTTTGCTGTAAACACTGTCTTTTCAGAGAAAATGCAATGTTTACATTAAAGCCTAGTGATAACTTCACTCGCCACTCCTCAGATGGCTGTTAGAGATCCTTCCTGGGTCATGGCTGCCTAAAATGCATCCAAACATTCAGTATCTCCACCCTCTGCATTCATTGATTCAATTCGTCTCTATGAGGAGATGCTGATTGGCCAGGGCTGTGTTTGAATCATGCTGGCTCTGCCCCTGATCTGCTCTTTGTCAGTCTCAGCCAATCCTATGGGGAAGCATTGTGATTGGATCAGGCTACCACTTCTGCTGATGTCAGCAGGCAGTGGGCAGGTCTAAAGGAAAGTGACAATGCAAGCAACTCCAGACTTGAAAACAAGTAAGATTTCTATATTTATGGAGGCATGAGGGCCCCAGGGTGGCTAGATGGTGGTTTTAACCCTATAGGGTCAGGAATACATGTTTGTGTTCCTGACCCTATAGTGCTCCTTTAAAGTCACAGTTTTGAGAGCAAGGATTGGACTACATTCCATTGGTAAATCCATAGACAGTTTTTGGGATCTTTTGGGACTCATCAGTGTGATATTAAATCTTGATTCATGTCTTGGTTTGTAATCTGTTATGGTGCATTGAGATAAAGAGTGTCTTGTGGAATGGCATGATATCCATAATATTGATATCGCAGGGTCTGTTCCATCGTTGCTCACATTCATTTATGGCTGCAATCGGGGCTCAATATTCCTCATGTTTATTTGACACTGTAGACATCTTGTATTAATTGTGTTTAATATTTACTTATATATCTAGTTATGGTTTAAAACAATAAAGAATGAACATATCTTCATTGATCAGAAACCTTAGAAACCCGTATGATCGTATGAAATACATAAGATATTGCCAAAATAGTCAAAGTGGAAAACATCTACAATTCTGCTGTAACAACAACTCTTGGTGGGAAGTAGGAAATTGTCTTACGAATACCCAGTTATCTTCAATTTAGTAAATAACCATGTTGTTCTTTGGGGCTTGTTAATTGCAATTATTTTCCTTACCTATTATTAGATCTGCATATGAGTGCATAATGTTCAATAAAGATAACAACCGGTGTGTATGGAGATTGGGCTTGCTGGAGACTTGCTCCATAGAAAGTATTTGTCATTTGAGCACACATATGTCATGGCAAGCAAGAAAATCCAACACAGAGCTTGAGTCCTAGAATATCCTAAAAGAGATGTAGATAGTCAGAGAGATGTTGGAGTGTAAGAGAGGGGAATGAGATACACGAGAAGACAAGCTGATTCAATGATTACAGAACACACAATTGACTAGGTCAAACTACTGAATCAGAAACATCAGATGAACATGCTATTGAGATTACAAGAACCACAATATGGCACTTGAAGTAGTGTGAGGTAAATATGTATAGTGTGTGGCTTGTGGCTGCTGGCTAGTGTCACTTCTGTGTAGAATGATGCTCATTAACGATTCTTCTTAAGAACATAGAGTGAAAGAGCTCTTCATCAAACTTGAGACCAAGCAGACATGGCATTTTGGTGTATTGCACAAAATGAAAGACAAGCCAAGTCTGAGTTGCAGATGAGGTTACAATATATCACTTTCCTTCTTATTTGTGTGCATTATCTACAGGATATAGCCAGAAGATATATACATTTTAGTTTTAGGATCATTTGTACTATGTTAAATATAAGAAGCAGACTAAAAGATAAACATACTTCATAGTTAATTTTATCAAGAGGAAAAAAACAAAACAACAATTGGCGAGCAAAGCCTGGTGTAGAAAAACTCAAAAATCTGCCTAATTGCCTGATTTATTCTTCTGGAAATAATAACTGCAGACAGATGCAATTTCTTTTCAATAAAAACATTTGTATGTGGCAACAATCAAACCTCAGTTCGTAGAACAACATTTCCATGACAACAGTACATTTTAATGCATTAAATTCTTCATAGTAGAAGGATGTTCAATTAGACTGATTTGTTAGTTTTTACACATCTTTATGTATTAAATCTATTCTGTACTGATTATCCATTAGAAACTTTAATTCAATATACAGCATTAGAAAGGTACAGGTGTTTTATAACAACTTTTAGAATGGTGAATTTTGATAACATGATATCTGTAAGATACTGTACATTAAAGCATTACTACTTATAAAAAGGATAAAGTGCAAAATCACTACTCAACAAGTTTGTTTTCTAAACCCTGGACATATTTGTGCATGTATGTTAAGCTAGGTTAAATAACTTACCTTGAGTTCCAATATCATTTTTATTCACTTCACCGATTTGGCTAAATAACCTTATAAACCATGATACATGTTGTTTTGCATCTTTATAAAAAAGATGCACATATGTATGTAGGCTGATGCTTTATATATAAATAAAATAATATAGGGATAAACATTCATACCATGCTGAAAGTGTTTATTCACAGAACGTTAGTTCACTTTATTTGTTAAGCCACAGGCTGAAGACATGTGATGATACTGAAGGTGTAGACTGATATTCCTCCTATTGCATATGGATTGCAATAAAATAATAACCTTGTAATATTGTTGCTTGTTCCAGATGTGCAACATTATTCACATGGCAGTTTAATGTATTGTCTTTTCAGCTTATCTTTTTAAACAGGTTCATAGAAAAAGAAAGAAAATCAAGCGTGCATACTAATATAAATTGAAAAAAAGTGCAAATTAGAATATCATGCTATTTTCATGCACAATATAGGTGGCAGTTAGCATAAAGCTAACTGTATTACCATTAACCATGTCAGTTGGGAGCATAAATAAAATAGATGTAAAGGACAATGGCATGTCTGTCACACTTTTGTCCGTTGACTATAGGTTGTGGGGTCTAAATATAATAGCAACGGGGCTACAATGGCATGTCCCCCATTCTACCTTATTTAGGCCACACCAAATAAACAATATTATGTCCACTCCACAATTATTGCTGATGCCCTTAGTTGGGGGTGAGAGAGGTCCCTCCTGTGATGTTTTACTGGCTCATTCTCATGGGATGAGGCCTTTAGTGACTTGATAACAATAGTCACTATTTTTTTTTAACTTTTTTTAAAAAAAAATAGTTTTGATATTTAATTAAGTTTAGTAAATTATCCTGTGAATAGTCTGTGACTCCATATATTACTTTTCTAAGAATCTTGTAGGGATAATTGTGGGGCAAAATATAAAAAATAATATTTTGTGAAAAGTATGAAAATATATGAAATAAGTATGAAAAATTATTAAGTACTACCAATATAAATATGAATATTGGTATGTCAATATTTATTATTAATTAATTTTATTTAATTAGTTATTAATTAATATTAATTACTAATAATTATTATGGGACCATGCCCACTATTTTGATTTAAAGAGATACCTACTTTTTTATCTCGGATTCTAAATTATTGCAGTTCAACTTACTTTATAATTAAATTCAATATAACAAACAATAATTATATGATTGAAAATGTAATTTATTGTGATAACAAAAATCTAAACGATTGTTACATTTTGAATGATCACTGATTATGTTACTAAGAAAATAGCTTTAGAGTAGATAATGAAAATCTATATAACGAGTAATGAAGTTACTGATTCAAAGAATTTATCACTGATGCATGTGTAACCCCTCTGGGATCACCGTAATACCTGCTCTGCTATTGACTACCCTGTAGTTTTGGTGTAGTAACCAGCAGATGGCAAGGTTTGGGACATGATATATATTCAGGGCTCCATTTGAGTGTTCTGAGTTAGTTGAAAGCTGATGCAAGCAGAAGCCTGTTTGATTTAATGCTTAGAGGAGTGCTGGAGCATCCTGAAAGACCATTCCAGAAGACTCGAGAAGGTTATTCCATGAGGATTTATCCCCCTGAAGAAATAGTTTTAATGCCTTGAATGCCTGAATGCCTTACTGGGTGGAGGCACTGCCACAGTTATGTACCCCAACTAGCAGATAGTGGAGACTCAGAATCAGTGGAGTGGGGACTCAGAATCACTCTACAGAGCACAAGGAAGTAACTGGGGTAAAGGACCACAGGAGTATAGGTGAGCCTGCACAAAACCCCAATACACATGCAATAGCTAAACATAACATTTGCATTAACATTTTATATTCTTAACCATAATATGACAGAGTATCATATTATAATATCTCATGTATTAAATAATCATAGACAATCTCTAATAATAACTAACTATTTCCACAAATGGTTGCAAACCAAATAACTTTTTCCAATCCACTCAGCAACTAAACACTCTCAGTTTAGGATTGCAAGCTGACAGGTCAGTTCATCCTGAGGAAAGCCCCGGACGAGGGATGAAACGTTGGTGTGATGATTTTATTGATAAGTTTTGAATAAAGAAAAACATTTTTACATTTCAAGACTGTGAGTGCAAGCCGTTTTTTCACTTGTATACTTTTTGGCTATGGCTTAGATAGCACCCTGGTTTCAAATCAATTGGTTTAGCCTGAGTGCAAGGACACAATCATCCTTATATATATATATGTGTGTGTCTAAAAACATGCTACACTATAGAGAATACATTCTGATTAATATAATGATTATACTTTGCATTCCTGCCCTGGAAATGGTGAGAGCTGGGTGTATGAACCTGCCAGGAGCCAAGTAGGCCACATCTCAGACCTAATACTCTGTGAAACCCCATCTCAATACCACAGCAAGAAGCAACTACATGTGTGCTTTGGCAAGCTACTGTTAAGAACTGTCAGCACTCAAGCGTGTGGGTGCTGCATTTCTACATGCTGGATCTCTAAAGATTCTAGTTTTAAAGTTTGACTTTAACCTGGAGTAGGTAGTTAGTGTTTCCCAACCTTTGGGCTGCAAGTTTAATTAATCTCTGTTTTTTTTTTCGTTCTTCTGGAGAATCAGCATTCAGTCTGTCAGTCTCAACTCCCATGCTCTGAGAGCAAGACAAGAAGAGAAGCCAGGACTTCCAGAACTTACTACCATTCACTACCTACAGCTCACAGCACACAGTACAGTACTATATGGCGTTTTCATTTGGGAGAAAGATGTCCTACAAAGTGGGGACTATCTATTATTTAGATTATTATCTTTATAACTTTTTTTTAACTCTCATAAATGCTTTATTTGAAGTTTACTGAGGACAGCAATACGCATTGGCATTTACACTGATAGGCTGACTGTTCTTATTGTTATTTTATTGCATTTTATTCAAAATCTAATATATTTGGTCTATCTTGCACCATTGTTGCCTCCCTAATTAGCATGTGTGAGTTATACATTGTCTCACTGTTGTGAGTTTCCCGAGAAGTATGCAATCACTCAGTGGAAGAATTGTGCATTAGGTTAGTAAAGATGTCTCAGACTCCCCGCTACAGCAGAGACTGAAATGATTCCTGCAAAGCAACAGGATCAAGGGTGACTAACTATAATATACTACTATACTACAATGTAATATATATAACAAAAAATAAAATCAAGTAAGAACAATAAGGACACACAAACACACATTTGTGTGTGCATGTATGTGAATAAGACACATTTTTATTTGATAACATGTTTCCAGTTCTTGACAGAGTTCATATGTAACTAGTGGCTGCTTGTTCTCCAATTAAGGACTTATGGTGCATTAGGTTCAGAAATCCCATGGTCATTAACAGTGACACTTAAAGAAAACTCAATGCCAATTTATAAAGAGAGTCTAATACACTGCCAGTATTGATTTTGCAGTCAATTATGAGGTGGACATGGAATATAGAATGTCCACCTACTTGTCAAGATTGAAAGTCATTGAATTTTGTTCTATTACTGTGCAATTATTATAGAAAAGTTAAAGATTATATGACCATTATCAGGTCACTTTGGTTTGAGAATTGCTAAATGTTAGCAACCTAGAAGACTTGTAAGTTGAAAAATCAATCCAAGTAATGGAGCTCATTAGTTATTGCTATAAACATATTAAATGTATTTTGTAAGGTAGATGCAAAGTAACACCACTGAGTCCTACATTGTAATTCTACCACTGTGACTGTAACTCTTTCTTTAGAATGAACTTCACTTAGCATCACTTCTTGATTTTCCAAAACCCGGAAGGATTTTTATTTGAAATAACTCTGGATATGCAGTGTTGCTTACTAAACACTGCACATACAGACTTCAAACACCATGACCACTTCAAAGTACTGTACATGCAGCTTTATGTGTCAAGTATCCCATGTAGTGTGAAAACATATAAGTGTGTCAGATTTTTTTTTCCCCCTGAAGTATTACATTCCTTCATATGCAAGTTAGCCATGAAATTAAATGATACATATTATCATAATGTTAAAGTCAATGAGATCCTCCCATTACATTAAGTTAACTTACTATTTATATTTGATCATTCTGTGGTTGTTTGTCACAAGCATGAAATAAAGTAGCATTTTAATAGTATTTTTTTAAACATTATAATAGTTGTTGTTTTTACTGTCTTCACTTCATTGTTATAGTTTTGAATGCTTATCCTTTTAGAAAATTGAGAATAGCAAAAAAAGGTTTATTTAGAATTCAAAGACTATCCATGTTGAGAAACAAAAAAAAAGTATTCAAAGTAAAAGCACTTGTAATAAAAGTATATAGTTCAAACGTCCAAGTACATATTCAACACCTACTTGACTTGTTTTTAGCTGTTTTTTTTTATTATCAAATATATGCTTGCAGACAATATTTTGATAATATAGTCTATTAAGTTAATAAATAAAATATGTGATTTTGCCTTCTCAAGTTTTTATAGAGCAATATATCACTGACATTCTATCAGTGTTGTTCGTTAAAGCCTGAATTATAGCAAATTAAAATACAAAATACACATATGAGTTGAAACTTTTTAAAATTGGGTATTTTAGCCTCACTTTTGTAATTTATTATGATTTAAAGTTCTTTATTTTGGGTAGTCACACAACACTGGATACGGGACAGATGCTTGCAAAGTTAGTTTGTACTTTTTGAGCAATAAATACATTGATTTTTTTGGTTTCTAAAAAAAATAAAAGAGAAAAAAGAGTGTTATATGCTTTCTATTCTGTGATCATGTTAAGCAGCCATATCCAGAACAAAGCCACAGAAACTTTGTAGATTGAAGATGAAGCCTACAGGAATCAACAGGAATCAGTCAGGGTTCTACAAATTCTTTCTAGCTGAATTGGTGTGGTGTACCACCTGAACAGGATTTTAAACAGCTGCTCCTATGATATTACACAATCAGAGACGCAAGTGGCTGCCTCCCATATGTTTTTCCATTCACCTTCCTCTAGGATCGTCCCTCTCCCATTATTCTACATATTGCAGTGGACCCCATGTAGATAAGAATTCACAAATATATTGAGAGAGTGTAGAGATTAGGCTTTTCTGATGTTAACCGATAAACCACAGACTCTAAAAGAGCATTAAGTCTGAGGCGCCTGCCTCCTTTTTCCCTTTTGATTGTGCAAATTTCCTGATTTGTATAAACCTAAACATTTTGTCCTGAGTTTGTAGGCAGAGGATGTACCTGCTGTAGATCCTGATAGTGGATAAAAGCCCCACTGTTCCATAAATGTAGATACCTCTGGACCCCTGCTTCCTCTAAATTACCAAACGATTACGGGTCTCATTCCCGGTGGGAGTGATTTTTTTTTTTTTTGTAAGATCGAGAACAATGGAGATGGATCAGAGGCTACAGTAAAGAGGGATCTCATTTCTGTTTCAATATTGCTGGACATTGTGAGTGAATCTTCACCCTGAGTGGTATAGCTAGCCACATGTAAAAGGAGGGGATGTCTGAATTCATTAGACTCAATTCAAGATCAGCCCATCTACATTCTTCTGATAGTGCAGCCACATTACTAAATGTGTCACTTGGGCCAAATAATAGTACTTAAGGAGGTTCAGTAAGCCTTGTCCCCCTTTTGTTTTGGGTCTGTAAAGCATATTTTGGGCAAACCTGTGTCTTTTATTTTGCCAGATGAATGAGTCTGTGGATTTCTGTAACCCTTCCAATCCTCCTTCCCCACTGGGACTGTGAGAGCCTGGAGCAACAATGATAGTGCTCACTTTAATACAATTTATTTTGCCTACCCAAGAAATGGGCTTACTTTGTAAGCTCCTTTTTAAGGGTTTGTATTAAAGATGTGTAATTTGCAAAATATATAGAGGCGTGCTTTGTCATTAACTGAATCCCAAGGTATCTAAAGGCACAACAGAATTGTAAGCAATAACTATTTCCAAGCCACCCTGTGTCAGCTGCTAACACATGGAATGACGCTGCACATGATTTGGAATAGTTAATTTGATAGCCTTAGAGGGAACCAAACGTATTCAGTAAATAAAAGAGGGGAGGCAGAGATGTCTAAGCATCAAATGAAAACAGTGCAGAAGGCACCTCAGCTACTTCAGCTCTTCAAGTGAAGTCTGGTGTTTTCATATAATTGTCTGTTCAGAACGAATCAAGGGGCAGAGAATGAGGATTATATGTTGTGCTATGACCTTAGCCAAGATCTTTGATTAAATATAGCTGTCGATAGTTCCCCACTAGTATCCCCTTTTGGGGGAAGAATGTTATTAGCTAGCATCATATCTCGTGATAGTTTACACCCATGTTTGATCACCATGTTTCCCTAAATGTTTTGTAATAACTGCCACTGTACACATCTTCCACTGAACCCTTTCATAGTTGCTATAACGGTAATCACCACCTTTTATGTTACTTCTGTCTCCAGTGCCTTCCTCATGTCTGAAGGAATAGACTGGAGTGTGAGAGAAGCAAAAAAGTCTGTCAACTGTGTGAAATAACTCTCATTTTCCACTGAATGATCTGGGGTTTGATTATAAAGGTTCTCATAAAACTCTCATAATGTGTCTGCAATTATGCTCAGGGAGGTTATTAGTGAGCCTTAGGGGTACTTACTGCCTTGACTAGTTGGGGGCAATGTCAAGCGCAAACATTGTGTGCCATAGAAGTGTCTATCTTATTTGTCTTTCATAAAAGAAACGATCTGACCATTTTATTTGTTGAGCTATATCCTCTAAAAGGAGGTGTTTAATTTGGGAACATAATGTTAGTAATTCTGCCAAAGATTCCAAAGATTATGTGAAGGTCTTTTGTTTAACTTCAGCTTTTTTAAGGGCTTTGCGGAACGCAAATAACTTTTGTGATTGTATCTTCTTCCTGTAGGTGGCTATTTTAATTAGGAGACCCTAATAAAAGCTTTGTGGACTGCCCTTCAGTTTCTGGGGTGACATTCTCCTGAAAAAAACTGCTCTAGATTTTGGGATATCTTGGCATTACTCAATAGGAAATAATTTAGACACCATGTCCAAGAAGGACAGTTTGTAAAGTCTTTCAAATATATAATAAAATCTGTGTGTCAGACCGAGTAATAATATTAAATTTGAACCTATCAACTAAAAGTTCTACTTTTGAGCTAATTAAAATTATGTATAAGAATCATTTATGAATATGTATCATGGGGGAGGGTGAGTATAAAGAATAGCCCGTAGTATTGGGGTGCTGTGCCCTACACAAGTCCACGAGGAAGTTTGTCAGTGAATTTAGTGAGACGTTTGTCCTGACGCCCCTCTCATGAGACCTTATCAAACGAGTTAAAGAGCTTCCGTCAGTTGCTAGGTAAGTGATAGAATTACAATCTTTGTCCATCACTAGATTGTCTGATACTAAAGCCTAGTAACCTTTGCCACCCATTCCCACAACCTAGACATTTGAGGCATATAAATTAAAAATATGTAATATGAGAAGGCCCATAGTCCCAGTAGCTAACACATTTCCCCCTTCTACATCATTTGTACCTTAGAGACCTAAGAATGCCACTTTTTATGTTTCCCATTTTGCTTATGGATGGCTTTAAAAGGTCACACGCTAACATACATATGGTCTATCAGAGAGAGCAGGAGTGAACATGCTAAATGCATTTCCTTCAAGACACTATGTCTGCCCTACACTTGCGGGAGAATTGAGATCCTATACAATCTTGATTAACATATTGAATGCAGAAAACGCATCTAGAACTGGAATGAAGCAGCCCACTGATTGTGGGGGCCCAAACCAAATTCTGGCATATCTGGTAATACACCCATGTCTTAGAGCAGCAATGGAGGGGGAAGAAAAAGGGAGCAATGAAAAGGAAAATATCATAAGAGAAAAAAAGAATTTACAAGTAGGCATGTGCATGGGAACAATTTTCGGTTTGGTTCGGCATTCCGAAATTCGGGACTTTGGCATTCGGCACTTCGGCACTTCAACACTTCAGAACTTTGACAACTTCGGCACGTTGGAACTTCGGCACTTCGGCACTTCACCACTTCGACACTTCAGAAATTTGGTAATTTCGGAACTTCAGGACCTCGGCAATTTGGCACTTCCCCACTTTGGGACTTCAGAATTTTGGAACTTCTCTTGCAGCTGCTTGGTAGATAATTCCCATGGTATTAGGGAGTTATCTGCCAAAAGGCTGAAAGACCTAAATTGCTCTTTCAGCCAAATTTACTAATACTAATTAAAAAAAATTCTGTTCGGTTTGGCATTCTGAAATTCGTCACTTCGTCACTTCGACACTTCAGAACTTCGGCAACTTCGACACTTTGGAACTTCGGAAATTTGGTAATTTCGCAACTTCGGGACCTCGGCAATTTGACACTTCGGCAATTCGGCACTTCAATACTTCGGAACTTCAGCAACTTCGCCACTTTGGGACTTTGGAATTTCAGAACTTCTCTTGCAGCCGCTTGGTAGATAACTCCCTAATTGCGCCGGTATTAGGGAGTTATCTACCAAAAGGCTAAAAGACCTAAATTGGTCTTTCACCCAAATTTACTAATACTAAGAGTAGGGGCATGTCTATTAAACAGTGAGCAGCCCTAAATTAGAATGAGGGGGGAGGACCTAATGTCCTCCCCCCTGGCCCCCACCCCTGAGCAGTGGGTGGGGGCCCTAAATACTAATTAGGGGGGTACCTAATGTCCTCCCCCTGGCCCCCACCCCTGAGCGGTGGGTGGGGGCGCTAAATAAAAAAATTAACCCCACCTCCCCCAATCCCCTAGTCACCCCCTCCCCCAAAAATTAACCCCTACCTATCCCCCTCACCCTAAAATAATGAGGGGGACCATTTAACTAAGTACCTGAAAAAAACAAAAAAACTTTCCATTTGATGTTTTCTTTCTTCTAAATTCTTCCTTTTTCAGCCCCAAAAAAGGCCAAGTAAAAAGCCATAATAACCGCACTAAAAAAAAAAAAAAGTGCGCAAAAAAAAAATCCATCTTCACCCAGCGAGGGCTCTGCACAGACTGAGCTCTGCAGGGCGGGGCAAGGCATATAAAGCCTTGCCCTGCCCTGCAATTAGGCTCAGAGCACTCTTATTGGTGGGTTTAAGCCATCCAATCAGAGTGCTCTGACAGGTAAATGAAATGTTAAAATAAGAAAACATCAGAATTGTGGTTAAACTTTTTTTTTAAAATTAAGTACATTTCTAGCACTAAAATTGTTAAATTGAATTTTCCTTAAAGTTTGCTACATTGTGCAAGGTTACCATAGCAACAATATATACAGAGGCTGGGAAAATACGATGTTAAAAGTGTGTGTTTTTTTTTTTACATGTAACATTAACTAGGGACACAAGGCCAGTCATTAGTAATGATTAAAATGGAAAGTTTTTCAGGAGATATGCCATAAAATCGGTATATAAGATATCATAGAATGATAAAAACTAGAAACTGGAGCATTAATAGTAACGAAAAAAATCATTCAGAAAGCTTGGGTAAAGGTAAGTCTCTACATTTACCTGTCACAGCCCTCTGATTGGTTGGATTGAAATCTAGAATTTTCCCACGCTATGTAATTTGACTCATAACTCTCTGATTGGTTACTTAATCCACCAATCAGAGAGTTATGAGTCAAATTACACAGCGTGGGAAAATTCCAAAGAACTTTCCCACGCTGTGTAAAATGACACAGAGCACTCTGATTGGTGGATTTCAAGCCAACTAATCAGAGTGCTGTGACAGGTAAATGCAGAGACTTACCTGTCAGTCTCATCATTTACCTGTCAGAGCACTTTGATTGGATGGCTTAAACCCACCAATCAGGTGGGGCAAGGCTTTATAAGCCTTCCCCCGACCTGCAGAGCTCAGTCTGTGCAAGAAACAGAGAATAGTGAAGAAACAGAGAATCTTTAAAGTATCAATACTGTAGCTTTAAGAAAAGAGAGAATTGCTGGTAACTTGATTCAAATGAAGTTTTAATAAGTGTTAAACTTAAATGAATTGCATTTAGGCAATAATCCAATAAGAAGAAGTGCAAGTAATCAACAACACAAAGTTCATTAATAAGTATTGTGACAGATTCATCTGCATTGTTGGTTCGTCTGTTTCCCTTTGTTCGCGGAATTGCCTGTTCGTATAACCCCGTTCGTGTAATTTGCAAAACTACCGATTGAAACTACCGAACGAACGACCACCCAGGAGAGGAGTGTGCTGCTGGTTAACCTATTGGCCCCAATTAGAACGTTGTGGTTAACCGCAGACACCTCTCCATTCCATTCGTACGGGTGGTCGTCGTTCGCATGTCGACCACGAGGCAGCGGCCATTTTGGGACATACGAACACCGAGCGGTGTTCGGTACAAACTGTATGGAACTAAAAACGGACACTTAAACTACCGAACACCGCTGAAAAGCTGCTGCCTACCTTCCTTTTCGACAAGGCATGCGAACGTCGGTCGTTCGGGAGTTTTGTTCATTCGTATGGACTTTCGCCCCGACAGCCATCCCATGGAGTCATTCGTATACCGAAGGACTGGTGAAAGACTTTGACTCCATGGCGATTCGACTAGATACATCGGATCTGAGCGCTATTCGGTGAAAACATGCCCTCAGATCCAGGCTGTCAGGGGATACGTTGCACGAACCATATGCATTCGGTAATTCTGTCGTTATGTATTTTAATGTAAATTTGTTACTGTATTCCAAGATGGCGATTGTCTCTACCTTGAGAGATAATTAGGTTTCTTCCTAATTATCTCCGAGGTAGAGGAGAAGGAATTATGGGCAAGATGGGAAGGGCTATTATTGAAGCCACTGCGATTGGCTACTGTACAATATGTTTTACAGTCTTCCACAAGGTCCCATCGGGGAGTGTTCACCTTGTGGAGACCTGCATAAATACCGGGCAGGTAGCCCCCATTAAACAGATCTTCATTTGACCCTCAAGACGGAGCTTGGTCTCGTTTGTGGGGGGAATTATTACTGGGACAGCGCTTTTGTTATTTCTAGCTGTGGAAGGCGTTCGACTGTTTGGCTGATCGGGAGTTGCCGTGTTCGCGGACTTCGTTCGGGAGTTTGGCGGTCGGCTGAATTTAACCTGCATTTCTGGAGAAGGGGATTATTGCCTAAACGGCGGCTTCATCTACCCGACGGTACGTGTCGTAACAAGTATTTCCTCAGAGATGCATTAAGTAACATTCTTTAGGTTAATGAGAATAATCTTCAATAGTGATATTGTAGACAAATAGCTGAAAGATATACTTAAGGTTAATGTGGGTAGTCCTCCAATAGTTCAGAGGTATGGTCCACTTGTAAAGTAAGTGAGTTTCTGTTCTCCAGTAATCCTCTATGGCATGAAGTATTTTTTCTTAGCCCAGAAGGCTAGGACATCAGAGCTTGTAGAGCTGGCGTGTCCCAGGAGCCGGCGTGCATACTCCGAAGTAGGACCCACATTGCCAGAGCCTGTGGAGAGGTAAGTCTGGTGGAAGTAGCTCCCAGTATCACCAAGCCCCCTCTCTCTGGCACGGTCTCCCTAAATACCGTCAGAGCTGCGTCAGAGGGGGGCGGGGTCCGGCTCCGCACAGCGGAGTGCTGAACCTGGAAGTGTTACCGCATGACAGGACCCCCCACCTAAGGAGCACTCTCTGGGTGCTATTACCTCAGTTTTTGAGGGTATCTTTTGTGAAAGGCAGTAATCAACTTCTTTGCATGTATTTCAGAGGAATTCTCCCAAGTGTTATCTTCTTCTCCATAACCCTTCCATCTAATAAGGTATTGTAAGTTACCTCTATGACATCTGGAGTCAAGATTTCTCTCTATTTCATATTCCAATTCACCTTGAACTTCAATGGGGTCAGGCTTTGACAATTGTTCCCTATGGAAGGGATCTGGGAGAAAAGACTTGAGAAGGGAAACATGAAAAACAGGATGAAGTTTAAGTGAAGGAGGAAGTTTAAATTTCACAGCATTTTCATTAATAATGGATTCAATTTGAAAAGGTCCAAGGAAAAGATGACCAAGTTTCTTAGAAGGACGGTTAGTAGAAATATTTTTTGATGATAACCAAACAGTATCACCAATTTTATATTTAGGAGGAACTTTTAACATCATAATTCCGTTTATATAAGGACATAGAACTTTCAAGGTTTTTCTCTAATTGATTGAACAATGAGGACATTTCCATATTTTGAATAGAAGCCATTGGATTCGAAGTTGTCTTGGGATCATCAGGAAACAAGGAGAGATGGAATCCATAATTTGAAAAGAATGGAGTCATTTTGCTGCTTGGACGTATGGAATTATTATAGGCAAATTCAGCCATGGGTAACCAATTACTCCAATCATCTTGTAAATACGTACAGTAACAACGAAGGTATTGTTCCAGACATTGATTGACTCGTTCTGTTTGGCCATTTGTGTGCAGATGGTATGCTGAAGAAAGTTTACGTTGGATTTGAAGTGAAGAACACATTTCCTTCCAAAAACATGAAGTAAATTGAGAACCTCTGTCTGAGATTATTTCTTCAGGGAATCCATGTAATTTGATTATATCGTCAATACAAATTTTGCAAAGTTCAGAGGATGAGGGTAACTTTTTCAAAGGAATGAAATGTGACATTTTTTGTGAAATGGTCTACTTCAATAAGGATGGTGGTGTATTTCTGAGAAGGAGGTAGTTCCACCTTAAAATCCATGGAAATAGATTGCCAAGGTCTCCCAGGTACTGGTAATCCTGTCAATAATCCATAAGGAAGGTGACGTTCCGCTTTGGACCTTTAGAAAAAAAGACAATTGAACTCTCTACTAGACAATATTGGTGGCCTCGTCAAGACAAAACCATTGAAACTTATGTAAGGTCTTGTCCAGTAGATAGTTCAATTGTCTTTTTTATCCCGGGATGTCCAGCAAGGGGAGAATCATGAATTAATTTTTTTTTTCTCAATTGTATTTTATTGAAATTTTCACAATTATGAATTCAGTACATAGTCACAGCTCATGAAACATACATTCTGTGGTACAATGAATTCCTAACGCAGCCCCTTGAAAACAGCCGGGGATGGATAGTTTATCGAACATAACAAAGGCATATACAAAACAGGTGTGCAGGTAAGATCCATAAATGACATAGTTGACAGTTCTTTTTACTTCTGTCCACATGGAAGTGGCATGCTACTCCTCACTTGGCTCTGGCCTGGTTAGATATAACTCCCCTCTTCTATACTGTTTTGCTTATGCCAGACAATTCCCCTTTTCGTACCATGCCTCCCAACCCTCCCATGTTTCCCTGAATTTTGCGGTGGCTGTAGTGGTGTCTGTGGACATTTTCTCATATATGTAAAACTGTTGTATTTTGTCTTTCAGTTGTTGTGTGGATGGGCAACTGTGTTTTTTCCAATTGAGCGCTATCAGGTTGCGTGCTGCCATTAGGATTAGTAGGAGCAGTTGTTTTTGGCTCTCGTGTGTCTCTTTGGGGAACAGTAGGAGTAGACAGGCCTTAATGTTTAGGGGGAAGTCTTTGATTCCCAGGGCGTCTATTATATCCTTAACATCCCTCCACAGCGGCTGTATGCCGCTACAGTGCCACCAGATGTGTGGTAGCGTGCCTATTTCCGTATTACACCTCCAGCATTCGGCTGGTACTGCAGGGTATATCCTATGCAGCCTATTGGGGGTCATATACCATCTATAAAGCAGCTTTCGGTGCGCCTCTATATGGGAGTAGCATTGGGTCCATCTTTTGAGGCCATTTAGAGCTAATAACCAGTCTTCCTCAGTAAGCTCAGTCTCTGCCTCTGCCTCCCAGTGAAGTTTGCATGTTGTTGGCTTATGGGGTGCTAACTCTAGCCAGGCTCTATAACAAAGGGAAAGGGTCTTGGGTTTCTGCGGAGCTGTCCAGCATCGGCTGGGTATTAGTCTCGCAGCTAGCGTGTGTGTTGATAGTGAAGATGGAGAGGTTTGTACATGTGAGTTAATTGTGTTTTTTAGTTGCAGATACGGAAAGATGTCTCTCTCCGGTACCCCCCATCTGCTTTTCATGTCTGGGAAATCCATTATAGTTTGCCCTTTGCACATCTGTTGAATCTGGGATATACCCAGCTGTGTCCACCTGGACAGGGGGATCGTGGGGTTCACTATGTGAAGTGCTTTTAGGGGGGCTTCGGGGTGGAAGTGCTTCTTCCAACCTAGGGATGTCATGAATTCATCCCACACTTTGATCGTTGCTGCTGTGGTAGGATAAAGCTGTACGGTGGGTCCCCTCAATGCCTTTGGTGTCCATATGTGGTTGAGCAGTGTGGGGTATGTAAGTTGATCGTGTTCCATATCTACCTGCTGTGTTGTGCCCCTTGGGGCATGTAGTTGTATACAAGTAGCCAACAGGGAGGCTTTGTAGTAGAGGCCTATGTTAGGTAAACCGATGCCGCCCGTGTGTGCTGTCTTTTGTAGGAGGTGTAGAGGCAGCCTAGGTCTTTTGCCCCCCCAGATATATGTGCTGCATATCGTTTGCAATGACTTATGGATTGCTGCCGGGACAGCTATAGTGAGCATTCTGAACTTGTACAGCAGTCTCAGCAGTAGCATCATTTTGTATGCATTTACTCGTCCTAACCATGAAAGGTTTGCAGTCTTCCATTTAAGTGTCTCAGTTTTGCATATTTGTATGAGAGGTTTATAGTTTAGTTTTATTATGTTGTCAATGGAAGTGGCGATTTTTACTCCTAAATATGTTAGGGATGTCGTCCGCCAATCGAGCTCATATGTGGTCTTTAAGGTTTCCACAAGTGGCCTTGGTAGGTTTATAGGTAGGGCCTGCGTTTTTTCTTGATTCAGGCGGTAATATGAGACTTTACCATAATCCGTCAAGAGTGTTAACAATGGGGGTAGGGAGCTCTCTGGTTTCGACAATGCCACAAAGATATCATCTGCGAACAAGGCTAAACAATACTCTGTTTCCCTCAAGGAGATGCCGGTTATATCTTTATGTGCTCGTATTTTCCGGGCTAGGGGTTCTAAAGAAAGGATGTAGAGCAAGGGGGACAGCGGGCATCCTTGACGTGTCCCGTTTGTAATGTGAAAGGTTCTAGAGAGGAACCCACTATGTGAGACCCTAGCACTGGGTTGCGCGTAGAGCGCTAGTATGCCTTTGATAATTTCTTCGGGGAAGTTATATTTTTGTAGTACCCTCGTCATGTATTGCCAACTCAGCCTGTTGAAGGCCTTTTCGGCGTCCAGCGCCAGAAAAAGGCCTCCGAGCTTTCCTTTTGCCATCCCCTCCACTATATTTAGTACCTTCCTGGAATTGTCAGAGCCCTGTCGGCCTCTCACGAACCCCTATTGGTCATTGTGTAATAGTTTATGTATGAGTGGAGCTAATCTTTCACTAAATAGCTTTGCGTAGATTTTTGCGTCGCTGTTTAGCAGCGAAATGGGCCTGAAATTCTTACACTGGTCCTTAGATTTGCCTGGCTTGGGTAGGGTGGAGACATGAGCCAGTAGCATCTCCGCTGGTAAGGAGCCCTCTCTCATGCAATGGTTAAACCTTTCTGTGAGGGGCTGTGACAAGGAGCTAGAGTATGTGCGGTAGTATTTATTGGGTAGTCCATCAGGGCCTGGGGATTTTTGCTGTGGGAGTGAGGAGATCACCGAGACTACCTCTTCTGTCGTGAAGGGGCTGCGCAGGCAGTCTGTGTCAGTTGGCGATAAGGTCAGGAGGTTGACTTCCGACAGGAAGGCATCTATATCGGACTTTGTAGGGCATATCGTTTGTGGGTCATTCTTTAGATTATATAGCTTTTCATAGTATTGAGCAAACTCATCTACAATCCCTTGTGGGTCTAATATCTTGGCGCCCCCTTGTCCCTTGAGGGAGGCAATCCTGGAGGTTGTTGTTCTCTGTTTCAATTGTGCTGCTAGTTTTGCCCCTGCACAATTGCCGGCAGCGAAGTACTTGTGTTTGAGCCTGCGTGTGAGGAATGTAGTTTTGGCTAGTTCTATGTCTCTTAGTTGTGTTTGTAAGAGTAGTAACCTAGCGTGTGCGGACGCTGTTGGTGTGTGCTTGTTGGTATGTGTTAATGTGGCTAGCTCCGAAAGTATAGAGGTGTATTTTTCAAGGCGCCGTTTTTTTGCATAGCTAGCGTGTTTTATGAAGCACCCCCGTATGAAGGCTTTGTGTGCTAGCCATATTTGGGTTAGGGGTGAGTCCGGAGTTTTATTCTCCCGAAAATAATGTTGCAGTTCCTGTTCTATCTGTCCGGCTACCTCCGGGTCAGTTAATAGTTGCTCATTGAGTTTCCAGCTACCTCTTCCTTTGTTGGGGAATTGTTCTCTAATTGACAATGTAATAGGCGCGTGGTCTGACCACGAGATCAGACCAATGTCTGTGTGTTCTACTTTCGTGAGGGAGGAGGTGTGGAGTAAAAATCTATCTATTCTAGAATAGCTGTTATGTACTGCTGTGTGATATGCATAGTCTCTTTCTGTGGGCCAGGGGTCCACAAGGTTGTGTGTCACTAGTTTGTGGCATATACGTGAGGTCAATTTGGACCTATGCTTTAGAGTTTGGTTGGCCAATTTTGGACCTCTGGAAGAGTCTAAGTCGCTGTCTAATAGGAAATTTGTGTCGCCTCCAATGATTACCTCCCCCAATGCGTGTGCAGACATCAATCCCAACAGCACATCTACGAAGTCACATTGATTAGTATTAGGTCCATATACATTAATCAGAGTATATACATTGTTATTCAGATGGCATTGTAAGATGAGGTACCTCCCTTTTTTATCCCCAATTTTTCGTATTAAGGAAAACGTTACGTCTTTACTTATTAGGACGGATACTCCTCTTTTCTTAGTTGAGTAGCAGGAGTGATAGTCTATGGGGAATGCCGGAGAGTTAAATTTAGGCCTATTGCCCCACTTAAAGTGTGTCTCTTGAAGGAACATTACGTGGGCACCTAGGGATTTCGCTTTGCGTAAGGCCAAGCGGCGTTTATTCGGGGAGTTTAGTCCCTTGGCGTTCAGGGAGCAGATTTTAAGTACCATCTCGGAGTTGGATAGGATTGTGGGCTAAGTGTGGTATAGAGCGAGGGCCGCTAGGCTCCTCCAAGGGTTCAACATTGCTCTTACTCCTGATAAGGGATTTGTAAGTGCTTTTCTTGATAGGGTTGTGAGACAGAGGGAGTACAGGGCTTAAGGTATTTAGGATCTGCCTGCCGGAGGATGGAGAAATAATAACATAACTAAAACAATAAGTAACTATGTACAACATTCCGTTCACCGCATCATATCGGTGCGCTATTAAGTACAACAGTTTCATTCATGGCTCAGATGACTTAGCCACTCTGGGGGTAGGTATAGCTACCTAGAGCGCGATATAACAATACTACTACCAATTGTAGTTAAAGAGGGTCTTGATGTCGCCTTTGCACAGTGCAAACAGTTAGTAAGTCCGGTTTGTGCTTGTAAAAAATGGGGAGAGGAACCTAGGAAAACATGGAAAAATTGGCCACATTGAAAATATACGACCTGTCCTTTTAGGGACCAGTGTTGCAGTTCTTGGATTGTTAGGCTTTGCTCTGTTCAGGTGCGCCTCTGCGTGTTGGTGTTGCGTGATTGCATTCCCCATTCTTTCTGGAGGTGTCTTGGAGGTCTGCTGCTAGGCTGTTGCAAGGGGTCGTCCCGTAGTGGAATGTTCCATTCCATCAAGAGTCTCTTGCCAGTTTCGGGGTCAGAGATCTGACTGTCCACACCATTGCGCTTGACCAAGAGTTTGGTGGGGAAGCCCCACTTGTATTGAATCTCGGCTGCTCTCAGTGCTGCTGTGATGTGCGCCGTTTAAACATCGTGGTGGAGGATAGGTCTATGAATAGTTTGACCTGTGAGAATTGTCCCGGGAGCTGACCTTGGCTTCTGGAGGCCTGCATTACTCGGTCTTTTATTGTGAAATAATGTACCCGAGTGATAACGTCCCGCGGTACAGCTGCCGGTAGATGTTTGGGCTTCGGGAGGCGATGTGTGCGGTCCAGGAGCAGTTCAGTTTCTGTCAGGGTTGGGATGTATGCCATGAGGATATCTTGGACATAGCAGGTCATACCCTGTGGACCAACTGATTCCGGGATCCCCCGGATTCTGATATTGTTGCGTCGGTCTCGGTCCTCATGGTCTGCCACTTTTGCTTCCAAAGATTGCAATCTTGTGAGTAGGGCTGAGTGTGCCTCTGTTATAGAGTTGTGTGCTTCCGTGATTTCTTCCGCCCTCTCTTCTAGGCGAGATGTTCTTTCTCCCAGGGATTGAATGTCTGATCTAATATCTGTGGCAATCTGTTTCAGTTCCGATTTGAATGTGTTTTTAAGGTCCAGGAGCATATTGTGTAATGTTTCATTAGTGACAGGCGTTTGCATAATGCCTGGAGTGAGGATGAGCTCACCTGTGTCGGCACATGAGGCCGGAGATTCAGACCTGTCGGCGCCATCTTGGAATTCAGCTCCGGTGTTCAGCATCGATGTTGTCTGCATTTGGAGCGTTTTTTGTTTGTATTTCTTGGTGATTTTTGTGGACATCGTTGCTCTGCGATGGTGTGTGTCGCTGTAGCCGTATTCGCCGGTAAAATCACGCTGTTATCCACGCTGTGTGCACTTGCTGGCGGGAGAGCTCCGAGCTCAGGCGACCTCTCTCATCCGTCGCTAGGCCACGCCCCTCATGAATTAATTTTAAAAGGTTATGTCAGAGTTTTGGAGAAATATAAATTCTATTTTTGAAATAAAAGATTCCATCTTTTTTGAACAATTTAGGAGTAGAAGGTAGTTCAAGATCTTTGAGAGATAATTGTTTCAATTCATCCAATATAGTAGTTGTAAGTCCAATTATTTTATTATTTGATAACATTGAGAAAGTTTTCTCTTTTGGAGAAGGATTAACAGAAATTCTGGAAAGAGCATCAACTTTTTTTGATACCAAATACATCAGAAAAATCCGAATATGGTTCTGGTATTAGACTTAATTGAAATATAGGAATTTGAGGGAGACAATTATCCTTACAATACTCTGAGTCAAAGGTGAGAGAAAATGGAGCCCAACGAATAAAGAGATTATGAATTTGTAACCAGTTGATTCCTAAAATGATTAGAAAAAGGGGGATTTTGTAATATCAAAAACATGAAATTCTGAATGATTATTATTGATAGTGGTCAAAACGGGAATAGTTTCATTTTTTTATGGGACCAGAGGGGATTAAAGATCCACCAATAACTATGATGGAGACAAAAGATGCTTTTTTCAGACAACGGATTTTATTGGATTAAACAAACGAAGAATCTATGAATATCCCCGTAGCACCAGAATCAATAATGGCCTCAGTCTTGATTCTTTCTTTGTCCCACTGTAAAATTAGAGGTACAGCAAACTGATGAGAGGAGGAAGAGGGTAGTGTTTTTAGAATTGAGGTATTCATTTTAGGCTTACCTCCCTTAGAGCGTTTTAGAAGAGGACATTCTTGTAAGAGATGTTCTTTAGAGGCACAGTACATACAAAGATGTAAGTCTCTCCTCCTTCTTTTTTTCTTCCATAGACAAAGGTCCCCTAGTAAACCCAACTTCCATAGGTTCACTGGGTTGCAAGGGTTTGTTAGGCATTAGCAAAGGTGGACTGGGTTTTTTCCAAAATGAATTAGAGAGAGCCTTTTCAGCTTTGCGTTCTCTGATTCTTCTATCTATACTAATAGAGAGTTGAATTAATGTATCAAGCGTTGGGGGAAGAGTGGTTCTCGATAGTTCATCTTTAACTGTTTCAGATAATCCTAAACGGAACTGATTACGTAGAGCTATATCATTCCATTGGGTTTCTGAAGCCCATCTTTTGAACTCGGCTATATAATCCTCCACTGGACGATTTCTTTGTTGTAATAATCTAATAGTAAGATCAGCAGTAGCTTGTTTATTAGGGTCCTCATAAAGTAATGACATTGCTTCAATAAAATTATCTAAAGAATCCAAAATAGGATCTTCATTTTCCAGAAATGAATGTGCCCAGGACATAGGTTCACCCCTTAAGTAGGAAATTATTGAACAGACTTTAATCCTGTCAGAAAGGTAAGTCCTGGGTTTGAGAGTAAACAATAATTTGCATGAATTCAAAAATTCTCTATATTTAGAGCGATCTCCATAAACATTTTCAGGGTTGCAGACAGCAGGGTCACTTGAAGAATGTGTAACTTTATTTTGCATTTCTCTAATATAAGAAAGAAGTCTCTGATTAGCAATTTGCAAATCCTGCATGCCTTGTGTGAGTACTTCAACCCTGTGGTTTAAAGAGGTAATTTGGGAATTCATATCTGCTGGTTCCATTTTTGGGTTTGGTGATTCTGTTACGCTACTTGGGTGATTTGGATTGGAACTCAACTGCAGCTTGTAAAACTCCCTAATTACAATAGTGAAGAAACGGAGAATCTTTAGAGTATCAATACTGTAGCTTTAAGAAAAGAGGGAATCGCTGGTAACTTGATTCAAATGAAGTTTTAATAAGTGTTATACTTAAATGAATTGCATTTAGGCAATAATCCAATAAGAAGAAGTGCAAGTAATCAACAACACAAAGTTCATTAATAAGTATTTCCTCAGAGATGCATTAAGTAACATTCTTTAGGTTAATGAGAATAATCTTCAATAGTGATATTGTAGACAAATAGCTGAAAGATATACTTAAGGTTAATGTGGGTAGTCCTCCAATAGTTCAGAGGTATGGTCCACTTGTAAAGTAAGTGAGTTTCTGTTCTCCAGTAATCCTCTATGGCATGAAGTATTTTTTCTTAGCCCAGAAGGCTAGGACATCAGAGCTTGTAGAGCTGGCGTGTCCCAGGAGCCGGCGTGCATACTCCGAAGTAGGACCCACATTGCCAGAGCCTGTGGAGAGGTAAGTCTGGCGGAAGTAGCTCCCAGTATCACCAAGCCCCCTCTCTCTGGCACGGTCTCCCTAAATACTGTCAGAGCTGCGTCAGAGGGGGGCGGGGTCCGGCTCCGCACAGCGGAGTGCCAAACCTGGAAGTGTTACCGCATGACACCCTCACCAGGTGAAGATGAATTATTATTTTTTTGCCCTCGTTTTTTTTTTTTTTTTTTTAAGTGTGTCGGTTATTATGGCTTTTTATTTGGCCTTTTTTGGGGCTGAAAAAATAAGATTTTAGAAGAAAGAAAACATCAAATGGTAAGATTTATTTATTTTTTTCAGGTACTTTGTTAAATGGTCCCCCCTCATTATTTTTAGGGTGAGGGGGGTAGGTAGGGGTTAATTTTTTGGGGGCGGGGGATGACTAGGGGTTTGGGGAGGGGGAATAGTTTTTTTTATTTAGGGCCCCCACCCGCCGCTCAGGGGTGGGGGCACCGGGGAGGACATTAGGTCCCCTTAATTTGTATTTAGGGCCCCCACCCACTGCTTAGGGGTGGGGGCCAGGGGTGAGGACATTAGGTCCCCCCCTAATTAGTATTTTAGGGCCCTCACCCACCGCTCAGGGGTGGGGGCCAGGGGGGAGGACATTAGGTCCCCCCATTAGTATTTAGGGTCCCCACCCACCGCTCAGGGGTGGGGGCCTGGGGAGAGGACATTAGGTCCCACCCAATCAGTATTTAGGGCCCCCACCCACCACTCAGGGGTGAAGGCCAGGGGGGAGGACATTAGGTCCCCCCCATTAGTGTTTAGGACCCCCACCCACCGCTCAGGGGTGGGGGCCAGGGGGGAGGACATTAGGTCCCCCCTATTGGTATTTAGGGCCCCCACCCACCACTCAGGGGTGGGGGCCAGGGGGCAGGACATTAGGTCCCCCCTTATTCTCATTTAGGGCCCCCACCCGCCACTCAGCGGTGGGGGCCAGGGGAAGCAATAGGTCCCCCATTCGGGTTAGGAGCGGGAGGGGGGACGTGTTTTTTTTGTTTGTTTTTTACAGTGAGCTGTTTAATAGACATGCCCCTACTCGCGGTTTAGCGAGTAGGGGCATAATTTACTATTACTAAGTAATCTTTACTTAGTATTAGTAAATGTGGCTGAAAGACCAATTTAGGTCTTTCAGCCTTTTAGTAGATAGCTCCCTAATACCGTGGGAATTAGTGTAGAGAGGATGTCATGCATGTAGAGTGGATGTAGAGTGTGTTTGTAGTGGATGTAATGTGTTTATTGTTGATGTAGTGCATTCAGAGTGTATTCCTACACTAATTCCAAACGTGGGAGACAGATTAAATAGTGATTGTGCTAAATAAGCTAGAGTACATATAATTAATCTAATGTAAGAACATTGTGATTATATATAATGCAAAATTAGTATGATAAAAGCAATTAAAAATAGTGTCAAAACTAAGCAATTAACCCCTTCCCGCCGAATGATGGACCTGGTCCGTCATGGCGGGGAAACCGTTAATAACGAATGATGGACCAGGTCCATCATGTGGTAAAGTTAACCCCCTGCTGCAGTGATCGCTCTGAGAACATGTGCTCGCTCAGGCTGTCAGAGCGAGCACATGTGCTGCAGGGACTCACCATGTGCCTCCCTGCTCTTCCAGGTTCTGTGTTAAGTGCAGGGAGAAGGATCAGCAGTGATTCTCTCCCTGTGTAAAAAAATAAATAAAGTTAAATTAAAATCCCACCCCCCTTTACCCATTTTAAATAAAAAATTAACCCATTCCCTGCCAATTGATCACTGACTACAGTGATCAATTGGCAGGGTATACATTTTACTGTGATCTGTTTTGGTTTTTTTTTAACCCCTGAGGGTCAACTTTTATTTTTTTGTAACCCTCAGGGGTTAATTTTATTAATTAATTTAAGTATATTAAAATGATATATTTAGCTAGCTGGGGTGGGTGGAAGTTAATGGGGAATTGGGGAATTTGGTGTTAGGCTAGCTAGGGGTTAACGTTAAAAAAAACTTTCAAAAAGTTTTAAAACGTTAAAAAAAGTTGTAATAATTTTTTTTAAAACAGTAAAAAAAAAATTCCCATCCCCTTTACCCAGTCCTAATAAAAATGAACCCCTTCCCTGCCAGTTAATCACTACCTACAGTGATCAAAATACAGGTCACAGTATAATACTTTATTTTTTTTAACCCCTTAGGGTTAACTTATTTTTTTTTTAACCCTCAGGTTTCATACGGGGGTATTGCTGTACTCAGCCGACATAGCTGAACAACATATGAAGTATTATACAGTCGTAGCACACATACGATTTGCAAAATATATTGTGCAAACTCACTTTGTGTGTCAAAAGGGCAGAAAAATGCTTATTACCACTACACTTGGTACAAGCTAGCGGAAACATTATCCCACACTAAGGTTCAAAATATGCCTTTTCAAATACCCTGGGATGTCTTCTTTAAGAAATGGTATGCCTTTATGGTGTAGTTGTAATATGTAGCCTGATCAAGTGCTCCAAAGTGGGACACGGACGCATCAAAACCCTCCATGAAAATTCACACTTAAAAACCTGGACTTGTCAAGTCTATTTTACAGCACTGTAACTTCACAAAATAGTATCTAGGTCATACATTGGGCATATTGTTTTACTCAGAAGGTGTAACTGAGTATAATTTGGGGATTTTTATGACAGTGGTACATATTAAGTGTAAGAAATACTCAGCAAAAATGCAACATATATGTAAAAATGCCATTCCCCTCTCCCCCCTTCCCCCCCCCCCAAACATTGACATAAATTGGTGAAAAAACTGTGACAAGTTAAGGCACAATATACACCATATAAGATACCCTGGTGTGTCTGCTTTATCAAATGAAAGCCCTTTGTGGGGTTATTTGAACAGTCACACTGCTATGCAAGGCCGTCTTTAAAGGGGGGCAAAAGGGGCAGCTGCCCCGGGCCCAGTTACTCCTGGGGGGCCCAAAGTAGCTGCTCTGTGGGCCCCCTGCTGGGGTCCAAATCCTGTGGACTGCAGCACCTGATGTAATTAAGGGCCCTCAGCCCTTTAAGAGTGCTCGGCCTTGGCCCCTTTGATGTTGCCTGCTGGGAGGAAGTGAGGTGAGATCACTTCCTCCCAAGTAACAGAGTGCCGCTGGGGAGGTAGAGGAGGTATACACAGGAGGAGAAAAGGGACTGAGGACAGACTCTCATCAGCCTTGGCCCTCCAGCTCCCACTGGACCCCAGGGAAGCCACCCTTCTGTACCCAAAAGGTAAGGAGACAAGAGGGTGGCTAAAACATGATGTAACTTGATATATGTGTGTGTACCTGGGTCTGAGTGAGTGCATCTGGGCATATGTGTGTGTTTATCTGGCTATATGTGTGTGTGTTTATCTGGCTATGTGTCTGTGTGTATATCTGACTGTGTGTATCTGGCTGTGTGTATGTCAGTGTGTGTATCTGGCTGTATGTGCATGTGTATCTGGCTCTATGTGTGTGTACCTGACTGTGAGTGTTTGTACCTGGCTGTGAGTGTACCTAGCTGTGTGTATATCTGGCTGTGTATCTAGCTGTGTGTGTATCTGTCTGTGTTTGTGTCAGTCTGTGTATCTGGCTGTGTGTGTCAGTGTGTGTATCTGGCTATATGTGTCTGTGTATGTATGTGCATATATCCAGGCAATCAAACACACCACAGCAAACACAATCATTACATACAAACACACACCTAATACAAACTCCAAAATTGTATACAAACACACCCTTCACTCACTAAACTACACACAAATGTACATTTGAAAGACAACCCTACATCCACACACACCCCTGCATGCAATTACAAATATTACATAAAACACTAAAGTTATATACAAATGCCAACTCAATACACAAAAGCACAACTTCATTTAAAAGCCAACACTACAAACAAACACACACCCCTGCATTCAAACACAAACACTACACAAAAGTACACAGCTGCATTCCAATAGTAACAGTATATACAAATACACCCCTATATGCACACATATACGCTATATAAAAACATGCTTACATTCAAATTCACAAACACTGCTCACAAATACAACCCTACAAGAATGGCCAAACGGTGGATCCCCATCGTGGAAGTTGTACGACAGATGGGTATCTAACTTTTCTCCACTCTTGCGCTATTGGAGAGAAAACAATTCTTGCACCACAGCGCTCTCTACATTAGTTCTATCAGTAGGTTGGGGTGGAGGCCCTGATTGCATGCCAGGGAGCTGGGGGTTGAGAATGGGGGGGTACGGGGGAGTGGGGAAGGGCAGGTATAGGGGGCCCAAGCAAATGCTTGCCCAGGGTCCAATCGATATTAAAGATGGCCCTGCTGCTATGATACCCCAAAATGAGACATAGGCCTGTCAAATCCATCTACCAAAATTCTAACTATAGAAACTGAAATAGCCTTGTCTCTTATATGGCACTGTAGCTTTACAGAATAGTGCCAAAGGCATACAATGGGGTTATCGCTATACTCAGCAGATGTAACTGAACACAATATGGGGTTTTGTGCAGGAATAGCACACACCAGCTTTACGAAATACATATACTTGTTTTATGTGTATATGCCAAAACAGAGAAAAAAAATCAATTTTACTGCAATATTTAGCAGAGATTGGCGATGAAATGGCTACGTAAAAAGTGTCAAACTAACCTTAGGTAAATAGCCTGTGATATCTACTTTATATAAATATATACTTTTGTGTGGCACTTTGTTTTCTGTGATGGCTACTAAACCTACAAGACAAACATACCAAATTCTAAAATTGTTGTAAATTTACATTTTATTTTAGTCCTTGTATTTTGTGACCTGTAGCATTCAAAATAAGCTGAAATCCTATACATATGATGCACTTTATAAATCAAGACACATAAATGAATTTATTTTGAATAACTTTTTCTAAGCTGGACATGATATGCAGACGCTATTATTGCCAAAACTGTGAAAAAAAAAATATTTTTTTTAATTTTTGGGCATTTTTACATAATTAATAATATAATTAATGAGAATGTATCTATGTATATGTGACATCAAATTAAAGCCCTGTTTTCCCTTTAAAAAATTGTGTATTGGTGCAATAAACAGAGATGCAAATTGCGTTTGAATACAAACAGCAAAAAAATGCAAAAATGGCCTTTGTCCTTACGCGTAAGACAATCTTCTGAAGCTGTGTCCTTAAGGTGTTAAAGTGATAGTGCTTTAATGTATATACTCACAATGCAAATTATATATTTGTTCAGTGAAAATTATAATTAAAATGACATTACTCTCCAAAAACTCCTCAAATATATACCTGTGGTACTGGGAGGGGTTGCCTAATCCCAAAGGAAATCTGGTCTGGATTCCAAACTTACATAGGAAAGACAATAAAGTAAAAAGTAAAGACAATAAAATAAAGAAATGGGGGCACACCTGGAACATGCATTTTGCAGAAATGGTGCTAAAGTAGTGACCAAAATTCATACTTAATACAGTTTTCACACTATTTTTAATTGCTTTTTATCATATTAATTTTGCGTTATGTATCCTCACAATGCTCTTACAATAGACTGATTGTATACACTTTATCTTATTTAGCACTAGCACTATTTAATTTGTCTCCCACGTTTTTGGAACTAGTGTAAGAATACACTCTGCATGCACTGCACACACTACATCAACAATAAACACACTACATCCACTCTACATGCATGACATCCTCTCTACACACACACTGCATCCTTGTGGGCAGACTTAGGGTGGGCCCTGGGAGTCTCCAAAGCTAAAATGGCTAATATACAGGAGTCTTATTGTATTTGTCTCCCACATTTAGAATTAGCGTAGGACCCACAGATATTAGGGTACTGTGAAGTAGTGGTGGGCTTAACACAATATGACTATATGGTGGAACTGAATCCCCATGTTTGTTTGCTTAGATAGGCGATTTTATTAAAGACACGGAGGCTCATATTATGCATAACTCTTTCTTTATTTCCTCAGCAGCAAAGATAGAGGAATATAAATATATCAAAAATGAAAGAAAAAAAACTGTATAGATACACAGGCAACCAATCACATAACAGAGGAAGTGACTATATAAAGCCTGTGTCTCCCACAATCCCCCTCTTTCTTTGCTGCTTCCTCAGACAGCTAAGTACCTTGCTTGATCCATTGTATTTTATTTGGTGTACTTTGCATTTTACTTGGTGTTATGCTGTACTGATGTTGTACTTTTATTATGGTTATGTGATATTTTTGCACTGTGCTTATTCTCACTTCTTTTGAGTGTGTGATATCCTACTCTGTTTTTCTTCTGTCAGCTGCCTGCTTGGTGCAGCTCCTATCCTGTCCCCTGCGCTGGTGCCTCCCTCCTCTCACCCCGCCCGCCGCGACCGCTCTGTCGGCCGGCGGGTGCTATTCAGTCCCAGGTCGGCTTTCAGCCGCGGCTCTCTCTGATACTGCCGCGGCTGTGCTCTGTTTCCCTTGATCGCGGGCTGCCCGCGCGGGTAGGGTGCGCGCGCCCCTTCCCCCGCCGGGGTCCTGACCGCGATCAATCTCCTGCACGTGCGGCGGCCATTTTGGGCGGTCCGTCGGCTGATCGGTCGCTCACTCTGCTGCTGCCGTGCGGCCTGTCTCCCCGGTCTGGGTCCCCTGAGTGCACCAGCGGGCAGGTTTCTTACTGTGTTCCTTTGTGGGTTACTCAACCCTTTTACCATCTAGTTTAGTTTATTCTAGCTACCTTCCGTTTTTGCTTATCTATATATTTCGATTTCTTAAAGTCATTACTACAGTTTTAACTTGATTCACTTAAAGGTGTATTCCCCTGTGGTTTTCACCATGCAGGATAAGGAGGATGGGCCTGTTGGCACCCCTAGTGATTTTAATATTGATAACCCTGAGGGTGCCATGGCCTCCCAAGAATTTCAGGCCCTGTTGGATGCCACTATGGCTTCTTCATTACAAAAAGCTTTTGCTTCAGCCATGGGTGCTGTTTCTTCCTCCTTTTCTCAGTCCCTGCATTCCATGCTTATGCCCTCACTGCCTACCCCTACCCTCCAGAGTACTGGGTCCCCTTCCTCCGCCCAGACTGTGCCTGGTACCCGTAAGGTGAAGGCGAAGTCTAAGCACGTTGATTCCCACTCCTCGATGCAGGTGCTACCTGCCATGACTGACACACTGGATGTGGTCACAGACAGCGCGCACCCCACGTGCAAAAGAGCCCCTGGCCGGGCTAAAAAGGCTAGATTGTGGAAAAGGGCTAGAGCCCTAGATGATGAGTCGGATACCGACCGGAGTGTGGAACGTGACTCTGATATTATGGAGTATGACTCCTACGATGAGGGCGGGTCGGACGAGGAATTGCCCTCCGCGGAGCTTGCCCCCTCTGGGTCCTCTGCCGTTGCCCTAGGCCAAGTTAAGATCCCCCCTGGGGACAGTAAGGCCATTTTAGACCCCCAGGGAAACCCACTGTTCGACCCTGACGACCTGCGTCACCCACGGTCAGCAGAGTGGGTCCCCCCGGACCATATTGCGCAATATGTGGCTAAACGCCTGCGCACACCCCTCTCCAAGGAGGGTCGCAACAAGTTGCGTGCCGAATGCCCTAGGCCCTCTCTCCCGGGCTCGGCCTGTAAGACTCCGGATATTGACCCCCAAATCGCCCAGTTTCTGAATAAATCAGGCTGGAAGCCCAAGAAGGGTTTGGATTACTCCCTCAAGGGATGCCAAGATAAGATATTGGATACCCTGGGCCCTCTGTCTAAGCTGTACGAGCTGCTAGATGCCGCTAGGGCTGGAGACTCGGTTATGGATGTCGATGTGGCCATTGGATGGGTCCAGAGGGCGATCTGCCTCTTGGGGAATGCAAATACCGCCATGTCTTCTGAGAGGCGTAAGGCGATTCTCCTTAAAATCGATCCCAAATTGGCTGCCATGATGGTGGCGGCACCTGACCCCTCTGACGAGGGTTTACTGTTTGGAACCTCTTTCGTGAAGGACCTTGGTTCCTATGTAAAGACCTTTACGGTCATTGACAAGGCCCAGGCGAATATGAAGCGCATGTTTGCCCCCAAGGTTTTCGGAGGGGCCTTGCGTAGCAGGAACAGTCCACCCGGCCGGGGCTTCCGTGGCTCGTTCAGGGCCTCCAGAGGTTCCTTCTTTCCTTCCCGAGGATTTCAAGATACGAGGTCGCCTCCTTTCTTCCCAGCCAGAGGGAGATCCTGGGGCTCCAGGTATCCCCGTGGTGCCGCTTCGGGCAGACGCCCTTATGGTGAGTACCCATTTTTTCCCCTCTCGATCATGTACGGGTGGCAGGGAGGCTTGCCTTATTCTACCATGGGTGGACAAATATAACCTCAGATGCTTGGGTTCTGCAATGTGTAAAGGGTTATCACCTGGAGTTCGTTTCTATGCCTGTCCAGGTTCGCGTCCCCAGAGAGTTGTCCCTCCCACAGGATCAGGACGGCATGATTTCCAAGGAGGTAGAGGAGATGCTCACGAAAGTTGCCATAGAAGAGATGCCGTTGGCCTCTCCGGGCTTCACGAGCAATCTTTTTCTGGTGCCAAAGAAAGGGGGCGGGGTTCGTCCCGTGATAAATCCAAGTTGGATCTGAAGGACGCATACTTTACAGTCCCCATCGCGCTGGACTGCAGGGATTACCTCCACTTCACATGGCACGGTCGACGCTGGCGCTTCACGTGCCTGCCGTTCGGTCTCTCGTCGGCCCCTTGGTGTTTCACCAAACTCATGAAGCCAGTAATGGCTTACCTTCGTACCCGTGGGGTGCGACTGATCGTTTACCTGGACGACATATTGATCATGTCCCAATCCAGGGAATCTCTGCTGTTACATTTGGGTTGGACAACCAACCTTCTCCAAAATTTGGGTTTTCTGATCAACTGGGACAAGTCGGTCATGATCCCTACCCAGTCTATAGAATTCTTGGGTTTCCAAGTGGACTCCATCAGGCAATTCCTGTACTTGCCGGAGTCCAAGATGAAGGCCATTCAGAAGGAGCTCCGAAGGGCTCTTCGGGTGCCGGATATGTCCGTCAGGCAACTGGCAAGGATTATCGGCCTTCTGGCGGCTTCGATTCAGGCGATCTTTCCGGGCCCGCTACACTATCGTGCCCTCCAACAACTCAAGGGTTCTCACCTGCGTTCGGGCCACTCCTACGAGTCCCGAATACGGCTGGACGACGAATCCAGAGACGAGTTGGTATGGTGGTTGGCACACATGGAGGCCTGGAACGGACGGGCCATCTTCGGCTCGATCCCGGATGTCGTGATAGAATCCGATTCCAGCTTACACGGCTGGGGTGCTCATTGTGGAGACGTTTCCACCGGAGGCAGATGGTCCGACATAGAGAGGTCCCTACACATCAATTGTCTGGAACTGCTGGCGGGGGCCTTCGCGATACGCAGTCTGACCCCAGGCCGGGCAGACTGTTGCGTGCTCCTCAAGATGGACAATGTGTCGGCAGTCCGGTACATAAATCATCTTGGGGGCACCAAGTCCAGAATGTTGGCACTATTGGCGAAGGATTTCTGGCAATTTTGTCTCCTCAACAACGTCTCGGTGCAGGCGGAACACATCCCAGGCCTGGACAATTCGGGAGCGGATTGGAATTCCAGGCACTTAAGAGACTCGGGAGATTGGCACTTGCACGTTTCGGTTTTCCGAGGTCTGGACAGTCTCTGGGGACGCTTCGAGTTGGACCTGTTCGCTTCACGTCTGAACACTCAACTCCCTGCGTTTTACAGCTGGAGGCCAGACCCGGCAGCAGTAGCGACGGACGCCTTTCTCCAAGACTGGCCTCCGGGACGCCTGTATGCCTTCCCACCGTTCAACATGATCGCTCGCACGATATCGAAGTTGATCCGGCACGATTGCTGCCTGGTACTGATCACACCTCTTTGGAAGTCCCGTCCATGGTTCCCACGCTTGATGGAGTTGTCGATAGACTACCCCAGACTGATTCCGAGCTTCCAGGATCTCCTCCTGGATCCGGATGGGAACTCGCACGGACTGGTGCTCCGACACCAGCTACCTCTGATGGCGTGGCTCCTTTCAGGGGTACCTGGGTTGTCCCGAACGTTTCGCGGACGACTCTACAACTCCTCGATAACGCCTGGGCTCCAGGTACGCGATCGGCCTACCGCTCTTCATGGGGCTCATGGTCTGGTTGGTGCATGGAACGGGCAGTGGATCCCGTATCTGCCCCTCTCCATCTGATTTTGGAGTACCTCACTTTTCTGTTTGATTCGGGCAAGGCGTATCGAACTATCAACCTTTTTCGTTCCGCTATATCAGCTGGTCATGTTGGTTTGGATGGTTCGCCCGTGGGCAGACACCCCTTCGTGTGTCGCCTGCTCAAGGGCATTCGCCTCGCCCGTCCGCCCAAGGCTCGTTTCTCTGCCTTTTGGGACGTTAACATTATGCTTCAGTTTCTGTCTTCCTGGTACCCGAACCAGGGGCTGACCCTTAAGCAACTGTCTTCCAAGTTGGTTATGTTGCTTTGTTTGGTTTCATGTAAGAGGGTTTCTGACGTTAGGGCCCTTGATTGGGACGCCGTTACCTTCTCCCCTGAGGGTGTGACTTTTAACATTTCCAGACGGACTAAATCTGCGTCAAGGTCTTTCGTGTACCCTAGATTCCAAGGATGTCCGGCACTCTGTCCAGTGGAGTGTTTGAAGGTCTATATGGAGGTGACCCGGCCTCTTCGCTCACCAGATCTACGACCTTTGTTCATTTCTTTTCGTACACCGCATCGACCTGTGTCGACACCGACCCTGGCGCGTTGGGTGCGTTGGCTTTTGTCTGCGGCTGGTATAGACACGTCTATCTTTACACCCCATTCGGTGAGGGGTGCTATGGCTTCCAAGGCTTCGACAGTCGTCTGTCGTCTGGAGGACATCATGCGTGCAGCGGATTGGTCTCGAGAGTCGACCTTCCGTGACTTCTACTTCAGACCTATTGAGCACATCGCATCTCAGGTGATAGCACAGCTTTGAACTTGCATAATATGAGCCTCCGTGTCTTTAATAAAATTCCCAGATTTTACTATTAACATGACGTAAAGTCATGATTTTAATAAAGACACGGAGGCGAGTATTATTCCCTCCCACCCTCCCGGTGTGGGGTATGGAGCGAGATGCGATTGGCGTACTCAGGTATGTTGAGATTTGGCCTGCCTTGTGAGTACTTCATGTGTTGTATTGCATATACTGATTAATTATGTCTATTATATTTTTCAGATTTCATTCCTTTAACCATATGAATGGTCGTTAGTTTTGTATTGGTAAGTCCACAGTTTGGAGTTTGGTTATTACCATATTTCTCTCTCTTTTTAGCTTGAAATTGTCGGATTGTTCCAGTTCCCGGTTTTGGCCAAGCAAGATATCGTTTTACTTACCTGGTCTTCGGTTTTCGCAAGAAAGAGGGGGATTGTGGGAGACACAGGCTTTATATAGTCACTTCCTCTGTTATGTGATTGGTTGCCTGTGTATCTATACAGTTTTTTTTCTTTCATTTTTGATATATTTATATTCCTCTATCTTTGCTGCTGAGGAAATAAAGAAAGAGTTATGCATAATACTTGCCTCCGTGTCTTTAATAAAATCATGACTTTACGTCATGTTAATAGTAAAATCTGGGAATTTTAAGCCTTATAAGATTTAAAAAAAATATTTTTATGTGTGCGCTGTAACTTAATCTGTATTGGACCTTGGAATTTCAGTGAAATTCCAACACAGTCAATGCGAGTAAAATCTCTCCTTATAGATAAACTAATATTTTTTGTTTTATTAAGGTGATCTAGGAGATATGGGGGGGGGGGGAGGGTTAGTGATTGGTTTAAATAAAGATCTTCTTGTATCTACACTCAAACTCTGCTAATGTTTTCAAATTGAAATTGTCCCACAACCAGTGGTGTATCCTGGTTTTGTGCTGCCCTAGGCAGGACAAAACGCAGGCGCCCCTCCCCTCCCCCCGCACCAACCCCCCCTGCACCAACCCCCCCCGCCTTCTAAATACACACACACACATTCGCTGACAGATACGCATACACTCGCTAACAGAAACACACACACACTAACAGACACACTCACACTCACTAACTGACACACACTCACTAACACACACACTCCCAGGCAAACACACTCACACAGTCAGATACACACACACTCACTGACACACTAACAGACAAACATAGTCAGACACACACAAACAGACACACTCACTCACTAGCAGACACACACACACACACTAACAAACACACACACATTAACAGACACACACACACTCACAGGCAAACACACACAGGCAAACACACACTCACTGACACACAGTCAGACACACACACATACACACTAACAGACACAGTCAGACACACACACACTAACAAAACACACACACATTAACAGACACACACTCACTCACTCACATTAACACATTTTTTTATTTATTTTTATTTAGCCCCCCCCCCCTTACCTTTGGGAGTGCTGGGAGGGAGGGGTTCATTACCTCCCTGGTGGTCCAGTGGATGCCGGCTGGGCTGGCGGGCGGCGCTGGGCAGGCGGCTGGCGAGGGAGCTCTTCCCCTGAGCGGTCTGCTCAGCTCCCTCGCGCGCCGCAAAGTGAGGCTGGGAGCTCTTCCCCTGACGTCATCTTCCGGTTCCCAGCCTCACTCTGCGGCGCGCGAGGGAGCTGAGCGCACCGCTCAGGGGAAGAGCTCCCTCGCCAGCCGCCTGCCCAGCGCCGCCCGCCAGCCCAGCCGGTCAGTTAGCCGCGAGGCTAACAAAGCATTTGCCTGGGCATTTGGGGGGCGGCGTTTTTTGCCGCCCCCTGAAAAATGCCGCCCAAGGCAAATGCCTTGTTTGCCTTGCGGCTAAAACGCCCCTGCCCACAACCTTATAGGTTTTATGATGAGTTTTCATTATCACAGCTTTTTTTTTTATATTCTTATCTGCTTATCTGCATCACAAACTTTTGTTTGCATTGTGTCCTTACACTGACCTTTGAGCATGTCACCAAACCTTCTTTGTTACCCTTCTTGATTTTCACATGTGACATTATCCTTGTTTGACATTTCCATTCTAATTTTCCTTTTCAAGCCATTTCCTCTGCAACTTTTATCTCTGCACTGTGCATTCAATCTGCTTTTGTGTGCCTGCATATATTTACATTTTCAGTAACTTATATGGCTTTTTAAAAAATACAAAATAGCAAAAATTGCCACTTTCAGTGTGACAGTTGCAATAGAATGAAACCTAATTGGTTTACATGGCTGAAATGCTAAAATTGTGTGGATGGGAAAGTCAACATCAAATACTTCTCCGAAAGTTCTTTGTTCAACAGCTAGCTAATGAGATAGAAAACATGAATGGTACATCTAGTGTGCAAAATTAAGCTTCCCGGTTACATTGGCATCCTTTTTTTTTTTGCCTTTTGAGACTAATATCTAATTCAAACTTAATTTTCTTTTTCTCCAGCTGAATAAAAATACATAAAAAGGGGCAACAAGAATAACTGAATAAAGAACACTTAGTTTATGTAAATGTAGAGTCTGTCTTAATAATCAGATATTACTTTCAATTTCTCTCAACCATAGGGTATAATATACCATGAATGAGAAGAACTTAAAAAGAAACAGCCGATAGACTCTAGGAACCATTATATAAATGGCCATGAGATGCACTCACAATAGAACCCAAAACAAACAAAACATGTTACAATATCTGGAACAAAGCTTTGCTGTACTGATATTCTTTCATTGTATCTGTTGAATCCCCATTTCTCTGAAAATAAGGGGAGAGGAGAAAGACTGCTATTTAATGCATAGTCTCTCTTTCTTTTAAACAAATTATTGAAACAAAGTACATATATGAGAGCATATCACCAATGTGTATAATTTGTGTATGTTCTCCTGTGTATAAAGTATGTATTATGAGAAGTATCTAATGTGTATATATGAGCAAGTGCATAATGTGTGTAGGATTTGGTTGGCTGGTGAGTTGGTTAGTGAATTTGAATGCATTGGTGGATAACTATAGGTTCTTTGAATGCATAAAGCTATGTGACTTCCTGGGTTAGTAAGTGTAAGTGGGTAGGGATATGTGTACAGGAGGTAGATGATAGGTCAGGGTGACAGAGTGAGTGAGTGTGGCTATGGGTAGACATATAAATGGTTCGTTTAATATGTCTGATTTGGTAATTACAGCTAATTTAGTGGGTAGGGTGAATGCAGTTGGGGTATGTGTAACAGGATGAATGTACATAAGATGATATATCTGAAGGTAAACTGTAACTAAAAGGGGGCTCATAAGAGAGAGACAGAGTGGTTTCACATTACAGTCATGCACTCTGTCAAGCTAGTTGGGTGGACAATTCACAGGAGTTGCAGCCAGAGAATATCCATCTTCAGAGGTGAGTTACCTGAAGCACCACACCTCGTGCACCCCATTAATTCACCCATAAACATGCCAATCAGGCAATTACTAGATGGAGGGGCTTCATGAATTGTGATACATCAACTTACAATAATGTTTAGACAGACAGATATATGATTGAGTTAAAAGAGAGACAGATGATTGATGTAGACAAACGGATTATTACAGGGGGTGCTATGTTTTAAAATGACTTGTTTACAATAACAAATTATTAAAAATGGAATGGAATGGTGTACTATTTTGAGCAATACATATTAAACAGATATGTTATTTCCAAAACTTATTTTTCTTAACCTGTGACAATAATATAATGTTAATGTACCAAATTATGTAGTCAAGTCATCACTTAATGGATAATACAGTAAGGGTCATACAAACCCTTATCCTTCCTGATGATAAACACAATTGTATAATTGTTATATTGATTTTTTTAAGAATGAGGTACACACATATATCAGTTTGATTTGCAGTTACATAGATATGATATAAATATATAATAAAATAAAATAGCAGAATTAAGGACATTTACATACAAGTAAAAATATATTTAATGGAAAAATGAAACAGAGGCAGTGATGTCGCCTACATTAACAAATGATGCTTCTTATTTTAGATAAGTATTTTAGAAGGATGTTTAGGGTCTAAAAGGCACACACATAATATAATATGTGAAAAATGACAGATCACCTTTTCAAACATATCTGTGGAAGCCTTTTCTAATAATTCTGAACACATAAATATGACAGCAAACCTTTTCAAGTTCTTTGTTTGTTGTTATATTGACCTGTCAATGCTCTTTTCTTGTGTCAAATGTCTACAACGTAGAACTGGTCAGGTCTGGAGAAAAGAAGATGTAAAGACTATTTATTTCTGCACAGAATTTGGACTTTCAAAAGAATTGGGGCTGATAACTCCTCTGTGTATATATAGGAAATATATCTGAAAAACCAAAGGTCAAAACAGCCCTGTCGATCAAGTGTTTTAATATCTCTAGAATCCTATAAGTACTAAAATACCTTAAGCATAATGGAGTGATTTTGTTGTATAGTCCATACCCTGAGGTGTAACTGATCAGTTCTCTGTCATTTAGAAGTTAAATCTCTTTATTTATACAGCTCCAGCCACACTTCCATTGCATGGGATCTACACAGTCTCCCTGCATATTTCCTGTAGAGAGAGATCTAATGTTTGAACTTCCTTTTTGTACAGTGTGTTTAAATTTGAATTTCTCTCTTGCAATTAAAGTTCAATTAACAGAGCCGGAGTTAAAACCGTCTAAAAATCTGATTGTCTTTCGCATCCAGTATAGGTGTGCACACCCAGGTGCGACCTGGGTGTGCACGCCTATACTGGATGTGCAGGACTCTTGTTTGTTTTTTTGGTTGTATATACACTCTTGGGACTTCAGTGTGGAGTATCTGCAGCACATGTCTAACTTGTTCTTTGCTTATATTTTGAATTTTGTAGGCACTTTTTGCCTCTACCTCATCCTTAATATAAAAATCTGATTGAAAATGAAACAATTTTTTTTTTTTTATGTAGGCTGTGTCAGTCACAGTCAAGGAATGTGTGGCTACAGCTACATAAAGAGAAACACAAGTGATTTAACTCCTAAATGGCAGAGAACTGATCAGTTACACTGCAGGGACATGATATGTAAAACCAAACTGCTTGATTAAGTTTAAATTGTTTAAGATTACAGTTCTTTTAATCTTAGTGTCGCACTAGGGTTTTACATGATCAGTGTTAGTTATACCCCCATCCACCAGCTGCTAGTTTCAACTAGCTATACCATTACCATTTAAGGTCATAATTAATATGGTGGCAGCTGTAAATTGCAGTTGTGGCAAGTATATATAGCTCCCACCAACCCCTTCACAGAATTTTATATATATATGCTAAAACATATGCATTGAGGGTCAGGGTGTGACTGTCTCTATCTTTCCCTTATAGGATGGAGAGAGAGCCATCTCAGCCATTTATCCATCCGAGGTTAAAGTGAGTTCCATTAAGTTAAATCCATTAATATTAACAGATAGGCCTGATAATATACTGGGAAACTAATAACAAGATAAAGGTACATCTTCTGCTTAACTACTTTAAAAGCCTTTTCTAGCCAGCTAGTTTTCTACCCTATCCTTAGCTTTCAAGCCACTATACCCCACTCCCTCTAGCATGTAAGCTTATTGAGCAGGGCACTCAACCCCCTCTGTTCCTGTGTGTCCAACTCATCTGGTTATAAATACATGTCTGTTAGTCCTGCTTGTGTACAGCACTGCGGAATGCGTTGGCATTTTATAAACATTACATTTAATAATAGTATTAATAATCTCAGAGTTATACAGTGAGGGAAAAAAGTATTTGATCCCCTGCTGATTTTGAACGTGTGTCCACTGACAAAGAAATGATCAGTCTATAATTCTAATGGTACTTGTATTTTAAGTGAGAAACAGAATAACAAAAAACAACAAAAAAAATCCAGAAAAACGCTTGTCAAAAAAGTTATAATTTGATTTGCATGTCAATGCATAAAATAAGTCTCCCAGGTGTCTTTTAAACAGGTAACAAGCTGAGATTAGGAGCACTCTTTTAAAGGGAGTGCTCCTAATCTCAGCTTGTTACCTGTATAAAAGACACCTGCCCACAGAAGCAATCAATCAATCATATTCCAAACCCTCCACCATGGTGAAGACCAAAGAGCTGTCCGAGGATATCAGGGACAAGATTGTAGACCTATACAAGGCTGGAATGGGCTACCATCACCAAGCAGCTTGGTGAGAAGGTGACAACAGTTGGTGTGATTATTTGCAAATGGAAAAAACACAAAATAACTGTCAGTCTCCCTTGGTTTGGTGCTCTATGCAAGATCACACCTTGTGGAGTTTCAATGATCATGAGAACAGTGAGGAATCAGCCCAGAACTACACGGGAGGATCTTGTTAATGATCTCAAGGCAGCTGGGACCATAGTCACCAAAAAAACAATTGGTAACACACTACGCCGTGAAGGACCGAAATCCTGCAGCACTCGTAAAGTCCTCCTGCTCAAGAAAGCACATGTACAGACCCGCCCGAAGTTTGCCAATGAACATCTGAAGGATTCAGAGTAGAACTGGGTCAAAGTGGTCTGATGAGACCAAAACCGAGCTCTTTGGCATCAACTCAACTCGCAGTGTTTGTAGGAGGAGGAATGATGCCTATGACCCCAAGAACACCATCCCCACCATCAAACATGGAGGTGGAAACATTATGCTTTGGGGGTGTTTTTCTGCTAAGGGGACAGGACAACTTCTTCCTTCAGTCAGAGCATTGAAAATGGGTCATGGATGAGTATTCCAGCATGACAATGACCCAAAACACACAGCCAAGGCAACAAAGGAGTGGCTCAAGAAGAAGCACATTAAGGTCCTGGAGTGGCTTAGCCAGTTTCCAGACCTTAATCCCATAGAAAATCTGTGGAGGGATCTGAAGGTTCAAGTTGTCAAAAGTCAGCCTCGAAACCTTAGTGACTTGGAGAGGATCTGCAAAGAGGAGTGGGACAAAATCCCTCCTAATATGTGTGCAAACCTGGTGGCCAGCTACAACATCTGACCTCTGTGATTGCCAACGTCTGTGATTTACAGCAAGTACTAAGTCGAAGGGGTCAAATACTTATTAATCTCATTAGCATGCAAATCAATTATAACTTTCTTGACATGCGTTTTTCTGGATTTTTTTTTGTGTTATTCTGTCTCTCACTGTTAAAATACACCTACCATTAAAATTATAGACTGACCATTTCTTTGTCAGTGGGCAAACGTTCAAAATCAGCAGGAGATCAAATACTTTTTTCCCTCACTGTATAGACTGAAGACACAAAGTGGAAGAAGTTTCAAAATTCAGAGAAGGAATAGGAAGCATAACAACATCTGGCTTATGTGAAAGAACAGTTTCTCATAGAGATATACTTTAACTGAGATATTCCCAAGGGGACTAAACAGGCTCCAATGGGAGCTCTAAGATTATAAATGAATTAACAACTAATCATTAGATATTACACGAACAAATCTCAAATTGAAAGCAGTAATATTCAGTATAGTATTTTAATAAGGTTCTGTGACCTTGCTTATTTGAATTTCACATATTTTCTTTTACAAAATGAAAAGGAGGAATTTGTTCAGATTGAGGTGGGGATTATTGGGAAATGCTTATCAATTAAAATATGTATAATTTAAAAGGTGCTTTTGAATAGGGATTGTTCACTTCCAAGGATTTTTACTATTATGTTTTATAATCCATATATTTAACAGATATCTATTTGTAAATTGTGAAAAAAAAAATTAAATGAAGAAATCCACACCTCTTAATCCTCCAATCGTAGCTCCCTCTCAGTCACTGTTATAAGCATGAAGAGAAGAGGAGAAATGAAATATTTTTGTTTGCAATGTTTACTCTAATTTTGCTTTGTGCTAAGTGGATTATAAAAAAATTTGGTAAATATTTAATATAAATTTAAAAGAAAAAGAAGCATCTTGTGAAAAAAGATTAAAACACATGAATTTTAATGTTTTATTCAATTGCGCAAAACCGAGGCAAAATATCTGATGTGGAAGTAACAGTTCCCCTTTAACCTAAGAAATGTTAAAATAAGAAAACATCAGAACTGTGGTTAAACTTTTTTTTAAATTAAGTACATTTCTAGCACTAAAATTGTTAAATGGAATTTTCCTTAAAGTTTGCTACAGTGTACAAGGTTACCATAGCAACAATATATACAGAGGCTGGGAAAATACGATATTAAAAATGCGTGTTTTTTTTTTTTTTTTAAATGTAACATTAACTAGGGACACAAAGCCAGTCATTAGTAATGATTAAAATGGAAAGTTTTTCAGGAGATATGTCATAAAATCGGTATATAAGATATCATGGAATGATAAAAACTAGAAACTGGAGCATTAATAGTAAAGAAAAAAATCATTCAGAAAATACAAATTTTGCAGCTTGGGTAAAGTAAGATGTTGACTGTACATTGGAGAAAAGGAATTCTGACAATGAAACTCAACTCCCACAAACATGATATGTTACTGATGTCAACTGGCGAAGGAAATATTTGCCGTAACCTCCTGTCATATATTTAAAGATTTTGGCTCACATGCTTTTTGTAGGTGAAATGATAAACATTGCAAACCCAACTCTTGACTGTACAAGATCTCCTCGGTAAGAAAAGGTTTTTACATTTCAATGAATAACACGGCTCTGCACACATTTCTTCACAAAGTGGTCTCCACTAATCCTGCATTTACCTCAACACCTGAGAGATAAACACAAATCTATCTTTCAGTAAACCAAATGATTCTCAGTTGAGATTCTCAGTGAGCGCATGCCTATTCCAAAGAATGCAATCTGTTAATTTTCCTTTGAAACTTTCGATAATCCACTCCTGCCACTAAAATCAATGGTTCCAAAACTAGTCTTCTTAATCCAGCAACAGCAAGGGTTTTGTAAGTATTTCCATTGGAATATAAATACATAAATTATGAACTGTTGCTGGGCCATGATGACTGGTTTAGGACACTACAGGCACCGTAACTGAATCATCTCAGTTATGTGTTAATAGTCCACTTGCTCAGTCCTAAAATTCAGTGTTAAACTGTTTTGAAAGATTTCATACTAAACAAGAATCACGACTAGCCCACCCCTCTGTGGTGCTTAGGCTGATGACAAAACTTGAGCAGCAGTCATCAGCAATGATTGGCTGAGAGTATCAACCGACTATTTTGAACCCCGTCAAAGCCACCAGTGCTGGTATGAATTGGTATGGGTAGACAGATGTGTGTAATGTCTTCCTGAGCCAAATCTCTAAATAAACATAGAAAAATTGAGGTCTGCATCTCCAGTTGTCATGTGCACCAATGTGCTACCAAGCATTTATTTGAAGGACATAAAAGACAGACAAATGGTTTGGGCACAAGCCCTTTTTAAATGCAAAGGACTGTCTTTTATGTCCTTCAAATAAATGCTTGGTAGCACATTGGTGCAAACTACAACTGGAAGCTCAGACCTAATTTTTTCTATGTTTATTTGGTTTACAGTGGTTTACAGTGCTTGAACTACCTAATTTATAGATTAAAACAGAGAAGTTAAAATTTTAAGCTTAAACAGTCAAACTGGAAAACTTTACAATTCAGCTATTTTTAAAACTCACTTATAATGATATTAAAAAAATCATTAAAATTTCCTGGTTCTTGACTATTTCCAATTTAGTAAAAAAATATTGGTCTGATTTCGTAATTTTAGAGTAATCGCTATAGAAAACAATTAAATGTTTCTGCCTGTAGCGATTACTCTAAAATTATGAAATCAGACCAACATTTTTTTTACTAAATTGGGAATAATTTCACTTTGAAATTTGAGCTCAAGATAGTGTTGTGAACTCAGTAGACAATATCAATATATTCCTGCATGACTAAAATAAACATATACAAAAATACTTCGGCTGTATACTTTAAAAAAAACTTGCACACACATTTCAAGGTAGACAGACACCCAAAAAGCACTTTGAGAAAGACATTGGATTTCAAAATATGTCTGTGCTATCTAGATGGTTGTTTTCTATGGAGATCTTTTATATTGTGTTTTTAAAAATTTTAGGGTTACTTTTAGATCTCTTGCTCACTTTATTTAATTGTAATTTGAGTGGAAGAGGACCAGTGACGTGTGGAAAGTCCAGTTCCTGATAGCTACAACATCTCACCATTTTACTTAAAAGGCGCTAAAAGTGTGAGTCTACTACCCAGTGACTCAGCATCATGTGAGTTCAATTTGTTTTTATTTTGTTTTGTATTCTGTTAGGCATATTACACTATGGTCTGCCATTCTTTTGTATTGGATCTGTACTTGTTGTCCAGCTTATGGTAAACATTGCATTAACTGTGTGTGCTCTCATCATTGTTTATTGTTCTGATAAACAGTTTTTGCAAATTAATTAAAATATTGTAATATCATCTCAGATCTTCTTAAATACATCTACACAGATCTTTGCTACAGCGTTTCCTGTTCTTATTACCATCCTTGGCTTAAAAAATGAAATCATTGTAAATCATTCAGACATTTTGTAAAATCGTAGCTGAAAATTTTTATTGCTTTCCAAATTGATTAGCTGACCGCAGAGGACATCTTCTATATCCCTATTTCCTAAATAAGGCATAGAATGTTTGAAACATTTAATTTGGCATGAAATATCTTGGTTACAATTTATCAATGGCATTGCTTCATCTGCCATTACAATTAGAAATGTAATGTTACAGTTATTGTAAGCCACTTAGGCTTCAAATCCTTCCGTTTCATGGCAGAGCTACTTCTCCAATGTTAATAGCAAACTGTATATTTGAAACAGTTATCTTGGCTTGAAACTTTTTGTCTGGATATTTGAAAATATAAGTCAAAAATATCTGCTATCAGAAAATTATCTAATCCGATTTAATACATAGTTTATACAATAACAAAATGATACTGCAGTCTTAAATTGATGGAAAAAATAGAAAAAATTTAAGTTCATAAATGTCTTATAGTACAAAACATGATAATAAAAGATTGATGTTGTATTACATGATTTGGGATATAAGTCCTTACTTGGTACATATGTATATTTGCTTCAGTATCGGATTGCTCTTGTGTATACACAGTTTTTGCATAAATCTTTTCTCTACACAAATTTTTTGCATTAATTGTTGTATGATTTACTCCGTATGGGGATTTGGTCTTAGTCATAAATGTTTCAAGCAAGGACTTATATCACAAATCATGTAATAAAACATCAATCATTCGTTATCATGTTATCATGTTATCATGTTTTGAACTATAAGAAATTTCAGAAATTTTTTTTTTTTCATTTTTGGCATCAATGTAAGAGTGCGGTTTCATTTTTATTATTGTATAGGTAGTTGTTGGAGGGCAACCTTGATACCAGCACCATTACTGGTAGGAGAGTGCCAACACACAGATTAAATATGTTAATACACAGTTTGCCTGTTTGAGGATGATTCTTACAATTAGCGTTTCAATTCACCAAAATTCACTGTTTAAGAAACAAAACCCATAATTCTGGACAGTTGCACTTTCTGACCTTTGCTCCATCATTTTGTTTAACCTATAAGCCTTCTTGTGAGACAGCTACAGTCAGGGCTGTCTTCAGGGCGTGCAAGCTTGCAACAGCAGGCCATACAGTGATATTATTGATCCTTGTTTACAGAGGCCAAGTTTCCATAGCCCCGTATGATGTGGGGAGGGAGGAGTGTTAAAAGAGCCCAGTCAAACATCTTGTAAGTGGGCCAGATGGATGATGAATGGTGGGCAGAGAGGCAGTGGAAATGAGTTAGAATGCGGCAATGTGGAAAGAACTGTTGCCAGGTGGCGAGTGGACACTTGAGGGCAGATAAGCCGCCAGCTGAATACAAATATATTTCTCAAATTTCCCTCCTCTTGGAAGTAGCTCTATAGGTTGGCAGTCTGGCAAGGGAAGGGAGAGGTGAGTGGGTAGGCTACGGGGTGAGAAGAACTACTCAGGTAAGTGTTTCTATAAATGTTTAAATTAAATATTGTTCAGAAAACAAAAGTAACAATTTAAAGACATATTTAAAACATTATATTCAATAAATGTTGCACATTGCACACTAATGGTGAATGAGATGGAGTCCACTTTGGGAAACATGATGAGGGTGCTCTGAGGTGCAGCCTTGGTTTTGGGCGCTTTGTTTTTCACTTATTTTTTTTTCCTTTCTTGGTACATTTACTTGAAAAGGCAGTCTGCATTGCACTTTGGTTTTCAGGACTGTACATTTGCACCTTAATGTGTTTGTATATTAGTTTGACATATTTTTGTTTACCTCTTTAATTTGTTTGCTGCTGTTTTATCTAATAATTATACTTACATCACACTTACCGGTTTAATACCTTTGAGTAAAGTCAATATTTTCATCAAGATTTCTAATCTCTTTGTTTAGGGGTTAGTAAGAACGGGAGGTTTTAAATGGTGGGAAGTATTAGATGAGTGCATGTGTCCAGGGACAGGTGCTGTAAAGATTTTTCTCACGGGCTGTCTAAAGGCCTAAGGCCAGCCATGGCTACAGTCAGCTCATTTCAATAAGATAGCTGTGTATATGAAACTGTAGCTGCCTTCTTAAAGCTAAATAACTTCATGGCTGTATACTTACCTCTCTGAGCATGTCCTGTCCAGAGACATACCTCTGTTACATGCCATCCATGGTGGAGTAAACTGTAAAAAAATAAAAATAAATCAGGTCTCCCCTTGCACCACCCCAGCCTTTTTTTGCAAAAAAAATTACATGCAAATACTGACATTCACATACACATTCATTCATTTATTCACATACACACACAGTTGGACAAATGCACACAGACACACATTGATATAAATACACACCAACTCATACACAGACACACACACACACTCATTTGAAATCTCATCCTGGTAACCCTGAACTCATATTTAGCCTTGGATTCTTGTGCGAGTCCAATTTTGCGGCCAGTACTGTTGCCTAGGCTGGGGTGGCATTATATCTCGGCTCAGCAATAGAGTGCACAAGAGCTGGCAAATCAGTGCAGAGTGGTTCCAACAGCAGTTTCCTGATATTCACAATCCATTATTAAATGAAAAATATTGTGAGGTGTTATAAATGGACTAAAACGGAATATGTTGCACCATGGGAATTCGTACAACTTCTGTTGTAAGCATATGGAGTACTGGTTTGTTTGCACCTCTTTAAATATTTATTAATGATATTATTATAACATTTTATGGAATATATATAAAACTGGCCATAAGGAAAACCATTAGACTAAAAAAATACTTGTATTGTTCCAAATTGCCAAGTTTGGAGCTGGCTTAAGGCCAACAATACAAATCAAAATACATGCTGTAATAATTTATATTAAAAAAAGACATTATAAAATACAATAATCTGCACCAATAATACACGTTTATAAAACATTTTAAAATTAAATATTAGATGAGCTGACGATCAGGAGAGGCAAATGGAAAGTCCTTAACCCCTTCCTTTCTAACATACATATGCAAATTAAATTACATTTTGTATCAATTACATTTAGTCCATAAAGTCTTATTTATTTTGTACTTTGCTCCAGCATTGGTTTTAACTATGCTGAGAAATAATTTTTCTCTGCAAGAGTTTCATTTTATCGTTCCTCATTTCACTTTCAATACTCTACGGCGTCAAGCTCTGGCGTCAGTTCTGATGCTAAGCGCTCTGTCTACGTGTTATTTTATAGGAATCTAGTCACGTCTATTTAATGATGCTGACCATCCTGCATCATTCCCATGACATTACACATGCAGGTTTTGGACATGCAAAAGCATTGCACGACTTAAATATATATATATATATATATATATACATATATATATATATATATATATATATTTTATATATATATACATACATGTCAGTCTGTCTTATGCTCCTTGTCCTGTTTTGATTCTAATTTGGTCCCAATAGCATGTTATACTATGGTGGTTTCTTTTGTATTTTTTATTGTAGCATATACAGAATTATACACATGTAAAAGTGTATTGAGCTACATTTTAAGTTCGGTCTAATAAATTACAGACATCAGTATCAGTACACCAGTCATTAACATTAGCATAAGTTTCCTGTCTAACTGAACTGTGACTAATGGTATATACACTGTTTTAAAGTAAGATAGGTGGCTATGGTTAACTAATAATGCTTCATGAGGGAGGGTCTGGGAACCTCGTGAGAGTATGGGTACCTTGAGATAGTATATTGAGGTAAACATACTCTTTTTTTGAGCTAAGATAAAAAAATGAAAAGTGTTTAGACTCAAATCAACAAAAAATAAATCATATAGTAAACAAAAAATAATAATCACGTGTGAAGAAAGAGAAAAAAAATCAGCTGAAGCACCAAAGCTCTGGCAATATTTGTTGTGTTAGGTGAATGCCCGCTGGATTCAGGTACCAAGAGGAAGTTGCGACTCTGTCTGTGTTTTGATACCTTGGCTTGCTGTCCTTGCTTTCCATTGACTGTGTTCTGGCATCTTTGACCTGGCTCCATTAACTCGTTTATCTGATCTCTTGACTTGGCTTGTTTATGGTTACACTATTTCTTTGTTTAACATTAAGCTCGGACACCTCTAAGGACCAGTAATACATTCCTTTTCCTGTTTTACTTTAAGTGAGTTCATACTCTGCATGCTGAGTTTAGAATCCATACCAGAGACTAAATAACAATGACTGCCTGAAATACTTTCCTGTGGAATGAATCATCAATGGAAGTTACACACCAAACTGGTTACAAAATGAAAAGATACATACCACACACTTGTAACTATAAAAATTACCTTAACTATCAAAAAACACAACAGGCACAAATAGTGGCAATGCTTACATACCCAAAGAATAAATGAGTAATCAAGCCTACCAAACAGCCAAAATCGTATCACAATCTACTCCTACAGACACCCATGTCAATTGACCACCATCCAAAATGGTAACTTCTGATAAAAGTATACAAGTAAGACAAAGAGGCCACATTGCAAATCTGCTCTATGTAAGATGTCATTCTGTTAGCACTGGTTTATTTGACAAGTAATATGCCTGCTTAATCATTCTTAAGCTAAAAAGCTAAGGTAAGAGATGAGGCCTTGGAGCCTTAATTCTGTCCAGAAAAAGTAAATGCCCAGAAACACCCTAATACAGGGTTAAATGTTTTTCTTAATCTTCATTTAGTTTTTTGTTTATTTTGAGTCAGCTTGCTATCTGGCTGAAAAAAAAAAAATCTGTATATACATCTATTTGTAACTAGGTTAAAAGTTAGTGTTTTATACTCCACTGTTTAAGTTTTTAAGGTAATGCTTGCACGATACTGTAAAGCACAAAGCGGTAGGTCTGCTAAGTGATACAAGCTCTAACACCCGTGAGGTATCCCCTACACCTACACCTTTAAATCATATATAACACACACACAATAGGTGGAGCAAGTATGGCATATAAAAAAATTTAAGTAATACTTCTCTCTTCTTGCTTTATCACTGTAAAGATAGAGAGATACAAAATAGTGCAGATACCTTAATACATAATATACAAATACAATGTAACTAAAAGACACTCACAAAGATAGAGCCATATACTGAACCTGGCTCTAGCGTGAGTTTCCGTAGGATCTCTTTCGGGTGATCAAAACCCTCTTTGTTGGTGCTCTGGAACAGTGGAAATATTCCTTCTCAAAGATAGGCAGCTGAGATGTAGTAGTTAATTAGTAGTTAAAATGTATTTATTTTTTTAAGCCGATCTCAAAAATCACGTGATCGGACTAAATACACATGACCGGACAATTATACGAGAATAAGGAAGTAGGGAGTGAGACGCAGGATGCATCTCACCACACACATGATCAGGCACGATACGGAGAACCAGGAAGTCGCATGGTGGATCGCAGGATGCGTTCCACCAAAAAAGACCGCGGAAATCAAAAATAATGCACGGATTTAAAGAAGAAAAGATGGAACAGCATCATTTATGCCAACTGAGGAAGCCACACTTTGGCGAAACGCGTTTTGGCACACAATTGGACAATAGTAGACTTTTATACTTTTATTTTATGAAGTGTTTTATCCAGTGTATGTATCAATAAAACCAATTTTAGGCAAGTTACTTCATCTCAGCTGCCTATCTTTGAGAAGGAATATTTCCACTGTTCCAGAGCACCAACAAAGAGGGTTTGGATCACCCGAAAGAGATCCTAAGGAAATTCACACTAGAGCCAGGTTCAGTATATGGCTCTATCTTTGTGTGTTTTAGTTACATTGTATTTGTACATTATGTATTAAGGTATCTGCACTATTTTGTATCTTTCTATCTTTACAGTGATAAAGCAAGAAGAGAGAGAAGTATTATTTAAAAAATTTTATATGCCATACTTGCTCCACCTATTGTGTGTGTGTTATAAATGCTTGCACGATAGTTTAAAATAAATTAAGTGTCAAATTGTTTGAATAAATAATGAAGTATGAAGTTGAAGAAATATGCAACGCCAATTGGAGGAGTAGGAAGCAGGAGGTGTCCAAAAGGTTCTTTGTGAGTGGTTCTCCTGTTTCAGGTGGAAGAACACACCTCCCAACATTTAGAGGTATGCTAAGTGGGACAGGGTGGGCAGGCATCACAAGTGATATCTTTTGCATCCCTGTTGATGCACATAATAGGTGTTCCCACCCAAAAAGGTGGCAGGTCCTCCTGCTGAAGAAGTGTTTCAGCTTGGAGTCAATGCATACCAGGCTGAATGACAGCCTCTAGGCTGGCCCCACTCATACAAGACCATGCAAACAGCATTCTCATGGCTTGTGACCACATAAAGATAAAAATTCTGCGTTATAGCACATTAACATGCTAGATGTGCATCCATTGTTTCAAATAAATGTATAAGCTATTTCTTAAACTGAATAACATCCATTCCATTTCATATTTGTTTGCTGAACTTGACTTACAAGTAGTTTTAAACAGAATATTTGATTCATGTTAAAGAAATTGCTGAGTCAGTCCATCAGATAAAAGAAACACAAAATTATTTATTATACAAAAATCCCAGAACAAAATTGTACATTGTTGCACAGTTCAGAAGATGATGGCTTAGCTTTAAGCCGAACAGCTGTTTCTAGCATCATTGTTCCATTCTGTGAATGAAATAGGATGGAAAAATGAAACACAGCTTACAGAAACACAACCTGCATTATTAAAAGTCATGTCTGTCCTTAGTTTGCCCTTAGAAAGCGGTGCACTCTTAAACACACATAGATCAGAAAAGTAATATATCCATGCCAGGTATGTAACCCTGTTTTCAAGTGACTTGATGACCGCTCCTTCAATATGATACTTAAAGAGAAAGCCTTTGTTTATTAATAAATTGATTGTTTGAAGTTTTCAAGTTTGACATCCTCTAGTCAATATCAGTTAATCTAAGATCCATCAAAGAAACTTCATTTAGCAGGGAAGATGCCTATTGAAATAGTTTAACAAACATGATTTATGCTGTTTAGGGTACAGCTCTACAGCTGTCCCTATCCAAAAAAAACTACCTCTTCTTTTCATTCCACTTTTTTTTCTGGTGCCAGGAACAGCACCCAGAATCAAGAATCAAACCGAAGTTGGCCTCACCTGTGCTAGTCAGCTCCCCCAAGGTTCTCCAACATGGCAGCTTAGAAATTGGAATTACTGCCAATCACCCCAAATTTGGTAGAGTTGCAATTCTAGAACTTATCCAGAATAGTTAACTGCTAGGAAGTAGCAAGGAAGGGTAGGTTGCTCGAATAGAATTCACGGAATACTTTTTTTATTTCATTTTCTATGACAGTTGCAGGAGAGTAATCAGAATGTGCCAGGGAAATGGGGGCTCTTAGCAGTTTAATAGCAATTTGCTTTCCTGAAGAAGTGAGTTTTCAATCATTTTTTGAAGGAATGGAGACTAGGTGAATGTCTAACAGAGAAGGGAAGGGAGTTCTACAGGAATGATGCAGCCCTAGATGTCGGTGTATGTTGTGTGTTAAGCTCACCACAACGTTACCCTACCCCAGTGTTGGTGTGTCCTATGTTAATTTTAACATGGGAGATACACATGCTAACTGCAATGCTTACAACTCAAACTGCTGCCAGAGACTCTCCTCAAATGTATGGCTTTCTGTGGTCACCTCTAGAGAGGCACCTTGTATATATTTGGTCTTTCAAGCAGCAGCACTATGGAGAAATGGAGACATTCATAAAATCATCAACCTTTGGACCCATGGCTTATCACAATGTCTCAAAAACTCCTTAGTTGCAGTATTTTCCTAAAATTCTTAGCTCACTGATATAAAGTATATATACCATGCCTCTTTCTATGTTTCTGCAATGTTAAAATTTAAAGATCCATAAATTACATAGAAGTATTGATGTAATGTTGTATCTTTTACTTAAAAATGCAGGATATCTAACATTAAACTAAGGTTAAATCCTAGTTTCTGTTATCACTTTGTATCATTAAAAAACTAAATATATTTTCTACAGTCCTTGCAAAACATACAGTTCCAGATTAAGTAACACTTACTATGGAAACTATAAAAAGTTTATTTTGCATTATTAAACCAGTTATTTTTATATCACTAGGGCTATAACTGTTTAAAAGTAAAACAAATATCTGAATTACAGTTAAAGAGTAGAAAGGGAGTTTGGAAAATTCTATTATCCAGGGAATTATAGTGGGAACGATTACATAGGTATCCATGGAGAGAGACTACTGTTTATGTCTACAATCTCAAGTGCCAAGACGTCAGTACAATGGCAGATATAGAAAAAGAATTAACGGTAGGTTTACAAATAGGCTGGTGTTAAAATATAATTTCCTTGTTCTGTTTTTCCAAACACTAGAATGACAAAAATTGGTTTTTTATTGTGTTAGTTAATTCTAACTGTTTTTCTTCTTAGTAGTCTGAAACAGAGTATTAAAAGTAGTAAAAGAAAGTATATATATTTTTTTCCAAGCTATTTACTGTCTGAATGTTATCCTAAGCCAAATCATTACCCACAATAAGTCATTAAAAGACTCAGTGTTCGCATACTACAGAACGAGTTGTAATGAGTTATAAACTGACACTATAAGCACCAGATAGGAGAAAAAAATGTCCAATTTTTCCAATATACTTTTCTTTCTTTCTTTGGGTATTTTAGCACTAAATTACATTATAAACAAATATGCAGATTTAGTTACACCATATGGCCACAGTGTGTTAAGCCCACCACAACGTTACACTACCCAAGTATTGGTATGTCCTATGTTAATTTTAACATGGGAGATACACATGCTAACTGCAATGCTTACTACTCAAACTGCTGCCAGAGACTCTCCTCAAATGTATGGCTTTCTGTGGTCACCACTGAAGAGGCACCATGTGTATATTTGGTCTTTCGAGCAGCACCACTGTTGAGAAATGTATGTTCTCGGTGTGCCCCAATAATATTTTTTTTTCTGTATATATATATGTAGAATCCTGGACTAAATTCCTTTTGGATTGAATAGGTTTTACAAAAGGTAGACAGGGTGCTAACAGCCCCAGGATTCCATGATCTTTTACATACATTTCAACATATCCAAGAAAAAGGGGTATTGCTCTCTTTAGATGCAGAAAATGCCTTTGACCGCCTTAATTGGTGGTTCTTAGAGAAAGCTATGCACAAGTTCAACTTCCTTGATGGCTTTTTATCAGTAGTTAAAGCACTCTACAGTCACTCATCAGCCAAGATCATGAACGCAGGGTTCAAATTGGACCCTCTTAGCACCACAAACAGCACATGCCAAGGGTGCCCTTTATCTCTAATACTTTATGTCCTAGTCCTTGAGTCACTGGCAGCTGCCATACAGCAATATTCCAACATACACAGTTTAGCTTAATCAAAGAGTGTACAAACTTAACATATTTACCAAGGATTACTCACACTCGCTCAACCATCAACTTCCCTTCTGAAACTTTACCTTCAATGTCAACCACATAGTGATCAATCCTATTACAAGCTAAACATTATGAAAACACAAGCTCTAGGAATAGGATTGACTGACCCACTCCTTACAACCTTAAAAACGGTCTTTAAATGTGGCTGGCAGACAGATCACTTACCAGACCACTTAACATATTTTGAAATAACACTTATGCACAATATGCAAAACCCATTTATCCACAACTATCTGACACTACTTAAAGAACTGACACATGTTTCGTAAACCTGACAGGGTAAATTTCTCTGATGGTTAGGCCGGATAGCAGCAGTCAAGGATACTACTTCCAAAAGTGCAATGCTTTAAAAAAATAAATAAATCCTTAACTAACTTCATTCTTCAACAAGTTCATATGGTAAAACAAAAAACATAGGATGGCCTCTTACTTATTACAATGACGAATGCAACAAGGGCTGGGCCTACTCAACATAGGAACATATCACAGAGCGGCCTTGCTGACTACAATAACAACCCACTCACCTACAGAACATGCACACAACTGCAGAACTCTTTAGAACTCTTAAGGACTCCATCCGCTCTTACAAGGTTTAAATCATGCTGTCTATTACTATAATCCATGCATGTCAGGACAGGAACTAAGTTAAGCCATTTAAAGTTGTCTACAATATTTTTTGTAAAGTGCATAGATTACTTTACATCACATGATAATATTCCTTGTCGTAATGCTTAAAAGTGCAATATATTACAAAAATGTACCTGCTTTACTGCATATAGAAAACTCTATCTTAAAAAATATATATATGCTACCAGAATATTCATTATTTATATATTTATATATTAAAAATGGAATGTGTATTTGTTAAAATTTATTAAAATTATAGTATACTCTTTTTTTCTTCATATCATTGCATGGATGGAGTAAAGAGATGGTATGCTGGTACACAGCACTGGATCCTGCCACCGTCCTGCACCCACTAGACTAGCCTTGCACCAGCACTGGTGTGTAGAGGACAGCAGTACAAGAACGACCCTCACAAAGTTGCCCAAATTTCCAGTACCTTCTTAGCCTGTGAAACAGTGAACGTTAAATCAAATGATGTATTCTATCCAGGTCTATCCTTAGCTCACATATGAGGAACAAAAGAGGGATTTATAGTATGCTGAGAGAACAGAATTCTGGAAAAATACTCAATTTATCTTCTATATGGCTTTGCTCTGTAATGTTGTATCATTGAAAATTGGTATATTTTGTATTTAAGTGACCACATCTGGGGATTGTGTTTTCTGTCTTATAAGAAAAATATAAATAACACAACATTGCGTTTACTGATTTTTTGTTTTGTTTCTATGTTTTCTGTAAACTAAAATAGCACATAATTACCGGGAATTCTCTTGTGGGAAACGTGTCACAGGCAATGCTTACATAGAACTAAAATGAACCTAACAGCTCGTGACGCTGCATAAACCAAGGTATAGCTAATCCAGCAGACATAGTGCAACATTTATTTCATCAACCACAAGTAAATAATTAAAAATATCTATTTTCATTTCAGATGTGGACCTTACTCTTTTTCTAATTCAAGCTTGTTAAAATTGCCTAAGTTACTCTTTTGGCAATTAATTTCTGGTATCTTGTATCTTTTGTCTTGTGTCGCAATCTTTGTACCATATAATAACATCTATACATCAGTCAATGGTCTGATACCAGGGTACCACTTTTTATCTCACCTTTACTAGTCATTTGGCCATAACTCACAATCAGTGAGGGTACTTGTTTCAGTACAACATTTATTCAAAAGGAACAAACATACAGTAAAAGAAAAAAAAGTCAAAATGTAAAAACCCATCGAGAACAAGTACAAAACATAATTCCAGTTTAACAAAAATATCAAAGAAAAAGAGCGACCATCTGTAGCTTTGCTTTTTTCAAGAAGTCAGTGGTAAAGTCCAATACAGAGACATAAAGCGAAATCGACGCAGACAACACACAGAAAGCACTTAATACAAATCATTATTTCACAAGGTCTTTCCCCCAGCATTATTTATGGGAATATGAAGCCTCCTGATACACTCCTAATCTATTCTAGGATTTATCATAAGCTTTGAAGTGAGAATGATTTTATTCCGACCTCAATTGAACATGCAACCCTAAAGTTTGAACAGGTGCTAGTGCTGCTGCTGTTGCAGTCGGTTGTGTTTACATGTTAATGTTTCCCCTCATTCACAGACATCTATTCATTACGATGATTATTTGCATTGTACGCTCAAGTGTGCACGTACATGTTCATTGTTAAATAACTATTGGCATTTGTACACACCTGACAAGTTTAATACATGAGCTTTTGTGAGGGGAAGAGGGGAGTAGGTTCCAATTAATAAGGGGGCAAAGGTTTTCACTTCTAACTTTCTAAACAGGGAAGTTTTAACCATTCTTATTTATAGTTAAAGGAACACTCCACGTACCATAACCACTACATCCCGTTGAATGTTCCTTGGTGCCCTCCCTAATAGTCAAACCGTATTCACAGCAGAGTAGAGTTTAGCTTAGTGCAGGAGTGAAGGAGCTTCCAGCTGGAGACAAGGCACTGACTGGCACCCAGCAGAATCCAGGTATGTTAGCAAACTAATTTCAGTTTGAAGAGACTCCAGGCTGTAGTAGTTATGGTGCTAAGAGTGTTCATTATTATGATGATCCTCCAAGAAAGTGAATGAAATAGTTGTTATTTTTTGAGAAAACAGGAACAAATAGGAACGTTACAAAAGAAAATAGAAATGAGTAAATCTAAGAAACAGCAAAAAATTACAAAGTATGATGATTGATTTAAATAGATTTGTCCATCATAGCATGACATAACAGAATTGGAAAGGATTGACCATTATGGTTCATCAGCAGTCACTAAACAGAAGACTATTCGCTTGTGATTAACATTTTTGTACCTATTGTTCAACAATGTGTTTAGTTAGATATTCCTTTCTTCAACTGAATATAAGAGCGTGCTTCAAATAATATTGATCAAGTCCATAACGGTTAGAGTTCAAATTTACCCCAAAAAGGAGTGTTTAGTTTGTTCCCTATGAAACATAAAAAAGTGATAAATATTTACTAGTATATATAATTTGCTATACTGCTTTATTAATATGCGCATTGCATAATAACGCATAGAATTGCACAGTTAGAAGCAGATTGGTAGAAAAGAACACAGATTGTACATGAAATAACTGCGCAAACAGGAATAAAAATGACATAATTAAATGACTAGACTCATCAGTCGACTCTCATGTAAAAGCATGATTTGTTTAAGACTAGTCACTGTTTCCAGTTAGTGAGGCACCACCTGTGATTAGCTGTCCAGGAAGCAGAAATCCAACAAGCTAAGAGACAAAGTTGATATTCATAGATAGAGTAAAACACACTATGAAGGGTACATTGTATAAAAGGGCAAAATATAAATTAAAGAAATCTAAAAAAATGAACACTGGAAGGTTGATATTTAATCATAACACTGCTTTCCATATTTTAGAGCAAGAGTTTAGAAACAATTATTTTGCATGGTTCTAGAAGGGTCTAATTGAAATCTCAGAAAAACTTGATTATCCTGACTCCAACAATCAGTATTGATGATTTTATAAATATAGATGTTTGCACTGTTTTATAATTACATGTTTTATTTATTTGGTCAGCTCAATAAAAAAAAAAAAAAAAAAAAACACATTTCATCTTTTCGTGTGCATTTGTTTCAACCTTAAATGAGATGTCTGTCAAGATTAATGGAATGATATGCACTGTCAACTATTAAGCTATCCTTTCACAATAGAGGCATAAGGATACTTAAAACTTAACAGGAAAGTGTCAGAAGAATATTATTTCTTAATAGATGACAATTTATGGGACAAAATTGATTAGCCCTCATGTATAATGTCAAGTAGCAGGAAAATTAGTACTTAGCATAAAAATAGATATACTGTATGCAGTGTCATTTTCTTATTATAAAAACATTTTTTGCTGGGAGAGTTTCAAATATATATTAAAGTAGCTAATTCATGTTGATTTGCTACACCTTCCAATAAATACATTGATGTAATGTTATTTTATCCTTCATAAAAAATTACTTTTCGTATATTCTACAGTTGATAGCAAATATATCTATTTTTGTTAGTACAAAATCATCTTAATTGGCATCAAGAATTACAGTCAAGTCAACTGGCACAGGGAGATAGCTTTACATAATACAGCTATAAACTTTATGTGTAATTAAATGCGTCTGACAAGGAAAATATTAAGACACTTAAATTATTCTTCCTTGTATAAAATGTCTGTTCTACCCGGAGGGAAACTTAAACACTGTGTTTTTGTAAACTGGACTGTAAAGACAAGGGAATGAAAACAGGTACATCTATGTTTCTCCATATTAAAGATGCCATGATATCTCTTTCAATGCTGAATCGGCAATCTCTGTGTTACGTTATTCTCTTGAAACAATTAGGTTAACTTACAATAAATGATTATTTTATGTTATGTTGTGTTATTATTATTTATATAGCGCCAACAAATTCCGCATCGCTTTACAGTGGGTGGACGAACAAACATGTATTTGACAAGCTGGACACACAGGAACAGAGGGGTTGAGGGCCCTGCTCAATGAGCTTACATGCTAGAGGGAGTGGGGTAAAGTGACACAAAAGGTAAGGATATTATTAGACTAAGGACAGTTGCAAGAGAGGAATCAGTCGGGAGCTATTAACACTTTAATTGATACGCTTTTATGAAGAAGTGGGTTTTTAATGATTCTTTGAAGGAGTGGAGACTGGGTGAGCCTCTAACGGAGGAGGGAAGTGAGTTCCACAGGAACGGTGCAGCCTTAGAGAAGTCTTGAAGGCCAGCATCAGAGGTGGAAGTACGGAAATATCATAGAGCTGCCCAAAATCCAACATAATGGTTTTATGTAAGTGCATCATACGTAATGAGAATTCTGTGTACAGATGTTCAGTTAGTAAATAGAGATAGATACATGTACCCTGTAAAATTGTTGTAACAAAGTAAGGTCTTGATTCAATATTGTTGGATATGTTTTTCAAATTCTGTAATATTTTTGGATAAACCTTTAAAAAATTTTTTTTAAATATTTAAATATCAATAAATATATCATATATTAAAATATATCGATAAAGCAAAACTATAATATTACAATTGTAAATAATTGTCGTTACGTTAAATAATTTAAAAAGTTTATCTAAAAATATTAATAATTTGAAAAGCTTACCCAACAATATTAAACCAAGGGCTAAGTTCCTAAAAGCATGTCTTATTAATTCAACGCACCTTCTGGCGGATCTTAATTCACCTCATGTCCCGGGTCAGCTACTTAGATTCACATACTACCAGTTGGTACAATTAATCAAAAACATACCTAAACTAGTGTTGGCCAACTGTCAATTATCTGCCTATTAGGTTCTGTGCTCTCACACCATGCCTCAGACACCTACTGTCTCCCTACTATACAGAATTGCTTTTTATCTGCATCTTATCTATATCTCTTAATACTACAGTATCTGCCTTACTCCTTGAGATAATGACACCCGAAAGATTCTTCAAAGAATGAAACTGTACAGTACCCATTGTGATGGCTGCTGTCACTGGGTCCCATGCCCACTGCTTATTTATGTGTTTTCCCCTTGTATCGTTTGGTCCCTCTGTGTTTCCCCATGTATTTCTATGTCTTTCTTGTATTGTGCCTGTATATGCAGCTAAGGAAGGGGGGGAGGGGGGAGCAGCTCTGTAAAGTATACAAGTGGAAATTATTGCTCTGTGCCTCTCCCCCTTCCTTTTGTGAGTGTATGGTCTGCCTGTATCTCTCCCCCTTCCCCCTCCCTCTTCCTGGCACAGCAGAACGTGGACACAGAGACACTGCCAGTTCAGGTTACAGGGGCTGCGTTGTCCCTCTTCCATTTCCCTCCCCTCCATCAGCTTCTTGGGATTGAAACCTGTTGTTTTGTGTTGAAGACACATGTAAGGGTCTGAGCATGTAAAACTATGTGTGACTTAATAAACAAAGTCAGTCAGTGTTGTAACCTCCAGAGCTGTATCTTGTCCAGTTACTGGGGTGAAAAAGGATGCCTGCTTGTTGTAAGGGTTCCTGAACAGGAAGGGAATTAGCAGGGGTAACCGGTTGGGTTACTCGGGGATCTGCTACACCTAGAATCTAGAATCAAAGGTAAGAGCAAAGAGAGCCACATTCATATTAATGGAGCTTCATTAGCAAGACTTAACATGAAGGTACAAAGGTCTGTGATGAGTAAGTATATAAAATATGTATCAGGTGGTTTCTGGCAAATAGAATTGAAGAAGCACAATCTGATCACAGTTAATGTACAAGTTGACACAGCAGAAGGGAAATTAGACTTGTAGAGGTTATATGACCTAAGACTGAGCATGGCAGCTAAAATCCATTTGCAAGTGGTAAATTATACGCTTCTTGGAAGTATTAAACTCTATAAGAATGAAGTCTACAATATTTATTTTCCAAGTGTTTTTAATTAAGCAGGCATAAAATTGACAAGGTGAAATATGAAGAGTGTAAATTGTGTGGACATCCAACTCATACCACCTTAAGAGTCTGCACTTTATGATTAAGAATTCCTGCAAAACATTTCAGACATATGTCAGGGTGCTGTCTGATTGTGAACTTTCAAGGTCACCAGACTGTAGGTAAATCTCTTCTATTTTTGAATGTGAATCACAGTGTTTCTCCATGACATTAGACATAAGGATGGATGATGGTTTTTTAGAAATTTAAGGAGAAAAGGATAGCATGTTAAGATGTCATAAATAAATGCTGTATGAAGTCCAAAAAAGGTAAATGCTACTTACATTCTCAATCCATTTCTTCTCAAGAGCGCTACATCTAAGAATGATATATTTTAAGATGCATAATTGCCATTAGAAAGATGTGTAATTTGGCCAGTTTTGTTGAAGGGAGCACAATAATGTTTTTTTTTCTTTATAATTTTAAATACAATATTTGAAACAATGTCAAGCAACTATTCTCTGCACACACAATATATATATTCATCAGAGTATCAAAACACCAAAGCACCAACTCCTACTAGACCAAGCAGGCACACTGGATTCTAAGACCAGACAGACCAATCTGTGCACAGCCTGATTTGACTACAAGAACGCCTATGATACAATGTCACACACGGATACTGAAATACTTGGTTTTAAACAAGGTCAGCAAGACACTAAGAGCCTTCATCAATAATTTAATGGACAAGTGGAAAACAACTCTAGAAGCCAATTCCAGGAAAATAACATAAGTTAACATCAAATGTGGCATAGACCAAGGTGGTGCGATATCCCCAATGCTGTTCTGCATAGGCCTCAACTCCATTAGCCAGATCATCAAGAATGGATACGGATACACGTTCAAGAGTGGAGCTATCATTAGCCACCTACTCTACATGGATGACATCAAGCTGTATGCCAGGAGCGAGGGAGGCATTGACTCACTGATCCACCTGACTAGGATATATAGAAAATACATCAGAATGTCATTCAAACTGGATATGTGTGAGCAGGTGATAGTAAAAAGAGGGAAGATGATCAGGACTGAAAGAGATATAGAGAACAGCTACAAGTACCTGGATGTACCACAAACACATGGCAACCATGAGGAAGGGGCAAGGAGGATAGCAACATCCAAGCATATCCAGTGTCATATAAGTCTTGAAGTCACAGCTCAATGGTAAGAGCAAGATGCAAGCCATCAACACATATGCCCTACCAGTTATCAGGTACCCAGCTGAAACAACAACATGGTTAAAGAAGTGCTGGTTACCATGGACATCAAGACCCAGAAACTACTCACTATTAATAGAGGATTACACCCAAAATCCAGCACCCAGAGATTATACACCCGGCGGAAGAGAGAAGGTGATGGCCTGATGAGTGTTAATGCCACAATCTTGTGTAAAACACAGAATCTACAAGTACATCATGAATATGGCTCCCAAAGGTGAACTGTGAATAGAATGCAACAATAGATAGAGGATGCATAAAAAGATGAGGTTTCATGGAAAGACACACCTCTTGATTGGGTGTACCACTGGGAGATAGTGGATTTGGCTCACATTACAAAATCCTACCAGTAGTTGGAAAATACAGAACTTAAAAAGAGCACTGAGGCACTAATCCTAGCAGCAGAGGAACAGGCATTCAGCATCAGATCAATACAAGTGGGGGTCTACCACACCAGACAAGACCTAAGGTGCATACTGTGCAAAGAGATGAGCGCTCTAAGACAATTCAGCACATGGTAGCAGGGTGCAAGATGTTAGCAGGGAAAGTATACTCTGAGAGGCACAACCAAGTTACTGGGGTTGTGTTACAAAATACCTGCACAAAATATGGGCCAGACCTGCTTAAACCAGATGGGAGATACCACAAGTGTTTTTGAGATGGACAGGGCTAAGATTGTGTGACACTTTCAGATTATTATTATTATTATTATTATTATTATTATTATTTATAAAATATTTTACCAGGAGGGGTACATTGATTTTTCTCTCGTTTTCAAGTATGTCCTGGGTCCACAACACATTGCATTGTTACAATGGGATACAATATACAAACTATATATATATATATATATATATATATATATATACACACACATGCACACATACATACACACACACACACACACACACACATATATATAAATGTAATACATAACAGGTAATACATAACAGGTAACATGTAAATATATTCAACCATGACAGGTGCATTCTGTGCTGAGGTAATTGCCATAGATCTCTTAAAAGATTTTAGATTGAATGAAGATTTGACTGTGTCCCTGAGGTTATTCCATAATTGCGGTGCTCTGTAGGAAAAGGAGGATCTAGCCACTTTATATTTGTATTGCCAGACAAACAAGTAGTGGCCAACCAATGTAAAATTGTGGTAGTAGATAAGAAACAGAAGACTGCAGTGGTGGTGGATGTGGTGGTGGATCTATTATTATTTTTTTCCACACCAGTGTATATCATATCATTGCATACCCACATTGTGAGTACCTCTATAACATTGTTCTCTTAATATAATTTGAGCCATCAAATGTGTTAACTGTGCTCCCTAATAATTTGACTTGCAGCCCAAAGTCCCGCAAAATTCCATTCTGAAATAACAAGTCTATTAAACAATCATTAGTCCACCAGTTACTCATACTAATACAAAAAACTCATAAAACTGCAGTAAGGAGCAATGTACTTAAAAAACCCCAGAAAGTTCTACACATTCTGTGCTCAAATGAACCATTCATCAAAGATGTCTCACGCACCATTCACTGACACCATAAATGTGTATTCTGCTTATTTTGTTGTATGTTTTCTCTGACAAATATCACTAACAATAATAAAGATGTTATATTGGCAATGTACTAATGGACCATGCTCTTAAAGATAATAGCACACAAACTTTCCAATTCCAATCGATAAAATTCAGTGTTGTCCTTAATTACCGCCTTGTAACTAAACCCACTGTGTCACTGGTTCTTCTGTCATTTTCTACCATCACTGTTTGAGATAGTACAGTTCACCTACAGACCTTAAGCAGATCATTTTAATTTCTGCCACTGATATCTCATCTTACATTAAACCCTTTGACTCTTTTCCCAATGGAAACAACTGTAAAATGTTCTCTGTATTTGTGAACGTTTTCATACTGAAACATTGCAGCTCGTTCGGGACGTTGGCTTATGTATTTTTATAACACAATGACATATTGGATGCTTTCCAGGCATGTAATGTAGAATGTGTTTACTTTTTGAGGGTTTATTTACATTAGACAAAGGTGCAGCATCCAGGATGATGCAATAAATATTAGGATCACTCAGATGTCTTTCACATGATGAAACAATAAAGAATGAGGGAACCGATATGGGATACAATAAAGATGGGATACTGTACCAATTTATATCTTCAACGATAAGGCATTTAATTTTCATATCCCCATTGTGTCTCCTCAGATACATAAATAAATTGTGAAATCACCTATTTTTATCTCCCATGGTGAATCGGTGAATAATGGAGAATCATCCTCTATCTTTTAAGAAGAAGCAATACAACTTGAAGGCACCCATTTGAGTCTTCAAGAACAAAACAACAGAAATGTGAGGAACTCTCTTGCATCTCCCAAAAGGAAGTAATACAGTTGGAAAATACTCACTTGTGTCTCCAAAAATAACAAATAGGTTCACTAGTGTGACAAGGAAGAAGGAGTAACAATGCAAACTACAGGTGTTCATGTTACTTTATGATAGAGAAAATGGACATCTGGTCAGTCAGGTGAAGTAGAGAATCTTCTAATCTTGGTGATCCTGCTCCTCATTCCTATTTTTACTTAACTGTTCAAGCTTGGGTTCTAATGTATCTGTAAAATGTGAAATGTTGCTCTACTACCACAGCAAATACATTACTTTATAAAAAATATCATTCTACAAAGTTTCCTTTAAAAATATTACATTCATGTACATGGGTTTATTAATAAAATAGAATGCATTCAGTGCTCTTTGTGAGGTGTGCATCCAAGTAATAGAGAAGGCGAAGGTTGCAATCATACAGTTCATTGGACGTGCGTAACTGTAAAATTGATTTTTAAGTGATTTACTGATGGTACAAGCAATGGCTTTTACATGAACTGTAGATTCGATGGTCAGTACGGTCAGTTGGCATTAACAAAGACAGATTCAACAGATGCATGGCCAGTGCAAATATATTACCATCATAAGCAAATAAACTAGTTTTCTGAACCATTACATATTCCAAAACTCTTTTCCCATCTCATTTTTCTCTCTAACTCTTCTCCCTCTGAAATCTTCTCTTTTTTTCTAACAATCCCTCTATCTGTGACACTCTGATTTTTTTCTGTTCCACATTCCCCTGAAGCTATTGCTATTCCTCTGTCTGTTTTGCCACATCTTTTCGTGTCCCACTCTCATTCTTATTTTTTCTCTGACAATGTGTGTTCCCATCAGTGGCATCTCCAGGATACTTATTTAAAAGGGGCCCATGTGGGTCCAGGGACAAAGTAGGGAGGCAGTTCTAAAACATGTATTTATGAGTGTGTGTACATATATATGTATGTATGTTTATATACACAGGGCTCGACCAATTCCCAGCTGCCAGGTCACCATGGTGACTAGAAATTTCGCCCTGGCACCTGGGATTTGTCAGCCCTTGCTAAGCCATGCAGGAAACATTGAAGCCGGCTGCATGGGGAGCTTTGAAGCTGGCCACCACGAAAAGCATGGAGGCGGCGCATGAGGGAGTAGTAACCTGTATTGGGGTTGCATTGTGTGTTATCAAGGAGCTGTAGTGTGTATGTATGTGTATGTATATATATATATATATATATACATATATATACACACACACACACACACACACACACATATATATATACATATATATATATACACACACACATATATTATATATGAGATTTAGTGTGTAATGGGGTGAAGTATGTATGTGTGGGGGTGAATGCATGTGGGGATGAAGTGTGTGTGTCGGTGAAGAGATGATGTGTGGGATGAAGTGTGTGAGGGGTTCACTGTGTTTGTATGCAAAGGTGTACTCTGTGTGGGTGGAAGTATACTGTATGTTGGGGGTTCACTGTCGGTGAGGGTATACTGTGTTCAGGGGGGCATAGAGAGTAGGATAAAGATGGGCTTTACAATTTTTACTTTAACAATTGTTAAAAAAAAAAAAAAAAGAATATCCCCCTTTCCCTAATCTTACCTTGCAGGGAGGGGATGGCACCATCAGATCCGTGGTGGTTGAGAAGGCTGCCTATCCATCAGGTACAGGGAAGGTCATGAGATGAGATGTATCAGTCTTAGACCTCAGGCACTTATACAGACAGACCAATACAAACCCACAGACTGATCCATACGCACACACACACACACACACACACACACAGACTGACCCAGACTGACCCATACACAGACTGACCCATACACACACAGACTGACCCCCTCTCTCACACACACACACACACACTCCATCCCCATACACACACACACAGACTGACACCCCCACACAAACTGACCCATACACACACACACACATTATAAAAGATATATTAAAAATAAAAGCCAGGAACGGTATACAAGACTATTATCAGCACAGTGTGCTGGTGCAGGATACAGACACAGTTTATGTCCCAGCCAGCAGAGAAACACTCTTACCGAGAACCTCTTACATTCCTGGACCGGTTGGCCCGCAGTACTCTCAGAGCGAGGTCAGAGTCGCATGCTGTCCCTACCGGCACCCGGCAGCTGGAAGGAGAAAAGTGCTTTACACCATCTGCATCCATCTGAGCCAGTCCCTAAGACTAACTCCCACTACAGACATCCACTGTGCTGGTAATAGTCTTGTATACCGTTCCTGGCTTATATTTTTAATATATCTTTTATATATTTTGTTAATAAACTGTTTTTTATATTTATCCAGTTTTAATCATTTTTTAAAGTGGTTCTTAGCGATACCCAGCACGTATTGCACTGCAGAAATCAGTTCTGTATACTGTATTTTCTGTCTTGAAGGGTTTACATATTTTATTTAAAAGTATATAACTTGGTGTATATTTCATTTATTCTGCCTATAGCAGATTTAAAGGTATACACTCTATATACACTGGCTGCACTTTAACCCAGTCCTATATATTTTCTAACTGCTATATTTGATTAATTTTATCATTATTCACCACTGCTTTTTATTACCTTTACCTCTATGTTCTGGTTGTATTAAAATATCACTGCTTTAATACTTAAGCCATTAAGGTTAGTTAGCTCCTGGAACACACACACTAAATATCTTACAATACCTTATAATTGGCTGAATATCTCAAGATATAAAAATCATAAAACTAATGCCGAATTAGAAATTTGATTACCATATAATTTAATAATAAAAGAGATAAAAAGGTAAGTGACTAACTAAAAAAATAAATAGTAGAGTAAGGAGGAGTGAAAGGCTAGAAAGCTAAAAGAGGGGAGAGATTACTTGGAAAAGAAAAAAAAAGAAAAACAAATTCAAAATCCTGTGTCCAAGATGGCTCCAAAAACAGACAAGACTGAAATAAGTGAAAAAGCTAAGAAAACAAAGAACACAACTAAACAAAATAAATCACAAACTTTTAGCAACATATACTCCCCTGAGAGCCAAATGAATATGTCCACACTTTTAGAAAAATCATCTTTTGAAAAATGTATGGAAACAAACAAATTTATACACCTGAACATTTGGGATACGTCACTCAAGCAAGCCTTGTTACTGCATTAGATTCATTATATGATAAAATCAAATCAGATCTTGAAAAAAATCTATCAGACTATAAATGAGAAATGGTTCAACTAAGAAGTTCCTTAAAAAATTCTCAGGAAATTGCAGTGCTATATCAAAAGTTGAATGATCTTCAAACTCAGAATGATTTGTTGAACTGATTTGTTGAATGATTAGTTGATTTATTAAAATGAATACAAATCTGACAGATCTTGAAGACAGATCCTGAAGACAAAACCTGAAAATTAGAGGAATACTTGAAGAAATTTTGAACCTCGAAGAATACCTCATGGAACTATTAGCTGTTTACTGCGACCCAAAATTATAAGGCCTAATGCCAATAGAAAGAATGCACAGACTACCGAAGCCAACCAACCTAATTCAATCAAACAGTCCTAGAGATGTGATAATTCACTTTGCCAATTGTAGAATTAAATAAATGCTGACAAGAGAGATGAGGAAGAACCCGTCAAAGAATCCAAAATTCAAAACGCTGTCTACTTTTACAGATCTCTCATTAACAACGAGATTAAACAGAAAGAAATATCAGGAACTTACAGCATGTCTGCGTAAAAATAACATTTCTTACTCATGGGGTTTTCCTACCAAATTACATATTTTATATAAAGAGAGAACCTATATATTTTCAGACCCTCCGCAACTCAAAGACAAATTAACAGCATGGGGACTATAATCAAAAAATTCTAAGCAACAATTTTTTTAAAATTTTTGGGGGGATTATGAGTATCTTAGAGCTTTTAATTGACCTGTCTAATGCTCGGTATAGAATTATAAACACTTGATAAATTAGTAAATAATAATCACTTTCACAAGATAGAAGCTGTATATAGATTTTATATAGACACTACATAAATTGATATTTTTCTTAGAGATTTAAATTCACAGTCACAGAATAGAAATCATAAAATAATTTAAAAAATATGCATGTGATATTATAATTATCTAGAAATAAATTAAGAGGTATGAGATAAATAAGTGATGTAATAGTTATGGATCATTTTTTTGGGCTTATAAATATGCTATAGATCTTATCAGACCTGTCTAATGCACGGTTTACAACTATGAAAACTTGATAAATTTGGTAACTAATAATCGATATCACATAATAGAAGCTGTATATAACTCAAATATAGACATTACACATATTTATACTCCTCTTAGAGACTGAAATCCATAGTCACAGAATAGAAATCATATAATAATTACGTAATATGTATGTGGTAGTATAATTATCTAGAAAATAAATTAAGAGGTGTGGGATAGATGAGGTGATGTAATAGCTATGTAAAAAAAATTATACTTATCAATAGTTTTACAATTAAATATAGTTTCTGTAAAAGGCACTTCGACAGACCCTAGCTTATCCCCGATGGTGCAGGGATTTTTCTTTTGCTTGTGAGACAGAATGTACTTCTGTACCGCAATGCCAGAAGATTAAGTGTAAATGAATTTTGTCTGAATGTATTTGTACATGTCTTTCTTTTTACCCCAATGGAATGTTCTCTTGTGTCTCAGAGTGTGTGTTTAAAAAAAAAATAGAAGGTCTGGAGGCTGAGTCAAGGATGTTTGATGTCTCTTAAATTGGTTACATTAAACTCACAGGAACTGAATTATCCATACAAAAGAGCATTTTTATATGATCTCCTAGTTAAAGAAAATATTGATGTGGTTCTAATACAAGAGACACATTGGAAACAAAATCAATCTTTGTTATGGAAATATAGTAGATTCCAATATATTTATACATCTTCTTTAATAGAAAAAAAGAAAGCAGGTGTCCCTGTGATTGTTTCTAATAAAATTTAATTTAAATATATACATTATGATTCAGATAATGAAGACAGATATATAATCTTGATTTGTCATATTAATGACATTATGTATACCCTTGTTAGCTTATATCCACCATCTGAATATTCACTCAAATTTTTAAAACACTCTATTGAAGCTATAGAGAAAATTTCTAAAGGTTTGTTGGTAATAGGAGGTGATCTAAATAGTATCTCTGACCTTGACAAAGATAGAAAGTCAGTTAAGTTAATTAAAGATCGTAACTATGAAAATAATATTAGAATTAAGGCTGGAAAATTTTCAGATTCATAATCTTTATGATGTATGGAGGGTCCAACATCCAGAGGAAAGAGATTACTCTTTCTATTCATCTCCGCATGTTTCATATTCATAAATAGATTTCTTTCTGATGCTTGGTCCTACCCTGGAGATGGCTATCAAATCTAGAATAAGAAACATCACATGGTCAGATCATGCTCCAACATTTTTAACTCTTAAAGGCAACCATCAATATGGTTCTTGGTCTAAATGGAAAATGAATTAATTTATATTAAAATCAGAGGAGATTAAACAAAAACAGATTAAACAGGCTAACAATTTCTTAGAGTTTAATGATAATGGGGAAGTTAAAGATAGTACACTATGGTGTACCTTGAAATGCTTTTTAAGAGGATATCTGATAAAAAAAAAAAGTGATCTTGGATGAAGAGAGAAGGAAATAGAGATTACAAGAAAATACAGAGAAATCATTATCCCTTCTAAAACTGAACTGGTATTATTACAACAACAGACCTGGGAAAGAATTGACCAGGAAATTAAAAATATACAATCAGCAACCTAGGTAATACCTGTATCTTACCATTTCAGGTAGGAAAGGCATTTAGCCAATATTATAAATTACTTTATAATCTTCCAGACTCGGTGGTGAAAAACACTGAAATTAGATCATTCCTGAAGGATCTGCATCTCTCCTCTTTATCCCCGGAAATAAATTAGATTAGCTTAAATTATCCTTTTACAACATCATGAGCAATAAAGGAAATTAAAAAGGGGAAGGCTCTGCATCCGGTTGGTTTTTCTGCTTTATTTTTTCAAATTCTGGATCCAGTTATTAACCCTCTTTTAAGTAGAATGTTTAATTCGATTAGGGGAAATACTGGTTTCACTTTAGAAATGATGGAATTCAGTATCTCTCCTATCTTAAAGCCAGGGAAAGATCCAACACAAGTTACCAACTATAGGGCTATTTCACTCATTAATTTAGACATGAAGATTTTTTCTAAGATTTTAGCCAAAAGACTTAAACGAGTGATTCCTGACCAGGCTGGATTCATGCCCGGTAGATCGGGAGAGGAGAACACCCGCAGAGTCTTCAACATTCTAGAGGAGATCCATCTTAAACAAACTCCCTCTATTTTAATGGCTCTCGATGTCGAAAAGGCATTTTATAGAATAACTTGGAGGTTTATGTTGGAGCAAGTTAGGGCTTTATATATGAATCTAACAGCGAAAGTCAGAGGTCCATATATTGTTTCTAGCGCATTTAACATTCAAAATGGCACTTGGCAGGGTTACCCTTTGGCATCTCTTCTTTATGCCTTATCAATCGAACCGTTGGCTGCCTATATACGAAAAAATAATGAAATTAAGGGTATAAAGATTGGCTATCAAGAGCATGCCATCACGTTAAATGTGCATGATGTTCTTCTCTCTCTCTGCCCCAGAATCCTCGATACCAGCTCTTTTGGAAGGCAATAGATTTATTCTCCTCACTATTTAATTATAAATTAAATCTTTCTAAAACTCAAATATTGACATTCTATTTGACCGATAATCAAAAGAAGAATATTGGTGATATTGGTCAATTTGATATACATCAAAAATCCATAGATTAGGAATTGTGATCAGACCTAAGATATTATAAACTATTACAATGAATTATGAAACCCTGTGGGGGGAACTTGATACATTATTGACTCAATGGATGAGATTGGAAATCTCATGGTTGGGGCGGCTTGGGATTTTGAAATCATATGTACTCCCAAAACTTCTCTATTTGTTTAGAACTATACCATATCAAGTTTAAATTCTATTCTAAAACAATTTGATCTGATGTTTTCAAGGTTTGTCTGGGCATCTAAAAAATCTAGGATCCCTAGTAGAATCCATAAGAGAAGTATGTTACAAGATGGTTTGGGATATCCGGATATTTATATATCGTTATTATGACTCATTCCAACTCTTTCATAGGTTAGCCTGGAAGAGAAGGAAGGAGACTTATTTAGGCTGGTACAATATTAAAAAAGAATTTCTTTGCCATTCTTATTATTCTGGTCCTCACCTAATCTATAAAAAAATGCAAATTGAGGGTCATTTAATAAAGAACATTATATCGGAAGCACATGCAATTAGAAAGAGATATAACTGTAATAATATCTTTACTAAACATACTCATATTGAACTTTTATTTTAACTTATTTAACTATATATTACAAATTTAGATCTAAGACCATGGAAAGTAGTAGGTAACTGGGAGATGTATTCAACATGGATCAAATTCTGTTATTTCCTGATGTTATGAGAATATTCAACTTACCTACAAAATAATTATTTAACTATATTAGGATCAAACATTTTTTCCTAGTGAATAATATATCAGACTTAAATATAAGGGAAGATATTATTAAGTGTTCTTGCATAGCAAGACCACTTAATGTTATCTCACATATATATTATTATTATTATTATTCTTATTATTATAGCAAAATTTGCCACCCTAACTCCTCCCACAGTTTTTACACTACATAGACCAAAATTTACCAAAACGTGCAGATTGTTCCCGATCGGATTGCTATTACTTTGTGGAACGTTTCGCCGAATGGTTCACGGAATATCGTCTAAAATAAATTACAAACCCAAAGCTTTCCAAAAATGGGAAACTGATTTAAATTTGTAATTTTCGATAAAGAATTGGCATCAAGCTTAGAATAGGACCAGAATAGCAGTTCATTGTATTAATCTACATGAACAGTTTTATAAGTTGGCTCACAGATGGTATTTGGTTCCCACTCGCTTAGTTACATTTCAAACAAACTCCAATGATGTATGTTGGAGATGTCAACAAAATAGGGGATCACAATTCCATATTTGGCGAGAGTGTTTTTATCTGGATAATTTGAAAAATAAAATATCAGAATTTATTACATATATATATTGGATTAACTTAACAATACCTCCTCAGACTTTTCTTCTGCAATTGGATTTCCCTGTTTCAGACAAACATACCATATTTCTCATAGTAAATATATTATTGGCCTTCAAGATATGCTTAGCAAAATATTGAAGAACACAAATTCCATTATGGCTTGAGATTGAAACTCAAACTAAATTTCAGGCATCTGCAGAGAAATACCTTTATAATAAAGATGCTTCAACAAAAGCTCTATATGATAAGATTTGGTCAAAATGGTCTGTAATATAAAGTAAATTAAAAACTTCCTTACCTGTGAAACAATATCTAATAAACTTGTGAATACTCCAGAAACCTCTTTCCTCTTCTTGCCCCAGATATAAAGTGTAAAATCCTATAATATGTATATTGTGTCATAATTTACACCAGGGTAGAAAGATTAAATCAATAGAATAGAGAGGTAGAGAGGAAAATTATGGTATGTGTTTTGTATACTCTATATAAACGCAATTAATTATGTAAAGAGAAAGATATAAAAATAAAAATAAAAACACACAGACTGAACCCCCACCCCCACACAAGCTGACCCATACACACAAACAGAGTGACCCATACACACAGACTGCCCAATACAAACACAGACTGACCCGTCACACACAATCTGAAACCCGTACACACAGGCTGACCCATACACACACACACACACTCACATAGACTGAACCCCCAACACACAGACTGATCCCCATACAGCCTGACCCTACCACACACACACACACACACAGACTGAATTAGGGTTCAGTTTAGGATTAGGGTTGGCTTGGGAATCCCTCTGCTAAACTCAACAATGGAATTCATCTACTAACATCATCAGAGGGAATCATTCTACACTATTGCTAGTGTTTGGATTCAGATTTATGATTAAGGTTATAATTAGGGCTAGACATAGGATTTGGGTATAGGTTAAAATTGGAGTGAGGTCTAAAATTAGATTTAGGGTTAGATTTGGGATTAGGAATTGGTTTGAATTAGGGTTTGTTTTATCCAAAGATATACATATTGGTTATTGCTGTGCTCAAGATAATTTCATTACAGTGGAACACACACGATTTTTAAAAATACTATACACTACATATTAAATGAGAGTCACTAGGGTGTCCACTGTTGGAAATGGTATGCATTTATGGCATAATTTAAATATATGAGCTACTAAAATGCTCCAAAATGCACCAAAGACCCATCTTCACTTGTAAAAAAAACAAAAAAAAACTGTTTCACAAAAACATGAGAAAAATATGCAAATTTAATATAGTAAATATGGCTGAACATAATTTAGTGATTTTTATTACTGTAGCATAAATCAAGTTTACAAAATGAATCACTAAAGTTAAATGCATGTGAACAAAAATGCAAAAATAAAATAACACAATAATATTTGAAGGAAATTGTGCTAAGCTGGCTATATAATTAGGCTCATAATATACTATTTGACAGTCTGTGATGTCTACTTTCACAAATGGTATGCATTTATGGGGCAATTTTAACAGTCAAACTGCCACAATGCCCAAAAATAAGACACAGGCCCATCACATTCATCTATGAGAATTCTAACTGTAAAACCTTAAATGGTCAGAACTGTGGCACTGTAGCTTCACAGGATAGTGACAAAGACATACGTTAGGAATATTGTTTTATTTAGGAGAGTTTGCTGAGCATAATTTGGGAGATTGAGTGGCACAGATCATATTTGAAAAATGGCCAGCAAAAATGTAATGTGTATGTCAAAAATGCAAAAAAATTACCACAAAATTTGACAGTAACTAGTGAATAAAATGTCATCACTTTAAGGCACAATTTTCACCATGTGAGATACCCTGGAGTATCTACTTTCACAAATGGAACACCTTTGTGGGGGTGATTTCAACAGTCAAACTGCTATATGCCTCAAATTGACACATAGACCGAACAAGTGCATGCATCAAAATTCAAACTACAAAAATTGGAATGGTCACTTCTGCTATAAAGATAGTGGCAAAGGCGTTTATTGGGGTATCGATGTACTCAAAAGATATAGCTGAATACAATGTGGGGTTTTAAATCAGAAAAAAAAACAATTTTAGTACAATATTTAGCAGAGATTGGCTATTAAATGGCTATGTAAAAAGTGCCAACATACCCTTAGGTAAACAAGCTGTGATGTCTGCTTCATATAAATGCATACTTTCGTGTGTTAATTTTGTTTTCTGTGACGGCTATTAAGCTTGCAAGACAAACATAACAAATTCTAAATAAACTCCATATTGAAATTTTATTTTGTGACCTGTAACTACCAAAAATAAACGCAAATCCTAGACTAAAGGAATTTATTTTTAATGATTTTTCTTAAGCAGCTCTAATTATGTATTTGTTTTATAATAAATGAGAACTTACATATGTATATGTCATATCAAATTAATATGTTTTCTTTGTTCTTTACAAAATGGTTTATAATATGTGATAAAATGAGAAAGATGCAAATTGAACACAAACAGCATAAAATGCAAAAAATGCTTGTGTCCTTTAAGTGCAAGACAAGCTTCTGAAATTGGTTCCTTAAGGGGATAGGCGATGTTGGTGGTGAAAGAGTTAGTGTGTGTCATGATACAGATGGATTTGCTGCATCTGTTGTCTTTAACTCAATAAAAAGCAGTAATAACATACAGAAAATATACTATTATTAATGTGACTTGTAAATAATGTGAATGATAACTTAGTAATGCGAGTCACGTTTGAATTCCGATGAGTCTATTCCCATTATATAGCCATGCTTTTGCAAATGCATACCCTTGCTGGTCTCAGAAATAATTATGCAAAGTAGCTCTAATTAAGGAATTATGCATGCGTAGTAATTTAGAAATATGCAAATCATTCACCTGCATAAACAAACATTGTCTATATCAAGACTGTGGCTTGTAGCAACCCGTTATGTGGTTAGAAGTTTCAGATAGAATATTGGCTGTCAGAACGCAGAGTATACCTGTATTATGATCATTCCATTTCCCTCCAAAGGCCTGACCTGAGTTTATACATTGTACAGCGTGACAGAATGTGCTGCCTCTAAATAAATAGTAAAATAATATTAATAATTTAACATGTAAATTTTTTTTACGAATTAATATTTTGTTCAACATGTTCAAACCTTGGGGATACAGGACACCAATAGAATCAAAGGCTAGTCATATATAAAAAAGGACCCAGGGAGGGGGAGAGGGGGCTTTTTATTCCCTGTTATAGGATTGTTTTCATTGTGATTTTTATTGGTTTTATATGATTTGGGTCACTGAGGAAGTCTCACTAGTGGGACGAAACGCGTAGGACCAAGTTTTGTTTTCATTTAAATATATTTTTTTTAATACATATTATATTAAATAAAGTAGATGATATTTTCCACTATATCCTGAGTCCTTCCTTCCATATTGGGGTGACACAACCAGAAGTCCTGGATCAGCCCCCATCAAATCTAAGGGGAGGCATCATAAAAGTCTTCATTCTGTGAGTGTAACTGAGTTCAGTGCATATAAATGTCAGCCTGTTGTATTCTTATAAAATGTATTAAATGAACACAATAAAATAGTAAGCATGCTAAAAAAACTGAGAACCACCATGTGAAGAGAAAGAAAACAACACTCCCCAATAGCAGCTCCTTTGCAGACAATCTTCTCAATGACATACAGCATATGACAACAAAACAGGGATTAAGGGGCACATGAAAAAGAGCAAAAAAAAACAAGGTAAATCATTAGCTGATCTCTATATTCGCCTTGCCGGTCTGGAGAGAACAAACAAGCTAATTCCTTCTCCTGAAATATGTAGAGAAATAATCATTCAACAAGAGATTAAGAACAAATTAAAAGAACAAACTAATTATACATTAACACTTCTTAAACAAAGGTGGTATTATTCAAATAACAGAGCAGACAGAGCCTTAACAAATAAATTAAAAGCTCAGGATCAAATAGAATCAAACAAATAACATATGAGGGAGTGGGTTGTCTTTCACCTCTCCATATCGCCAGGGCTTCTAGAGCATATTATGAATCCTTATAAAATCTACCCGAACCCAATAAAACCAAGTTAGATATGGAAGATATCTTAAGATCTCTAGACCTCCCAGGTAGTGATGTCCCGAACGGTTCGCCGAACGGTTTGCCATGGATGGTGAACATATGCACTGTTCGGTCCACCCCCTATGTCATCATTGAGTAAACTTTGACCCTGTACCTCACAGTCAGCAGACACATTCCAGCCAATCAGCAGCAGACCCTCCCTCCCAGACCCTCCCACCTCCCGGACAGCATCCATTGTGAAGCTGCATTCTTAGTGAGCTGTCCAGGAGGTGGGAGGGTCTGGGAGGGAGGGTCTGCTGCTGATTGGCTGGAATGTGTCTGCTGACTGTGAGGTACAGGGTCAAAGTTTACTCAATGATGATGAATAGGGGGCGGACCGAACAGCGCATATGTTCGCCGTCCGTGGCGAACCGTTCGGCGAACCGTTCGGGACATCACTACTCCCAGGCGAATTGAGTTTTTTTTCTTTTCTTTTCTCTTCTCCACTCCTCTCCAAGCTTTATGCTAACTTGACTCTATACTGTTGAATGATCTCTGCTCCAGATAGATCCAGTATCTGTCCAAAATGTATATATGCTCTGCTGTAAGGTTATATTTTTCAATACATCTTGATTGAAATTTATCTACTATATGATTGCTTAAACAATTGTAGACTATTTAGATTATACGCACTTGATTGTATGTTGTGAATTTGATTGTATGTCTATATGTATAATTTAAAATATTCAATAAAGATGAATTGACAAAAAAAGTGAACATTATTACTTTTTCTTTCACGGTTTATTACTCTGAACGCCACTTACATTTACACTCTTGGAGTGACTTTTGTAAGGATTTGCTTTATTATGTCAGTATAGAATGCCAGTTGTATAAATGTTGAACATTTACTATGTATAAATAATTATTGTGCATGTCATTTTGTGAAATATTGTCAAGAAAAAAATCTTTTAAGCTATGGTTAGTTTATCTAATGCTATCAATCGGTTTCAGAAATGCTCAGTTTCTTAGCTGCTTTAAGTCTGCCTGTATTTAAATGACACCTTCAGTAGGAGTGACTGTAAAAGACGTATAAATCTTCAATATACCTAGAGGAATTTGCTAGATTTTAAGTTGCTATTCACGTTTGAATTTTTGTATATTTGTTAATATTTTGAGGCACTAATGTAGACTTGTTGATATATTTGTGTATAGATTTAGTTTTTTTTTGTAAAGTGTATTCTTTGAGTTCAAAGTGAACTACAAATTTAAGGCCTTAAATTTTTCCAGTTCAGCTGATCTGGCCTTACATTTAATATTCACTCTGAATTCGCCAAGAAGTCCTGACAGTTCTCACTTTAGTGAATAATCCTCTAAGAGTTAAGTGTTTTTAGAAATACGTGAGTTCAATCAGTCTATGACACATTTACAAAAGATGATAACAACCCTATCTAAATTACAAAAAGGCCTTTGGGATTATATAACTCAAGAGATGTAAAAGTAAATAGTAAAAATGTTGCATCTGTGATTACCATATTTGTTCAGATTTTTTTTTAAAAAAGCTTATGAATTGTAGCCTGCTTTTTTTTTTTTTACCCTCTAATATGCTGTTTTCTGCCACAATCTGGTACACCACTAAACAAAACAGACATTTAATTGACTGTTGCGGAAAAAGAAAAATATGATATGAGTGAAATTCAAGACAGGAGTTTCACCGCAGGTAAGTTATCACAGCAAATGAGACTGGCCAGCTGTTCCCACAATGTAGGTATATTCAGTGTATCAGTACCCCTCTTTGATATTTTAAGGATGATTTTTAAAATAAAATCTATAGAGCACAGGAAATGTTATGGTCACTTGATGTGCTTACTAACTGATTTTTACCGCATGAGGGAAAATACATTATTTCACAGTGGCAAATGTGTCTGAACCTGATGCCTTGACCAACAGTCAATGGCTCGGTAGAACTACAAAATATGCCAACTTCAAGTCAGCAAAACATATTGCCTTTGTGACAGAATATGGTTCCATCCTAAAATGTTATAACTTGGGAAAATATCTGTTTGTTATCACAACATCAGATATCAAATCTCAATATTTCAACAGTTAATAGAGTTTATATTGTTACCTATTTACTACCTATGACATTATATTTTTTCTATCCATTTTTTTTTTTTTTTTGAAGAATTGTTCTAAATCTGTGAGATTTAGAATCGAGCTTTAACATTATTATTTCGTAAGATTAACTGTTTATCAGACCTGTATAATGTAATTCTCTACATAATGAAAGCAATCAAAGGCACATTTGTTCTATTACGGACTGTCCTGAAGAGTTTTGCTAGACAGAAAACAGAACTGCAGAAATATAACCAGAAAAAAGACACAACAGGGCAAACTAAAGAATTGTTGCATACAGTTTTTCTGATTTTATTTAATGTTGTTAGATGTATTTATTTTACTTTTGTTTTTTTTACTGAGAAGCAGAAACTGAGAGATCTCTCATTTTCAGGCAACGTTGGAGAACGTTTAACATACCAAGTTAGAAATGAAAACGTAAAGACATGAAATAATGTAAATAATTAAGATTACGCATTAATATTTATTTATATTTATAATGAGAGATGTGAACAGTATATTTTTATTCTTGAATGAGTCAGTTATTTTCTTTTGACAGATGAAAGTGATAAATAGAGATGGAGAAACTGGAATTAACATTACTGAATACAACATTGAAAATAATCTACAAGATGTTTTAATCTTTAAAAGATTCTCTGTTTTTTTTTTGTTTTTTTTATTATATTATAGATATAGAGAATTACATCACAATCCAGTTTACGGGGCAAATCCAGGGCAGACATTACATTGGTGGATAAAAAATAGAACCATTGTTTAAATGGACACTACAGTCACCAAAACAACTACTGCTTATTGTATTTGTTCTGGTGAGTAGAATCATTCCCTTCAAAATGTTTGCAGTAAACACTGCGTTTTCAGAGCAAAGGCAGTATTTACATTACAGCCTTAATGATAACTCCACTGGCCACTCCTCAAATGGCTACTAGAGTTTATCTCTGGGGCAGTGCTGGACACTTTGCTGCACTGACATTCAGTGCCTCCACCCTCTGCATGCACACACTGAACTTTCCTAATAGAGATGCATTAGTTCAATGCACTTCTATGAGGAAATGCTGATTTGCCAGGATTTGACTTGTGCTGGCTCTTCTAATTATGTCAGCCAAGCAGGCAGATCAGGGACAGAGCCAGCAGTAACAGGCTGGAATAAAGGTAAGAATTTGCTATATTTAGGGGAGCCAGAGGGGGCCATGGGGCTAGATGGTGGTTTTAACACTATAGTGTCATGAATACATGTTTGTGTTCCTGACCCTATAGTGTTCCTTTAATATTTCCTCTTCTTTATATGCTTTTTCTATGTTGATTGCCAGGTGCAATGTTTAATGATTAACAGGGAACTACGATGGAGGCACCCAGCTGCAGGATAAAGAGGTGTGGATTGCTACATTTAATTTTATTTTTAACTCCACATAAATATATATTTATTAAATATATTTATAAGTAACCATAATACAAAAAATCCAGTGAAGAGTCTGTTCTTCATTAATGCTTTCTTTTTATTTCTCAGTATTAATCATCCTGTTTCTACATTCTATTTTAATGTGATTATTGTTTATGTAAGCCACTATATTTAAAGGACATCCATCAGAAAATCATGTTATAGTGTTCTAATTTTCTGCCTTTCATTTCCTAATGTTTTAACCTATACTTTGTGGACCTGTGCACAAATGATTTTGATCAAGTGCGTAAAAGTAACCAATAGAACAGTAAAACAAAACTATATTTTTATATTACATATGTATTACATTTACAATATATAAATATATATTTTTATTTGACTATTCTTCAATTTTTTCACCTCTATTCCTCACTTCTCACTTGATCTGAGAACAAAATCAACATTTAGGGATTCTACATTGATCATCAATCGTTTTTTTTTCCCATCAATCATGTCTTTTCTTTTGTAACACCACAGGTGGAATTCAGAATCACAAATTAAAACAAAACACTTTTGTCCATTGCTCATTTCATTTGTTTTGTTATTCGGCTATAGTTTAGCTCAGAGTTCAGGAATTCGAGTGATGAATTGATCAGCCCAAATTCGGACAAATTTCAGTTTATAATGAAACAAACCTCCAAGTCTACTGTGTATAAATCCAATATTATGGAATTATAAACCAATCATATCTCTATCATATAATTACAGTCAGTTTACATTGTATAGAAATGGAATCCTTACTGGAACAGAAAAATCGTGTTCTTTTCAAGGTGGGATTTTCCATAGTAAACACTCCTCACACTTCTATTCTTTAACTTTATTATTTTTACTTTTCACTTAATTTCTTTCCAGTTTCACTATTCTATTTTCAGTAATATGAACCGATGTCAAAAGTTGTCCTGGTAATTTAGGTTGAGAATCCTCCTGTAATTTATAGAGAAATTAATTAAAATCGTGATAATAAACATTATTCCTATTGGACTATATAACATCTTGCTTATTTTTGCAGCAACCATCTGACATTACGCACAGTGGAGAAGTCCATCAACCACAAATTCTTGCAAAACTTTTCTACCGACAAATAACAGCAGCTACAAATTAATTACATTTATTATCTGCACTTCACAACTTCCCTTACACCCTCCATGTTATTTCGTAATCTCACCATTCCTCTTCACCCACAGCTTGAAACCTACGTGTCACTTCTAACTTATCACTCTTCCTAAAAATTGTATTACCTAAATTTGTTGTTTCTGCAACTTTTGCCTCTTCACCATTCAAAAAAATCTGTCTTTTTCTAATCCTTTGCCTCATAGCTCACTATATTCTTCTTCACTGTAAACTGTCTTGATTACTGCAATTCCCTCATTAGGTTTCTTCGAAGTTCTTCATTTTATTTCACCAAACTCAAGCTGTTGCTGCCTAAATCTCAACATGCTTTAGTTTACTCACATTTGCAAAATCTTCCATCTGCTAATGCTCTGTATTGAAATTTACTAGTCTTGTATAGAAGCCTCTCACCACCTTGCTTCCTTTTATCTATAAACCTCTTACTGCACCCCATCATGTACTTGTTTGTGGTTCTACTTACACTACTTGTTCACAAAACTTTTCCCTTATGTAATTTGATATCCCATAATTTGTAAATCAGTATAACGTTCAACTCTAAGTGGTGTGACTCAAAGTCACCTCAACACTATTTTTAATATAATGATCCTATGTAAAAAAAGAAAAGAAAAACTCATCACTACTTTTAGTATATGACAAGAACCTTCAATCATATACATGCACTTTGGGTCAGACTGTGATTGAAAACCGACACTTAGTCTCAAGGTCTTCTCAAGGAGTATGTATATGGCTGAAGGATCCTGTCATATACTAAAAGTAGGAATGAGTTGTTTTCTCTTTATTTAAATAAAATCTATTTCCTTTCTAAACTTGATGAAAGGATCAATATCTTAAAAAATAGTGTTGAGGTGACAGTTTAAGAATTGTCAGACACATGTACCAGTGGAACCAACTGTCATCCTCAATACATTATTTTGTATCAAATAAGGCCTGGTCAATAGTGAAATTGGTTACATTATTGAAGTTATAGGTCAGTATTGCACATTATATGAGTGTTCACTTTGTTTTATTGTTACACTATTGAAGTCAGAGGAAAGCATTGCACGTTATAAGTGTGTTCACTATATTTTGTATTTTGGCACTGCAGTGAGATTTGTATAAATTTAATGTATTTGAAGCACTCCACTATTTCATTTATTTTGGTAGATTCCAGGCGGATGTGTGAAGGACACATACAGAGTGGGAGTAGAGGCTGAGGAAATCCGAGTCTGTTTGCTGTTTTATAGATTGTTAAGAGGTTATTTTTGATGCGCCTTAATATTCTAACTCCTTTTTTTTTTTTTTTTAGAAATGTTACTATGAGTGTTTGTGGAAATATGTGTTAGTATTAGTGTTAGAGTGAGTGCATGTGTGCTAATAATTGTCTATAAATGTGTGTTAACTGAGCCTGTGTATGAGTGGAAGTGTGTAACGTATGCATGTTAATGTATGTCAGCATATGGGTGTCAATATATGCATGTAAGTGTGTGTCTACATATTATTTTGTGTCTATACATGTGTGTTAATGTGTCTATACATGTGTGTTAATGTGTCTATGACTGTCTTTGTGTATATCTATGTATGTGTGTTTGCATACGCATGTCAGTGTGTATTTATACATGTGTGTCCATGATTGCATGTAAATGTATGTCTATGTATGCTCATTAGTGTGTGTTTATGTATGCATGTTTGTGTGTGTCTGCATATGGAAACATGTTACGATTAGGTTTGTGTATGCGAACAAGTTATGCATGTGTATGAGTGGCTAGTTATTTGTGTGTAACTAATTATAGGTATGTGAGTGGACAACTAAGCCTGCATCTCTAAGTAAATGTTTACTAATAGCTAGTTATGTATTTATGGCTAATTATATATGTGTTTGTTTGAATGTGGATCAAGAACTGCACATATTACTTACCCTTGATCTCACAGATTACTAGGGTGGTCCTAGTACAGTAACAATTAATAACTTTGTTCACACACTGAACGAAAATAAATAAATGTGAATTCCATTTAAAAATATGTAACAAACAAGCGTCAAACTTGAAATATAATTAAACAAGTATATGTGTAAACAAGTGTATTTTTTATGATTGATAAAAAGAACATCTCTGGTAGACTATGAGCTTTCATTATATAGCAATCGTGGCTGAATATGAGATGATATTTAGCAAAAATATACATTTAATAAAACGTTGACTTTTATTACTGCTAAGTGACTTTCTGATGCAAAATAGATAATTAAGCCATCTGGTACTCTGTTACTAGAGATGTGATTAATTTCATTGGACACAATATATACCCCTCCTGGTTCAATTTTCTCAGTGTCTGCAATATCAAACTGCTCTGTGCTTTATATTAGGATTTAAGGCTAAAAATTGGCTTAACAATATCACAGCATGTTAAATAGACATGGACATGATACATACATATACAGTGAGGGAAAAAAGTATTTGATCCCCTGCTGATTTTGAATGTTTGTCCACTGACAAAGAAATTATCAGTCTATAATTGTAATGGTAGATGTATTTTAACAGTGAAAGACAGAATAACAAAAAAAAAAAAAATCCAGAAAAACGCATGTCAAAAAAGTTATAAATTGGAGGGGGTGAAGCTAAGCAGCGCTCCGAGGCAGATGCACCTTACCGCAGCTCTGGGAACTAACCCAGCAAATTGCCCTTAAACCTTAAAATCGAGAAATCTGTGTGCAACCACCTCCATCACGTCTGGGAGGTGATACCGATCCGGCGGATGTCCTTCATTTTTCCCACGAGCACTAAAACACTGCGTTGTGGTCTTCAGGCCTACCGCATGGGAAGCCTGCGGCTGTACAGTGACACCTACTGGAACATGTAACCCCTGCATATTATGAACACACCTCTCCAACGGTGGATATGGAGTGTAAATTGCAGAAACCTACCCAATCCTCCACCAGAGAGAGCCAGGACATTGGCCAAATGCTGGCATCCAGAACCAGAGGGGCAACACCACCAGGCCCTGAAATCGCAAGCGATCCATGCTGGAGGCCCCGGCAATAGCCAATGGTAGCGCACCGTCCACCAAGCAGGACATATACAACCCTCTAGTACATATAAAGCAAATGTTCTCGGCTGAGATAAGGGCCGTACAAACCGAGGTGCAAGTAGTTACCAATAGGGTCCAAGCAACTGAAGCAGACATCCACGATCTGAAACAGGGACTGAATTCCATGAGTGAGACAGTGCAACTACTTAAAGACGCACAATCACACCAAGGTATCCTGATGGCACAGTTGGAGGACAGAGAGCAGAACAGAAATATTAGGATCCACAGAGTGGTGGACTCACTCCCACCCAAGGAATTTCCACACTTCGTCACGTGCTTAGCCTCCTCCATCTTACCTACAAAATCTGCTAAACAATTTGTCTTTGACGGAATATACCATATAGCAAAATTCTCAAAAGCACCAAATAAGGCTTCCCGTGACGTCATCCTGTGTTGCCAAATGCTTGCTGATAAACAAAGGCTCCTCAGTGCCCTGAAGGTGAAGACTCCACTACAATTCAAATAGCACACACTCACGTTCTTCCACTTTACTGTGGCAAAAATTCAATGCAGCCAATAACGAAAACCCTACAAACTATTACCGGTGGGCCTTCCCCAGAGCTCTCACAGTCATCCACAATGGAAAGACTTTTAAAGCCTTGGGACCCTTAGAGGGAATGGCCTTCCTCCAAGCGATAGACCTGCCGGAGCTGACCATCACACCGGGCACAAGCCATACCTTCGACGTCTCCAGAGTTCACCCTTTTCTGCCAAGGGGAGCCAGTGACTCAGTAACCTGAACATGAACTGGACTCCACTCTTTGTTTTTTCCTCTATTTCCTATTTTTGCTATTTCAAATGTTTTCTTTCTTTTTCGATATGTCTTTTGATTAATCTTAATGCCTCTAGGAGGAATACTAAACTTTGCTGCATGAAGCCTTGGCCTAGCAGACAAATATAGATCCTATTCTTACAACACGCTGCTATGAAAGTGCATGATTGTTAAATTAAATGCCTTCCCCTCCTCCCCCCCCCCCATTGCCCCATAGGTTAGGGGTTTTCAGTCATTCATATAAGAGTACTACTCTACATCTGCTCCACTACTCACAGCGACTACCGTAGATAAACAGCTGATGGAGACATGTGATCTAAGAATCTCACTAGCTCCTGACTCCTATGTCGCCCTAGCTAAATTGTATATGTATAAATTTGAAAAATGGGTCTCTTCTTAACTAGATGCTACAAATACCTGTATGTTTGCAATGTTCTTCACATGTGTCTTTTTTGCATTTTTCACTTGAATCGCACAACCCGTATAAAATAAAGAATTAAAAAAACACAAACACAAAAAAGTTATAAATTGATTTGCATATTAATGAGTGAAATAAGTATTTGATCCCCTATCAATCAGCAAGATTTCTGGCTCCCAGGTGTCTTTTATACAGGTAACGAGCTGAGATTAGGAGCACTCTCTTAAAGGGAGTGCTTCTAATCTCAGCTTGTTACCTGTATAAAAGACACCTGTCCACACAAGCAATCAATCAATCAGATTCCAAACTCTCCACCATGGCCAAGACCAAAGTGCTGTTCAAGGATATCAGGGACAATGTTGTAGACCTACACAAGGCTGGAATGGGCTAGAAGACCATCGCCAAGCAGCTTGGTGAGAAGGTAACAACTGTTTATGCGATTATTCACAAATGGAAGAAACACAAAATAGCTGTCAGTCTCTCTCTGTCTTGTGCTCCATGCAAGATCTCACCTCATGGAGTTTCAATGATCATGAGAACGGTGATGAATCAGCCCAGAATTAGAGGATCTTGTTAATGATCTCAAGGCAGATGGAACCATAGTCATCAAGAAAAAATTGGTAACACACTACGCACATGTACAGGCCTGTCTGAAGTTTGCCAATGAAAATCTGAATGATTCAGAGGAAAGCTAGGTGAAATGTTGTGGAGACCAAAATTGAGCTCTTTGGCATCAACTCAACTTGCCATGTTTGGATTAGGAGGAATGCTGCCTATGACTCCAAGAACACCATCCCCACTGTCAAACATGGAGGTGGAAACATTATGCTTTGGGGGTGTTTTTCTGTTAAGGTGCCAGGGCATTGAAAATGGGTCGTGGATGGGTATTCCACCATGACAATGGCCCAAATACACAGCTAAGGCAACAAAAGAGTGACTCAAGAAGAAGCACATTAAGGTCCTAGCCAGTCTCCATGCCTTAATCCTATAGAAATCTGTGGAGGGAGCTGAAGGTTCTAGTTGCCAAACATCATCCTGGAAAACGTAATGACTTGGAGAGGATCTGCAAAGAGGAGTGGGACAAAATCCTACCAGAGATGTGTGCAAACTACAAGAAACGTTGTGACCTCTGTGATTGTCAACAAGGGTTTTGCCACCAAGTACAAAAACGAAGGGGTCAAATACCATTTTCACTCATTGACATGCAATTCAATTTATAACTTTTTGAAGTGTTTTTCTGGATATTTTTTGTTATTCTGTCTCTCACTGTTAAAACACACATTAAAATTATAGACTGACCATTTCTTTGTCAGTGGGCAAACATTCAAAATCAGCAGGCGATCAAATACTTTTTTCCCTCACTGTATATATATCTATATATATAGTACAATGTTGAATAAAAATCTGCACACCAGTCAAGCCATAAGACTTGCTTTTTCCACAGAAATCACAAATCTGCACTGATGTTACTACCGCAAAGGATTCTGGGTGGGCATATGCAAATTAGCTTAACAAAGAGTCACATTTTTGCCTCATTCAATTTTAAACATGGATTCCTTTGAGTCTGTGTTTGCTGCATACAACAGCTTTGAAACACAACTTGAGAAAACATGCAAAGCCAGTGCATGTTGATGATTTGCATTAACAATGAAACAGCTGTCCATGCGTGGTTCACTAGATTTGCATCTTTTGAGGAAACTTTGCAAACCTAGGAAATCCTTCTCCTGGCAACGCATCCAAACAAACCATACTTTTTCAGTCTTTTTCTAATTGTACTGTCACAAACTTTAACATTTAATATGCTAACTGAGGCCTATAGAGTCTGAGATGTAACACTAGGTTGTTGTTTTTTTTTGCAATTTCTCATAGCATTGCACAGGCTGACCTCGGGGTGAGTTTGCTGGGATGTCCACTACTGGTAAGGTGATAAACCGTGCCTGGTGTAAAACAAGAGGTGGTAAACCATGCCTGGTGTAAGATTGGCATATGTCTTGAATGTTTTACACTTTTGCATAATCTTTCTCACTGTAGATTGATTGACTTCAAATTGTTTGGAAATGTCCTTATAACCCTTCCCAGTTTGATAGGCAGCAGCAATTGCTTCTCTAAGATCATTGCTGATGTCTTTTAATGACATTGTATTAACACAAACCTGAATGCTCCACACCAGCAAACTGCTAAAACTTTTATAGAGGTGGTCACGCTTGCTCAGTACTAAGTACACACATAAGGATATCTATTTCCAGTTATTGAAATTGAATAGAAAAGCCATTGATCTTGATTTGCATGGGTTGTTTTTGTCATATTATTTTAAAGCTAAACAAATTCCACGTGGCTTCCGTATACTAAACATACCCACAATTGGGAGGATCAAAGCCACCGTGTGTAGAGATTGGACGGCTGTATTAAATAAAGCATCATTGGATCTTATGCTAATAATTATCAAAAAGTTCTAATTTGATCTCAAGAAACCAAACAAAAAAATATTAACTATTGAAACAGAACAAGCTATTTTATTGACTACACCTGAAGGTCAGAAGCTCCAACTTACTCTTAAAGAAGAACTAGCTAAATATAAAAATGAATTAATCAAATTCAAGAAACAGAAATTTGAATGAGTACGTCTCAACTACCAGGAACATACGGTCTATAAGTGGCTTTCTGGAAACAATAGACAGAGGCCACTAAGTCCACAAAAACGCATACAAAGCCCTAAGGTACACACAGTGGATATAACCTCAGGTGAATCAGCATCTGATACGGAAACACCAGCTGGGATACCTTTTTTAGGAACAGCAAGTGGTGGCACTGTGACCAGGAGAAACTAAAGATCTCATATAATACACAAAAAAGTATAACATCACCAGGAAACAATGCACAATTATACAAGATCTGGCTAATGACCCAACCATCATAATCATACCAGCTGATAAGGGAGGTGGGATCATCATCATGAACTACAAAGACTACTCTGATAATCTTAAATGACAACTTCAGGATTGAGGTACCTACTCACCATTAGCTAAAGACCCGACTCTTGAGATACAACATAAAATTCAAAATGCCCTTGATATGGGATTAATGGCAGGATACATTGAACTTCCTTTATATCAATTTATAAATAAAAGACATCCGCAGATTCCAGTAATCTACAGCATTCCAAATATGCACAAAAATCATCTGCATTCACCCGGACAACCAATTGTATTGGCAGTTAGTGGAGTCCTCGAGCCAATTGCACAATGGCTTGACTCCCTGTTCAAAGAACCGGTAGAGTCATTAGGCACTTGTATCAAAGATACCACTACTTTGATACAATATCTGTCCCAGCTTCAACCATACAAAGACCCCATAGTGCTACTCACTATGGATGTGAGAAGCCTATATACCTCACAAGAGTTACACATGTTCACGCATTTCGTCATTATTGGGGGCGGAACTACCCACACGCATACGCACTGGGCATGCACTGACGCCGGTAATTGCACCTAACACACATGTGGTAAGTTTTGATCTCTAACTGTTCCTATATAAATGTATAATTTTTTTTTACCTTGTTATCCTGATCCTGATGAAAGTCCCGGTTAGGGACTGAAACGTTGATCCCTGCACCCTCAATAAAGAAGTTCACATTTCTCTGAAAGACCGTGAATGCAGCCCTTTTTCATTACTTCAACTTTACATTAATATTGTTTTGAGGACTGGCACCCAGCCATAATATATAAAGCCTGAGTGCAAGGACACCGTCAAAGTATTTTATATATATAAAACTTGCGCCGTTGCAGTCCATAATGAATGCAGCAGCGAGGCTCATCTTCCTGTCCGCCCGCACCTCCCATCCCTCCCTACATTGGCTTCCTATAAAATATAAAGCTCAATTTAAAATTCTGGTTCTTGCTTTCTAATCTCTACATAATGCTGCTCCCTTATACACAAGTATGTCCCGTCTAGGCCCTTACGATCTGCTAAAGACTTACGTCTATCTTCTGTCCCTACTCCCACCTCTGATGCTTGCCTTCAAGATTTCTCGAGGGTTGCACTGTTCCTGTGGAACTCGCTTCCCTCCTCCGTGAGATGCTCACCCAGTCTCCACTCCTTCAAAAAATCATTAAAATACTTCATAAACGCGTATCAATTAAACTGTTAATAGCTCCTGAATGATTCCTCTTCTGCAACTGTCACTAGTCTAATACTATCCTTACCTTTTTGTGTCATTTTACCCCACTCCCTCTAGCATGTAAGCTCATTGAGCAGAGCCCTCAACCCCTCTGTTCCTATGTGTCCAACTTGTCTGGTTACAACTATATGTCTGTTCGTCCACCCATTGTAAAGTGCTGCGGAATTTGATGGCGTAATAATAATAATAATAATAAATATATATATATATATATATATATATATGTAAGGAATAACTGACGACCGGCAGTTGAATTATAAGAAAACTAATTACACCTCGGGTGTGCTTTCTTTTTTCTAATAATTCAAAGGCCTGGAGTCAATTATTCTGCTTATACTACAGTTACCACACCTCAAAACATTGTTCAGATGATGTATTTCAAGACGTTTGTCAAGTTTTTGTCATTAAAACACTCTTGTATGTAGGACTAATTTCTTATGCATCAATTCCCATGCCTTCACTGCTAATTCCAAAACGTCATTTAAGAGTTAGTAACGGAGATTTGAGACACTGATAGCAGACTAATACAGTTATTAGTGCAGTTATCAGAGAGACAGAGAGGTTGCAATAATGAGACAGAAAAACATATTTAATTTATTTATTAATTCATTAGTTTTAATTCATTTGTTAATTTTATTTTTCTATTATTGACAGTAGGTTGTAACGAAAACCTGTGCAGCAGGACTATGTATTTATGTATATTCAGTTCAATTTTCTATTGATTATAGATAGGACTATCTACTTTATTTATTCCAATTAAACTGCATATTTCCATTGATTGTGAAGTTAGACATAGAAAATGGCAGATCAAGCGCATGGGGCTGCATGTTAGCAGAGGGTTTTTTTTCCTGGTGATCCTTGGCTTGATTTTCGTTTGAACTTTTGTTTCCTGAGAGGATCAAGCTCCATTTCTTTCTTTCTGTAGCAGAAGGTGCCCAGTAGCTTCTCAGGCTTATTTAACACTTGTGCCCTGTGACAGACATGATCTGCCTGCTCTCCAGCCCTGCTTCTGACAGCTTTTGAACTGCAGTGCTTCTTAGCTAATGGTTGGTGTATCTTTTGGATAACCCGACTGCCCCGCTAGTGCGTGGAAGCATGTTTCCAAGATAGTTCACACCCATTGGTTCGTGGGAATACCAGCAATCTCTCCTGTCAAGCTCCTCCTGTGGGGCTTTCAGTGGATGAAGATAGAAGGATGTGGCATCAGGTGGGCATTTTGCGATGTACTTTCTGAAACTTTTAACCCGGCAAAGGGGGTCCCCTTGATTGACAAACATGAATCCATGGTAGCAGTCTTTGTTGGGATTGTTGGGCTTTTTGTTTCTGCATTATAAGACAAGCAAATATATTCATCATCATTTTCGTCTTTTTTAATGATGAATGAATGCTTTCTTAATTCTCGATTTTCTTCATGCCCCCTCCTTGCCAGGTTCAGCTGAATGTCAAACCAGACCTTGCGAACCAGCCCGGCTGCTGTGTCTGGTGACAGATACGTAGAGTTACGAATGCACTCTATTTCAGCGGTCAACATGGGAGAGTGATGAGAACTGGAGTCTTTCCCAAACCTTGCAAAACTTTTTGAGGATGCCTTGAATGATGTGACGTATTGGAGAAGCCTGGTTGCTCGCCTGTTGCCTTTGGATTATGGCCCCATGTTAAAAGGCTTGATTTTCCCCTGCAAAGACATGAAAGCCGGGTCATTTGGTGCTTACCCTGTTTGAGCAGTGATACCCCAGATAGCTATGCCATGGAGCCCATTCGTATAATGAAAGACTATGGGAAAGACTTTGGCTCCATGGCAATTGAACTGTATGTGTGTGCTCTGAGCGCCATTCAGTTATAATGTGCGCTCAGATCTGAGCTATCTGGGGATATGTTGAATGTACCTGTTTTGTGCAATGGCTGCACAGTTATATGTTTTTATGTGTTTTATTGTATTTTGCTGCTATGTGTTCAGTGGAGTTTTGCCTCTGTCTTTGGAGATAATTGGATTACTTCCCAATTATATCCAGGATAGAAGACTCTGTGGAACTGGTTTTGGGCAGAAAAGCCATGCTTCATTTGGTCACAAAGTACTACGATCTATCTTTTGAACCACTGGACCAATTTGGATGATTTTTACATATGTTTGTATTTGGAGTATGCTGATTCTGAAAATGTAAGTTTATTTTTTATTTATGTGAATGTGATGCATACTTTTCATTATGAATAATGTGGACAAATTGTATTTCTCTGCTTGTTATAATTACATTACCCATTGTGTAAGGTAATTGTATCACAGGCAGAGGGGAGGATTTTGTGTGGGAGTGTCTGAGTGTATTGTATGTGTTTATTGGTTGTGTTCCAAAACCCTGTGGGTGGTACTAATGTGTATATAAGAACAATAAACCCACAGCTCTGACTGTTCACTGCTTGACCCTCAACACGGAGCTTTGTCTCGTTCTTGGGGGGATTTTTTGTATGCTGTTCCAGTTCGACTGCTAGGAGTGTAAACCTTTCGTATGGTTTTTCCTATTCAGCTGTTTACAGCATTCGTATGGTTCCGGTTCGGCTGTTTACAGCATTCATATGCTTCTCCAGTTCGGTGGATTGGTGTCTACAGTAGATGTGCCTGTGTCTCTGGAAAGGGAAGATCTACTAAACAGCGGTTTAACCCTTTTATGCGGAGGGTGCCGTTACAAATATGTTGTTGGATGATTTGAATTCTGACTGCCCAATGATGTTGTATTTGGATATATAGCGGTTCAGTCCAGCTCGTAGGGAGAGAAAACCTGACACTGAATACTCTGCGTTTTGGACAGTGGCATAGAAAATCCGCAGCTGGGTATTTAAAGCATCTGCCCCTGCCCTCTCTACTTTGTCCACAGAAGAATTTTTGGCCTTAAGCCAGTCGTTGAACACATTTACAGCCCAAGCTGTTTTTTTTGGTGTTTTCTTCATGTTTTTCGCCCTCGAGTCTGTCTAGCTGTTCTTCGCTGATTGTTTTATGTCTTTTGTTGTTGCCTGCTGCTTTTGATGTCCTCTTCCATTTATTAGTTTTTTCATCTGGGTTATCCAATACTGCTGTCGCCCAGTTGTCAAAATTTTCATATTCACCATAAATAATAAAATGTACTTCCAGAAAATCAAAATTGTCTGTCATTTTTTTTCTTGTTATGAATTGTAGCCAATTTTCCGTTATTACAGTTGACTACGAGAAGTGATAAGGAACTGTAATGCGGTCAAGACCTGTCTGGAACTACTTTAGCTGTGCGTCTCCCTGAAAATAATGCACACCTTAGAACGTTCGTCATATATATATATATATATATATATATATGTCACTAGCATGGGCTATAGGCCCAGCCAAGACAGTGGGGAGAGTGCGTAAGGGACAGGGTTAATGACACCAGACCCCTGGTTACCTGCTGCTAGTCCCAGCAACCACTGAATTAACCTCTGCAATCCCTTCTACACTAACCCCCAGTACACACTTTACTGCCACCACCAAGACTTTAAACCCGGGCATCTTAGGTTACCCCACACACAGGAGAATTTTAGAATCACAGTTCTACTTTTACTGATCAAACACATATAATTAACCCCTTTTGGTAACATGTTTACATGAGCTGATTAACCCTGTTTAAGTAAACAAGCTGATTAAGTAAACATTTAATCTGACAAAAAAGATTCACAGTGCTGAGTACAAAATACAGAAATAAATGACATACAGATAACAAATTGCAAAACAATATATAAAATAAAAAAGGAGAAAACACAAGAAATTCCTTACATGTATTTACCCCATATAGATTTCTTGTGGGAGTCTTAGATGGTATAGGTCTCCTAGAAGTTGCTGACCAAAGAAAAAATGAATAACTCAGCTCCCTGGATAGTCCACCACTGAGAAACAACTAAACTAGTTGTTTCTCAGTGGGCAGACCCCTGGGGGTGGGGGGGGGGAGGATCAGAGGGGGTTGGTCTGGCAGTTTAGTGCCCACTCTATGCAATTCCTTGTGTCCAGCTCTGGTGATGGCTATCTAGATGTTTTATGGTCTAGGCCTGGTGCAAGATCAAAGACCACAATAAATGTCATCCCAAGGTTTACAAAAAAACAACTCTTAACATATATAAACACACATCAAACACCAACTCATGCTTTTTGGCATGACAATATATATATACAGTATCTCACAAAACGGAGTACATCCCTCACATTTTTGTAAATGTTTTATTATATCTTTTTATGTGACAACACTCAAGAAATGACACTGTTGCCAACGGTTTAGACATTAATGGCTGTGTGTTGAGTTATTTTGAGGGGACAGCAAATTTACACTGTTATACAGGCTGTACGCTTACTACTTTACATTGTATCAGAGTGTAATTCCTTTAGTGTTGTCACATGAAAAGATATAATAAAATATTTACAAAACTGTGAGGGGTGTACTCACTTTTGTGAGATAATGTATATGTAAAATAACCTTTGTGTTATTAAAATCAGGAATGCATGTTTAGTATGTAGATTAACCAAATGGCAGGATAAATAAAACACACAAAAAAAACAAGAACAAAAACAAACATAAACACTAAAAACGTCTATGACTCACGTAGACTTGATATATCCATTGTGTTTAATGCATGCTTAGCCCTTAGTAACAGCCTGCCTTTCACTACTGGGGAATTTTGCTTTGCACAGCTACAGTTGATGCTGCCTTTGGTTCAGCATTAATTTAATTTTATTGCACTCCTGGCTATGATGCTCATTCATCTGGTAAGTAGTGGTTGATATACCATGATCTACGTTTTATATAATTGAAGTTAGAAAGCTTTAGACTGTTTAAGTTGGCATGAAACAATCTTTCTTTATTCATTGAACAATGAATTGTCGGGTCAGGTTTAGTAGAAACATGAACATAATGTGCATTGGCCTCTGCAGATTTCTCGGTGCCAAGTGACCCTGCCAAATTCAGCCCATGAGCCAGCCTAATATTCCTATTTATCAATATCCAATAAGATGGAATTATTACCTCTTTGATAAATGCACGTCATAATGTACTGAGAGCACGATGTAACACAGGTATAATTAACACTTTAACAACACCACAGCCTTCTTAAATAATACAATGCTATAAAGTAATTATAAATGCTAAGTAAATGGTTTACCTTACAGAGAATAAAGGTTAACTTTAGCCTCTTAAGGCTGCAATGCTTTAGGGAAATTAGAAATTTATTTGTTAGTATTCTTTCACAGAAATTAAAATTTAAATGGAAAAAAATCAGGCTAAAATAACCAACCTTTTACTATAATTAAGTTGGAGAATGTTTCCAGTTGAGGAATTTGTACTCAATATTGCAATTCAATTTTCAATTTGGATTTCAATTTACTACAATTCAGAGTTTAATAAATACGTCTCATATTTGTTTTGGACTTAAATGTCTCTCTTCCTTATCTGCTGCTCCTGTGTCTGCATAATCAGGAGGTCCATTTGGTGACTCATCATTCACTTAGGACAGGATAGGTATGTTAACAGGAAAGTGGCTCCAAGTATAAAAATTATGACACACGTGTCTGCATCTATCTATGTGTGTGTCATTTTGTGTGTGTGTGTGTGCGTGTGTGTGTGTGTATCTATCTGTGTGTATATATGTGTGTTGGTGTGTGTTTATTTAATTGAATTTGTATGTGTCAGTGGGTGTACATGTGTGTCAAGGTGTGTGTATGTGTCAGTGTGTATATGTTTCAGTGTGTGCATATGTGTCAATGTGTATCTGTGTGCCAGTGTGTGTATGTGTATCTGTGTGTCACGGTGTGTATGTGAGGGAGGGAAAACCAAAGTATTGATTGATACCTGATTATCCTTAGTAGCATTTTGGGAGTCTCTTAACATTGCCCAGCTAGCATCAAAATGTTAAGATGTGCAATGCCATCACTGGCTGCAATGCATGTTGGCATATAATGTCATATGGTCTCTAATAGTTGAAGTGGAAATTTTAATTTGCAGGACTTTTAAAATGATGTTTACTTATTACCTACATTAACGCCATGAATAAACACTCCACTGTCCTAATGCAAAAGAATAAACAAACTTTTTTGGCACTTTTGCCATGTGTTTATTCTACCACAATTTCTCAATTTTTGTTTAAATACACCCATATGTTTGGAGAAACATGACTTTCTTTTTTATATATATTATTCTTGTATACACAACACAACATTAAAAATGCTTAAAAAGTAGGTAAATAAATATTACAATTGCATTTAATAATTGCTACACAAGTGCTACTAAACAACTTAAAGTTGATTCACTAATTCACCCTGAGTGTTAAAATGCCCAATATGTCTTGAATATCAGTTTTGTAGAAGAAGAAAGGGTAAAAGAAACATAGAAACATAGACTGTGACGGCAGATAAGAACCATTCGGCCCATCTAGTCTGCCATTTTTTTTAAATACTTTCTTTAGTCCCTGGCCTAATCTTATAGTTAGGATAGCCTTATGCCTATCCCACACATGCTTAAACTCCATTACTGTGTTAACCTCTACCACTTCGGCTGGAAGGCTATTCCATGCATCCACTACCCTCTCAGTAAAGTAATATCCTCTGATATTATTTTTAAACCTTTGCCCCTCTAATTTAAGACTATGTTCTCTTGTTGTGGTAGTTTTTCTTCTTTTAGATATAGTCTCCTCCTTTACTGTGTTGATTTCCTTTATGTATTTAAATGTTTCTATCATATCCCCCCGTCTTATCTTTCCTCCCAGCTATACATGTTAAGATCCTTTAATGTTTCCTGGTAAGTTTTATCCCGCAATCCATGAACCTGTTTAGTAGCCCTTCTCTGAACTCTCTCTAAAGTATCAATATCCTTCTGGAGATACAGTCTCCAGTACTGTGTACAATACTCCAAGTGAGGTCTCACCAGTGTTCTGTACAATGGAATGAGCACTTACCTCTTTTTACTGCTAATATCTCTCCCTATACAACCAAGCATTCTGCTAGCATTTCCTGCTGCTCTATTACATTGTTTGCCTACCTTTAAGTCATCAGAAATAATCACCCCTCAATCTCTTTCCTCAGATGTTGAGGATAGGACTCTATCAAATATTCTGTACTCTGCCCTTGGGTTTTTACACCCAAGATTCATTATCTTGCACTTATCCACATTAAACGTCAGTTGCAACAACTCTGACCATTATTCTAGTTTACGTAAATCATTTGCCATTTGGCTTATCCCTCCTGGAACATCAACCCTGTTATATATCTTTGTATCATCAGCAAAAAGACATACCTTACCATCAAGACCTTCTGCAATATCACTAATAAAAACATTAAAGAGAATGGGTCCAAGTACAGATCCCTGAAGTACCCCACTGGTGACAAGCCCATACTTTGAATATACTCCATTGACTACAACCCTCTGTTGCCTATCACTCAGCCAGTGCCTTACCCGTTCAACAATATTGGAATCCAAACTTAAAGATTGCAGTTTATTGATAAGCATTCTATGTGCAACTGTGTCAAAAGCCTTACTGAAATCTAGGTAAGCAATGTTTACTGCACCACCCTGATCTATTATTTTAATTACCCAATCAAAAAAATCAATAAGATTAGTTTGGCATGATCTCCCTGAAGTAAACCCATGTTATCTCTGATCTTGAAATCCATGTGTTTTTAGATTTTCAACAATCTGATCTTTTAACATGGTTTCTATTAATTTCCCCACTACTGAAGTAAGGCTTACTGGCCTATACAGGGAGTGCAGAATTATTAGGCAAGTTGTATTTTTGAGGATTAATTTTATTATTGAACAACAACCATGTTCTCAATGAACCCAAAAAACTCATTAATATCAAAGCTGAATATTTTTGGAAGTAGTTTTTAGTTTGTTTTTAGTTATAGCTATGTTAGGGGGATATCTGTGTGTGCAGGTGACTATTACTGTGCATAATTATTAGGCAACTTAACAAAAAACAAATATATACCCATTTCAATTATTTATTATTACCAGTGAAACCAATATAACATCTCAACATTCACAAATATACATTTCTGACATTCAAAAACAAAACAAAAACAAATCAGTGACCAATATAGCCACCTTTCTTTGCAAGGACACTCAAAAGCCTGCCATCCATGGATTCTGTCAGTGTTTTGATCTGTTCACCATCAACATTGCGTGCAGCAGCAACCACAGCCTCCCAGACACTGTTCAGAGAGGTGTACTGTTTTCCCTCCTTGTAAATCTCACATTTGATGATGGACCACAGGTTCTCAATGGGGTTCAGATCAGGTGAACAAGGAGGCCATGTCATTAGATTTTCTTCTTTTATACCCTTTCTTGCCAGCCACGCTGTGGAGTACTTGGACGCGTGTGATGGAGCATTGTCCTGCATGAAAATCATGTTTTTCTTGAAGGATGCAGACTTCTTCCTGTACCACTGCTTGAAGAAGGTGTCTTCCAGGAACTGGCAGTAGGACTGGGAGTTGAGCTTGACTCCATCCTCAACCCGAAAAGGCCCCACAAGCTCATCTTTGATGATACCAGCCCAAACCAGTACTCCACCTCCACCTTGCTGGCGTCTGAGTCGGACTGGAGCTCTCTGCCCTTTACCAATCCAGCCACGGGCCCATCCATCTGGCCCATCAAGACTCACTCTCATTTCATCAGTCCATAAAACCTTAGAAAAATCAGTCTTGAGATATTTCTTGGCCCAGTCTTGACGTTTCAGCTTGTGTGTCTTGTTCAGTGGTGGTCGTCTTTCAGCCTTTCTTACCTTGGCCATGTCTCTGAGTATTGCACACCTTGTGCTTTTGGGCACTCCAGTGATGTTGCAGCTCTGAAATATGGCCAAACTGGTGGCAAGTGGCATCGTGGCAGCTGCACGCTTGACTTTTCTCAGTTCATGGGCAGTTATTTTGCGCCTTGGTTTTTCCACACGCTTCTTGCGACCCTGTTGACTATTTTGAATGAAACGCTTGATTGTTCGATGATCACGCTTCAGAAACTTTGCAATTTTAAGAGTGCTGCATCCCTCTGCAAGATATCTCACTATTTTTGACTTTTCTGAGCCTGTCAAGTCCTTCTTTTGACCCATTTTGCCAAAGGAAAGGAAGTTGCCTAATAATTATGCACACCTGATATAGGGTGTTGATGTCATTACAGAGATGCACATCACCTGATATGTCATTACAGAGATGCACATCACCTAATATGCTTAATTGGTAGTAGGCTTTCGAGCCTATACAGCTTGGAGTAAGACAACATGCATAAAGAGGATGATGTGATCAAAATACTCATTTGCCTAATAATTCTGCACTCCCTGTAGTTGCCCGACTCTTCCCTACTACCTTTCTTGTGAATGTGCACAACATTCACTAACTTCCAATCTTCTGGGACTACTCCTGTTAACAATGATTGGTTAAATAAATCTGTTAATGGTTTTGCTAGTACACCACTAAGCTCTTTTAATAACTTTGGGTGTATTCCATCAGGTCCCATTGACTTATTTGTCTTTACTTTTGACAGTTGAAATAGAACCTCTTCCTCTGTAAACTAACACGTAACAAATGACTAATTTGTCCTTTTTCCTAACCGAGGCCCCTTTCCTTCATTTTCATCTGTAAATACTGAACAAAAATATTCATTGAGGCAGACAGCTAGATCTTTATCCTCTTCTACATGCCTTGTTTTACTTTCCTTTTCTCATTTATGTATCTAAAAAATGTTTTATCCCCTTTTTTCTACTTTTTTTTCTCTTCTATGTGTGAGTTTGGAATCTCTTATAGCTTGCTTAGCCTCTTTCTGCCTAATCTTATAGATCATTCTGTCTTCCTCACTCTGGGTTTTTATATAATTACTAAATGCTAACTTTTAGTTTTTTACTATTTTGGCCACATCTGCGGAGTACCACAGTGGTTTATTGAATTTTTTGCTTTTACTGACAAGCATAATGCAATTTTCTGTTGCCTTCAGCAGCGCAACTTTTAAATAACCCCATTTCTCTTGGACTCCATTGAAATTGCTCCAGTCTGATAATGACTCCTTTACACATATTCTAATTTTAGAAAAGTCTGTTTTTCTAAAGTCTAAAACTTTTGTTTTTGTGTGGTGTGACTCAGTCACTGTTCTTATATTAAACTACACTGACTAATGATCACTGGATCCTAAACTTTCATCTACAGTAATATCTGATTCCCAATCTCTATTTGTTAACACTAAATCTAGTATGGCCTCTTTACGAGTTGGCTCCTCAACTACTTGTTTTAGAGACAATCCCAGTAGGCAGTTTAGAAATGTGTGCTTCTGGCACAAGAAACTATTTTGGTTTTCCAAGTCACATCAGGAAGATTAAAGTCACCCATGATGATAACTTTCCCCTTTATTGTCATTTTAGCTATTTCCTCAACTAGTAGATTATCTAACTCTTCTATTTGTCCCTGGGGCCTATAAATCACACAAGTTACTGTGTAATTACCAAATTCTAACGTAACCCAAATGGACTCTATGATCACCTCACTAACTTTTATTAGGCTATATTTTATGCTATCCTTCAAATACAGGGCCACCCTCCCCCTGTCTTGCCTTCCCTGTCTTTTCTATATAAAGAGTACCCTGGTATTGCTATGTCCAAGTCATTTTTCTCATTATACCATGTCTCAGTAACAGCGACTAAATCTACATTATCAGTTGCCATTATTGCCACAAGTTCATGGATCTTATTCCCTAAACTGTGAGCATTTGTAGACATGACTCTAAGCTTATCATTTTTTAACACACTTGCTACAGGCACCTTCTGTCTTTGTTTTGGGGGGCAATTGCCCCCCCCCCTAATTTAAATAAATCCTAGCAAAACCTCTGAATGCTCACTGAGAAAATTTGATCCTTCTTGAGAAAGATGCAAACCATCTTTTTTGTACAGTTTATTTCCATTCCAAACAAATGTTGCAAGAAATAAATAATGCTTTTTAAACTTAACTTTTGCAAAATATGGCATGCTGAGCTTACAACTTTCATAGTAGTCACATACTCTAAAGACATTACATTTGTATATATTTGTAGAAAGCAAACCCCTAGGCTATTTAAGAGCATTTTGACACATTTCATGTAACCATTTTATCACCTACCTTTGTCAAATCTGCCGATTATATTTAATTTGTATGTGTTTTTACACCAACTGTGTCCCCAGCTGATAAAGGGGACTCTCAGGTATTGGATAATACCTAGGTCATTCTGGTACCAACAGGAATTTAGCGGTGCCAAAAAAAAACCTGTTTTTATATTTTTCCTTGTCTTTTGCAATATGTGCTCTGGTGGTACCGCTGCTGAACTCGTTTGTGATGTTAAGTGATAATTATTTAATTTAAAAAAATTAAAAGAAAATAAAGCAACACATGCAAAGAAGTTAATATTATTTTTAGGAGATTTCCAATGGTCTATTCAATGGTTTAAACTCCTGAGAAGTGACAGCACACCATTACAATGTTTTGATCTCTATCATAATTTATGAGGGGCAAATAATCTTGATAATTAAGAAATATTAAAACTCATGCAAAATTACATTCCACCCTCTCAAAATGTGTATACTTATGTATTATAAAATGTAATAAATGCACACATATACCCCAAATTCTCTGGTATAATTGACCTGCAGAAAATGAGAAAGCAGAAAAAAATCTCATAGGGTAGTATAGCAATCACAGGTAATACTTTGATATTATGTGATATCACACTCGCATTTGTCTGAGCCCGTTCAAATAACTGGCTCAAGTAGTACAGTACCCTGTCTGATAGTTGTAGTTCCAGACAGGGTAAGTGGCAGCTTTTTCCTTAACAGTAGGAACAGAAACAGGAGAAGGCAACACCAGTTAAGGTAAGATAAACAATAATTATTAAACAAACAATCTAAAAATCTTACATTCAAGTTACTGGAGTGCCATAGAATATGTCAACAGAACACAGCAGCGAGTTTAAAATCTCCTTGAATCTTCTTCATGTACCTACAAAGATCCATATGCTATTCCCATTTTTTAAATCAAATTTTGCGCCATGAGCATCTAGACAAGCCCCCTTGGCTCCCATAGCCAATTCTAATTTGGGGATACCTATAACACCTGTGGTACTCACGGAACTTAGATACCTCAATTCAGGTTCCGGCAGCCATTTTGATTTAAAAAACAAACAAAAATTTTTCCCCCTCTTTATTCCCCTGTTCAGCAGCCATCTTGCAGCACAGTTTTCTGGCTCCCAGCCTCCTTAGTTTCACAAAGAGAGCCATATTAGTCCTCCAAGAATTGTAAAAAAAAAAAAATACTCATGCAAAGTTTGTAAGATTATTTATCTGGCTAATCTATTTGCTAAAGCAATAAAAAATCATATTAAACTCAACAAATATATTAATAAAAAAATTTTGGATCTGCAAGACTGTCAAAAATACTTCTAGTTTTATGATGTGTTGAGAGTATTAAGAGTATTGGCATATACTATACAGTAATTCTGACATATTCATTCAGATAATTTACCAGTAAAGGGAATACTATTTATATTATAAATACCTAATACGTCTAAAATGTTTGAGATGCATTGTTTTAGCTAACAATGCATATGTAAAGAGATTTTTGGCTGTGCCCACTTCTTATTATCAATACTTTGTGGGTTGCAAAATTCAAGTAAAATTATTCAAGTCAAAAAAATGATTCCTGACTTCGCCAACATCTGTCAACTTGGTTATTAAATCAGCGCAACATTCTGTTTGGTAATAAATTTCTAACTTTATATTTTTTCATCATGATGATTTGTTATTTCATAGTACTTTACAGATTGAATTTGACACTTAATATATACTTGGAGCAAATATGCCAAGATCATTATATGAAAATATAGACTTTTTTTTTTCCAATACTTATTATACCAAATCTTAAATAACCCCAAAGCAAGTGTGTTATGCTGCCCTTAGTTACCTTCGTCACTTTGTGGTGACATTTTCTCAAATTTTACCTGTCAGACGTATATTTGCTATGCTATGTTATAAAATAAGGACGTGCAAGAGGTTATTTAAATTTGAATAACTGATCAAAATAATTACAAACACAGTATTCCACAAACCAGAACATGCATTGATGAACTACCCTCAGGTATATTCAGACCTAGCTTAATAATAAATGCTCTACCATTTCTAATAATTTTATGAAATTACTTATTTAAAATACACTTTCTTTTGTATAGGTTGCTGTAAATGTTAAAGTAGAAAAAAAATTGAAATTTTCTTTTATTAATTCATCCTAGACTAATGTCTCAAGGAAGCGTATTAAAATCTATTTGATATATCTTGACTTGCAATATTTTCTGAAATATTTTAATTGTAGCACAAATACAAGAAGAAATACACTTTTTATTCTGCTTTATGATGATATTCTGCGTACTTTGTTACATATTGCGTATTTCATATAATACACATTGTCTTGATGATGGTAGCATTAAAAAAACAATACTCTACCAAGTTAGTAGAAAATCTGAAGTCTATAGTTCTTTATATATTTCATCGGAACCGAAGGCTTTCTTATTAAAGACTAAAAGCGTTATTTAAAAGTTGCTATGGAAACAAGAGAGTTTAATGAAATATAAATGCATTCAATTTTTAATCTTCAATAATGTTTTTACATTTTTTTTTTATATAAAAGAAAGGATAGAAAGTATATGCGGATAAACCATAGGATTGGAAAACAATTCAATGATGTACTTTAAATAAATATGCAAATAATTACCATTGTATTTATTCTAAGAGAAGACATGGCATCAAATCTTATCATTTACTTACATTCAGAGCTACTCTCAGGATTAGCTTTATTGCAGATCAATAGACATTTCTTGTATTTAATATATTGTTTAAGACTTAAGGTTATTATAATAACTTCAGAATTATGTGAAGTCCTAATCTACTATAAAATAACGAATAAATACCTAACAGTTTTAAGCACAGACGGTCTTCTTAAGAGTCCCTTAAGAATTTGTATGGTTAATGTATATGGACTTAGAACAAAATTATACAATTCTTAAAAGAAACACTACAGGTTCCCCCACCCCCTTTTAACCCTACAATGTAAAACATTGCCGTTCTGCAGGAACATTGATGCGTCAACCTCCCTCTAATGGCTGTCAATATAGCCTCTGCTATTTTAGTCAGATGGTCTCAGCAGACCATCTGATTGGAGCAATGTTGTGTCCCGCATGTTCACTTAATTCCCAATGATTTCCAATGGGAAAGCAGTGGATTGGCTGATATAATCAACACTGAGGATCTTAGCAAAAAAGGCAAAGCTACATCGAGAAGACTGGTGCTGCGAGGGCTTAAGGTAAGTAAAATACATATTTTAACCCTGGCAGCATTTACCTGGTTACCTAAACAGTGACTAGGGCACTATAGTGTTAGGAATACATATTTGTATTTCTAACGCTATAGTGTTCCTTTAATAAGCTACTGAAATATACCTTAGTATTGATAGATAGTCTCAAACCCTTCCTCTTCCACTTGGGTGGGGATTGTAGGGTAATAGATGTAAAGGGAAACATCACTTCTCTAGTATTCACACCATTGAAGAAAACAGTGAAGATCACCTGTAACTCGCGTTAACCTTTTCTTCATGAGATGATCTATTTTCTTTTAAATTAAATTAATTAAATTAATTAAATATTTAGCAAACAACATAATCCAGCCCAGACAAGACAAAGAAAGGGAAAACATAGCAAATGAAGATTAGAGAGAAACAGTATTTAATTTCTCCTCTTCTCTGTATGCTTTCTCTAATCTGAGAGCTATCTGCAAATAATATAGCTTATAACAATGATGGAGTTGCCCAGTTGCAGGATAAAAAGGTGTCTGTCTATCTATTTGTCTGTGTGTCTATCTATCTAGCTATCTATTAACTATCTATCCATCCATCCATCCAAATGTAGGGATAAGTAATATAAATCATGGGAAGTGACAGTTTCCCTTTAAGGGGGCTGGAGGTTCTCCAAGACCCTAAGCTCAGTAAAAAACAAAAAGGAACATATCCAGTCATTTGGTCCTAATAGCTATAGGGTCAGATATAACCCAGTGCTTCTGGTCATAACGATACATCTACTCTATGCTCTCTATAGTTGCATTATGGGATGCTGAAAATTAATGATTCCAGTCTTGTTGGATAGGGCACACCTAGAATTTTCTTATGAAGAAGAATATGAGAAATCTAATCGTAGGAAGTTTTTACGAAAAAGGTGATTTTGTTTTTTTTTTTACAAATTAAGCTTCCAGTTTTTAATGATGAGTATGGCCAAATGTAGAGTGCAATAAATTTAAGGCATTAAATAATGATGTCCTCTTTTTTTTTTCTGGACTTTGCTCCTCTCCTTTAATGTAATATGATGTGTTCCATTCTCTGAAAATTTATAGCTTTAATATATTTAGTACACATTATATCAATGCTTTAGCAATAGCTCAGAGCTGTTTTATATTAATGGGAGAAATCTCAGAGTCATTTTGGAATCTGATGTGTGCATAAAATTAACTATCCACCTTTTGTGATAACATTTCTCGAACAAGTGAAATGTTTATGGAACAGAGATTAGCCCACGTCCCATTTAATTTAATTATCAAAACAATTCTAAAAAAAAAACTGCAAAAACATTTTACTGAAATTATACATGTAATATTTTCATGAATTTCAGCCTTTACATTTGGTTGAATAAAGTGCAGCACAGTTTTAGTTAAAATATAAATGTTAATAAATCACGATCTATCAACTCAGTGAGTTACCTGCTCCCTGCTCCCCTGTATGACACAGTTATCTATCAATGCAAATAAAGAATGAATTGGATTTAAAGTGCATTATAAGAAACAAACAGTGGCCTTGGGAGTGATAAAACCAGGAGAAAATGCATTAGCACTAAATTAAATTGCTTGCAATCCATGGTACTTGTAATATGCTAATATGAATATGATTCTTTATTAATGCATCAAAATATCTTCCACGTATAATCAAATAGAAAAATAAGGCATAGTTACTCAACCCAAAATGTGACAGTCACATTAAACATAGTGCACAGGGGTAAGCGTGTGTATGGAATCCAAACAAATCTCTTTTAATTGGTATTAGAAATAGATGGTGATATGTAAACAAATTATTATCACTACTTCATACACAGCAAGGAGGTGATTTACATCACGGTACAGAGAATGTAAAATGAAATAAGCCAGCCTGTAACCCTACTGAAGACTCTCTTTTATAATGTGGTGATGGGTCGTCAGCAGTGGAACTGAGGATCAGAAGACCTTGGAGCAAGAATACCCCCTCTCTTTAACTAGTTTTAAGCAATGTAAAGCATTCCACCAAATAAGTTAAGTAACATGCTGCTGGGCGGGATACATCACTGGCAAATTATATCACTGGCCCCACCCAAAGGGTCCAACTGATGAATAGGCATGAATGCACTGCAGGCTACCTACTACTCAGCCAGGCCAGCCCACTAAGGGCAGATCACACAAATACAATGTTTACGGTGGGTTAACTTTAAGTCATTAACATTGTCTTGTGCAATGAGCCATGATTTGGCTTTATGGGTATTACACTCTCCACTCCCACCTGCATCGTTCCTTCCCAGCATGACTGGCTCTGCTGGGAAACACTCCAAGCATGGCGCTCCTCCACAATGATGCATAGATATTGGGTTAGTTTCTAAAGCATCAGCATTAGAACAAAGCAAAATCTTCTCACCATTACTCAATTTTCTCTGGATTGTCAGAGGAAAATCCTAGCAATTATAGTCCATGTGCATAATTACCGTGACGGCTCTACGAATGGCTCAAATGTATGTCTAAATCTTTAAAATGACTACCCGTACGGTCGGGACCAGTCTGATATGTTTCAGATATGTTCTCTCTGTAATGGCACAAGTGAGCAAAAACTATTGTTTGACCTGAGCAGGGATGTACCGAAGGGCAAGCTATTGAGTTTACTCTAAGCTTTTGTCCATTCTCAGAGCTCTCATTCTTTCTTTTTTGCTTTAATGCATCAACGTGGCTCACCCCAAGTTAAAAGGGTAATCCAGACATGGACCCCGTACTCACTGTGCCTAGACAGATATCATCTACACCTCACTGACGAGGCCGAAAAGAAGCGATCGTCTGGGGTTGCTGTATTTCTCGTGCAGAGGGAACTTGCCATTATTTCGTATCTGGACTGCCTGTATGGGTGGGACCAGTCTTATATGCTTCAGACATGTTCTCTCTGTAAAGGCACAAGTGAGCAAAAACTATTGTGTGACCTGAGCAGGGATGTACCGAAGGGCAAGCTATTGAGTTTACTTTAAGCTTTTGTCCATTCTCAGAGTTCTCATTCTTTCTTTTTTGCTTTTTAATGAATAAGGTTCTCTTTACTGGCTTTCGTGAATACATTCATCGAATGATAATTTTCTGCTGTGCAATGGCTTGGGACACATTCAGTATAATAATTATGTACTGCACCATGTTTTGTTTTTCCATACCTTTAATTACTATTGTATCCTTTACAAATACAGATTATTGTCAAAAAATGAATTAAATTCTTTACTTTAGAAAACAATTTGTTTCAGACAGAATATGGTAACGTTACCTTTAAAAAGAGAGATGGTTACGGACATTTGAAGGGGTACAGATCAGCTGTAGAAAGATTATGTGTTAGAAAACATATACATATCCAGTTAGAGAGGGAATAGAGACTATATGTGATGTGTTCCAGGATGGCAGGAAATAGGTCAAGGGAGGAGTAAACAATATCTATCTATCTATCTATCTATCTATCTATCTATCTGTCTTTCAATCTATCTATCTATCTATCTATCTATCTATCTATCTATCTATCGCAGGGTAGATGGCCAAGAACAGAGTCTTGGAAAACATCAACTGTTATTGGTAACAGGGTGGAGGTGACACCAGAGAAGAAGACACTAAATAATCTATAAATCTATAAATCTATACACTAAAAAATGATGAAAACCAGGAAAGCATACTGTCCCTGAGTATAATGTTGTGGAGGGTTGAAGTAGAGGTGAGTTGCCAACAATATCAAAGGCAGCAGAGAGGTCAAGTAAAATTAAGATAGAGTAATGATCTTTCAATTTAGCAGTGATTAAGTCTTTAGTCACTTTGTTAAGGGACATTTCAGTGAAAAGGAGGAGCTCAAGCCCATGAGGGAGTTAGCAGTGAGAATGTAAGTTAGATGGGTAAACACAAGATGCTCAAGAGGCTTAGAAGTAAAGGGGTGTAGTGATATGAGATGAAAGTTAGAAGGAGAAGCAGGATCAAGAGTTGTTTTTTTGGGATAGGATTAATGATTGAATGTTTGAGGGAAGAGGGGAATATGTCAGTAGACAGAGTGAGGTTGACAATATACATTAGGGATGGGGCCAGATTGGGGGAAAGAGAAGATAAAAGGGGAAGGAATCTACAGAACATGTGGTGGAGTGAGATGATAGAAGTTCAGAGACAAGGGGAAGGAGTTAAGAGTGGAAAAAGAATAGAATGAAAGTTGAGGATTGGAGGGGAGGAGGTAAGAGGGAAGAGTGCATTTCTAATCTTGTTAGTAAAATGCAAAATAACTATCTGTGAGTTTAGTTAATGGCAGGTTTATAGTGGGATGAAGAAGGGAGTTTAATGTATGAAGAAGGCATTTGGGATCATAAGAACAGTTGCAGATGAGAGAGGTAAAATATGATTGGCAAGGGAGAAGACAGAAGCTTAGGTAAACAGCATTAATTTATAATGTAAGAAGTCAGGTGTGGTGTGAAAGTTTTCCAACAACATTCTGCAGTATGGTAACACTGTTGGACATAGTGAGTGAGCTTGCTTTGCCTGAGTTGAAGGTGTAGCTGGTGCTTAGAATGAGCTTTAATAGGTGCAGGTCCAGCCATATCTAGAACAGTAGACAGGACAGAATTGTAGTATGAAGTAGCTTGAGACCAGTGACACAGATCAAGGGAGCTTAGATTTCTGATAGCATGAGATGAGCTAGATTTAATAGGTTGAGTAAGGGGCACATTGACAGTGCAAGTTAGAAGATGGTGGTTAACCAGAGGAAAAGGTATGTTAGAGACAGAGCAAATGCTGGAAAAGACAAGATCAAGGGTCTATATTTGTAGGGGAGTTAGTTGGTTGAGTAAGGTCAAAAGAAGAAGTGATAGGTACAAATCCAGGTGCTATTGAGTTGTTAGGTTGGTTAAGATAGATGTTGAAGTCACCAAATATGAGAAAATAAATTTAGAGGAGAGAAACTAAGGAAGCCAAGAAGAAACTTATCAATGTACAATAAACAAAGTTAGGGGAGAGGCGGATAGAGAGAGAAGGTCAAGAAGTAAAGGTTGGAAGGAACAATGATGGGAGAGTAGAATTACGAGCAATTTTCATCTTTTGTTTTTTCTAATAGTTATTCCATCCGACACAGTCAATTGACACCAGAGGTTTATCTAGTTTGTTTAGAGTCACACATTTATTTTGACTTAATAAGTGTGCATGCCCAGAGTTTATTTATGTTTTAATCCAATATAATCCATTGTTTATAACATTGTATAACACCACCAGCATGAGCACATAACGTAATCATTATAGCAACTCTAGATAAGGGAATAGAATTAGTGTTTAGGGAAACCCTTTGCTTTTTGCTAAATTTACAAAAAAAACAGAGGCACTGCAATCTTAGCCTCCTAACACCATCATCACTATAATATTATTTGGTGATTATAATGCTTGGACCAATACATAAGAACAGAAGAATATGTTTTCTATAAGAGCTAGGAAAAAATAAAGGATGTTGGAGATTTGTAAAAGCAATTATTAAATTTTTTTTCCAAAAGCGCAACTTAAGTGTATTTATTGACAACTGACAGTTTATTAGAGAGATTCAACTTGATTTAGACTTTCTGGTCCATTAACCTCTAATCAGGGTAATTCAATTCAGGCATATTATTTCTTCTCATTGGAGATATATAAAGATAATTAAAATGGAAACAAGAAACATTTCACAAGTCTCTCTGGCAACAAGAGAAACCTTGAATATTGACTGCGCATTCTGTGTCTGCTGGGAGTAACCATGGAGTTATAATTATCATCAAAGAAGATAACAAGTTACTAATTTAAAGGGAATGTTCAAATCAAGCAATATAAAGTTGCTAATTAATTTTGATAATGCTATCCATTATTTCAATATCACAGAGAATAGTCATGTATCAACATATTAGTAATCCGATATGATTTTCTATTTAATCCAGAGTCACAAATAGGCAGCTTGAGAAGGAGGTTTACCTATGAAACATTAAGGTAAATAATTACTATTAGAAAATGATCACGGAATCACTGATCTGTAATCTATTGAAATTAAACATCTGAAATGGCTTTACTTCACTAGAAGTTCCCTAGAGAGTTGGGTTATTATAAATATAAATATACACAACTTCTGTTTCATTTAATTTAGGACCAGTATCACCAATCTAGACAACCGTGCTATACATGCACAATAAATCTTCAAAAGCTTATTAATATTATATCTGTGTGGTACACAAAGAGGTGTACACAAAGAGGGGGTGTGAGTTAGGTCATCTCGACCTTCATATGGAATATGCTTCCTCCTTGTTTACTTTTGGTTAAACTGTTGGTCTGTGACTGGCCCTCTTTGACCCCAACTGAATTTCTTGGGAAAATTCATGAGAAAGATACAGCAAGTTGTTTTGATATAAAGAAAGAGGGAAAAGTATGTTGTATCAGTCACAAAAGGAAGATCTTGTGATCTTAAGCAAGCGAGACAAATACATTTTGGAGGTGATAGGAGATTGAATCAGAAAAGTTTTAGAGGCAGAGGTAGAGAATTGTGGATAGCAGGGATTCACCCCAAGGTGCTCGTGGTGAACCCGGTTCTCCCTGTCAAGCTGAACCCACTGGTATAGCTGGTGTCCCTGGCTTCCCTGGTGCCTGTGGTTCCCCTGGACCTCAGGGTAACAATGGTGAACCTGGTGCTCAAGGAGACAAAGGAGAACCCGGTGCTAGGGGAGAACCTGGTCCAGCTGGCAGGTTCCTCAATATCAACCACAACTTTCAAGCTATACCCACACTCAACACCCTCAGCCTAATACACAGATGGTTCATGTTTTTAATACTTTATATATATAGTTTTTATAGATAAAACAGTATTAATGCTGGCTCTTAGAGGATGTACAAGCTGAAGTTGGGACCTAGACATTGTTTGCATAGGCTGCGCAATGTGAAATAACTAAAATAAAATAGGATAATAATAAGTATGCTTAGTCAATTTGTAAAGTGGTATAATAGAGGCATCTGCAATAAAATAAGTGGGTTTCCAAGACCTGACAAGTGAGGGCAACTTAATATAACATATGTCTACAGTTTGCTGTCCCTTCCTTATCAGAGGCCACTTGCAACACAGCAAGACAACTCTTCCGAAACCTGTATTAAACAAAGCACTTTAGAACAATAGTAATTTATTTTGTTTCTCCTATTTCATTCCTTGTTGTTCTGAAAAACTGTATGGAGGTTCCAACATGTATTAAAACATGATCACACCCCGACAGAACTGGTGGCTTTTTGGACATCAGGATCTATAAAAGGTTTCGGTTTCCAAAGATGTTATCAGGGTCCACAAAACTGACAGACTTCAGCATTCCAATGTTATTAAAGTAATTAATTGAGATTATCAAATCAAGGTTTAAGATTAGGAACAGCATTTTATTGGGAATTATACCAATATGTATATGTTAGTGTTTTAGTACTCAACAAGCATTTATATAGAATGAGTGCTTCTCTCATCCATACAAGGCATTTTAAAGGGAAATTATGTATTAAAATTTTATAAAGGACAAATACAAAAACATAAACATAAAGGACATAAACAAAACTGAGAGACGTGCATGTTACACTAGTTAAGAGTTTAACTTTAGTCTCTAATTTGAGTTTAGCCTAGATAATTTATTTATTGATGTCGTACTGATCCTTGTGTTTGTATGATTATAGAGACCGTACTGGAGTATTTGTGCCACCTGATATTTGGGACTACACACCAATCTCTCTGGCTGACCTACCTTTTTTTGCAATTAAATCGGTTTGGTCAAAATCCATGCTGGCCGAAGAAACTGAGATGCATACTTATGAGGACATAAACTAACTTGGAAAGTCCTGAAGATGCAGTGCTGTCTAATGCCGCTATTTCTGTATTACCCTTTCAACAATTGGGGTGTTGCACAGAGTATTGTGGTGAACATCCAGCAAACAGAAGAATTAAGAACTATGTGGAAGCTGACATTGTCTTGTTGTCAGCCATATTGCTACCCTTAGCTATATTATGGTGTCTAAGATTATGGAACAAAGTTTATGGTGTCTAAGATTCTTTATACTCCTTGAAAGACTTATTCTATTTTTCTGGACTATGCTGGACTATTGAACTATTTTGTTATTTTTATTTTTGTAGAGTTAGCCGGAGAGAGAGGAAGTGTTAGCTTACTCAGGCATGGATGTACTATGTGTGTCATTGATGTATGTTGAGTGTACCAAGGATGGATTCCAATGTATTAAGTGTGGATATGACTGGACCATCGAAATAGGGATTTGATTAGGAGGCATAGGACGCAAGGTCATGATTGGGATTATTGCTAGAATTACAAATTGATTAGAAATGATCTTATGATTTAATATGTAAGTGGGCCTTTTCAAACTAATCAAGAAGTGTTTCCCAATCCCGATACCTGAGCTATTTACTTACATAGTGCAGGTTTTATAAGTCACTAATGCTGTTAACGTGAGGGGATGACATGTCTACACAGTCATGGCCCTCACTTAGAGTTTCCCCAGATGTGCTTTTTTCCTCAATTATGAGTTTTTGCCACTGGGTTTTTTGACATGGCCCAAGTTCACTGGGTGGACTGGTAATCCAAGACCCTGGTCCAAAGAGGGGAAATAGATTTTATTCCCATTTTTGATTATATGTGTTTACGTTGTGAATTATAATAATAATATTCCCGTTGTTAGGAATAATACACTTTGCCTGTTTTGATCCAAGGCTCAAGTTACAGATAACATGATGTGCAGTATGTTTAAAATTGGTTAAGATGTCAGCTGTTTGAAATTTTTAACTTGTACACTTAAAAGATGTGTACAACAGATGATTACAGAAGCTGAAAATCGACAGCTCGATCTCCTCTGAAAGGAAAAACCTACGGCACAGAGCAAATGGGGGAAAGCGAGGTGAAGAAATAATGAAAGTCCCGCAGACGTGATTAGCACGTCTGAATATACCTCCTTTGGTTTCTCTGCCGCAGGCCTCCCATGGATATTCCGTAAGGTAGATCATGATATGATCTAAGAGGGGAATTGTAGATGCGAATATCCATTATGCTCAATATCCTAGCTGTTCATATAAGGGTTAATTTGACCCAAGAATAAATTTGGAATTGTATCTCCAATTCTCGGAAATAAAACTTATCTATTTACGGGAAATGTTATTGGAACATGATTTTGGATATCTACATGACATGACATGACATGATAAGGATTCTGGAATGACCTTGTTAATTGTCCAAGATTTTGGTATTTGTAATCATCTGGGTTTTATCCAATATGCATACATTATGTAACATTGAATTATAACTAAAAACAGCTGTTTATAACTTGTGAAAAACAATGTCATTGTCACGCCCATATGCTCATTTTTCCCCCTCCCATCCTGCTATGAAAATGGGGTATAAATATAACTGACGTATGAATACAATTTGAATTGGTTATTGAACATGTCTCTGCTATTCATTTCCAATTTCCAGAGCTCTGTATGAGTTGGCAAATATCCATCATCCACAAAGGGCCCGGGCTGATTTTATCCCCAACACATTGTTGCATAGTAATGCTAAAAAAGACTCAAGTAGAGACACACAGAGGCTGGTGGGCACAAGAGACACACAGAGGGGCTGGGGAGACAAAGTTACACAGAGGTGCTGTGGAGACAGAGAGTCACAAAGAGGGCTTTGGGAGACAAAGAGACATGCAGAGGGGCCGGAAAGTCAAAGAGACACACTGAGGAGAAGGGGAAGGGGGACAAAGAGACACACAGCAGTGCTGAAGGGTGGGGGGAAGAGACACACACAGGGGCTAGGGGAACAAAGACACAGAGGAACTTGGGGGGGCAAAGTGACACACAGAGAGGCTGGGGAAGGGGATACAGAGGGGTTAGGGAAGAGGATAAAGAGACACTCAGAAGGGCCAGGGAAAGGGACAGTGACACACACAGAAGGGTTGGGGAAGGGGACAATGACAAACACAGAGGGTCTTGGAAAAATTAAAATAGACATGCAAAAAGGCTTGGGAGATACACACAAAGGGCCTTGGGAGAAAGAGACACACATAGGGCTTAAGGAGAATGAAACATGAAAAAGGGCTGGGGAGGGAAGAGATGCACAGAGAGGCTAGGGAAAAGGAAGAGAACTACAAAGGTGCTGGGGGTTGAGAAGAAAGAGACACACAATGGGACCTATGGGAAAATGATACACATAACATTGGAACATTGGTAATCTTTGTTTTGACGGGGTTTTAAGTAGCTGGTCTTGCTTACAGCAGAAAATATTCGAGCACTGGCCCTGATCACATCCCATCTGAGATGCCTTTTTTCTCAAAAGAAAACAAATAAAAAATGTCTCTATTTTCTTCATAACCCACATTTGTATTACACAAATCACACAAATACAGTATTGATTTTGTATAGACGGACTCTATATTTTCTAGTTCTAGAACATTCTTTTTTAAATGAGGTGCCAAAAAGTGCACTGCATAGTCAAAGTGGAGATTTACCATTAAATTATAAAAAGGCAAAAATATATTTTTATCCCATTACTAACTATTAATTTTTAGGCATTATCAAGTATTACTGGCCTTACAGTAACTGCTGAGTGATATTGAGTATTGTTGCCTATTCTGTTATGTATAACTATTTCAGTATGTAGAAGAGGATAAAGGTCTAGCTGACTGCCTTAATGAATATTTTTGTACAGTATTTACAGATGAAAACGAAGGAGAAGGGCTACTTCAGATAAGAAAAAGGTCAAATGGGTCATTTGGTACATGTGAGTTTAAAGAGGAAGAGGTTCTGTCAGGAGTAAATACAAATAAGTCGATGGGTTAACCAATCATTATTAACAGGAGTAGTCCCAGAAGATTGAAAATTAGCGAATGTTGTACCCATTCACAAGAAAGGTAGCAGGGAGGAGCCAGGCAACTATAGGCCAGTAAGCCTTACTTCAGTAGTGGGGAAATGAATGGAAACCATGTTAAAAGATCGGATTGTTGAAAATCTAAAAACACATGGATTTCAAGGTCAGAGACAACATGGGTTTACTTCAGGGAGATCATGCCAAACTAATCTTTTTGATTTTTTTGATTGGGTAACTAAAATAATAGATCAGGTGGTGCAGTAGATATTGCTTACCTAGATTTCAGTAAGGCTTTTGACACTGTTTCACATAGAAGGCGCATTAATAAACTGCAATCTATAAGTTTGGATTCCAATATTGTTGAATGGATTAGGCAGTGGCTGAATGACAGGCAACACAGGGTTGTAGTCAACAGAGTATATTCTAAGCAAAGTCTAGTTACCAGTGGGGTTCCTCAGGGATCTGTACTTGGACCCATTCTCTTTAATATTTTTATTAGTGATATTGCGGAAAGTCTTGATGGTAAGGTATGTATTTTTGCTGATGATACTGAAATTTGCAACAGGGTTGATGTTCCAGGAGGGATAAGTGAATTGGCACATAATTGAGGTAATTTAGAAAAATGGTCAGAACTGTGGCAACTGACATGTAATGTGGATAAGTGCAAGATAATGTATCTTGGGCGTAAAAACCCAAGGGCAGTGTATAGAATATTTGATACCCTACTAACCTCAACATCTGAGGAAATGGTTTTAGGAGTAATTCTTTCAGATGACTTAAAGGTAGGCAGACAATGTAATAGAGCAGCAGGAAATGCTAGCAGAAATATTTGTTGTATAGGGAGAGGCATTAACAGTAGAAAGAGAGAAATGCTCATGCCATTGTACAGAACATTGGTGAGACCTCACTTGGAGTATTGTACGCAGTACTGGAGACTGTTTCTCCAGAAGGATATTGATACTTTAGCGAGAGTTTAGAGAAGGGCTACTAAACTGGTTCATGGATTGCAGGATAAAACTTACCAGGAAAGATTAAAGGATCTTAACATTTATAGCTTGGAGGAAAGATGAGAAAGGGGGGATATGATGGAAACATTTAAATACATAAAGGGAATCAACACAGTAAAGGAGGAGACTATATTTAAAAGAAGAAAAACTGTCACAAGAAGAGAACATAGTCTTAAATTAGAGGGGCAAAGGCTTAAAAATAATTTCAGGAAGTATTACTTTACAGAGAGGGTAGTGGGCGCATGGAATAGCCTTCCAGCTGAAGTGTTAGAGGATAACACAGTGAGGAAGTTTAAGCATGTGTGGGATAAGCATAAGGCTGTCCTAGACTAAAGATAAGGCCAGGGACTAAAAAGTATTTTTAAAAAAAATTGGGCAGACTAGATGGGCCAAATGGTTCTTATCTGCCATCTCATTCTATGTTTCTATGTTTCTGTCAGTCAATGAAACATAAATCTGCCATTATCCTACTGAAAGTGACTTTTTAAAAAATTGTTTACAAATCACAGCATAACATGAGTACTATTACCAGATAGAGGCAATTATCCATTCTAGTAGGCGCTTCTGCTAATTGAGACATGAAGGTGTCATTTGGCAGGTTTCAAAGTCTGGGTAATTAAATTTCCCATGATTAAAGTATTGCCCAGATGGGCAGCTTTTCAGTTTGGCTATCAGCTGCCAGGTCAAAATGTACCTTCTCCTGGTTCTCGCGCCACCCACAAAATTAGGGATATGTTATGTAACATTAGGAACCCTGGGCAGCCAAACGCAAAGGCCTTTCTGGGGTTCCTGGTTCTCCATGGTCGGTCTCTGACTGGATAGTCATATTCCTGTCTGTCTGGGCACCATCTAGCAAGGCATGGCTTGGTTGAGCACTTTAATTGGCTGACTAGTATTGGTAAAAGCAGCATACAAGTTAAGAAGCAGCGTAGGAGGAGCTAAGTGGGGTGGCTGGGGTGTGGCCTGCCAGTACCAAATTTAAAAGCCCAGAAGAGACTGAGCTCTTAGTAGAACTTTTCTATTGTTTTGCAATAGTCCATTTGTATTTCTGCACTCATACCTCTCTGTACTTTGAACCCTGACTTGATCTGACCAAACTGCTGGATTGCCCCAGGCCTGACGTGACCCAACTCTTGCATTATCCTGGGTACCTTGTTCAGGCTATTGCCTTTCTGGACTCTGACCCATTGTGTGAACTGACCCTGTTTTTGGGTTGCCCTTATGTACCTTGCTTGGACTGCGGTTTCTCTGGCATCCGATTCCTGGGCTTCTCCCTCCTAAAACTGACATTATCCTCATCATTATCAATATATGATCAATATATGGGGGGTGGGGGGTAGTAAAAAATACCTACATATAAGTTCATTTCCCTCTTACTAGTCAACAAGATTTCAACCCACAAGTTCCTTGTATCATTATATGCCATATACTTAATACAAGTCTTTAATTCAAGTTTGACATGTAAAGATATCTCCACCCTTTATTATTTTGTCTATCCTTCCAAAGTTATTTATAGTCATTTAAATTAGCTGTCCAGTCAAGTTTAATCCCACAATTTTCAGTAATATATATTTTGTCATATCGTTTAAAATATGCCAAGGACTCTAGCTTGCACGTGTTGCTAACCCCTTCAGGACGGAGTCAATAGTGCACGTTCTGATCAAAACAAAATGTAAACAAAAACTGGAATTTGCGCTATATGCCTGTTCAACCGTAATTCACCGCTGTCACATTAAGTGCACCCACACGTATTATATATCATTTTGTTCAGGAGAAACAGGGCTTTAATTTATCATTAACTATTCATATATGGAACATAATTTATTATGAATAAAATTTTAAAAAAATTGAGAAAATGATAATTTGCCAGATTAGTAATGTTACCTTTGAGATGGTGTGGTAGCCCAGGAATGAGAATTACCCCCATAATGGCATACCATTTGAAAAAGTAGACAACATAACCAATCTGGCAAACTTCAATGTCAAAAAAATGAAATGCAAGCCTTATATGTGACTCTCTAACTTTCCAACAATCCATAAAACCTGTACATGGGGGGTACTGTTATTCTCAGGAGACTTCACTATACACAAATATTAGTGTTTTAAAACAGTAAAACATATTACAACAATAATATAGTCCATAAAAGTACCGTTCGTTTGTAAAAAATTCAAAAAACATAATTTTTACTTAAAATATCATCGTTGTAATACAATTTACCAGTTTGAAACACTAATATTTGAGTTCAGCGAAGTCTCCTGAGTAAAACAGTACCCCCCATGTACAGGTTTTATGGTGTCTTGGAGAGTTACAGGGTCAAATATAGTGCTTGCAAATTAAATTCTCTGCACTTTCTTCCTGTGTTGTCAGGCATGTCAATCAAATTTTAATTGATCAAATCACATAATTATGTTAAAAGGTTACTTAAATATACATGTATAATTTTAATATATATGCATTTATAGGTATTTAAATTCTACATGTGTACTAATGTAATCTTTTATGTAATTATATGTATTTATCTATATATATATTTGTGGTTATTTGTATTTTATATATAGATAGATATATATAGAATGTCATTCTAAGTGTGTTTTGTTACCAATATATATATATATATTAATAACAAAATACAGTTAGAATGAAATTACATATGAAAATATAATTTATATTAAATTTTGTTTCAATATTTTATTTATTTATTTTATTATTTTATTTATTATTGTGATTATACATATATATATATATATATATATATATATATAAATATAAATATAAAGAATTCAAGATGCACTCACAGGTCTTCAAAAATAAGGAAAAACTGGTGTTTTATTAATCCATACGTGATATACAACGAAAATCAATCGACGTTTCGACCCTGCCGGGTCTTTTTCAAGATCATTGTGTGCATAACAATACAGTGTATATATATTAAATATAAAAATATATGTGTGTGCACTTACCCAATAGAGCAGTGAGGTGAAGGGAGTCTGCCCGTTAGAACCCGGAAGTGCTTGGAAGCCGCCCGGACCGTCACGTGATCGAACGTCTGACGGAAGCAAACAGTAACCATGGTGATAGTGTACACACCGTTACCATGCCGAGCACAAGAAAAGCAAATAACAGTGAAGGAGAGTTGATAGTGTAATCTATCAACATAATGAAGTGATACATATTGCCACAGATAGATGAAACTTAGTGAGAACTACTGTGTCAAAACATGCAAAAAAATGTGACATACGTGAAGAAAATAAATCTACCAACAATGTGCAATCTATTACATCTTATCAATATAATGGCATCTAAAAAAATAGTTAAAAACAAAGCAAGAGTTCAGGCATATATATATCATAATATACAAATGAAAAAAGATGATAATCTAATCCCTAAAAGATAGGGAAAAATATTTAGTGCCATATATATTTGATACTCTCATCATAATAAATAGAAAGAGCTCAAAGCTTATTATAGGCATACCGAACAAAAAACAAAAAGGAAAAAACAAAAAACAAACAAGCCAAATATAAATTACTGACCTAGAAGAAAAAAGAGAGGTAAGCTAATATACAGACATAAAGACATCCTGTCAAGAATTATAAACTATAAACTCAACTGCACCAGAAAACTGACACATCTGAATACAAAATCTTTAGAAATTTGCCCAACAAACAAAACAAATTTTTGTGTATATATATATATATTATCACTATATAACCATAAGGTTACGGTAATAAAACCTAAATCGCTGCTAAGTAAAAAAATGATGGTCACAAAAACATAGAGTACACAATATTCTCATTCAAACCTCTAGGGGTTACTGTGTCCAAATAATGGATCCAATAAGCCTCTCTCTGTAGGAGGGCTTTGGATCTATCACCTCCTCGGTTCAGCGGGGGAACATGGTCAATTCCAATAAACTTAAACGTAGGTAAATGGTGTTGCATAGCCAAAAAATGTTTGGCCACTGGCTTCTCGGTAATCTGGTCTCGATATGCAGTCATAATCCCAGATCTGTGTCCTCTGATCCTATCACGTAAAGTAAGGTCGGTCTTACCGACATAGGATAACCCACACGGACATGTCACCATATAGATGACATGGTCCGTGGTACAAGTAATATGGTGACTAATCGGTATTCGTTTGCCCGTATGTGGATGGGCAAAAGAGGTACTAGTTAACATGTGGCTGCAGGTCACACATCCAGTACATTTAAAACAGCCATTCTTCATAATAAATGAGTGCATCTTGAATTCTTTATTTTTATATTTCTGACTCTTAAGATTTGTACCCAGGCAAGTAATATATGGATTATCCATTTTAAGGAGAGTGCCAAGCCATCATCTTTATATATATATATATATATATATATATATATATATATATATATAATATATGTGTATATATCTATTATATATATAATATATTCATATTATATATATGTAATGTCATTCTAAGTGTATTTTAATACTAATATATGCACTTATATTAATATTAAAATACACTTTGTATGACGTTACATATATATAATATATCTATATATATTATATATAATATATATAGATATATTATATATATAAATGCATTTATTTTATTTTTAAACATGTTGAATTAATTTTTTTTTAATTTCCCACCAGCAGGGGGACTGTCTGACATTTCAGACAGTCCCCCTGCTGGCAGATCCACAGCCAGCTATAGGGGGCCACATTTGCCAGGGGGAGGGCTGCCTGAGCTGTCAGGCAGCCCTTCCGAAGAGGATCGCGGTGGAGGTAAGTACGCCGGACCTCCAGGGGCTCAAAGCCGTTACGGCATTCTATGCCACGGCTTTAAAGCCCACTTAATGCGGGACGGTATAGAACGCCGTAACGACGTTAACGGGTTAATCTACTTGCATCGGCAATCAGACATTTAATGTTATGATCAATGTTTGGTACTGTACGTATTTTTTTGTCATATACCTTCATTGTGCTGCTCTAACCACGCCCCTCATCCCTGCCCATTAGCCTGATATGAATCCCATCACTTTTATTTTTTATCTACATTATGTGCCTCTCTACCCTATTCCTAGTTCAAAGTTTCTGCCACCTTTCTAATCACATTCACTAAAGCAATCCCTCTTCCATTTATGAACCATCCAACAAGGCTGCACAGTTTGTACCCAAGTTAGAAGCAGCTTCCTCAATCACAGCCACTCCTGAGCTGAAGATCCCAACACCTTCACTCATATGGCCAAATCTATTGACATGCACAAAATCAGGATGGGCTACACTCTTCTGCTTTCTTACCACTTGACAACTCTGCCCATCACACAGTTATTAAGTATAAAAACTAACTTGCAATTCACATTTGACTTTTTCAAATTTGTATCACAGCAGGTCAGGAAATGGTTTTATATATTTAGGCAAACGTTTAGAATAATAAAAAAAAAAATAACTGATGTTTTATGATATGAAATAATATATAACTGCATATTTGCACAAAGTGTTAAAGTCATCAGAAATATAAGGCGTAACACTTTATACTAACAATACGAAGACAAGAAATATTGATTCAGCATCTCACATGAACATAAATACAGCACATATAGTTCAGGTCACATATGATCTTAGTGTTATCTGAGTTTGTTTCCCTAACCTGATTTTTTAATTAACCTTGAATTGTGACCCAGTTACACTTGACCACCTTCATTCTTTGACATATAGTTCTTTCACTTTTGAACCCAGCCTGTGATTCAGTGTGTCCTTTTATCTTGTCTGATTATTTCTAAGTCTTGTTTCCTGGATCCATTTAACTCAGTGATATTCTTTTTTCCAATACACATGTGCATTTCTTACAATAACATTTTATATTAGATCTTGACATATTCTGCAGAAAGAATTATGAAATAGAATTAGATAAAATTTGAATAGTACCAGAATATTATTGACCAAATCTGAACATTTACTGAATAAACATTTCAACTTCAACTATGTTGTGTTCTGTTGACCTTAACATTTTTTTGTTATATTTTTGTGAAAAATGCATTTTTTCCCAGCTTTCTGTAATCTCATGTTTTGATGGCTTCCACGGTATAGTCTAGAAGGAGAAAATGGTACAAAAACATGATTTACTATTTATCTTTAAATAGTTATAATTGCATGGTCTATTATACCTTACACTAATGAGTGGTGTAACTAAACTGTAGCAGCAAAAATAATCAAGTGATGTATTCACGGACGTCTGACTTTTTATTAACTTTTCAATCCTTCACTGCTAAATTGTTTTGTTTTAAAAAAAATAATGTAACATTTATTTGAATCCTTGGATGTTTATCTAGGATATAAATGATACAAAGTCAAATTCATGTGTAGATTTCTATTTAGGGATACCTGAAAAACTTAAAATGGTGCAAATTCTAGCAAGTTTAATTTTTTAATTATTCTATCATTCATGACTGAAATGTTGCGAGTGATAAAACATTTTTAGAGCTGACACGGTAAGATTAATTTTACGTATGCAGCTAATTTTGAAAATAAGATATTAAAGGAGACATAGCTTAAGGTGATTATGATAAAACTGAACTGCATCTGATTGGATCAGTGGAGCTTTTAATTTGTATAATTTAATTTTCAATCTATGATATACTAATTGGCATATTGTCAAACTCTGACATAATCGCAATTCTTTGGAAAATTTTACCAGGAACTATATTGTATGAGACACTAAAATGAAGCTTTGTGGCATACATATTCTAATGAAATTGTATTGCTTTCAAATAGCTACAAGAAACAGGAAATAGAAATGTAGATGGTGTCATAAAGGAAGCTAACATTAAAACACTAAACACTAACATTTTGCTATAGTTTTTGTTTAATCTTAAAAAAATAATAAAAAAAATGCTTTTTCGGTTCCAGAAAGACTGACAACGCATTTCATGTTGATATGAATAAAATCTAAAAAGTACCATTATATAGCCAGGGCTAGGTTGAAAAGGCATATAAAGTTTAATCAGCATGCCTTTGTAAATGAACAATTTGTCCATAAAGAGCATGATAATATTTTTTGGTAGAAACAAATGTCAAATAAAATAGCTCAGAAATTAGAAATAATTGAACACTAGCTCTGCAAAATTGTGAAAGCATGGCACTCGACCATTCTTTTACATTTTACATTTATCTGCCTTTATATAATGAGCCCAAAAGAAACAAAAAGTAGACCCAGATTCTCTTTTTTTAGAAGTCAATATAAACAGTAAAAGGAATTGCTTGATAGCAGTTATTAACTGCTAAATTATTTGAATGACTAGTGAACACATTTACTCATAAAAACAACCATTTGTAAACCATTTGAATTGTTGATTATGTTTTGTTCTGATATCTTGAAACCAAGTTTAACTCAAAAATGTATAGTACCCACTATGATTATAAGCAGGAATATATCAGTATGTCAAACGTGTACATTTTATCTTCACTCTACACTTAATTTTTATCTTCACTTGTATGAAAGGTATTAAAGGGACACTCTACTGCCAAATGGGCCAAAATCTATGATTCACTGTTTAGTAGATATACCCCAATGTGTATATGCATGTATTTTATTAATCTTCAGGTATATCTTAAAATAATGTGCTAAAGTTACATTTCTTATCAACTGCAGTCTTTGCAAGTCTTTCCACTTTTTAACCAGAAAAGACTAACTCACTGAGATGCCTCTGAATCTCTCCTGCTGTGCATGTGTGCGTGCATGATTGTGCGCATGCAGAAACTCATGCACATGCGCACGGCACAGCATTCTGATCTAAAGCCTGAAAAAGAGATATGTAGGATGTAGCATACATGCTAAACTAGCGCATGCCTGCCACATCCGTTAGCTCAGTGGAACTAATGAAAGGAGGAAGTAAACCTCACTAGCTGTCTGATTAACAGTCTGTGGGGGCGGTCATAATTTAATTATAAAAGTTTTGATTTCTCAAATTAACAAGAATTAAAATTAAATACTCATCATCTATAAAGCTCTTCAGTAAGCTGAAGAGCTTTATGGGTTTAAGAGTGGTCCTTTAATATTTACAGAATTATTTACGAAAGTGACAAGTCAAAGCAGATTTCGAATTTAAGGGCAGAGGAGCCAAACGGAAAGCATAGGTGACATAGAGAATGCTTCCAGTATGATTATTTTGACTTGAAATTTGAAATTCACTTTGATTTCTCACTTTAGATTATAGTCCTGCCAGAGATTTTTTTTTTTTTAAACTGTCCATATTGTTTAAAAAATTGTTCATTTGGTTGTTGCAAACATATCCCACTTGGCACCCCTTTGCTACCTAACATTTTTTTGCTTGAAAAAACGAAATATTAGCATGATATTTATTTGAAATATGGGGTACATGGCTAGCACATAAATGTAAAATAATTAGCATTGGTTTGTGTATAGATTGCAGTTCAGACAAACATAAAAATTATAATTATTCAATTTTAGTGTTATTTTTCATTTAGTCAGTATATAGTATCCTTTATCTTGCAAAATCTTACACAGGATCTGAATTATTAGTATACAAACAAAATTAACAATGTTTCTCTTATTGAACCACAACACTGAAAATGGCAGCAGAGTGCACAAATGATGCATACATTTGAGCATAATACGCACATACAATAAATAAGGTAAATCATTTTTTTCTAAAAAGAATGTCTTTAATATATTTTATAGAAATGTATGTAATGCTTAGAGACATTACAGGCATTCAAGAGATACCATTCTCTCCTATCCTCTCACGGATCCCATAACCTCCCCATGACCTTTGAAATCTCCTATACTGTTTTACAGGAGGCCTGTGGCATAACTACCACAGTCACAGGGTTTGTAGCTGTACACCAATGTGCCCGGCCGCCCTGTCGACCCCTGTGACTGGGCAGACATTACTTCATGGCACTGTCCCAAGGCACACAGTGACTGGGTGACCGTCAGGAGGAGAGCGCACAGCACAGCATTTAATGGAGTATTGTTGAGCGGACTGCGGTCTGAAAGAAGGTGCTCATTAATACGGCACTTCTTGTCAGACTGGGTACCGGGATCTGCTCGGCCATTGAGGTGAACAGACACCGGAGGAAAAGGAGTCGGGGGGGAGAAACACATGGAGGGACTGGGGGGTGGGAGAGACACATGGGAGGAGAAACACATGGAGGGTATGGTGTTATATGTGACATATGGAGAGACTGGGAGAAGAATAAGGCACACGGATGATTTGGGAAAGAAAGATGGAGGGACTGGGGTAAGACATGTGGAGGGTCTGTGTGAAATGAGACAAATGGAGGGGCTGGAGTGGGAATGAGACACATGGAGAAACTAGGGGGTGAATGAGACACATAGAGGGACTTGAGGGTATAATGGGACACATGGAGGGCTGGTGGTGAATGAGACAAATGGAGGGGCTGCAGAAGATGAGACACATGAAGGGGCTAATAAGACACATGGGGGTCCTGGGCAATTTTTGCACAGGGCCAGATGGTTTCTAGTTACTCCTCGAGGGAGGTTGTTAGTTTCACGACCATTGCAAACATTAAATTGGTGGAATGTGCTTCTGACTCTAATATGCGTTAACCACTTAAGAGCAGAGGCAATTGTACAAGTTCTGAAAAAACAAAAGCAAAACAAAATTTGGAATTTGAGCTATATGTTTGTTCAACCTTAATTTACCTCTTTCATATTAAGTGCACCCATATGAACAATTTAATATGATTAAAATCTACTAAAGTGAGAAATTAAGTAATGTGTTATTTCCCAACTTCTGCTTTTACTGGAAAAAAAACACACATATTTGTATGCTGTGATGTCCCACTAGTATGATGAAAGTATTCATGCACAGATTTTAAGGTGTTTAGGAAAGTTACAGGGTCAAATAAAGAGCTTTTAATTAGAAACAGGCAGGCACACTGATCAAATGACATGAGCATTCATTAACAAAAGCGAACCAGCCAAATAAGGTGCTCACTCAAAAGGTCCTATTTCTCCAAGGACCTAAAATAATCTATAGAAAATACTGAATGAGGAGCACACCCATACTGATAAAAACATCATTAATTGGGTCCAACAGAATAGGTATCCCAAGAAGCATACAAAAAAAGAAAAATTCTCAGTAATAATGCCACATTACAAAAATTTACAAAATGTGTCACAGTTCTCTATACATAGTAAATAACTACAAAAAGCAAAAATGCTAATCTAGATACAAATTTTATTAGATACCTAGAAAGAGCAACCCAACAAATCATACATACCATAAAAAGTAAAAAACCAATAGTAGTGATCAGGCTCCCTTGATAAAGACAATCTCGCCAAAGCGTTGGGGGCTTCTTCTTGATCTTCTCCCTTTTCTCACTACTGGAGCCCTGGGCACCCATGACCTTGACATTTCTTCACCAGTGGTCCTTCCTTGCACCACTTTTGGTAGGTACTAACCACTGAATACTGGTAACACCCCACAAAATTTGCTGTTTAGGAGCTGCTCCCACCCAGTTGTCTCTCTATCACAATTTGGCCCTTGTCAAAGTCACTCAGATCCTTTCCCTTGGCCATTTTTCCTGCTTCATACACATGAAATTCAAGACTGTTCACGTGCTGCCTAATATATCCCACATCTTGACAGGTGCCTTTGTAACACTATAATCAATGTTCTTCACTTCATCTGTCAATGGTTTTATTGTTGTTGATCAGTGTATTTACAAAACATTTTCCCCCATTCTGTTCTTGGAAAATAATAATAAATTTTTACATTTTTGTGTAAAATATTTATAATTGCGTATTCTTCCTGTCTCTTAATTTAAAAATAAATAAAATTAAAGTAGAAAAAATAGTCACTGCTGGAACTAAAGACTTTTTAACAAAGTTAAAACACAACAATAATGGAATTAATTTGCTTTAATAAAGATATGTAATGAAACATCTTCTTTAATAATCTACTTGGCAAAGTTCTAATTTTGTGTAATGTTGTGAGAATCAAATAAGCCACAAATCTGTAGTGTTACCTTTCTCAGGCCTCTGTGTTGAACTCGACAAGAACATCGAAAAAAACTCTCTGTAAATAATTACCATAGATAATTGTTTCTGACATAGAGATAGAAGTTGGATTACACCCTTGATCGTCTTCCTTTATATGTTCATGGAAGATTAATTATAAATTAAAAATATTTCTGAAAGAATGAAAGTAACTAATTATAGAAATAATGTCGTTTACTTTTTTAATATTGATGATTACTATATCAGTACATGTATTGAGCCCACATTCAGAGAAAATAGACAAAAGCATGGCAATGTGCCTTAAGTGTCATTTCAAATACATCTCATCAAGATCAGAGCATAAACTATACTAATAACATCAGGGGCACTGACGGGTATTTTAACTGAAATGTGAATTTAGCACAATGCTTAAGAAAATTTTAAATTTTATGACAAAATTGTAAGTTGTAAAAGCTTAATTTGACTACTTAGGCTTGGCATTTGCAATTCCCCTGGCAATTCCTGTATTGGTGAATAAAGCATTTTTCTTCGTAATGAAAAATTCCAGGACTTATCAATTTAACTTGTTTAATGCAGTAATTAAATGTGTGTGTAACTGCTATTATTTTGTGTTTTTATTTAAATATTTCCCTTTTGTTGAGAAAGAGTAATAGAAACAAACAATTCCATCATAAAAAGACATCTATGTATATCGGCAATCATTAAATGAAAGTCCTAGAAACAACTAGAGGCAATTTTTATAGTGTGGTAAGGTTAGCAACAGTTGGTCATGCATTTAGATTGGTAGAAAGGAGATTTAGTCTAAGGCAAAGAAAATGATTTTTTACATTAAGAACCGTAAGGATGGGAAATTCTCTGCCTCAAGAGGAGAGTTTGTCAGAGTCTATACAGATATTTAAACAGCAATTAGAAAAATACTTGCAAAAACATACTATTCAAGGATATAATGTTTAGTTAGTGGGGTAACAGCTTCTTGATCCAAGGAGATGTCAGACTGTCATTCTGGGGTCAAGAAGGAATTTTGTTTTCTAGTTTGTTGCAAAATTGTATACGCTTCAAACTGAGTTTTTTGCATTCTTCTGGATTAACAGCAAAAACAAATGTGAGAAAGGCTGAACTTGAATGACGCAGGTCTCTTTTCAGCTATGCAACTATGTAAAAACACTTATGTTTTACAAAAAGAAAAAAAACAAATAAACTCTTTTATAGTTTAGAGGGTACTAACCATAGAGCAAATAAATATTGGTGTGGTTCCAAAACATGTCTTTAAAAAAAAGTAAAGGCTTAAAGATACATTATACCATTAGGAATAAAAAACTGTATTCCTAACAAATATAGTATGCACCTGCCCCAAACTTTAGGTCTACCCACCCCCCATTAGCACAAAAAGGTTAAAAAACATTTTAACACTTAGCTTGATTCCATTAAGATGAATGAAATGAAGTGGTCTAGATGCATATAGTGTCTCTTTAAGTACATCTAAAAAATTTTTTTACTGCTACTCCATTTTTTTTCTAATCTAATTTTCATCCTAACTGTTTTCCCTGCAGCAATTGCATGGGAGAAATCCTTCCAAACTGAAAACGTCACATGGAGGAATCTTGAATTGAGACAAACAATTTTTTTTTTCCAGACGAATCAAATGTTTTTATTGTGCAGATGTCTGCAAATTTCTCTTTATTGGATAATTCACTAATTGACTCAATTACGACCACATTAGCATTTCTCGTATTTACCAAAGCCAAATGCAGTTGGAATTCAGGTGGCCCGTGCAAATCTGCAGCAACTGCTCTGATGCATTCGGTGTCTGAATTAACATTTGAGCTTTTGCATCTAAATCCTATACAAAGGATACAAAGTATAGGATTCAGAATCTTTACAAAGCACCGGTTTAGTCAAATTTGGGACCAAATGCATCTGGTAGGATGCACGTTCGCAAATTTTCATTCTCTTGCTTTCATGTAAGGGAATGATAATGTGAAGTTAGGGAATGATAATGTGAAGTTCTATTTGCTGGCAGTGGGCAAATAATTACAGCAAAAAAACCCCAAAAACTCTGAATTTTCATGTGGATTATTTACGTGGCAGCTGGCCAGCGCTTGCTCGTCAGCTGCCACATTAGAAAAAAAAAAAACACAAAAAGCAAACAAATAAATAGCCTATCTGGTCTTATGCTCCCTAACTATAGTAAGTGGCCCTAGGCTAGTCAAGGAGATTTTTTGATCCAACCACTGGCATACAGAACTGCAAATTGTACACACACTGTGTGTTCAGTTGAGTTCTTTCTTTTTATGAATTTCACGTGAATTTTAAATGTATTTACATAGAATGTTTCGCACTTCGTGCATTGGCATGTATATATAGACAGAAAATCATGTCTATCCCCATAATTTCTGTTTGTTATTAAAACTGCATCGTTTATACTGCTACTTGCATATCACAATCATTGCACACATTTCCTTTGCACTTACTTAATGAATTGGCTGTGGATGTACATATGGTTTCTCTATATTTCTAAGCTCCCATTCTTGGCTTATTAAAAAAAAAAAAAACAGTTATAAAAATAATAAAAACACAACAATCAGACCAAGTAAAAGTGCCTCATAGCTAGGTCATGGCAACAAAATCTGTCTGCAGTCTGAGGTAGGTCAATACGGATGAGACATTCTTTCATCCATCCCTGCATGAGGCTTTCCCTACTTATTGCTGTATATGTGTATGTTGGCATCGTCTGAGAAAAGTGACTCTACTGTTTGGTATGTCAGTACTTAAAGACGTCCATTGTCTGTTCTCTAAATCCGAATCCCATTGAGAAGTGTTGAAACCAATACTCACATTTTAAAAGTGTATCTGGGCTGGTATATAAAATTTTTTCAGGATACGTGCAGAAAGGATAATTGTTTTCAATAGATTTTTTTTTTCAACATGCATGGAAATATTCACTTATTTTGCACAATGAAAGTCTGCAAAGTGACCTCTCTGACAGTCTCTCTCTCTCGCTCTCTCTCTCTCTTTCTCTCTCTCTATCTTCTTCTCTCCCTGTGCATCACTGTCATTGAATCTAAACATTTTGCAGCCAATTACATTTTTATTTTGTGTGATGTTATTATACGCTGTAGCCTTTTTTTTAAACCATTCATCTTTTTTTATAGTAACATTATATTTAAATTTCCCTTTTGTTGGTTTTGCATTAGTTGACCTTGACAGATGTTTATATGCTTCAGTGTGGTTTATATAATATATTGTAATATTTCTTTCATACATTTAAAATTTTGTAATTGGAAATACTCTGAAACAATGACCTGGTGCTGTGTCATAAAGAATACCATATCGAGCCACTGCCGCGTCGTTTCCAATAGTACTTGCTTAAAAGAGATTAATGAAGTCTATTAAGAGCACATTTAAATAATGTAATAGTGTTTTACTATTCAGATGCTGACAGTCATTACAAATATAAAGTTCGTTTCTAAGTGTATGTGACATTTCACGTCATCCAAAAAAAAATCTGATATCCGCAACTTAGAATATAAAAGTATGCCATTAGAAACATTTCATTTAATGGTGTGATATGGTCTGTTTAGCCATAATTGTTCATATATCTTAATAACAGCCAAATCAGAACTTTCGATTTACGGTTTCAGAATGTGTGTTACTGCAGAACTCCAGTCTTAGTTCATTAAAAATGTATTGTTCTATTTCTCTACCCCGGGTTTTTAAAACCGTATTTTTTTTTTGTTTTTAATTTTAATTTTGAGATATACCCCAATCAGTCAAATAAATCAAATTCTTGTGCTGAGTTAAAAAAATTAAATCCAGGTATCTTGATGAAAGAAAAGTCATATTTTGTAAACCACTATTAATTTTTCAAACAAACTGCAAGTATTACAGGGGGAGTGAGGCATTTTTAGCTGACAATGCTCACATATTGAATATAAATTGAATACTAAACACATTAACACTAAATGGATTAAAGAAACGGAAATTAAAGAAAACATTATAAAGTGTGTGTGTGTGTGTGTGTGTGTTTCCTAAATTGTTAGACAAAATTATCAAAAAATAACTAAAAAACAAAGGTTAATCCCAGTGTGTAACAATTAGCTATTGAACTGTCAAACACCTGTGTAGTATCGCCTTACACCACACCGACAGACAAAAATAGTTAGTTAACAAGTACTAATACATTTCATTAATCATCAGACAAACTCCACCTATTGTATGCATTGTAAAAATTATCATAAATGCCCTTAAATATACGAATAGAAAAACTGTATTAAAAATGTCATGTATCCAGTTTTTATTCTAGATTATTCTAGAAATATTGCACAAGAGAAAATAAAACTAAATACATTATCATCAATAATCATAATAACAATAAGCTTCAGCTGCATACACAAATATTTTAACCCTTTAAGAAGCCAAATGTACACGTTGTGATCAAAACAAAACGTAAACAAAAACTTGAATTTGCACTATATGTCTGTTCAGGCGTAATTCGACTCTTTCATATTATGTGCACCCACACTACGAAACATGATTTAATATGAATAAAGTATTAAAACATGGGAGAAAATAAGAATTTAAGTATTTTTTTTTAGTTCTATGTGACATTCTAACTGTGAATGTCATAATACTGTTTGCTCTTACTGCAATAAAATACACATATTTGTATTCAGTGATGTCTCACATGTAAAACAGTGCCCCTATGTACAGGTTTTATGGTGTTTTGGGAAGTTACAGGGTCAAATACAGCATGTTACATTTTTAATTTTTTTCACATTGAAATTCGCCAGATTGGTTACGTTGTCTTTGAGACCGTATGGTAGCCCAAGAATGAGAATTACCCCCATGATGGCATACCATTTGCAAAAGTAGACAACCCAAGGTATTGCAAATGGTGTATGTCCAGTCTTTTTTAGTAGCCACTTGGCCACAAACACTGGCCAAAGTTAGTGTTAATATGTGTTTGTGTGTGAAAACTGCAAAAAACTAATTTGAACGCCAAATTTGGCCAGTGTTTGTGACTAAGTGGCTACTAAAAAAGACTGGACATACCCCATTTTCAATACCTTGCATTGTCTACTATTGAAAATAGTATGCCATCATGGGGGTAATTTTCATTCCTGGGCTACCATATGGTCTCAAAGGCAATGTAACCAATTTGGCGAATTTCAATGTAAAAAAACTGAAACGCAAGCCTTATATTTGATTCTGTAACTTTTGAAAACATCATAAAACCTGTATATGATGGGTACTGTTATACTCAGGAGACTTTGCAGAACACAAATATTAGTGTTTCAAAAAAGTTAAACGTATCACAACAATTATACCGTCCGTGTAAGTGCCATTTGTGTGTGAAAAAAGCAAAAAATGTCACTTTCACTGACGATATCATCGTTGTAATACATTTTACTGTTTTGAAACACTAATATTTGTGTTCAGCAAAGTCGTCCTTGTAAAACAGTACCCCCCCCCATGTACAGGTTTTATGGTGTCTTGGAAAGTTACAGGGTTAAATATAGTGCTAGCAAATAAAATTCCCTGGGCCTTCGGCCTGGGTTGTCAGGCAGGTCCCACAAATGTAATTAATAAAATGAGCTAATTATGTAAAATTATTAAATAAATATATAAGTAGAATATTTTAATTTATATATAGGTATATATATATATATATATATATATATATGTATATACTTATGTATATAGATATATATATATATATATATATTATTTCGTTCTATATGTATTTTGATATCAATATATATATATATATATATTTTTTATTTTTTTATTTTTTTTTTAATGTTATTTTTTAACGTATTTACATATTTATTTATTTTATATTATATATATATATATATAAAATTATAATTATATATATATGTATTTAATAAATATCATTCTACATGTATTTTGATATTAATATATATATATATATATATATATATATATATATACATATATATATATAATTATACATATATATTAATATTAGAATACACTTAGACTATGTATGTGTATATATGTGTATGTATGTATATGTGTATATATATATATATATATATATATATATACTTAAATCATACATATATATATATGATCTAAGTATATATAATAAAATTTTACACTGTTTTAAACTTTAAGCTTTAATTATTTTTTTCAGACAGCAGAGGAGTACCTGTCATTACAGGCACTCCCCCTGCTTGCACTGCCAACCGCGATCGCAGGCGTGGGATCGCCGGCAACTGGGTAAGTAGAAAGGACGGCCGGGACGTGCTATGCCGCCCCTGGCATTTAGAGCCGGGTCCCTAAGGACGGCATAGCACACCCGCCGTCCTTAAGGGGTTAATACCCATGTGTATTTATTATTATTATTATTATATAATATAAACTTAAATATATTCTGCAACTCTCTACAATGCATATATGTAACTAAAGAAAACTGGAAAAGTTTGTCACACAGTGGCAAAAGGTCATGCTCAAACAAGCTGACTGTAAAGCATGAGTTTGCAGTATAAACATATTTTTGACAATTTAATCGAACAAACCACATTCAGTAAATAATCATGACCCAAAAACTAATAATAGGAATTTAATATTAAATCTATGAGGAATATAGATTCAAACTTCATTATGTTACATGGGTTTAATTGTGTGCTTTACATTTGACCTGTATTTTACATTAATGACTGTGTACCTTGTGTCTGCTAGTAAATGTTTCAATGCACTTTCACTTGAAAGAAAGCCCACTGCACTGATTGTATGGTTATGCTTTAGACGGCAGTCCACAAAGTCAGATATATATATATATATATATATATAAATGTAGATTGTATTAGCCGTATTAGTACAGTAGACAAGATGACAAAATACCAGAGTATACTGTGACTGTGGTATTTTGGCATATTATATATGTACACATATATATATATACTTTTTTTTTCTTTTTTTAATGTTCACTGATTTCCATAATGACAGGATGCCATCCTTTCCCAATCCCTTAATTATTCCACAAATGATTCCACACTGATAATCACAGGCACAAGTACATGTCTGTGAGTTGTGATTCCTGCTTTTCTTGATTTCTCAGAGTAATACTTCAAACCGCAAACAGGACCAGGATATGTAAATAGTTACTTCGGGACATAAAGCAGACAAATACTTTCCTTTTTGTGCTCCTTGATTATTTAATTAACAAAAAAAAACTGAACCCATGACAAAAGCAACCAGATTTTCTTTCATGTGGCGCACTTATAAAAAATGCAAATTGCACGACTGTCTCGATTCCGTTGCAAAGTTTTCTGCTGAATTTTTAACAATGTGTCTGTGTTAACATAGAAAACTAATCACTTTATGTTACGTATACTAAAATGAAAAGCTGAAATACATGTGCCAATTAAAAAGAATATATCAACGTCTTCAGGGAGAGTGATTTAATAAAGTCTTAAGTTTGATATTATATTCAGTGTTTTTATAATGCATAAGTAAAAAAAATGCACTTACCGTACATTACGTTACTGTGCGTCTTGCGGTCAATAAAAAATTACTACTGTAGAAATTGTTATTTATCTCAAATAATAATAATGATAATTATAATGATTGAAACAGATGCATTTATGAACTGTGCAGTTGTGTTTACTAAAGCCAGTATTGTTGATAAACCGTGTTTTTGATTCAGATCCAACAATGGAACAGCTTAAATGTCTGCTGCTTGGATTTACTGTATGAGTTTCTAGTCCCCTTGCTCTGTCAAACCCATACCAGTCTCTAGTGAGCAGTAAAGTATTGTTAGTGAGCATGATGATAAAACCCAAACAAGCTCTATAATTTGCTTTTTGACAGTATAAATGCATTAACAATGCAAACATAATACGCTGTAATACAGATTCGGGATTTTAAGGCTCAGGGGTTCTCATATAAATTGTCATTTTTAAATTTATTCTCCTTTCCTGGTTAATATCAGTCATAAACTAAAAATGTACACATTTTGTTTCCGTGTAGTGTTACATATGTGAGAGAGATGGCTGCAAACAGATACCTAACACAACGAGGAAAAGACAGAGAAAAAAAATACAACCACACATCATTCCGGACCTTAGTCATAACCAGATACTTACAGCGTTTACATTAATCAATTTGTTAGGGTTTATAATTTGTTCATTTAGTAAGCATGATGATCTACAGATTAGTGACCATTAAGACAGTAAGTAATTGCATGGAATATACAATTGAATTAACTATAGTGCCTTCCAGAAGTATTTACTCCTACAATTTTTTCATATTGTGAAGTATTTCAACCTGGAATTAAAATGTATTTTATCTGAATGTTAACCCATTGGTTTACACAACATACATAAGACTTTAAAGGCGCAAACTTTTTTTTATTGAGAGACAAATATTAATGAAATGAAGCACTGTTGTTATCAAATTGTTAAATGGACTTGAATGCAAGCAGCTTCCTTCAGGAGTTGAATAATTAGTTGAATATAGCCTGTGTGCAATTAAAGTGTCTCTTGACATCAAAATAAACGCATGTTACTGGAAGACTCCAGAGATTTTTTTAGAGCACATATCTAAAGAAGTAGCATCCTGAAAACGAAATTGATGTTAAAATAAGTCTAGTTCTGGAGAAGTTCCAATCAGACAGAAATGGGTTATAACTATATTCCAAACTTTTAACATGACAGAAAGAAGAAAATATTAAATTTCCTTTGGAGTTTTCAAAAACATTTGAGATAGAATATTTGTGATAGACACCACAGTCCAAAGTAACACTGCTTTTTAATCTTATTATCCTCACTGTGAAACATGGTGGTGTTGGCATCATGGTCTGGGGATATTTTTCATTGGCAAGGCTTGGGAAACTGGTTAGAATTAAGAGCAAAATGGACTAAGCAAAACACAGAGGGAGACAGGAACAGAAGCTCTTCTACCACGGTCTACCTGCTCAGCCACACAACATGGATTGACAAGCAGGAGGGGAGAGCTGTGAAGTGTGCTTCCTTTCTGTTGGACACCTCATTCACACAACACACTCAGACTGTGCAGCTGTGCAGCTGGCACACTAGCGTGACCTGCCACACAGTTTGGAAAGATGTGTTTTAAGACATCCTTTGAAATTCACCTATAGCCTCCATGAGTAATTTTCATTCCTTGATACTTTGTGAGCTTATTCCTATAGCCTCCATGAGTAATTTTCATTCCTTAATAGTTTATGCGCCCAACAGAATTAGTGCCTTCACAGACTTCATCACACTCTAACATTCCAACTTTACTGCTTCCCTGAACACTTACCTAGCTACCTTGTCCCTTGTATAACATTTATCTAAAGTCCTCAAGATTTTGAACTCATTAATGCAGGTTCCTCAATAAAATATTATTATACAGAAGAGCTGCTGTAGTTCAAAACTCCATGTTGGTCATAATAGAAAGGTGTCAGAACAAACAGTGCATCACAGTTAGCTGCATATGGGGCTGCATTACCACAGACCAGTCAGAGTGCCCATTATGACCCCTGTCTGATAAATTACTTTTTCTATTAGATGAGGTAGATGGACATGTGTGTTGTTTGCTTGGAGAAAAGATGTCAGTAGGATGTACTATGGGAAAAAGGCAAGGCAGTTGGGGCAGTATTATGCTCTGTGCAATGTTCTGCTCAGAAACCGTGGATACTGACCTTCATGTGAGTGTTACTTTGACACGTACCACCTTCTTAGAGATTGTTGCAGACTACGGAACCCCTTCATGGTATTCCTTGATGGCAGTAGCCTTTATCAGTATGATAGTGCACGTTGCCAAACTGTGAAATTTGTTCAGGAATGGATTGAGGACCATGACAAAGAGTTCAATGTCTTGCCAAATTCCTCATAGCTAAATCTGATTGATCACTTGAGGGATTTGCTGAAACAACAAATCTGATCCATGGAAACCCCATTTCTCAACTTGCATGACTTAAAAGACCTGCTACCACAGGACATGTTCAGAGGCCTTGTGGATTCCATGTTGTGAAGCATCAGGGCTGTTTTGGCAGCATGAGGGGAACCTATACAATATTAGACAGGTGGTTTTAATGTTGTGACTGATCGCTGTACATGTTTAATATTATTTATCTCAAACATGTACATGATCAGGAGTGTCTTCAAAAACCGTCTGGCCAGAATCTGTGTAGGTATGTACACTAATATATTTCCAACAAATGGAAATGTCTTTCTATATTATAGTATAATTAGCTTTTTGTATATAGAAAGCACGTTCTTGATGGTATTATTATTATTATCATTATTATTATTTATTCAAGTAAAGAAAATAATGCACAGTGATCTTGATAGAATAATTATAGGGTATTCAGAACTCAAACTGACAGAGATAAACTGATAAATATTGCAGAGATGGCCTCACGCCCTCCAAATGATGTGCTTAATGAACACAATATATATTTTCTCAAAGTATCTTGCAGAATGTTTACAGTTTATATCATTAATGTATGCGTGTTGCAAGTGAAAAGAAGAAAAGAGTTAGTTATACGTTTATTTGTTTATTACAGAATAAACAAATAAGATAGCAATTAACCCTTCAAAAGGAAAACAAGGAAAATGTACAGATAACATTTACTGATAAACACCACATCATATTGGATTGACAAACAAACATATACAGGCTAAATTACCAAATTGATTTAATGCATCTTTATGAGGAGATGCTGATTGGCCTTGGCTGTGTTTGACTTGTGCTGGCTTGGCCCCCTGATCTGCCTCCTTGACAAGCTCAGCCAATCTAATGCTTTCCTACAGGAAGGGTTGGTGATGTAACACTAAAGGGTCAGGAATATATGTATGTGTTCCTGACCCTATAGTGTTCCTTAAAGAATGTTTACACCTCTGTGCTTTTTGTCTGTCTTTTGTCTGTCCTTGCCTGTTACAGAGTCTAGTCTCCAGCTCTAGGCCAGTATACTCTATGTTTGTTGGTAAATGGGTTTATATGGTTAAGTACTTTATGACTAGAGCATGTTATTGTTACCTATGCAGTTATGCATATATTTGCATGTTTTTGCATATTTATTTTGCACTTTGTTGTTATGCATTCATTAAATAAATAAAAACCTTGTTATGTGCGATAACTGTTGGTGTGCTTGGGATTTATGCTATTCTATCACAGAGTCTCACAGGTACAGTACACATGTTGCATTACAAAATGGGAAATGCATTGTGAGTACAGCTTGGAGTCGGTATCCAAAATGGATATGGGATGGGGCCTGACTGCAAAGCTGAGCAGATGCTGGTCACATCAGCTCTTGGATTCTTTACACTAGTTAATTTTTCATCACAGTAGATGATAGAAGCCACTCAACTTGCAGTTTACACTATCGGATTGGTGATTCACACTTGCAGCTTACTTACTCTGTGACCTGAGCGGAGGAAGCAGCTGATCTTCTGGGCTTGGCCTAAATGGTCTAACTCTATGCAGGACCTGGGCCCAGTACTCATCCCCCCGTGGGCTGGTGGGGGTTATCCTGGACCCCAACAAAGATCAGCCTCTTACCTACTATATTCCAGTGACAAAGTTGCAGGCAAACTGGGACCCAGGAGGGATACCAAAATGGAGTAAGACGTAGGAGATGTCAGATCAGCAAGGCTTGATGGCTATTCAGCACCTGACAAGCCACAAACATGAAACAGCCATACCAATCTATATCATGCCCTTATTGGCGATCAGTATTTAATCCTCATTTAATGAGGCCTGCTTAGCCTTTTGGTCCTAGATCTGGTGTAGTTCCAACAGCAGCAAAAGTTCCTGACACCGGTGGAAATCCCCAGCAAAGTCTGGCTACATGGCGCAGCCTCTAGACAGAGAGCCAAAATAGATGTTCTACCTATCAGCCACTCACAACCCAGTGGGACCGTTGATGAGAGAAGGGTCCTGCAGAAACATGGCCCCATCTCTGATGATGGAGGACCCCGTGGTACTCTGGCATCGGCTTATATAGCAGCCCAGGCTTGTGGAGCGATGCAGTTGGGACATTGCAAGGTTGACTAATATGCTGCAGATTCTCTTGACACGGGGCCTCGGCTCGACACAGTGAAGGCGTGGAAGTACAGGCCAGGCCGCGGCATTGGATGATTACAGGCCAGAGATTTATTCATTCACTCAAAGTTACTGTTTAATTAGCATTGCAAAGTTTCACTTGTTTGGACAACTGCTATTCAACTTTTATGTGTCTTTGAGGAGTCTACCTAGCAGTGTTTGATGGGCATTAGCATACTCAGATTTACTATGATTACAATGTCTACGTTTACTTTTCAAAAGGTACTATAAATGCCCAATAAGGCTCTGTTTTCATAATATAAACTTTTCAGCCATACAGCAGTTTACTCTGGCTACTGTTACTACTTGCACTTAACTAACTTAGAGCCGACTGACCCTTCCCCCCATATACTTTTAAGCATAGCTACGCTGCTTGCCCACACATTAACTAATTTGACTCTTTAACCTTTTTATTTTCATTCTTTTTATTTTCCTTATACTATTTACACCCTGTTCCAAATTTTTATGTAAATGATATTTTTCTCATTTACCTAAATAATTGATGTAAATAACAGTCAGCATAATTCTCATGTTATCAACTATTAAGAGTACAATTCAAATTTTATTGAACAAACCTCCTAATGATAACAGTATTTTTGTTAAACATAAAAAACTTACAATGCACTTTTCCAAATTATTACACACAGTAAGTTTCAAAACACTTTATAGGTTGTAAAGAACTGAAAATTGTCATTTATTGTGTTTGCAGCATATTTACTGAAATCAAAAGCTATTTCAGTCAAACTTATGACATTTTAACTTTTCAAACATTTTAATAGGTCACGTTACATTTTAACATAGGACCCCTTATTTGATAGCAGCTTCACAAGTCTTGCATCCATTGAATTTGTGAGTTTTTGGACAGTTTCTGCTTGAATTTGTTTGCAAGATATCAGAACAGCCTCCCAAAGCTGCTGTTTGGATGTAAGCTGCCTCCCACCCTCATAAATCTTTTGCTTGAGGATGCTCCAAAGGTTCTCAATAGGATTGAGGTCAGGGGAGGATGGAGGCCACACCATGACTTTCTCTCCTTTTATCCCCATAGCAGCCATTGATGCAGAGGTATTCTTTGCAGCATGATATCTCAGTGCATTGTCATGCATGAAAATGAGTTTATTATGGAAAAGAATAGTTCTTCCTTCTGTACCAGGGAAGAAAGTGGTCAGTCTGAAACTCCATACTTTGCAGAGGTCATCTTTATACCTTCGGGGACCCTAAATGGGCCAACCAGCTCTCTTCCCATGATTCCGGCCCAAAACATGACTCCACCACCGCCTTGCTGACGTGGCAGCCTTGTTGGAACAGGGTGGCTGTCCACCAACCATCCACTACTCCATCCATCGGGACCATCCAGGGTTGCACGGCACTCATCAGTGAACAGGACTGTTAGAGAATTAGTCTTCATGTATTTTTCTGCCCAATGCAGCCGTTTCTGCTTGTAAGCATTGGTTAGTGGTGGCTGAATAGAAGGTTTATGCACAGTTGCAAGACTCTGGAGGACTCTACACCTTGATGTCCGTGGGACTCCAGAGGCACCAGCAGCTTCAAATATCTGTTTGCTGCTATGTAATGGTATTTTAGCAGCTGCTCTCTTGATCCGATGCATGGATCTGGCAGAAATCTTCCTCAATGTGCCTTTATTTGCACAATCCCGTCTGTGCTCTGAATCAGCCACAAATCTCTTAATAGTGCGATGATCACGCTTAAGTTTTCGTGAAATATCTAATGTTTTCATACCTTGTCAAAGGCATTGAACTCTTTCACTCTTTTCGGCAGCAGAGAGATCCTTTTTCTTCCCCATATTGCATGAAAATTTTGCTTAATAATGTGGATTTTAGTAGTTTTTCCTTAAATTGGGCTCACCTGGCAATCTAATTATCACAGGTGTCAGAGATTGTTTTCAGTGATCAAAAGAGCCCTGAGACACAATGCCATCCATGAGTTAAACTGAAAAACAAAATATTTAATCTTTGTAACACTTACAGTTGCAAGAAAAAGTATGTGAACCCTTTGGAATGATATGGATTTCTGCACAAATTGTTCATAAAATGTGATCTGATCATCATCTAAGTCACAACAATAGACAATCACAGTCTGCTTAAACTAATAACACACAAAGGATGAAATGTTGCTTTGTTTTTATTGAACACACCATGTAAACATTCACAGTGCAGGTGGAAAAAGTATGTTAACCTCTAGACTAATTACATCTCCAAGAGCTAATTGGAGTGAGATGTCAGCCAACTGGAGTCCAATCAATGAGATGAGATTGGAGGTGTTGGTTACAGCTGCCCTGCCCTATAAAAAACACACACCAGTTCTGGGTTTGCTTTTCACAAGAAACATTGCCTGATATGAATGATACCTCGCACAAAAGAGCTCTCAGAAGACCTACGATTAAGAATTGTTGACTTGCATAATGCTGGAAAGGGTTATAAAAGTATCTCCAAAAGCCTTGCTGTTCATCAGTCCACGGTAAGACAAATTGTCTATAAATGGAGAAACTTCAGCACTGCTGCTACTCTCCCTAGGAGTGGCCGTCCTGTAAAGATGACTGCAAGAGCACAGCACAGACTGCTCAATGAGGTGAAGAAGAATCCTAGTGTGTTAGCTAAAGACTTACAAAAGTCACTGGCAAATGATAACATCCCTGTAAGCGAATCTACAATACGTAAAACACTAAACAAGAATGGATTTCATGGGAGGATACCACAGAGGAAGCCACTGCTGTCCAAACAAAACATTGCTGCATGTTTACAGTTTGCACAAGAGCACCTGGATGTTCCACAGCAGTACTGGCAAAATATTGTGTGGACAGTTGAAACCAAAGTTGAGTTGTTTGGAAGAAACACACAACACTATGTGTGGCAAAAAAAGGCACAGCACACCAACATCAAAACCTGATCCCAATTGTGAAGTATGGTGGTGGGGGCATCATGGTTTGGGGCAGCTTTGCTGCGTCAGGGCCTGGGCGGATTGCTATCATAGAAGGAAGAATGAATTCCCAAGTTTATCAAGACATTTTGCAGGAGAACTTAAGTCCATCTGTCTACCAGCTGAAGCTCAACAGAAGATGGGTGTTGCAACAGGACAATGACCCAAAGCATAGAAGTAAATCAACAACAGAATGGCTTAAACAGAAGAAAATACGCCTTCTGAAGTGGCCCAGTCAGAGTCCTGACCTCAACCCGATTGAGATGCTGTGGCATGACCTCAAGAAAGTGATTCACACCAGACATCCCAAGAATATTGCTGAACTGAAACAGTTCTGTAAAGAGGAATGGTCAAGAATTACTCCTGACCGTTGTGCACGTCTGATCTGCAACTACAGGAAACGTTTGGTTGAAGTTATTGCTGCCAAAGGAGGTTCAACCAGTTATTAAATCCACGGGTTCACATACTTTTTCCACCTGCACTGTGAATGTTTACATGGTGTGTTCAATAAAAACATGGCATCATTTCATTCTTTGTGTGTTATTAGTTTTAGGCAGACTGTGCTTGTCTATTGTTGTGACTTAGATGATGATC